>SRSM01000134.1:2012072-2674430 GCA_019593545.1 Apocynum venetum
TAATACAATAATAATAATAATAATTCAAATACATGTACACATAGGTAGGAGTAAAAGAAAAACTCATCTATAGCAATCCTCCCTTTTAGAAATCTTACAGAATCTTGCAATCTCAAACACGTGCAACTGTTTCCAAAGTTCTGACTAATTAATACATCTTGAACTGAACAGGTTTTATGTTTAATTCAAAACATGACAACAAATTAAAAGGTTGCAAGTATTCAAGTTGCTCTGCCATGGTTCTTTCCCCCCCCCCCCTTGAAAACAAGTTATTTACTTGATGATAGAATCCAAAAAAGCTAATTTTCCCATACTTGTCATGAAATGGAAAGTAGATAAGATCAATGCTATATTTGATTTACCCTCATGGAACCTTTAGATCTTTGAGGCCGAATAAGGGTATGATCAGGAACTCGGTACTCAATCATGATCCAATCTGTCTTGACACCATTTGGAGGTTTTCCAACATAGAAAACTAGGGCTTTCTTGACTCCTATTCTTGCTCCAGAAGAACTCATGAGAATAGGCTTATCGGTTCCCGTGGCTTTCCAATAGCCAGAAGCTGCTGTTCTGTTAGGCCTTACTCCGTTAGGGTACTTTCTATCCCTAGGGCTAAAGAAGTACCATTCTTCATCTCCAAATGGAGCCTTCTCTACATGTTATATAAAAAAACAAATTAAGATACAGAGATCAGAAAATTGAACTTAGGATTAACAAAAGCAATATGTAGATATGTTCAAGAACAAACTTGGTAAATCCCAAGGATTATAGTTGTACAGCTCCACTTCACCGATAACCGCAGCCGGCAAAGGACGAGAATTCACTTTGTTTAGCAAGTAATACATGATAAGTTCTTCGTCAGATGGATGAAATCTGACCCCAGGAGGGAATTGGAAGCTGGAAATGGTTTGATTCTCCATTGAACAATAGTCTGATCTCCTATAATTTGGAAGCTGGATGGCTATCAATGATTCAGCTGATTTTATACCGAATTAATAAAAGCTGTAAGGTTGTGACAAACAGTACTGTCACGGATTTACAAGGCAAAATTTCATGCAGATGTGGACGTGCCTTCGTAAATAGGAAGAGACGGAGAATGCATGGAGGCATAGAAGCTCAAACTAGGAAAAAAGTATATAGAATTATACTCAAGAAAAGCTACTTTTTGTCTCTCTCTATTTGTTTGAATCTTCTTGCCTCTCTCTATTGCTAAATAGGGACAATTGGAGTATTATTTTACTAAGTATGTTTTCGTAACATGGAAACCCAAGAACATGATCTTTTATATGTTGCATCGTGCACCATGAGATACAAGTCATTTTAGAGATATAGATAAAGAAATTTTCATGAGAAAAGACGGACAAAAATTAAAGAAGCTTCTCTGGACTCCTCCTTTTCCTGGAATCATAGTATTCTCCGTGAAAGTCTCCTGTTACCCCGTTTTGTAACAAATGTCGACATATTGGTGCCAATAGAAGAAGCCTAAAATTGTTCCCTAAACATTTTCAGTTTTGTTCATGGTTCATTGTGTATTGCTATAACAGCTGTGAAGGAGATCAGAAAAACCATCTAAGATAGCGAACCAAGATAAAACATGCATGAAATAGTTGGAATTTTAATTTACAGAATATTTAATTAGAAACTCGAGTGAGGATATTTTGTTGAGGAGAAAATTTAATCGAACAACATGAAATAATTAATAGCATCCGTATATTATTCCAAGTATCTCTCTTGAACGAGAATATTCTTTCTCATATTGTTGTAAATGACTGATCATTTTAATTTAGAAAATCGTTCCAACTTATTCAACTCTGTCTCCACTAATAGTCCTATATATCTGACGGGAGGTTGCTCTTCTTTTTTTTTTTTTTTCTTGCGAAATTAAACGTTGAATTATTTAAAATAAATATATTTATTATTAAAATTTTACTAACTTTAAAATAAGAATTTTTTATTAATTTACTAACTTTAATGGTTTCTCGTTAATCATATTAATAATAAAAATAATTTGATAAGCTTTTTTTTAAAAAAAATGTTCTATTTTAATTTTTGTACTAAATTAAATGTGAAAAAAAAAATTTATTTTAATTTTATAATAATCAAGTTTTAAATATGGTGGCTAACTTCTTTATCGATCCGCGACAAAGGTAAAATGTGATAAGTAAAGCAAGAAGAAGAAAAAAAAAACATTTCTTGAATTCTTCCAACTTGTTTGGTTTTCTATATTTAATTATTGTTATATGACATTTAAATTTCGTTATGTATTCAATATTTTCTCTAAGGTGAACTGAGGGAAACCATTTTTTATTCTCTTTTTTTTTTTTTTTGAAAAGCTGAATGGGTTGGCTATCCTCTAGAAGTGTGAACTGATCACCGAAATCCCGATAATTAAATAATGAAAATTAAGTTATCAGTTTAAGTTACTTAGAATAATCTTAAACATTAAATTTACTAGATCTTCAAGTCAAGAACATCTAAAATTAAAATTTCTCTATCAACAATAACAGAAGAAAAGATAAATAAATAAAAAATATATTCCTTCTTAATAATATTCTCTTTTCCTCCCTTTCGCTGGGTATCTTGGTCTTGGATGTAACCAAACACTAGCAATAAAATGCTGATCTCGAGCTATATTTAGTCAAAATCTGATTGGTTAAATTTGAGCAGTAGTTATTTGGAATCGGCCTACAGACATTACAAGTCAAGACAGAATAATCCATAAGTTGATAAAAGAATAATAGTAGGTTGATGAACCTTCTTCTTCAAATAGTACAAGCTGAGAATCTCCAACTCTGGTAAACTTGTCTGAATCTGAAGACTTGACGAATTCTTAAAAGGGGAAAAAAAGAAAAAATTATGATTTTGTTTCAATGATTTGCATCCAAAACATTGTTTCCATCGAAATAAGAATGTCATTTTGTGGAATCGAAAAGATTTCGTATCCAGGGGTGGATATGGCCAACCTCAATGGTACCAATTTCATAAAATTTAGTCAAGCTGATTAAAAGATATAGAAAGAACGTCACATTCTGAAAAATCATAAAATAAATACTGCAAAATTTATTTAAAAATGAAACACCTTAATGGAATTTTTGACTGATATGTTTACTAACTTTAATGTTAAAACTTAGCTAATTTATTGTGGTTTGATTACAACTCTTTTCTTTTTCTTTTTTTTTAATATTTCTAAAAATTATTGAGGTAAGGTGTCAGATTGAGGGGAAAGGAATAACTTTTATATATATATATATATATATATATATATATATATTATGTTGTAGTTAGAGAAATATTACTTTGAGTTGAGTAATAATTGATGATAATAATTTATTTATTACATATTGATGAAATATTACATTGAATTGGGAAACATTTGGTGATGATTTATTTGTTGCATATTGAACTAACTTAAGTGTCCGATAAATGTTCAATTTATAGGGGGAACTCTATCAAAAATTTTCCAATTTTTAAAACTTATTATCTTAATTGTATTATATATTTATTTGGTAACAATATAATTATCATTTGTATGTTCACACCTAGCATATTACAAAAGTTCTCACAGGTTTGGCCAAAACTTACCCAGTGAGTCTTTTATTTTAAGGAAGATATCAAGTTATTATAGTTATCAATATGATACGATTAGTGTAATACTATATGAGTTAGTGATATTTAAATCTTATAAATAATAATGCTATTAGTTAAATTTATATGATAAATATATTTATTTTTAAAAATAAATATTTAATTTTAGACATTTAAAGAAAATGTAGAAATACATATCGAAGGGAGATCTTACTTATCATGCCTAAGCACCCAAAATCAAACTACAAAAAAACACTTCATTACTGATGAAAAATTTATCTTGCTAATTTGGATTATCGACGGAATTTCACAAATTAGTGACGAAATTTTCCTTTGCTAAAAGTGACGTAGATAATTTCGTTGCTAAAATTTGTGAGTCTTATTTGAACTCAACCTGACCCAATTTACTAATTTGGATCACCGATGGAATTTCACAAATTACCAACGAAATTTTTCCTTTGCTAAAAGTGGTATAAGTAATTTTGTTGCTAAAAATTGTTAGTCTTATTAAACCCAACTCGACCCTATTAGCCCGATAGATCAGGACAAACCAACCTTGGTTAGGATTCAAACCCTTGTCATGTCATTCTATAAAAGTGTTGTGCCATGAGACCAAATAACAACTTTGAATATGTTTTCACAATTTTAATATTTATACTACTACACTTTTATCACAATGATAATAATAATAATAACAACAACAACAACAATAATTTCAATATAATATTTTATAATAATAATAGATGATAATAATATTACTTTTTATTGTTGGTACTATTATTATTATTATTATTATTATACTTGATAATTATATTAACACTAATAATAATAAAAGTAAAATATAATAATAATAAATTTAATAAAAGTAACACAAAATAATAATAATAATAATAAAACAACAACTATAATACCAATACAATATTTTATGACAATAATATATAATAATAATTGTAATAATATAATACCAATTTTATTATTGTTGATACAAGTATTATAATGATAACAATAAAAAAATTAATACGTAATAATAATAATAACAATAACAATAAAATTAGCTAATAATAATAATAATAGTAACACATAATAATAATAATAATAATGATAATAATAAAAGTATGGGCTTGGTCTAATTGAGCTTTAAGTTGATCTTGGACTAATTTATCTCTTTTTTAATAATAATAATAATAATAATAATAATAATAATAATATTATTATTATTATTATTATTATTATTACAGTTAATAATAAAATATGGACTTAATTTAATTAGAGTTGAAGTTGATCTTGAACTCATTTATCCTTTTAATAATAATAATACCAAATTTATTATTATTGTTACTAGAATTATTATTATCATTATTATTACCCTTAATAATAATAATAGACAAGTTTAAAATTTTTTTATAATAATATATAGCATAGGTTCAAATATAAATAAATTACTAGAATTATATACAATGTAGTTATATAACTATCTAGTATATATATATATATATATATATGTATATGATATATGATATATGATATAGAGTATATTTAAAAGCTTCATATGTAGTGCGTGTGTATATATATATATAGAAAGAGAGTGTATATGTGTATAGCATTATAAAAAATGGCTACTCCCAAAACAATAACAATTTGTGTAAAAACAAATTAAAATATTTTCCATAGCTATTCCCTCACTATTCTGTTGGTATATTTATTTATTTTTAAAAAACAAAAATTATGTTGATATCCCATCGATATTTTTATTTTTATTTTAAAAAACATATGTCGATAAATATTTCCAATGGAATTTTGAAAAATAAATTGAAAATAAATTGTTCATCGGTATTTCATTGGAATTTCGTTAGTATTGTATAAAAACTTATCGACAAAAAATGGGGCAATAGTAATTTGTCGATAATGAATGAAAATACCGACTAAAATATTTTCATTTGTAATTTGTCGATAATATTAAAAAAATATTGACGGAAAATATTCGTCGGTAATCTGTCAGTAAAATATAAAAATATGTACGGAATTAATTTTGTAACTAATTTTTCGTGAACATTTGTTTTTTTGTAGTGAGGGGGAATCAAGCGTTTTATGCAGCACTTGTTTTGCAAAAATAGTTGGGGATTCAGGCAAGTAACCACTTCTAATGATGCATGAATGCATGTTATGAAATTATCAAATCGAATATTTCGAAAACATTTCGAACCATATGGCCATTCTACTTTCCTTTTGAAACACTCTCCACATTCATAATGCACATATTCATGATCAGAAACACGCTCAATTCAATCACCATGTTAAGAAAATTATGAGTAGAATTATACTTGACACTTTCTCTTCACCCTTTAACTCAAAATGGGTAGACATAAGCTAACAAAATCCTTATTACTCGACCGTTCATTTAGGAATGTCTTTACTGGGTATAATATATATATATATATATATATATTCTTTTCTCAAAAAAGGAATTTAAACTTATCTACGAGGCTCAACAAGTAATTATTTTATTCTTCCAGTTAATTAACATATTCTCTAAATTAAATAATAGATTTTCACTTTAGTTTGGTTTTACATGAATTATAGCTGTTGTTGGATAGATTCTTAACAATAGAACATAATTAGTCGAGTGGTGAACTACATAGCAGGCAACGAGGCGCTTTTTATTGTCGTGAGATGAAATTTGCAAAGTGGCTGGCTCTAAATGGCATTCAAAACATGCAAGAATTAATGTACCATCTTTACCAAAGGATCAATCCAAAATGCACTACATTCCAAAATTCCACCCTACAAAAATTTGATACATCATGATTTAAAACTTGCAGAGAAGAGTACTAATATAATTATTCTTTCATGTATAATTAAACATTTATTTATATCTAAAATTAAACAGAATTTTGTACCTATATTCTTTATTATTGTGATTATTATAGTCTGTGTTAATAGGATGTAAATACTTTAAAATTAAGAAAATTAATTATTATTAGAACTTATATGAAAAATATATTGTTTTAGGAAAATGAATATCTAATTTTATACATATTAAAATAAAAATATGTATATTCAGTTTTAGATATATAAAAAGAGTATTTAATTTATATTGTATCTCATGCATTTTTATCCAAATAAAAAAAAGAAGAAAAGTTTATGTAAACCACTTTTAGAGTAGAATTACATTTATACATGATTTTGAGCATAGCATCGATGTCAATTGTAGTTTGATATTGGTTTTTGAGAGAAATCTTGTTCATGATATTCCCATAACACCATACTTAATAGTCTTAAATAAAAGAAGGAAAATTGCATAGAAACGGAGACCTCAAAAGACTCAATTGACTCCACGTGCTAATCAAGAAAATCAAGGCAGAAACAAACATTTGCAAACAAAATCCTATGATGCTAATCACCGTGTGCGTATCTTATAATATATATATATATATATATATATATATATATATATATTAGTAAGGGTGCAGAACATAAAACTTACAAAATTGGTGGACATAAAAAATTCACGCCTTGTATTCTCTGTAGTAATATTGTACATACCTATTTTTTTGCCCAAATTTTTTTTTAAAAAAAATCTTATGAAGATTTGATTTTTTTTTTTTTTAGAATACTAAGGCTAAAAAAAAAAGGTTATACTCTTTTTAAAAGGTATAGCATGTAATATTTTTTATGTTTGTGATCTACCATGACTAAATTTAACTAAGAATTTCTATATCAGACCTCATATTTGTTTTCTTTTTTAATAAAGATTATAAGCATTTTATTTTCTCATTATTATCATAACGCGTGTCTTTGGAGCACAGGGTAAAAATATCCATATGTAATTGAGTATAATATGATCGGGATAATCTGAACAAAGGGAAATTACTCCCACCATATTACGAAGCTGCCACATATTTTAATTTTTTAGCTAACATAGAATGAAATCTTTCAAAATAATTTACTACAAATTAATGGTTAATCAATTCCAAATTAATAAATGATTTGTTTCTTTATTAATCAAAATAAATTACGTGGCATTCTTCAATGTAAAAAGCTTTTTATTAAAATCATCCAATTTAATGCTATTATCCCTAATAACTAATAATATCAACCTGAAAATTGCATGTATGGACAACTTGATTAAACAAATTAAATATAGGCCCGCAACGACCTTTTGGTAAAAAAAAAAAAAAAATCCATTTGGGCCATTGGGACTTTATGCTTGACTGGATTGAACTACCTTTTCAGAACTAAAGGCAAATCTAAATGGCCCATGACTACATTCGTTTAATAGTGGAGAAGAAAATATCTCTCGTTCTTCGTCTCTTCTTCAGCCAAATTTTTGTTTACAAAAGAAAAAAAAAATGGAAAAAGCATTCCCAAATTATTTTTTTCCAGTTTTGTTTTATATGACAACCCCCACTCCCCCAAAAAAGAAAAAAGATAGAAGAAATTTTCATTTTTGCATTTGATTGCAATGCATCACTTAGATTCTCCAATGTCATGTTGCTATAATATGTGGGCAACTTTTTCAGAAGTAGTCCCACGGAGGAGGAGGAGGACAGTAACGTGAAGTCCCTTATTTTAATCAGAAAGCAAGAAAACCATGCAATACTTACAGAGTCCTCTGAAGAAATATAAGAATCACAGTGCTGCATGTGAAGGTCCTTCTCCCTTCTCCTTTTCTATATAATATAATTCCACCCGACTTTAATTTGTCGGTTAGTCAATTTATTCAATACACACTAGCTTAAAGATATACTAATATGATCACTAAAAATATTTTCAAGTTTAATCTTGAATTATTGTGGCGTTAGTTGCTTCTATTGTAACTATTGACTTAGTTCATTCCATACACATTCAAAATATTAAACACGACTTTAAATATATAATAAATTTGAAGTGTTTTCTGCAAATTAACAAACATAATTTAGGTTGGGAATGAGTAAAGTATGGAGTATTTGTTTCCCCAAAGAATTTGGGGGGGGGGGGGGGTTGTTGAGGGGTTGACAAATAAGAAACATTCTTGAGTTAGAAAAATATAGAGATATTAGGTAAATGTGCAATTCTGTCTTGATTATGCAGGGGCCGAGGAGAATTTGGAAAAACATTCATGTCTTCCAAAATGGTAGACTACGAATACTTGAAGCCAAAAGTGGTTGAGTTTTTTATATTACTACTAAATGATTATTATTATTGTATATACACTTCAATTTCTTAATCTTATACTATAGAACCAGTGATAGAGCCACACGACGGTTGTTTACCATCAAATGCAACTGGCCACAGTGTGATGCCTACATTCTTCATTTCTACAAGTGACAAGAATAAAAAAATTGTTTATACAAAATGGGTTTAAATATTTAATTATTAACGTCGTATAATATTGATTTTTAGTATAATGAAAATGATATTTAAGTAATTAACGATTCTTATGGGAAAGAAAATTGTGAAAAAAATTAAGTAATACATTATGGTGCAGTAATATATATATAGAGAGAGTAGCTCAAAGCATGGTTGGGTTTGAAAGGTAGTTCATGCATCTAATTTGAGTTGACAGTTTCGCATATTTTTAGAAAAAGGCAAAGCATGTGAAGTAGACCATAATGTTTTTTAGAAAAAAGTGTGTGGCTAAATCATATTTCTAGAAAAGACCATTTGAAAATGCCCATCTTTGTAAGTGTATTCCAAATTCTTTATAAGCAATATTGCAAATTATAACTACAGGTAATAAATAAAGCTCTCAATTGATCACTTCAAATTGTGAGTTAAAGTTCGAGTTTGAACTCCACAAATTTTTAACTATTGATACTGGAACTAAAAACTCATACTAATTAATATATATATCTAGACACTTGATAAATATATATCTTATTTTTTAGCTCATTTATAAAAATATTGAACCAGAAAAAAAATTATGCTTCAAAGTCAATTGAATCAATGAAGCTAATACCAAAAAGAAAACTTAAGCACACTGATCAATTTGTGATGAAAAAGGGCAAGATTCCATGGTAAAGAGTAGCAAAGACAAAAGCAAACTCCCCACCAAAATTGTTAGATGGCAAAAGCGGGAAAGTCTGCCCAGAGAGACCTATAAGTTCTGAAAATAAAAGGGATGGAAAAGGGAAAAGGCAATGTTTCTTTCTATCTTAATTAACCCTTGCTTGGCAAAAGGAACAGAAAGCAACAAATAAACAAGGTCATCATCATATTATCACATTCCAATTGCTATATTAGAAAATACCATGCATTTTACTAGTAACAAAAAGAAGAAAAAAAACAGCAATAAGAACA
This sequence comes from Apocynum venetum, assembly GCA_019593545.1. Lineage (NCBI taxonomy): Eukaryota > Viridiplantae > Streptophyta > Magnoliopsida > Gentianales > Apocynaceae > Apocynum > Apocynum venetum. The sequence goes on from SRSM01000134.1 coordinate 2,021,937, forward strand.
GTATCTGTATGGACCCCAAAAAAATGAGAGAAACCATCCCACCACCATGAACCATCTCCCAAAAAAAAAAAAAAGAACCATCTCTCATTTTTCCTTCTACTAAGTAAAACAAGCACGTAAATGGTTTTGACACTAATAATGTATTTGCTAAATTATTTTAAATTATTATTCACTTCTTTCGAAATTATGCATCTAAATAAACATCAATTATCGATAATAAGAATAAGTTGCTAAATATATAACTAATGAATCATGATTACAATTACTTTCTAAACAAAATTGTGTTAAAAGGTTAATAATTCAAGAATAATAAACGCCCCGAATCTGCCGCTAGAAAGGTACTTTTCATGTAGCAAAAGAAATTTACCAGGCAGCAGCAGTATAAGCTCTTTTTTAAAAAATTTTATTGCGAGTGTTAGTATCAGTAGCCCGCCATCACAATCACCATGGCATCCATGCATCGAAATCTAATCCGCTAAGAAAGCGAATTTTTAGAAAAACGTGTGTATGTTGTTGTTTGTTCGTGAGTGTCTCGTGGGGTGCTGGACATGTCAAGCGCCACCGGTCATTTCTTGTCTTTCTTTCTAGTTTTATCAATTTATCTCCATCTTCACCTTCATTTTCATCTCTCTCTCTCTCCACAACCCAAACACGTTACTTTCTCTCTCTCTATATGCATTATGTATGTATATATATACGAATATGACAGCAAGTGGGTCCTACCCCAATTCCCAGTCAGGGGCAATCACGGGACGGCACCGTATGAATACTATAGTCCTTTTAATAATAGTAATAATATAGCAGTAGCAGTCGTCGATCACATCTATCTATATGATCTTATCGATCTTTCTTTCTTTCTATTTTCTCCTATTCTCTTTTTTCACCACGGTCCAAAATCAATTATGGCATAATCATTATTACCTCATGAATTGCTGTAAAGGCATTGCACTTTTTTCCTTCAAACCTTTCTGGGATCTAACTTTGATTCCATATTTTTTTTCTTTTCACTGCTAATTCTCTTCTCTTTTTAACCCCCACCCTATTGCAATCTCCTTATACCCCTTTTCAAGTTCCATATCTTTGGCAAGTGCCTTGAAAAGCATCCGAAAATTTGCTATTATGGATTATGGATAGAGATATATAGCAAGCTTTGCTAGACGTAAAAGAAAGTCACTATTACTATCAACTGTAAAATTGACAATATTCCTGTGCATCTTTCCTCTCTTGGAAGTTTGGTGTGATAGAATGGGAAACGTTTCATCATTGTATCATTGTAGTTGATTAATGGAATGACTAACATCTTATTTGATTCTTGAATTCGATTCTTATTATTTCTTGAAACATAATTTTACTGTCAATAATGTATATCATTACTTACTAGTCAGTCAATTAGTAACTAGGTGTAGTTAGTTTACTTTGGTTTGGTGACAAGGGATATAGATACATATATATATAAATATGAAAGAAAGAGAGAGAAAGTGGTCCACCCTGAGTCTATGGCTGACCGACTCTCTAGAAAGAAGCCGTGTAAGATAAGAAATGAGAGAGAGAAATATTCTTTTGTTTAGCTAGGTAGAGTTCATGACTTCACTGTATGTGGTATTTTTCTCCTAAGATTCAAACAAACAAAGCTGAAGAAGATCTGTGGGAGTACTGTGAGGACTAATTAAGAAGAGGTAGAATTATTGTACTCATATATCTATAAGTTTTTTTTTTTGTATTTGTTATGCTTCACTTTGTTTTCAGGGAAAGTATTGATTTATCTCTATTTTCAGCAAATCCATTTGTTTTTTCTGTGTAGGTTTTGTGCATATATATATAAATATTTGCTCAGCTTTTGGAGCTTCTTCTTTTAGTTACTTCTGCTGCTGTTGTTGTTGTAAGCTGATTTTACTTCCAACTTGAAGGAGAAGATGATATCTAATGATGGGCTTGCTCCTGTTCCTTCTACCATGAGAGGGTTCATTCAAGATCCTAATTCTGACCCAAACCCTAATCAGAATCCCAACCCTAACCCTAGTTCCAACCCTGCTAAACGGAAGAGAAATCTTCCTGGAACACCAGGTGGGGTGTGCAGTACTGCATATAAACCTTCATATGTTCTTCTTCTTTCAAATTTTAATTAATTAATTTCTTTGAATAGTTCTTTAATTTTACTATTGAAAAATTGATTCTTCTCTTTTTTTGTGATCAATATTGCAGATCCAGATGCAGAAGTGATAGCACTATCACCAAAGTCACTGATGGCGACAAATCGCTTCATTTGTGAAATTTGCAACAAAGGTTTTCAAAGAGACCAAAACTTGCAGCTACACAGAAGAGGACATAATCTTCCCTGGAAGCTAAAGCAAAGAACCAACAAGGAAGTAAGAAAGAAAGTTTACATATGTCCTGAAAAGACCTGTGTCCACCATGACCCTTCCAGAGCCCTTGGAGACCTCACTGGTATCAAGAAACATTTCAGTAGAAAACATGGTGAGAAGAAGTGGAAGTGCGAAAAATGCTCCAAGAAATATGCAGTTCAGTCAGATTGGAAAGCCCATGGTAAGATTTGCGGGACTAGAGAATATAAATGTGACTGTGGAACCCTCTTCTCCAGGTACTTAATTACTCTAAATTTGTTCATAAATTATAGTTTTATTCTACAATTAATTTGTTGAGTTTTTTTTTTCTTTCTTTCTTTTTTTTACTCTCCTTATATACTTATAAACAGAAAAGATAGCTTTATCACACATAGAGCCTTCTGCGATGCATTAGCTGAAGAAAGTGCAAGGTTTACATCAGTTCCAAGTACGCCAAATCTTAATTTCAGAAATCATGATCAGTTGTTTAATGGGGGACTTGGGAATCCACAGTTTTCAGGGGTACTTAGACCTATTGTTGACTTAGACCCGGCCGCAGCCGCAAGTTATCATCATCAGTTGAATATTGATCATCACCATCATCATGGGCAGAAACCCAGACTCCCAATGTGGTTAGATAATGCCAATTCTCATCAACTAAATGTCGTCCCTATTGGAAATGCAGGTAATTCTAATGCTTTCTTAGCATCAACCTCAACAAACCTTCCCCAAGAATTGGTTCAAATGCCTCCTACTCCTCAGAGTCAATGGTTCAGTAGCACCGGTACAATTAATGCTTCTAATTCTTCTTCATCATCGGGATTGCAACGGGTACTAAAGGAGGAAGAAGAGAACAGAGTTCATGAGGCCATTATAAATAATCCAATGTATTACAATAACCAGAATCATCAGCAGCAGCAGCATGAAACAATTACTCCAGCCCATATGTCCGCAACTGCATTGTTGCAAAAAGCAGCCCAAATGGGGTCTACAAGAAGCAATTCAGCTCTCTTTGGTAGTGGATTTGGGCTCATGAGTTCAACTCTATCTAGTACTCTTGGAAGCTTCAATAATAATAATTCTTTGAACCATGGTGATGGCGGTCAAGGTGAAAATTTGATGAATGGTTTAATGACTTCTACATCCTCATCAACATTGAATTCTTCTAGCCATGGAGACGGATTGATATTTGGAAATATGAGTACCGCTTCAAATTCTTTAATGGGCAATATTGGTAGAAACTCATCAACCCCTCCAACTATGGTTCCAAATAGTGATAGAAATCAAAGTAAATCCAGTACTGGAAACGAAGCTGAAGGTAGCCTAACAAGGGATTTTCTTGGAGTAGGAGGAAGTGATCAGTTAGTCAAGTTCACATCAATGGGTTCAGCAATGAACTTAAGTCAGTACAGCGGAAGCCACTAATATTTTCAGAGTCTTTTTTGGTCTAATAGCATACATGAACATCAACACCCGAGACCAAACGGGGGAAAAAAAGCCCACTACATTTCTTGAGAGAGAGAGAGAGAGAGAGAGAGAACAAGATCTTGTGAATTGTCAGAGAAGAGGATTGGGGGGCCACTGAGAAATGGAAGGGACTTGACGAAAGAGAGAAAAAAGGAAAAGAAAATTGGGCTTCACAAGGGGTGCTTCCATGCAAAGGGATTCATAATCATACTTCTCTCTACTGATTCTTGGACCACTTTGATAAAAAGAAGTCTGTTGAAATTTGAAATTTCTCAATCTCTCGGGCCATGAATATTGACTCCACCAGTGTGCATATATGTTGCAGAATTGTTTTTTCTCTCGTCATGGATGGACCATCATATATATAGCTGCTTCACCTTCACCAAGTTCCCATCTTGTCATAATGAGAAAGGTTGCCAGCAACATGGTAACCATCTCAATTTCAAACTCGTTTGTCTTCTTTATAAGTTTTTTCCTTTCTTTCTTGAATTCTCCAAGTTTTTAATTTTCTTTTTGTCTCTAATTAGTTTTTAGTCTCAATTATTAGTCCTTCTATCTAGTTATTGAATCGAGCATAAAATCTTTCTCGTTATAAACGTTACATATCTTCCACGAGTAAATATTATTGTACCCCTTTTCCTAGATGCACACATAGTCACATACTATGTAAAAGGAGAGTAAGGAAAAAATGGAGCACTTTCTAAAAAGCAAATCAACAACACTCAGAAACTTTTTAAATAAGACAATGCATGTCCAGTAAGATGTATATAAAGCTTTATATGTAAAGAATGTTCACGTATTTTCAAGGATTCAAATGATAGCAATACAAACTAGCCCTAGAGTAACACATATAAAAGAGTCAAAATATGTTGATCTTAGTTTGATATATATATATATATATATGTAGCTAGCTAACTCTCGTCCTGGCACACACATTAAAACGTGTCGACATTTTCTATCTTTCTCTCTCTCACAATGGACAGTGTGTGTATGTGTCGACATATATACAGGTTGTCTTTTGCTTTGGCTTCATGCAAACAATGACTTTTCATACTTTGATATGATTCCAGCTCTTTCCCAAGCTCACATGATGAACTCAACCAACGGTTACAAATGCTTCAATCATGCATATACTGTTTCAAGCTCTCTCAGACTAGCTAGCTAGTATACCAAGAAACGTAGTTAAAATCCGAATTCTTCTTCGATCTAACTCTTGCTTAATTCAAAATATATTCAATTACTTAAAGCACGACGCGAGTAAAGGATAATAATACGTTTGGATAAAAGTCGCTTACCTTGTTAATTACGAGTACAAGTATTTATATAAGCTATCATATTTCAAAAATTAGTTAAAAAAAAGGTTTTCGCTGTGAGACTAAAGTGCTCCCAAAATAAAGTTATCATTTGAGGGATTTCTTAAACACAAAAGCTTATTTGTAAGCTTACTTTGACATCAAATTTTGGGGCACGTGAAGTTTGTTTAATACCCAACAATTAGGATAATTTCAAAGCTTATAGTAATAATTCATAGCTCTACAAGTCAAGGTAAAAATATGCCCCTTAAAAAAAATAGTCATATGCTCAACACTTGCTGTAACATATACACTATCTATTCTTTCAAAATTCTACTAAAAGGTGGTGAACCATCTCCCTCAAAAAATTTAATTAAACAAAGCTAGAAAAATTACTTTGGAAAAAATTAGTTAGAACATTGAACTTTTCAAATTTGAAGTTCTAACTTGTTTATTTTCCTTCTTTGCAGGAGCTGCCAGCATGGCCGATATGGACGCACAGGCCACGAGGAAGAAAAGAAAAGAAATTGAAGATTAAGAAAATAGAAGAGTTATCAAGAAAATGCTGAGGATCTTGAATTTACAAGACGGAATCCCTAAATGACCATATTGTATTCTTTTGTTTGATTATATTCGGTAAATATTAAAATACGAGACTTAAACTTACGATCTCAATGAAACATATTGTATTCATATATAATAAATATAATTCGAACTCACATCTCCTAAGTATAAATGAAACATATTGTATTTATATATAGTAAATTGCCAAATAGGCATTCAATGTACAGTAATTTTATTTTCTTAGAAATCAGATAGAACTTTGAGAATATAACAAACAGTAACCGTTAATATATGTCACCTCTTTCATGGACAGGCTTACGTGCTAGGGACAAATTTTAACAAGAGTAAAGAACTCAATTATTGGAATATGGGAAGAAAGATAACAACTGTTGTACCATGACACTAGAATGATGATAGTCTAAAACCAAAGGTTAATGCCACTCTATACCCCTATACTTTGAGAGTATATTAATTTAGTATCTAATCTTTTCAAACATTTTTGGGACAAACATATAATAAAATCAACACTTGAAAAACCAACATCCTCTACCCTCGATCTATAAAAAAATAAAAAATAAAAAAATAAATTAAGGTAATATCATAATTTAATCAATTTAAAATTATATGTTTATGAGGAAAAATTTATTGATTGGATTTACATTCTTCAGTACTTAACTTTTGGAACTACATGGCTTAAAAATAGGGGGGGGGGTGCAAAGTAATAAGATAGGGTGGAATTAGCCCATAATGAGGCAGGACGAGACATTGATAGAATTTCAAATATAGTTTGAAAATGGTTGATCATTCCCAATAATGCTAGTAGAGAAGTACCAAAAGGGATAGTGCCCGGGGGATCATGGTCAAGTGGACGTGCTCACTTATATAACTAAAATAAATAACTGTCCCCCTTATAGGATATTAAAAAATTCACAAATTGGAATGCTGATAAGTTGATAATTAATGCATCAATATTGTTGTATTTTAATTTTAATGAAATTCAATAAGTATTTATAGACTCTTCTTCAATGTTATTCATACTATATTCTTCTTTACAATATTTTAAGTCATACTACTATCGATAATTATAGTGTATTTTAAAAAGAATTATTTCATTTGTTTTGAAATTTAATATATAGTTTTTAATTTATTAAAAAATGAATAAAAAATTTAATTATGTTACCAAATTTATATTAATGTAATGAATGGTAATATTCATGAATTATGGGATATAAATCTCTTAATTTAAGGAGATTATTAATGAAATTTTAGATTAAAAAATATTTATTTTTTAAAAAATAAACATTTAATTTAAAACAAAGTAACACTCAATTTCGAACGAAAAAATTAATTTATTTTGAAAATAGGGGCATAAATTAAGAAGAAAAAAAAAAGGGAGAAACTCTGAATTAAAATGGGAAGAATGAAACATTCTCATTGAATCATGATTGTGGAGTTGATACTGAAATATGGAAAGAGATGTGAACATGATTAGTCTCCCAACTCCAAAGCATTGTACAGCTACAGCGACGTAAACAGAAGGGAGGGAGAATCTTGCATGAGCCGGCCAGTTGACCAATCCGGTCCCATTCGACTTGACATCTTCACTCGGCAACCATCTCTGGTCTCTCGTTTATCACATAGCTGACTGACTTTAAAGTTTAAAGTTTAAACTCATCTAAAATTTGAAGCAAACATTTTGAATAGTTACTGTTTTCTCTGCGTATAATGTTTAAGTAGAGATGCTTTGTTATCTTTCTTTTAATAAAGTTGCTTTGTAATTAATGTGATTAGTGGTGAAATTTTGTAAAAAATGTTGTAATATTTATTTTAAAAAATAAAAAAAAATGTAGATAGTTAATTTCAGAGAGAAATATTATTTAATTACTCATGTGGCATGTTAAATGATATTTTAAAATTATTTTAATTCATATTACAAGAATGAAAAGCTATCATTTTTGTGATTTTAAGTTGCATCTAATTAGTGTAATTAAAAAGTGTTACTCTCTATCATGTGAAGGAGTAAAAGAATATATTGTACAAACTAAGAGATGAATATGTTACATTTTAGAAAAAATAACATTTATAAACCAAAAAAAACAATTATTCTCTTTTTTATGGAAAAATGGAAATAAACCTAAGCTTTTGGTTTATAGTTTTTAAACACAAGAGAAGAAGATGCGAATGGATCCTTATTTAATTAAGGTTATATATATATATATATATATATATATATATATATATAAAGCAATTCCCCTACTATTATAATTACACAAACTTGTTATCTAACGATCGAGTATATTCAAGAGTTCATACATAAACACCTAGCAAGCAATCCAAACAATTTATCCTTATATTAGGCAGCTACTTAAGACTTCAGTCTTTTTTTTCCTTTGTCGAGTCAAATCTCATCTTCCCTTTTTTCTAAAAGAAAAAAGAAAAAAAGGAACTCCTACATCCTTAAAAAAAAAAAAGCATCCTTATATGTACAATATGAATCATATATGCAAACTTTGGTGGAATAATGCCGTCTTTAGTTAACCTTTTATGGTTAATTATTCTCTGGACTTCTCACTCAAGGACCCAAACAGTCAAATTTTGTGGGTAAATCTTCCAAGATAAATAAGAGTTCAGACTTATTTTTAAAATAAAAAAAAAATGGAAAGAGTTCAGACTGGCCATATTTTATAAATAGGCTAAATTAATACAGGCTCTTCATTCATAATGGACTAAGTGGTCAATGAATCCACTTCACTTTGGGCTAGTATTGGTGGACCAAGCAGTCAAGGAATGAAATGGAGATGTTGATTGATAACCCAAAAAGAAATGGAATTCTATGGGCCGAACATGTGATTATTATCTTCCCTTGTCTTTCTCTATTCCTTTTATCTCTATAAATAAAATTATCTTCCCTGGTATAACAATGTGTTTAGCTTCCTTTCGGGAAAAAAAGGGGAAAAAAAAAACGTGTTTAACTTTAAAATAGTTTTCATATTTAAAATTAAGCTTAATATTTCAAAAGAGAAAAAGAAAAAACATGTTATTGTTGCAATTTAACACTTGGGCACTGAATTTGTTACCTTATGAAATGAAAGAGTTTAGACTCGAATCAAAATTTTTTGCCATGGATCTATATAAGGAAAAATAATATAATATTTTAATTTAATTAATTTAAAATATATTTTTATAGGGAAAAATTGATTGATTTAATGTACATTGTTAACTAAACTTTTGGTTTTAACCTCACTTTGTTAAGAATTAATCCGAAAGTTAAAATTGGATGAAATGATCAAATATAGCTGTGCAACTTTTAAAAATTGATGATTATAATTTTAATTTAGATTTGTTAAGTAAACATATGTACAGAAACCCATCATTTTATTTACATATTCACTTGAAATATTTACATAATTCACATCATTACGGTTCACAAGTTTAGCAGTGCTAGATTGAGAATATATATCAAATAATTATTTAAATTTGGTGTGATGGGAACATATTCATAGGAATTCCCTGTAGCTTTGCTTGTAGCTTCCGTGACATTGGTTGGGAGTCATGATTATGGAGTATTTTTCAAGTCTATTATCAGCAACCTGCACCTCAGTTTCTTGAAGAGTAATTTGCATGCTCTTAATTCCTCTTTTTCTTTTTCTTTTTTTTGCTTGCGTGCCAGTTCTTGACCAAAGATGGAAACTCTTTTACCTTTCAACTACATCTATTTTATGAACTCTCGTTATTTTCAGAACGCTTTTGCTTAATGAGATAAAGAAAGTAATATAAAATTGAGTTGCAATTTAAAATTTGTTAATTAGAGAGTGTACTTTTACTAATGTAATTTACAATGTCATCAGGTCTGTTTGTCGAGAATGGTATAATATTATTATTAAGAATATATATATATATATATATATATATATATTTTTTTTACTGCCCACCTTCGGGGGTCACCCCACTGAAGGATATTTGATATTTCACAAGAGCAATTGATTGTAGCAGCTTGGTTTCACCTAAATTGGAGATAAATATAATTTACTTTGGTGTGGTAGATGTTTGTTCTTTAGTGTTTTATTGTTATTATTATTATTTTTCATACTTGGTTTTACCAAAATGAAGATGAAAATAATGTAATTTATCTCTTTTAATTCGTTCATTAAACATTTTTTTAAATAGTGTAATTGTAATAATAATATTATTATTATTATTTACTTTATTTGCTGGTTGTTTCATATCTGACAAGTGGTTGCTAAGGTCAGAGAAATTTCTTTCCTCTCAATTAATAGTCTTAGCAAAATAGCCTGTGATACTGATATTAACAAATTGAATAGTTTATGAATAAAGATAGTTTGACCTAATTTGTGCGTTCATTAATAAAAATTCAGTTGTAAAACTAAATGAATTGAACACAAACAAAATTTGGAATTGGCCATAAACATAGTTAACTAAAGTGAATTGATTATAAAATAATTGAAAAATACTTATTCTCTTCATAATTGAATATCTACTTTTAATTTAAAACGATTTTCAACAAATTAATTAAATATTTTTATTTATTAGTAAAAGAAATCAGAAACTTTTCACTTGAAGAACATGATTTTTCATATAAACAACAACCGATGAGCATTTTTTGCAATAAGATCATAGAACAAAATTTCATGATATTACAAGCTGGAGAAAAATGAATAAGAAATAAGGGGGAAAAAACAAAAAAAAAAACATGAAACTCCAAAAAGAGACATACAAATTCTTTCTAGAAGACCCTAAAATATCAAAAAACAAATGAGGATACCTTACAGAATCATATCCAAATTGATACCCAAAAAAAAAAAAAAGGACCGACCAAGATAGGCGAGAAGGTGCAATTATTTAAAGACACTCAATTCTTTTGATCACAACCTTGGATCCCACTTGGCAAAATCATATGCCTAGCTGGTGCAATCACAACCGTCCAAATTCTTCTGGTCACAACCAAAACCAAAATGCAGCAAATATTGTACCTCCTCCAAGATAAGCCATCGTGCCATGCAAACCAAGCCTAACTGCGCCGGAGTTATCCGCCGGCACATCATTGCTTGCTGGACTATCAGAAGCCAATGATTTCTTCTTCTTTGACTTCGTTGATGCCGGAGCCGGTGCCGGTGCTGGTGATGCAGGACCAAATAAACTCAAAGGAAGAAGCACCTTGTCCACTTGATAAACCGCAAGTTGATTATCAGTATAGACTGTGCCGGAAACGGTGGTATTATCAACTCCGGTTGTAACGTTCACTTGGTTACCCGAACTCGTTACATTCAAAGGAAATTCACCTGCATCACTGCCTCCAGCTTGTGTTCTCAATGGATTGCTAACGGTTTGAAATTGTGACGTGGAAATAAAAGAGGGTATGATATGAAATTGTATCAATTGGACCTTTTGTTGATCAGATAAAGTGTTGAGAGTCCCTGCTTGGAGACTAGAAAAGGCGTTATCGGTCGGAGCAAAGACGGTTAGACCGGAGTTTGAGTTGTTGAGTTGTTGATTGATTTGATCACCAACTTGAGTAAGCTTTAGAAGCCTAATCAATGTGGTGAATTGACCGGCTTTCTCTAGGATTTTGGTTATATTGGTCGGACCGGGAGGTGCCGGGGCGGCAGCTGGCTGAGCTAGGATATTTGTGCATTGCAAGAGAAGTAAGATTGAAACAAAACTGGATATCAAAGTCTTCATATTGTATGATCACAAGAAGACTAAATTAAAGCCCAAATGTATATATGGAAAGTAAAGGGAAGAGTGTTGATTTGAAGGATAGGCTAGCTCGGAGCTTTATATATATATATATATGGAGAGAAAAAGTGAATAGTGATGTTTGGTGAGTTGGTCCCTTACTAGTTAGAAAACCAATTAGCATCATATATTCATATTCATGGAAGTTTGGTGATAAGTTGCAATTTCATGGTTAGTAAATTTTCTAGACTGGCTGGATCTTGAGAAGTGGTACAGTCATCAGCCAACCATGGGATGGCCCAAAGGATTAAGAGTTTGAACCACTAATTATTAGAGTACAATGTTGGTGATAAATTTATGTTCTTATATATGATGATTCTACATTATTATAAGAATTAGGGTTTAAAATTTTATACAGCATTTTTTTTTTGGGGGGGAGGTACCTTAACTGCCTTCTTTGATGTCTATGGTCATCAAAAGATTCAAGGGGGAATCAATGTTTACAGCTATAGATTGCTTAGAAAGCCAGGAAAATAATAAAGGATGCCAAGTGGGATGTAAGGAAGAAAGTTGTATATGATTGCTTTACTTTCACTTGTATTTAATTTACGTATTTCTAAGATTGGAATGCCTTTGCACAAACTTAAAATAGAAGCTATACATTGGTCTCCATGATGAAATTTCAATTGTGGGCATCTAATTTAAGGCATATGATTATTGCTTTGTTATAATTAGATCATATCACATTATCTTGTTTGTGGGAACCGAAGAGTGAACGGATAAATGGAGTCAATGATGGTCTATGATGACAGTGTTTCCCCCCCCCCCCTCTCTCTTCTTATTATAATGTATGAAACAAATTCTAAATAGAGAGAATTAGAAGTCAAATGATAGTAGACCCTTGAATTATATTCGACATCTATATATAAGAAGAAGTAGGATAACTTCTTTTTTCCTTTTTTAAACAAAAAAAAAAGTAGTGTAAGTTACAAATCAAATAATAGCTGATTGTTGAATTATTATCTCATCGATACATAGAATGAAATTATATGCTCAATTATTTTGACATCATCCGAGTATTGAAATGATACTTTGTGCACTATTAATTTCAAGTAGACATACAATTTCTTTTTCTTTTTTTCTTTCCTTTTGTTTTTCGCAAGATATAATTATAGATAAAGATTTAAATTAATAACTTTTATTTCATTTTCTTTCAACTGTCTATCCAAATGTCATAGATTCTCTCATTTGTCCAACACTTCTCCTTTGCTCTCCTTTATTTCACCTCAATTCAATATAGCTGTTACAAATTTCTCAAACTGCATGTTCTATAAAAGAAATTGGATTATTATTCATATATTAGAGTAGTATTGTCTCTCTAGTGGTATGTTAAGTCCATACGGGTGTATTGTATATATGTTAATGTCCATTTGTCTTCTTCTTTTTTTATAATTGTTATGTTCTTGTTATTCCAAAATGTTCACCGCTAATTGTCTCAATTAATATTATGAATAATCATTTAGCTAGAAAAATTATAAAAGAGCTAACAAAATTAAAGAATAATTTCAACATGATTTTTTTCTTCTTCTTTAAATATATACATCTCTATCCCTTTTAATTATCCACCACATTTAACTACTTTTCACGTGCAGAATCCAACAACAAAAGCCCTCTAAACAGTTCTGCTGCTGCACTTTGGAAGAAACTAGCTATAAGGTGAAGATTTGCTTCTCTTTGTATTTTACAGCCAAGTTCATACTTTTCTTGTTCTCCCCTGCTTTATTCCTTATTTCTTATGATGCTTTGCCTGAAATGATAAAACAGTTTAGTTTACTTAATTACTTCCAAATGTTTGTTCAATTTTACAAAATAACCCTTATTATTTTGATTGGAAATATTAATTCCTACCAAAATTGAGAGAATTACTTCATTTTTTCTGAAAATGCATTGTTAGTATTATGTTGTTTTTCTTCTGCATCCTTCTAATGTAATCAGTTTCTGTAGTTGACTCACTTGATCTCAAGATAATATTAGTATTTGTTGGTTGAAATGTTCTACTAGGAAAAAGTTTTCGAGTTGTATTAGAGCATACTCTCTGAATTACTCAACTTAATTGGATAGTCTTATAGCTTGAAAATATATCTATAAAGTAGTATCATATATATTATTATTGAATGGAACACCGAACTATTGGAAAAAAAGATGTTCTTCTATAAATAGATGGCAATAGAATTTAGTCTGCCCTTGAAATTATTGTAGTCGATGAAGGATTGAATGAAGAAATAGTAGAGCTTTAACAACAAACTTCCTTAATAGATGGCAATTAATTGAATGTAAATGTGTTTTCTTCATTTTTTTCCCCCTATTTTTTAAAACAAAAAAAAATTGTGACAACTTTTAATTAAAATGGTAAGCAAACTGTTTTGAAAATATTGGAGTCAATCAGTAATTGCAAAACGGCAAAGTAAAAATTATCTACTTGAAAGATTGTCCTATCAAAGATTGTCTTTAAAATTATCAATTCATTTAAAAGTAGTATTAATTTCAAGAAATCCTTGAAGTCTTAGGGATTGACAATTAAGTACCTCATTTGTGAGGACATTTTTTTCATAAAATCCATCCAAATCATTCAGTTTGGGCGAGAGGAGACAAATAAAATATCTACGATCCCTTATATTTGATATTTTTTAAAAAAAATAACAAAAAATAATAATCTGGAAGAGCTATATTAAAATGATTTTCAAATAAAATACTGTTTATTAGTGCTGCTGTGAAAAATAAATTGACAATGAGAAATCAAGCTTTGTGTACTACTACTATTTTGCCTCGTGGATATGAGCATCCCGAGTTGGTAAGTTAACACTTTTGCCGGTTGATCTTTTCCACAATTCCACATAGCTAAAAACTAAAAAGTCATCTTCTAAGAATTATCACAAAAAAAAAAAAAGAGAAGAAGAAGTCATTTTCCACCATTTCTATCCTGATCAATTGCGTGATTTATTTCATGAAATAATTATGTGGGACTTGGGAGTCTCAATTTATTACCTTTTGATGCATGCATGGCGTGGAGATGAGTAGATGACTTTGTAGCTACGCGGAGATGATCATTACATCATTTAAATCTATCGTTTAGAGTTACTTTGCTTGATTGGAATAGTTTGGAAGTCCAAAGGTTGAATATTCAGTAGTTTATAGTTAATTATTGTATAACCATTATGTGATGTATACTTTGCATATTTCTTATTTGAGCTCGAACTCAATCCATTTGAAAAATATCAACTCCAACGTTTTTTAGAAGTGAATGGAGTCAAGCTCAAAATTCAAGAAAAGTAAACTCCCATGTTTATACCGTCCTCAAGCCTTTTTCATATTAATCTTCCGTCCCATTATGTTTCTAACCAAAATAGTCCAATATATTTTTTTCATGCATATCACACTTAATTTTTTTCACGCATATTAAAAAATGATGATTAATTTAATTGAGATTTAAATTTTATATATTTTTTCATATATATTATTATTAATCTTTAATTACTTAAATTATTTCAAAATAAACAAATTAATAACTTTTATTTAGTTCTAGGAATTTATTTTCCAATTGTTTAATGGTTTAATTTTAAAGTGTGAATCTAATATAAAATTAATTTATGACTAATAATAAGAAGTAATAATTAAGAGTAAATGTGAAAATGAAAAATTAAATATGAGATTTATATAGAAATTCAAATATATTTTTTGTACGATTAAAAATTAAATACTGAACTATCTTTGTGGAACGGACATAATATAAACTAATTTTCATTTTTTCATCTATTCCAAATTATAATTTAATTTGTTCATTCAGAGTGTTATTTATTTTCTAATTATATCAAATTCCTTATTTAATACATTTTTTTATTCTAAAATTCATTTTCAAATTATTGAAATGTTGAACATCAATTTAAATATTTCATATCTAAAAAATAAATATACATTTTTACACCATTCAAATTAAATTACACATAATTTCACACAATTAAATTTGAATTAGACTAAATTTTAAATATAAGAGTAAAATGACAAAATAATAAAAGATCATAAATTAATTCTGATTTCTTAAACTTTCTAAAACAAATAGTATTTGTTTAAATTGTGTGAAAAATAGTCATTGTATATGTAATATATTTAAAGGAACTTCGAAAGTCAAAGTTGAAACTGAATTGATTCGGAATTTCTTTTACCACTCTACTTAGAGCATTTTCAAAGATACCAATTTTCAAAAATACCGATGTCAAGAAAAATTTATGTCAAATAACATTTAATAAATAAAATATCAAATCACATCATATACTTATCAAAATTTAAAATTAACTTCATTCATAAGTAAAAAGTAATTATAATACTTACTTATCATATTTATCTTTTAAACTTTTTTCTTCAAAATTTTCTGATTTGTTTATTCTCTCTTAAATTTTCAAAGTCTTTTCTATTTGTTTTGTTAATTCAGCTGTAATACAGGAAGTCACTATAGTCTTCATGAAACCATCAATAAAATTTCTTATCACATCCAAGACTTGATGTATTGGAGTGAAAAAATTGATTAGAATATCATCTTTACTTGTATCACATAACCTTTTTTTTTTACATTCACAGTAACATTGAAGATTTTCAATGCTCTTATCAGACCATTAAGATATCTCACCAATTCAAACTACCCAAACAAACTAGAAGATATGATCAACTAACTCATGCATGAACAGACTTTATACAGTTGAAGAGCATATGGGCTTCCTTTTGAAAGAGAGTATAAATGTGACCTTTTTTTTTTTTTGAAAGAAAGAGTATATGGACTAAAACCCTAGAACCAGAAATTACATCTAATTGAAGCAGCAAGATCCAATTGGTCCCTCCAAAAATCCTTCACGGTCATGTGTCTGTCTCTGTCTCTTCCTCAGCCTTTGACATTTCTGCTAAAGCATCCTCGGCCTTCACTTTCTCGGGGACAAAATCTAATGCATAAACAACAATAGAGTGAAAAAAGAATACCCAAATGAACCAGAAAAAAACAATAAGATGTTAAGAGTAAAGCTAATAAAATATTAACAAATACCTGAAAGAAAGTCAAATCTCCTCCTTTTAGAAACAACTGAATCTGAAAGAACAGAAAAGGTACTATCTTAGTGCAACTGAAGCAGTCATACTAATAACATTTTGCACAAGGAAGCAACTATAGGCTGGATAAAATTCATGATATCAAAATCATAGAAGCATGAAACTAAAAAACCTCCATACAGATGAATTAGGAAACAGACTCTCAGCAGGAGATTAGATGTCCAGAACTGTTGAGAATGCAGAGTTCTGGACAACAGAGTCTAAACAGTTATAAATATGGCTAACTGTAAATAACATATTAAATAACATGTGTATCTAGAATAACAAACATAGCTATTGACTTAAAATGATCATAAAAGGACATTTTCTGTTACATTTCTCTAAGGTCCCTCAGTTATAGAACATTTAATTCAATTACCAATTCTGAAACTCATCAACGAAGTTATCATTAATCTGCAATGTTACAATTATTGTCATGATTTGTCCAACACAACACAAATGATAATAATATACCGCAATTACTGCCAAAAGAGAGGAAATCCACGAATGATACCTTTCTTAATCAACCAGTTTTAAAGCCCTCTAATTACTAATAGAATAATCCTTAGCAATTCCTTTACCTAAGACTACATGCAAAGCAATTTTTTGCTGAAACCAATGTAATATTAATATTGGAAGGCACACAAAGGAGCAGCTGTTAAAATAAGTACAATTTCTCTGCTTCATTGTAAGTCAATGGAAGGAAAACTTACAAAGATGGTTGTAGGCAACATGATTCTTGTGATCCAGAAAAGCACAGGCATAAGCCTCTTTACAGAATAGTTCAAGAAACTTTTCCTGCAAGAGCAAGATAACAGGAGAAAAAAAATAAAATGAGACTTGTGTATGCAACAACACAATACATTAGCACCAGCATAAATGGACTAACATTCAAGAACACGAGTAAACAATGTAAGCAGCTATTAGTAAAAAAACAAACAAGTAAATAGTTATTCAGAAATTACAGGACAACAATATGCAGCAATAGAAAAAAAGGGATAAGGAGAAGAGATTCATTTTTGGAACCAATCCTAGTAAGACACATTTAATATGACAATCATGACTACAAATTTGCCATTATTTTCCTACTATCCTAACAAGATATCTCATGTGTAAAGTGTTAAATGACTTTTGGACCTTTCTCCTTAAATGTTTTATGAATTTATTGGATTAACAAGTATCTGAAAAAACGAAATAACCAATTCATATTAGTCATATTGCCAAGGGACCTATTTTCTCTGAAAAAAAGATATTAAATGTTGGATGGCATACTAAAAGAAGTGTTCTTATTCCCTAATTCTAGGCAACAAAGAGAAGTCAGTTTGGAGTATAAACATACCCCAAATGAGACATTTTTTCCTTATGGAGTTTAAGTTCCTAGAAGAGAATATTGATTCAACCAAAGTGAGTTAATTTCATTAAAAGGAAGTCTCCACATTAATGAACAGAAAGAGAAACCATAAATCTTTCTTCAATGAACTATTTCCTAACTGTATATTGGTAATGAAAGGAAGTTTCAAATACTTGGGGAAAATATGAACAAAATGTCATTTTGATAGTCTTGTGTAGCAATTTGGAGGCATCCTGTCTTATCAAGCGAAGGCAATAATCCATTCTCCACAACTTATAACTCTTTCTGATCTCTTCCTGCATAAATTTTCTTTCTTCTTTCTGTTGCTTGTTGCTCATCTTATTTGCTTCTCATGCTGTCATCTGCTCATATTAGTAGATACCATTGTTGTTATTAAGAATCATAAAACTTTAACAGCTTACTACTGTAAATGTCCATATATAATTCCGAGCATTTTAAGCATAAAACTTTAGCAGCTTCCTACTCTTTCTGTTCTAAGCATTTTAGTCATTTACAAGAAGCCTGCCAATTGTATTGATCAACCAATAATAAGTCATCTAAGATCCACCAAGGCGACAACAAGAAATGAAGTATCATGAATCTACCACTTTAATCACCATGATTCTTCAGCAAAGTCCATTTCCAAGTTTTATGTTCTAGTATACAAAATTGTCTTGGTCAAATGCATCTATGAAGAACACACCTCTCAAGCTACCAATATCCTATGCTTAGAACAACCAAACTCCACTTGTTTCTTGGAATACATCTGTTTCATCCTATTGCCTACTAGGTTCACAAAGTGAACCAACCATCAGATTGTTGTCCCCAAAACCAAACCATCACACGATGGCACATGGTCATGGTTATGTTGCATGTAATATTAACAAGATAAATGGGAAGTTCTTAAATATCATCTATGCCAAGATACTGAAACTTCAGCTTAAGTAATTGGGATTCCATGCATCCTCAGGATAAAACTTAGACAGCACAGTAAACCAGACAAAAGGGTGACAGAACAAAAAAAAGGGTATTTTGTCCCCAGCAAAAAATTTCCAAAGAAAAGATAGTCAGATACATTATACATACAATCCTTATTCATTTGAGGCTCCAGCAGTATATTTCAGCAATATTAACAACTATCCTTTGAATCCTAAAGAATTTCCGAAGCAGTTAAATGAAGAAAATACTTTGCTGACAAAGGACTTACTTTAAATGATTAGGCAAATGAAAGCACCTAAGCCTGATATAAATCTTTCTAATCAAGAACTTGCACAAAACTCTCTTTTCCAATACAGAGCCACTAAATGATTTCAGCATAAGGAGTTTCACATTAGTTTGGCTCAAGAACATGATCGCAAATATTCAACATAGCAAAGATTTTGAAAACTACATTGTTGTGATTCATGCAATATATCCAACCACAAGAGTTTCCCGGATTCTGTTGCAAATTAACTGTTTCTGAACACTTAATTTAAGTTATTCATCAAGATGCACATGTGTTTTAAGAGAATATATTAAAGAGAACATATGAAGAAATCCTAATTGATCAAAATCAGAAATTATAGAGTGCATACCACAGATTTGTTGATGACAAAAACAGCCTCCTGAGCAATCTTAGTATTGAATTCTTCACTCTTTATAATCCGGCTAACTTGAGCCATAGGAAACTGGTAAAGGACATTATTGTTCTTCTCATTTTCCTCCTCCATTTCTAACTCCTCCACTTTCTTCTTCCGCTTTTTAGCCTCTTTCTTCTTCTCTTTCTTAGCCTCCTCAGTCCGCTGATTTTTGTTTACATTCATCTGTTTCTTAGCCTCCTGTACTTCTATTTTCTGTCTATTACTCTTTTTCTTACTCTTCTCATCCTCTTTTTCACCCTCATTCCTACTCTTACCAGTCCTCTCATTATCTCCTTTCACCTTCTTTTTCTTACCATCATTCTTAAGTTCAGACAGCTCAGCCTCATTTCTCTTCTTAGCAGTCCTCTCCTTCCCTCCTTCCATTTTCCTTTTCTTATCATCACTCTTACCTCCAAGCGGCTCACCCTCATTTCTCCTCTTAACAGTCCTCTCTTTCTCTCCTTCCACCTTATTTTTCTTATCATTATTCTTACCTTCAGGCAGCTTACTGACGCCACTCCCCTTCTTCAGCTTCTCCGGTGACTTGGCCCCTACCTCTTTCCCTTTGGATTTCTTGTCCTCCTTCTTACTCTCGCTCCGCTGCTTAATTTCGCCAGTTGTGTCCTGGACCCCCAACAGCGCCACGTTATCCTCCTCCTCCACTCTCTTCCGCTTTTTCTTCTCCTCTTTCTTACCTTCACCTTTCTGCCGGCTAACGTCAATGACTTTCTTCTTCTTCTCCGGCTTCGCTACAGGCTCTATAATATCAATTGCCTTATTTTTGTCGACAACCTTTCTAGTTGCTCTATCTTTTTTCCCATTCTTCTTCCCTTTCTTTGATTCTTCGTCCACTTCTACCTTCACTTCTCCGATGAACTTCACATCATCGTCAGAGTTGGGCTCGTCACTCTTACGGGACTTCTTCTTGGTCCCTTCGGTAGCGCTACTGCAAGCGGTGGAAGTAGTTCCGACGTTATTAGGGTTCTTAATTTTTTCTTTTGCTAAATTTGAGAACTTCTTTGATCGTGTTTTCTCTGAAACTGGCTTCCCCGCCATTTCTGGGCTGGGAGACGCCGCAGCGGTTGATGGCAGACACTCGATGCAGAAAACGGTCCCTGGCGACCTCGATTCCGGGCTCCGGTCGGCGAAAATTGAAGAGTGACACGCTCCACAGGGCTTTAGGCCCTCGGGCCTTGACAACTCAGCAGTTCTTAAACCTTTGGGAAGAAATCGATCTCTCGGGCCCGTAGGATATTCGTTGCTGAGGGCCATCTAATCATTTTTTTTTTATTTTGTTATTTCCAGTATCGCATTTTTCCTCTCTTATTCTTTACCGAAATAATTATTAAAACTCTAGCTATGACATTCAAAATTCTATAGTGTTATTATATTATGTTATTTATAAATTATATTTAATCATAATTTTAAAAAAATTTCAATTTCGCAAAGAAAATAATTTGTTTTTATGCTTATGTTAAATTATAAACTAATACAAAATACTTACTCTAAATGGGAATTTAAAGTCATTATTTTTACATTAATATATCATATAGAGTTGGACTTTACATTACACTTAAACCTTTACATTGATTACATTAAAAAAATTAAGAAAAGAGGGGAATTCATTGAATTAGGAATTGTGTTAGAATTTTATATATTAATTATCATAAGCGATTAAATTTCTTTTCAAATAATCAAGATTATCTCATTTCAATAAGTCAATAATAACAAATAGGTATAACTTGATTAGTAAACGATTTCATATGTATATATAAAAGATCATAAGTTCATACACTCAATTTTTGTTGTATATTTCAATAATAAAATAAGTAATAATTGTAATGATTCAAATCCTATAAACTACTATGGAAAATGGAAAAAAATAAATTTATTTCTTACTTTGTACTTAAAATTTCTAGATTCAAGATGGCAAAAAGGTAAAATGAAACGACTACTGAGAATATATATATATATATATATATATATATTGTTCCTAAAATCACACTAATGGCACATGTCATTAGTGTAAATGCATACATAGATGTTATAAAAGAGTTTCATAAATGTGTAAACGAATATCATGACGAAGTTTCGTTAGTTATTAGATAGAATTTCTTGACAGTTATGTGAATTGTTAGATGGAATGTTTATTGTAATTTTTTATATATAAATTGTATTATATTTTCAGAATAATTTATTTTGTGTATTTTTGCATTTTTTTAATATATTAAATTCACAATATATTCTTGTTTGGGTTTTTTTTTACCTCAAATATTGTTATTTTTAAAAAAAAAATCTATGAATGTGTATTTTGGATGTTAATTCAGATATTTTGAAATAAGTATTAAGTATGTCACTCAAATATTGTTCATTTTTTTAATGAAATTTTAATGTTTTTATGTTAATTTGAATGGATTGTAGTAAGTATGTTATTACATTTAAATGTTGAATGATTGGAAAAATTATCAATTGTTTTTCTCTATTTTTTTCATTTATAAGAAATACATTTTTTTCCTTTTTTGAGAATATTTCATTTGATCTAATTTTAATTTCATGATTTATGTTATTTTATTATTTTCTAATATTATTAACAATTAAAAGTTAAACGGGTAGAATAAATGACTTATTAATCATCATTTGGCATTGTTAGAAATTCTCAATTTAATTAAGTAATAATAATTTGAAATTTTTATTTTATTTAGTTATCAAATTGTTTGAAATGGTTTTAAAGCATCTTTAATGCATAATGTCAGTGTAAAAAAAATTTTATATCACATCATCAAAGTCAAATATGTCATCAAATTTTTCTCTTCAATACAAATGTTATGAGATAATGTCATATTAATATATCCTTAACAATGTCAAGGAGAATTTCATCTCGTGATAGTATTATTTTTTCACATGTTCACCAATTAGCAAATGACATGTTTATAATGCAATTTATTCTTAACATTATGCATTGTAGATGATTTTTAAAATTGAACGTTTATTTCTTTGACATTTCAATTATTAATAACCACGTGACATATAATTTTTTGACATTGACATTTGTGTATTAGAGATTCCATTAGATAATGAAATAAAAAATATTGACTAATTTTATTTTATTTTCTTTTGAATTATCTTCTTTTGGGGGCATTTTGGTCTAAAAAATGCGAGATTTAGTAAATTAGTGCAAGAGTTTAACAATTATGTAATAAAATCACAAATTAATCAACAAAAATAAAACAAATAAATTAATCTCTTAAATGCTAAAATTCAAATTTAAATATAATTAGGAGATTATAACTTGAATATGATGAGATATGATTCAACATAACTTAAATTATCTTTATAATCTTCTTAAATTGTTAATTATCCCACATATTTATATTAAAACAATTGAATGTTGTGCTTTAATTATTTATACAACACATTGTTAAGGAACTTCTACATAAGCTCGATCATTTGAGTCCTATCAAAGGAAAAAAAAATTGATTTAGACCTTGTGTAGTAAGAGTTGTTTTCTTTCATTAGCTTATTGTTGTGAGGCTAGGATAAACCATTATGAGACTCCTTAGCATTTTGAAGACTTGGCTATTAATTTAGAAGAAATATTAATAATTGAATTTCTTATATTTAATTTAAATAATCAATACTAAATATTTATCTAACTTTATTAATTAAATAAAATATATTCATAAAAAATTGATATGGTTACGTTCAATTTAGTTTCTAAATTATTCTAAAATATAGGATTGATTTTTTTTTTAATTTTCCAAAGGTGAAAAAAGATTTAAAAAATTAAAATCATTATTAATTGGAAAATATGTGAAATTTAATGGATATAATAGTTTTACATAAGACTATAAATATTATGTATTTGAGTTATACTTTCGAAAATCATCTTCTATTTTAAAATATTATTAATTGATTATTCATTTATTTATATAAAATATAACATTTGGTTATTTGATTTGATTCTTGAAAATCTTGTATTTCATTTTTTAAAAAAATCACTAAAATAGAGATTTCAAATTAAAAAAATTGAATACACATCCGTAACAGAAAACACTTTCCCAAATAGATTTTAAATTGGACTCGCCATCTTCTTTGATAATACTTTGTAAACAATTTTCTCTTTCTCTCTTCTTTGTTATTTTGATAATTAGTAAGGTGCTGCTGAATATATGAACTTCTATTATGATGAAAAGTTTTTTATTTGGATGCACTGTGAATCTTAAAATGCTCAATTAAATATTTTATCATTTAATAGTTGCAAAAAAAAAAATGTTTTAGACAATTTGTGCTTTTTAAGAATTATTAAAAGTATATTTGATAATTGATTTATAACTTTCTAAAATGATTTAGGAAATTAACATACTTATTTACTTGGTAGCCAATTTAGAAAACATCCAAATTGTGTTGACCAAATTTTAATGATTAAATTTCTTAAATTTAACTTAAATAATCAAGACTAAATATTTATTTAACCTTCTTAAGTAAATAGCATATCTTCCTCAAAATTTTGTTTCCTACACAGTACATAACCCATACACTTTTAAAGTTCTACAAATAAAGCAGCAATAGGCCTAATAAAAATAGGTAGATTATTGATTCTTTCCTTCTTTAGTATTATTCTTATTTCTTTCTAAATCAACTAAATAAAAAACATTAACCTCTATATTGTAAAGTTCATAAATATAATTTTTATAAATTGAACACATGAATTGTATACTGTATATTATATACAATCCTTTTGTAAATTTGATAAATTAAGATAAATATTTACATTGTTTTAAAAAGATATTCTGACTTTTCTGTTTTTATAATTTTAAAATCAACCCATTTTAATTTCTGTTCATTTTTTTTTTTGAGAGGTAAAGAGATGGTCTTTGTTTACTAAGAATTTAGAAATAATAAGAAAACATTGTAGAATTAAATTAATAAAATATCTCTAAAAATTCACTACCTAGGAGAGAGAAGAGGGAGTATTGCATTGGTGAATTTTACTTGTGTGGATATGCAAAATATCATTGAAGATATCCAGAAGATATGTAATATCATAGCATGTGATTATATAAGAGGTTATATATGTAATTGTATAAATCTCAGGGTTTCCAGGTTTCACAACCTATGAGAGATAAATGAGGGTAGTGGTGAATTTTACATCAAAATCATGTTATTTGAGTCTTTTTAATCATGGTGTTGTTGGTGGTTTTTGAGTCTTCCATTTACCTTGACAAACTAAAAAATATAATTGATTTTTGGTTAGTTTCCTTAAAGGTAGAGGGAATTCCTTGAATATAAAATCTTTATCAAAAAGGAACTTTTCACTCAAAAGAAAGCAAAGCAAAATATTCATTCAATAATAAAGTTGGGTGATTTAGCTATTAAATTTTGGTTCAATTTAATTTTCTCCAATTTTTTGTGAAAACTTGTACTAAAACACACAACTCATGAGAGGGGAAGAAGAAAAAAAAATTATATTGGAATTTTTGGAAAAAATTCTAGGAGATATATAACAATTTGCACACTTTAATTCAATTTGACCATCAATTAATAATTACAGAATAAGTGGTAATTAATTGAGAAAATCCCTCAAAGCCCTTGGATCCTTCAGGAGCAATGCCTAATTAAATCTTGGGCCCATTTTCTTATCTCAAAAGTTTGAAGATTCGATCCCTTGAACAATCACAAGTGAAATTAGAGATTGGGGCCATTTAATTGTAAATAAAAATTCAGTTTGGACAAAAAGGGGGTGTCATTTGGCTATCTGAGTAATTGTTGTATTTTGTCCCTAACCTTTTAATTTTCAGTGGCTTTTGGTTCCTAATTGTTTTTTTTTTCAATTTTTTATATAAGCGTTTTTTCTTCTTCTTCTTCTTCTTCTTTTTTCCAAATTGTTTGGTCTTAACTTTTTTTCTTTTTTGGTGACTTTGGTCCCCCAATCAATTTTATTGAATTTTTTTGTCACTTAGCCTTTTATAATTTGTTTATTGGGTCCCCATCTCATTTCAATATGGACAATTTAGTGCTTTTTTTTTTTTCGAACTAGTCATTGAACTGTCAAAAACTATAATAATTGAGAAATATTAAAAAGGTAAAAGTAGAAGTTGATATATTTTTAGGATAGTTAGTGAATTTAGTTCCAGACATTTGATACTTTGAAAATTTTAATCCCTTTTATAATTTTTAAGCTACATCAGTCCTTGTCATTTTTTTTTAGTCACACATTGATCCATCAAAATTAGTCAAAATGTTAGTCGAAACTTTAATTCATCCAACAATCTATCCTTTTTTTTTAGACGCACGAGTGAAGATACACTTTCCACCCCCATAAAAAACCATTTTCTCTAATAATTTTTCTCAAAGTTTTCAATTTAATCTTCTCCAAACCCATAAACCTCATAGTAATTTGAAAAAAAATGACGAGAGAAAATAATTAATTGGAATAGTAAAAATTGTGTTTCCATTTTTGCTACTCCAAAGTGGGTGAGTCATTTGATAAATTCGAATTTCGGCTAATATTTTATTTAATTTTGATCATAAAGATCAATGTGACTAATAAAAAAAATATAAAGACCAATATGATTAAAAAAATGAAAAAAATAATCAAAACAGTCAAAATATCAAAAGTTAGAGACTAAATCGATTAATTATTCATATTTTTAACTTAGGAACTAGCGTGAAAAGGTCAATTGAACATATATTTAAACAAATTTAGGTTTCATTTTTATTCCCTCATCTTCCCCTTTTTAGAAATTTTATAATGTTATAAGAAAAAAAATCATTTTCATTTTATGCTAATAGATTATGAAGGTCGTTGGATATTGCTGCATTTTCTAATGAACTATATGATCTAGGAATCTTTTCCGGAAAGTCAGTGCTTTTGAAGCGTTTAGATTTTCTTAGATATTTTTATTTTTAGGCATAGCATGTTATATTTGACAATTGCAAAAATAGAAATAAGTTTTTATCTTAAATTACAGCGTTCGCCCTTCTTGCTACTTATGCAAGGATTACATTTTGCTTATCACATTTTACTAAAAAATTTTAAAATAAATATATTTTTGTCTAAAATCATACAACTAACTTTCTTGGTAGTACAGAATATGATCTAAGACAACTGAATAGTAAAATGGATAGAGAACTTTGATGGATCGAAATTCTACAATTTAAGCCAGTTTAAGAAATATTATTTTCGTTTAAAATTTAATATTTATTTTTGATTTTAGTTAAAAATTTAAACATACCATTTGATTTTAATTAAGTTATCAAATTATCATTAATATTAATATAATTGATGATAAAACACATTAATTAGTAAAATATAAATCTTTTAAATTAATATGATGAGTGTGAGTTCTATAAGTTGAAGAGATATGAATCATTTAAAGCAAATATGTTATTAAAAGAATTTTGAATAAAAATCTATCTATTAAAGGAAATAGGATATTCAATTCTAAATAAACTAATAGAAATATACACATTCAAATTTGACCGAATTGATCATTAAAAAAAATATAAAAATGATGTATTTCTTATTGTGTGAATTTATATTATTTCAGAAACACGGAGGGGTAAAAAAGAAAAAGAAAAAGAGGCAAGCAAGCTCCAATAGTGAAAACAAGGCATCCCAAGTCCCAACTTATATAAGTCATGTTCTCTTAGTGTCAATGTTGCTATAGATTGGACTCAGTCACTAGGGCCCAAAATGATTTGTTGATAACTTTATGCTCGTGGACTCGAGTATCTGCCACACATTTTTTATTTTGTTTATATTGAAATTGAAAGTGGCTGGAAAATGGGACTGCATAAAAAATAAAAAAAGAGTTTACACTCATAATGAATGTGGTTGGATAAGGCTGCATTTAATGATGAACTATATGATCTAGGAATCTTTTCTGGAAAGTTAGTGCTTTTGATACGTTTAGAGTGACAATATGGATAGTTATATTTATTTGAATAAATGAATTTCTATTTAAAATTATTTAAATTATATAAGTTAACAAAATTTATTTAATATTAAATGATTTTATGTTTATTGATTTTGGATTCATATTGACACCCCTTGCGAACATGCAGAAAACTTTATCCCAAACTATTGTTATATAACAAAATTTATTGTAACACGTCATAGCTTAATTTATTTTTCTTTTTCCTTTTTGCAAAGTGTCAATTTGTAAGTTAATCACAGTTCACACCTCCTTTTATATTTTATAATAAAATAAACCAACCAATTTCTATTAGCCCAGAAAAAGAAACAAAAATGGTGTTGACAACCTCACCACGGAGAGAGCGTTAGACAATAAAAAAGGCACTACATTCTGTCTTTTACCTAAGTATTTTTCTTTTTCTCTGTTACAACTATTCACATTTATCACATAGCCAGTGAGAGTGACAAATTAAGGGTACGTTTTGCATTGTCAAAGATCAAATTTACACATCATTCTAGCACGGGTACAAAGCTAGGACCATTCTCGGGTCTTTGCCTTTTTGGATGATAAATTGGAAGGTGCCAAATGCCAATTAAATGACAAGTCAGAAGAAGACATGCTAGTCTGCTAGTGCAAGGTATCTCATCAATCATGAATTGAGGAAGAAAAAAATATACTCATGTTCTAACCAACCCCCCCCCCCCTTCCAAATCTCCCAGTTTAATTTCATAAGTTTCTTAACGTAGTCTATGAATCATTTCAATGCACATATAATTGTATCGAATGCATGATTAGATCTATGTTAGAAGGAGATGCAATAAAACACACACACACACACATATATATATATATATATATATATACATACGTGGACGAATTAAAAAAAACTCACATTTTGAAAATTATTTTTATATGAAAAACATATTTTAAAAATATATTATTTAATGATGAATGTATGAATCATTTACTCTTCAAAATACGTTGAAAATATAAAATAAATGACCAAATCTAACCAAATATACATTTCTCAGCTTAGTGAAATATGTATCTTCTATTATTATTATTATTAAGGAAACAAGAACTTGATTTTAAAAAAGAAAAAGAAAAGAAGAAGCATGAATTTCAATCGGAACATTATTTATTTGAGAAAACACTTTTAATGAATAAAGTTATCACTTAGTCATATGGATTTGACTTAGATTTGGAAACATCGAATT
The DNA here is from genome assembly GCA_019593545.1 of Apocynum venetum. Taxonomy (NCBI): domain Eukaryota; kingdom Viridiplantae; phylum Streptophyta; class Magnoliopsida; order Gentianales; family Apocynaceae; genus Apocynum; species Apocynum venetum. Next base: position 2,050,535 of record SRSM01000134.1, read on the forward strand.
CAATAATGAATATATTTTCCATTAACTCCATCTTCTTAACGAGTATAGTAAATTTCATCATTAAATTAGGTTAAGAGAATCCTCGAAAAAAAGAGAGGTTAAGAGATGTTGGTGAAATCATTTTGCAGCCTTAATTTAATTGTTCCAGCTTGTGGAGTGGCTTGTTTGTCATCAAGCAATTGATATTGTACCATCCCCCCATTAAAATTCATTAGCATTGGAAAGTTGGAAAATGACATGGACATATGCACTTATCCTAATGCATTCTTCTATTCCTTGCTGCACGGCACTACTGAATACAACCATGGTTGGTCGGTCTCATTCTAATCGACAAACACAATAATAATACCAGACTTTTATGGATTTTTTTTAACATTGTCAAATTATAATCAAATTATTCTAATAAATGTATCACTAAGAAGTTGTTGTATGACAATAATGTCATATTCAAGTATTTAATTTTCAATTTTAAAAGATATTAAGATAAATTTTGTGTATATATCTATAGTTTTATATTTTCCATGGAAATTCGTTCGAAAAACTAAAGGCAAAAGTTGTTGGTTGAAACATGTATCTTAGAGATGTATTACACTTATCTCCCCGCCCCCTTTCCCTAAAATCATTCATTGTGTAATAAAATTTAATGTTAATCATTTACTAGACAATAAAATTCAATGTTTTATCTTCCTCCGGTTAGATATTGGATTATTTGTTACTTAAATTCAATTACTTTAAGATCAACATATAGTCCATTACTAATTAAATAGCTAAGAATGTCATAGTTTTTTTTTTTTTTTGGAAAAAAAAGTCTTGGATTTCAATAGTGTTGAAAAAAAAAAAGGCAACAAGAAAATCAATAGTGAGTAGAGTAGGTAATAGTGGAACAAGTGAGGCTGTGAGGGCAGTGCTTCTAGCATTTATACACTGACAATTGAGTGCTTGCCAACCAAGTAGTCAATCATATAGACAATGTTCTTTACCAATTAAGGTGGCAAAGTCAAAGAAAGGACTCTAACATTAGGTGTAAAGTTCTCGAAGAAAATCTATCGATCCTTAGCAAATTCAGCTAAAAGAAATTTGATTATGTTGATGCTTTTATATACTAGTATATAGTGCATCATAATCAAGTTTTTAATGATCACAATTGATTTCCAATCACTGCTCAACTACTAAGGAGGAGTTTGTTGGATTAATACCTCCATTTCCCCTTTAAGGTCTCCTCTTGAGACTTGAAGGTAAAATGTAATAATACTACTCAGATTTTTCCTTCAAATGCAGTAGCATCTCTGAAGTTTGTATCGAGACAGACTTGGAGAGATTTTTTTTAAAAATAAAATAAAATAAAATTGCAAATCAGTAACAACATGTACGTGACCCAGCGACACATTTGTCTGTGCCTCGTGTTTGGAGCAGATAATTTAATTTTTGATTGGAAAAGGTAGGCCATTATATCAATTAGTATCAGTCTTCAATTCACATTTCACATTTCACATTACGCGGTTAATGGAAATTTCCCCCAACTGCTACTTAAACAACTCTCTCACTTTCATTAGCTTTCAACTAAGCTTAGTTTAGTTACCAGCAGCAGAGCAGAAATGCTCAGTCTCAACCTCACCAGCTGAAGAAGAAGAAGAAGAAGAAGCCAAAGGACGGTTCGGCCTCTCACGTGAATGAGATAGAGAACAATCATGGAAGCAAAGAAATCGTGGATGGCGTGTCGTGTCGTGTCATCTCCGGCGGCGTACAATTGTTAGTTAGCTTCGCTTTTCTGTTTTCCTTTTTCCAGTTTTTCTCATTACTTCCTTCTAAAACCACGAAGTGGTTAAGCAACAGAGTCTCTAAATCCAATATAATAAACTTAAACTACTTCTGAATCCGAATCATTATATTCCTTCATCGCCATTTTTTAGTTTTTTCCCTCTCCAAGGTGAAGCGCTGTTGGTGTTGGTGTTTCAATCTGCATTTTGATAGATTTGAAATAGAGAGAGTGGAATTGTGTTATGAAAGATGCGAGCAACGGTGCTATTGCTGTTATTTTTTGTTTTTTTGCTTTCTGCGCTGACGGCGTCGTTTGGCGCCAATGTGACCTATGATCATCGGTCACTCGTCATCGACGGCAAGCGCCGAGTTCTAATCTCCGGCTCCATTCATTATCCTCGCAGCACTCCGCAAGTATGCTTAACTTTCGGTCTCTCTGAGTCTTAACTTCTGAATGTACACGTATAATACTGGAATTTCAAGAGTATATTTGTATTTCTATGTGTATTTATGTAGTATTGGTGTGGAAATGGATTGCAGATGTGGCCGGACCTCATTCAGAAGTCGAAAGAAGGAGGATTGGATACGATTGAGACGTACGTCTTCTGGAATTTGCATGAACCGGTTAAAGGCCAGGTCCTTCTTCGCTTCTTATCATTCTTTGCTTCATTAATTGTTTTTGCTTGGTTACCTGGAGAAATTAACTGGAAAGAGAGAACAAATAGAACAGGGAAGGAACCAACGTTCTTGTATATTGTTACATATGAAGCCATATTGGCGTTGTACTTATTTGTCTATTAATAAAAGCAAATTAATTTAGGAATTATTTTAGTTTCTAATGTAGAAATATGGATATTAATATCTTAAACTAAAGAATAGGGAATGTGTAACAACTAATATGCAGTGTTTGCTAGATAATAATGCTTGCTGACGGGAAGAAAATATTGCAGTATGATTTTGAAGGAAGAAAAGATTTGGTTAAATTTGTCAAATTGGTGGCGGAAGCTGATCTCTACGTTGTGCTTCGGATAGGTCCTTATGTCTGTGCTGAATGGAACTATGGGTAGAAATTTTCTTTTTCTATTTCTGAATCTTCTGATTGAAGCCTATGGAAGAAGTTTAATACAGCCATCTTTTTCCCGCCTCACTCTGTATTGCAACAGTGGATTTCCTCTGTGGTTGCACTTTGTGCCTGGAATTGAGTTCCGAACAGACAATAAGCCATTCAAGGTTTTTTCCCCGATCATTTTTCATAATTAATCACGACTAGGAGCTGCTTTGAATGTGTGATTGAATTGAAACTCTGTTTCAGGAGGAAATGCAGCGATTCACAACTAAGATTGTGGATATGATGAAGCAAGAAAATCTATATGCGTCCCAGGGTGGACCTATTATAATCTCACAGGTTCAGAGTTCTCTAAAAGCACTTGGCTTATTTAAATTATTATAATTACTCTTTTCTGTATGGAATTCAGAGAAACTGAATAACTGGATTATGCAGATTGAAAATGAATATGGCAATGGCGATATTGAACCACAGTATGGTCCTCGTGCGAAAGCCTATGTTGACTGGGCAGCGGGAATGGCCCTTTCTTTAAATACTGGAGTGCCCTGGGTCATGTGCCAGCAGAAAGATGCTCCTGATCCCATAGTAAGTTCATCTTCTGGTTTCCTACAGCAGTTCCTTTGACAAGATGATTTGTATCATTGAATACATAACTCTATTATTGGGATTGAAATACAAATAACAGATTAACACATGCAATGGGTTCTACTGCGATCAATTTACCCCAAATTCTGACAAGCCAAAAATGTGGACTGAGAATTGGACTGGATGGTAGCACCTTGCACCTTAAGTCATTCCTTCACATATGCGTCTTTCTTGATTTCTGTATTGATAGCAAACTAGGAATTCTCACATATAGAGTTTCTAATCTATGAACTATCAGGTTTCTATCATTTGGTGGTCCTGTTCCCTACAGGCCTGTGGAGGACATTGCTTTTGCTGTTGCACGATTTTTCCAACGAGGTGGAACTTTCCAGAACTACTATATGGTACTACAGTAGTTTTATTGAAATGAATTATTGATTATTTGCTTCTTATCAAATTACCTTGCAGTATATCATAATTATTATATCATTTTTGTTCACATTTGTTATAGTATCATGGTGGAACCAACTTTGATCGGACCAGTGGTGGACCCTTCATTTCAACAAGTTATGACTATGATGCTCCCTTAGATGAGTATGGTATGCTTCTTTAATCTGTTGGGAATTGTCTTCCAATTTGTTCATGTTGTTAGCTTTGTTCATGCTTGCTACAGAAGCTATTGAGTTCTAATTTGATATGTATATATGCTCGAAGGCCTTATAAACCAGCCAAAATGGGGCCATTTAAAGGATTTACATAAGGCAATAAAGCTCTGTGAAGCAGCAATGGTAGAAACTGATCCAACAATTACTTCTCTTGGTCAAAATCTGGAGGTAAATGGCCAGTCTATAATTTGATTAATTACTGTGGACAGCAATGCATGCAGTACAATGTTTCTGCTTCTGTGCTTTATTATTATTAATCACATGTACATTTAGAAATTATCATTAAAGTTTTGCTGAAGATCTAAACTGTTGTCCTCTTCCTTTCTTTCCTTTTAAACTGTTCCCTTTTCTGGTCCTATAAAGTAATCCATGAATTCTTTGCTTTATTTGGTGGGTCACCAATAAATTTTTTCCATGACGTGCTTGTCAATGCTTGGATATTTTTTCCATTTTTTCCCGCTATTTCTGGAACTATTTCTTTGTTCACTTATAGACAGGGTTCCAATCGTTAACAGGGTTCTAATCATTGTTTCCATGTCCTTTGCCACCAACTATTTTATGTAATTTGTTCTTTCTTATAACGAATGCTTCACTATACTTGACTACTTCCTTCTTTTTTTAAAAAAATTATTTTTAATACTTTCATCTCTATTTTAGGCTAGTGTTTATAAAACAGATTCAGGACAGTGTTCTGCCTTTCTCGCCAATGTTGGTACCCAATCCGATGCAAGTGTGAATTTCAATGGAAATTCCTATAAGCTTCCTGCATGGTCTGTGAGCATCTTACCTGACTGCAAGAATGTTGCTTTTAACACTGCAAAGGTTTGCTTTCCTAGTTTGTACTTTGTGTAGTATTCAAATTTTACTACTGTCAAAGAATTGGAACTTGCAACTCCATTCCCAACACCTGGAACTGACACTGGACATGATGATGTGCAATCTTTGAAGAAAATTTTGATGATTATTCAGGGTCAAAAATTATATTTGTTATCAGAAGGTTTAGTACAGTAGGCTCTCTCAATTTGGTGTCATGTAGTTTACATAAGTATATCTTCAGCCAACTAATATAGATCCTATGCAAACACTAAATATAAAATTCTTGAGGCCCTTTTTTTTATCAAGGTATCCTTATGAGATTCTGTGCATAGGCTCAACTTATTACCTTTTGTTTTTCTAACCCTTATCACAGATCAACTCTATGAGAACCGTTTCAAGATTTGCTAGTTTGTCTTCGAAAGATGTTGTTGCCTCTTCTGGCACATCCTTCTCAGGTTGGAGTTGGGTAAATGAACCTGTGGGTATCACAAGTAAAAATGCCTTCAGCAAATCTGGTTTAGCTGAACAAATAAATACGACTGCTGACAAAAGTGATTACCTCTGGTATTCTTTCAGGTATACAATTAATTAGTTTGTGCTGGTATACAATAGAACATGAATAGCTCTCTCTTTCCTCTCTCTAGTGATTAGTATGAAAGAATTAATTTTTTAATTACTTCTTTCAGCACTAATGTAAAAGGAGATGAGCCTTTCCTTCAGGATGGATCTCAGACACTTTTACACATTCAATCACTTGGACATGCTCTTTATGTTTTCGTCAATGGAAAGCTTGCAGGTGATGGTTCATGCCTTTCTCCACAAATACGATGCTTTTCCTTTTTCTTGTATTGGTACTTGCTGTCTTGCTTTGTTAAACTCTCATAGTTCCGTTTACTAGGTTATGTTTCTTGCATTCCTTAACTTTTTGCCAGTGAATAAAAAAGTTCTAAAGAACCTTGAGGACATGCAGTTGTTTTTTAAAATTTGTCATTAAAGGGCTAGTGGCCACATGATAGAAATTACTAGAATATGAATTTGAAAGATACTCAATGTAAAATAGCTTGCTGAGAAGGCTAATAAACTAGGACAAGAAAAAACTGTCTTGTTGTATCCTGAGTTTCTTGAAAATGATAAGATAGTGGAAAACAGAATAAATCTGAAAATGTTCTAGCTAAAATGTGTTCTAAAGGCAAACTACACTGGTGCTCCATAGTTAAGACAAGTCTAATTTGTAATTCCGTTGTTATTACACAATCCAATACATGTTCTATTGGTTCCAAGAGCCTCTGGAACTGGTAAATATCCTCTTGTATGAGTCTTCAGGTACATGTTACTCTCAGTCACAAATTGTTACAGTGTTTGCTATTTTTACGCGAAGTTGACTTGACTATCTTATAGGAAGCGAGAAAGGCAGTGCTGGCAATGCTAGAGTTACTCTAGATGTCCCCATCTCCTTCATAACAGGGAAAAATACTATTGACCTATTGAGTCTGACTGTGGGCCTTCAGGTTCGACTTCCATTTGAATTTTTTACTATATGAGCAAGAAAGAGCGTCAGTTGATTCATATTTGAGAGGACTTCACCCATGAACATCAAACATTGACAACTAATCTGAATTTTTTATGTGACTCATGTATTCCAGAACTATGGGGCATTTTTTGATACAAAGGGAGCTGGGGTTACTGGTCCAGTGCTGTTAAAATCTTCCCAGAATGGCTCTGTGATTGATCTTTCATCACAGCTATGGACATATCAGGTCTTTTTCTGGTGACTTTCATTGTACCCTGCAGATATCTATTTTTAGTGATATTCTTTTAATTAACTATCATATCTACCCCTTTCTAGATGGTTTATTAATTCTACAAGCAAGGTTACTAGTTTCATTTTGGATTAATGGATACAGGTTGGTCTGAAAGGGGAAGAGATTGGGTTATCAAGCGGAAGTTCCTCACTTTGGCTATCACAGGCTCCAATGCCTACAAAGCAACCATTAGTATGGTACAAGGTAATATCTTGGATTATGAGTTGACTATTTCCAGGAAGAATCTGTTTTCCTGAGATGAACATTAACATAATATTACATTCTACAATCTGATTTTCTATTGGATAACAAATATTTAGCTGATGATTTTCTCTTTCCAACAATTATATAGCTCGGTGATTGTCATTCTTCTTTCCTTCCAAAGAGCATTAAAAAAAAGAAAAAAAATGATGAGGGGCGATGTATGCAATATGCTATATCCATTACAGATGAGGAAGGTCCCAATTCCTTTATACTAAAGCAATTATTTTGTTCTAGGCAAACTTTGATGCCCCTGCTGGCAATGATCCAGTTGCATTAGACTTCACTGGAATGGGAAAGGGGGAAGCTTGGGTGAACGGACAAAGCATCGGGCGTTATTGGCCTACCTATACTGCTTCAAATGGTGGTTGTACGGATCCTTGCAATTACAGAGGATCTTTTAATTCAAACAAATGCCTCAAGAATTGTGGAAAACCATCTCAGCTGCTGTAAGTGTTCTGTGTTCTGCTGAGTGCTGATATATTCCTATTTCTCAACTTAGCAAACTCTACTAATTTGTTTACAGTTACCATGTACCCCGAGGATGGCTGAAACCAAGCGGAAATGTTCTAGTGTTGTTTGAGGAAATGGGTGGGGATCCAACACAGATATCTTTTGCCACAAGAGAGATAGGAAGCTTATGCTCACTAGTTTCAGAGTCTCATCCACTTCCAATAGAAATGTGGACCTCACACCACGAGGAGGGAAAGAAAACTGGACCCACAATGTTACTGGAGTGCCCCTCCCCTAATCAAGTGATTTCATCAATCAAGTTCGCCAGTTTTGGTACCCCAAGGGGAACCTGTGGAAGTTTTAGCCACGGTAGATGCAACAGCAACAAGGCTCTAGCCACCGTACAGAAGGTTCATCCTAGTTCAAAACTTGGGTTTGTTTCAAAAACTGTTCCCTTTTATTTTTTCCTCTTATTGACTTGTGCAATGCTTATACAGGCTTGCATTGGATCGAGAAGTTGCAGCATGGGAGTCTCAATTGATACATTTGGCGACCCATGTGTAGGCATTGCAAAAACTTTGGCTGTAGAAGCTTCTTGTACATGATTGCATCCTCTTCAGTCTTGATCTTGGGACACAAGCAAAAGAATTGTCCCTTAGTGTGTAGAAATAGAATAATGTTTTGAGTGGTAACGTTTCATATCAACTATCAAAACACATGAAAGGGGCCTCATATTTCTTGTTGCGTCTTCTTCTTCTTCTGAAATAAATAAAATACCAGTTTTTTTTTTTAAAATCTTTTCTTTTGTTCTACATAAATCAGATAAGGATTACGACACTTTTGGGCATATTTTTTTCGCCCTTATTTTAACTTTCTGGACAACGGTATTAATCCAAGTCTCTATCTTTCAGTCTTTCACATATTTATTGTTGTTGCCGTTTTATAGCCGAATTGGGTAAAAAAAAGATCAAATTGTTCAATTTTAAAAAATACCTATTATAAAAAGTGAAGCACCAAAAAAATTTACCAAAATGATTAAGGACCAACCAAATTATAAAAAAAATATATGGAAAAAAATAATGTTTCGTTTTGTTTTTGGAGTCAAATTTTAAAAAGAAATAAAGGGAGGAAGTAATTGGAAAATTTAGTTTGAATATGCTTCAATGTTAATTTAATAACTGTGGGATCTTTTCCTAAAGAAATGTGAAAAGAAATATTGTTTTCAGGTAAATATGCAGAGAAGCTCAACTCAAAAACCAAAAGACTTCAAAAAAGAAAGAAAAAGAAAAACACAACTGAAAACTGATTATATTAGCAAAAGTCTAAGTAGCAGAAGTTTCAAGTGTATGAACATTGATAAGGAAAGACCTTCAGCCATTGTACTAGATTCTTAGTTGCTGAAAAGCCAACCTTTGCATCCCCACAAAAAAGATAGGCATCAAAGTTTTTATTCTCCTTGTGTAGTACATAATCAAATGCCAAACAACATCACATCAATATCAATGCAGCCAACTCTTTGATCCTCTCTATTTTTTTCTGGAATAACATTGCTTAGACTTTGCATATAAGCTCTTGGTGTTGCTAACAATGCTATTTGGTTTTTGGGTCCTAGATTAAACATTGGAACAGTCGTCTTTGAAAGAAATTCGATATTGTTATAAAAGACAGTAACCTCAAGATTCTCAAAATGGACATGAGTATATTTATTATGTTTATTTACTTAGATACCGATACTTCAATTTGTCATTAACTGCAAATAAGAGTTATTCAAATGAAAAACTATCAAAGAATCTAATATAAACTTCGATTTTCTATCGGTGTTTATAACGATTCTCAATGGAATAAAACTAACACCAACAATTTATAATTAAATAAACTGCATCAATACTACCTTCTACTTTTTATTTGAGGGTTACTTCGCTGGGATCTGGCCTCGACATCGTCTTTGATAATATTTTATAAACAGTTCTCTCTTTCTTTGTTATTTTACTTGGTAATTAACATACTAATTTACTTGGTAGCCAATTTAGAAAACATCCAAATTGAGTTGACCAAATATTTATTTAACCTTCTTAATTAAAGAAAATATCTTCCTCAAACTTTTGTTTCCTACTCAGTACATAACCCATACTCTTTCCGGAATTCTACAAACAAAGCAGCAATAGGCCTAATAAAAATAGGTAGATTATTGATTCTTTCCTTCTTTATTATTATTCGTATTTATTTCTAAATCAACGAATAAAAAAATTCAACCTCTATATTGTAAAGTTCATAATTATAATCATTGAAGATATGTAATATCATAGCATGTGATTATATAAGAGGCTATATATGTAATTGTATATATCTTAGGGTTTCCAGATTTCACAACCTTTGAGAGAGAAATGAGGGTAGCGGTGAATTTTACTTCAAAATCGCGTTATTTGAGTCTCTTTAATCATGGCGTTGTTGGTGGTTTTTGAGTCTTCAATTCATAAATGACAAACTAAAAGGAATATAAATTGATCTTTGGTAAGTTATCTTAAAAGGTAGATGGAATTCCTTGAATATAAAATGTTTATAAAAAAGGCACTTCCCACTAATGGTAATTTAGCTCTACGCACTGGTTGTTCCACGACCTGCCCCATTTGCCAATCTGCTGTGGAGAATGATCGTCACTGTCTGTTAGATTGTTTTCATGCTCGCAGTACCTGGAATCTGTCCTTATTTGGGAAAGGGTTGCAACATGCTTCCGCCAGTTCTTTTGGGGAGCTGTTGCAATTTGTTCTGCAAAATTTTGCATTCTTGAATGGAATGTTTGGAAGGCTCGATGCTCATTTGTCTTTGAGGAACGTCCTTTAAATCCTGGTAGTATTATTTTGCAGAGTCGTTCTATGTCTGAAGAGTTTATTTTGTGTCGCCCTTCTTCATTGCAGCACTTTTCGGATTTGCCTTTTCGTTTGTGAAGAAGATCAACTTTGATGGCTCTTTTAGAGGAAGTGCTGCAGGTGCTGGAGTAATTGTTTCTAGATGCTGTTGGCTCAATCTTATGTGCATTTGCTTGCCCCCTCCATGATATTAATTCTACGGAGAATTCAGAAATTATGGCTGCGCTTCATGCTGTTCGTTTTGGTGCAATCAATAATTTTCGGAATGTGATCTTTAAGGGTGACTGCATGAATATTATTCATAAGCTTAGTTTGGGTGACAGTGATCTCTCTTGTTTGGGCCATTTTGTGGATATTATTCATGAGCTTCTGGTTTTATTTGAGTCCTTCTCATTCTCTTAGGCGTGGGTAATATGCCTGCTCATATTGGATTGGATTCAGGATTAGTTTCTGAATGGTTTGGGAATTTTCCGGTTTTCCCCGTGACGTTATATCTGCCACTTTGGCTGATGTTTCTTCCTAATGAAATCATTATTTTCCTTTAAAAAAAAAAACAAAGTGAAGTATTCATTCAATAATAAAGTTGGGTAATTAAGCCATTAAAATTTGGTTTAATTTAATTTTCTCTAATTTTTGTAAAAACTTGTACTAAAACACAGCTCATGAGAGGGGAAGAAGAAACCTTTTTTAAATGTAAAAAAAATTAAAATTTCCTATATTTTAAGGACCAGTATAATTTATTGTAGACCATTAAAACTTACTGTTATGACTGCATGTAATTAATTCATGATAAATTTTGATATTTTCTTTTTGCCCTTTTCTGTACCTTCATTTGGTCCGAAAGAATTAAAATAGATGGGCCAACAAGTCAAGTCCATTGGACTCCATTAAGGAGGTCCATAATATTTGTTTTGCCCATCAAAAATTGAAAGGCATCCAGGACTACAAATATTGTGTAAAGATCCACTTGCCCTTCACAAACAAATGCGACTTCATCTATTTGACCCCTTTTATCCATCGTAACTTTTACTTTCTAACTTCTTGTCTTCATAAGATTAGAATGGCAAAGAAGATCTATTTTGATTATTCTCTTCACAGGAAGAGGAAGAGAGGCTAGTTTATGGGCACACGGTGCACTCTTAGCCATGACTAAAATTAATCCACTATTTGAACTCTGATGGTGTAATGCAAACGAGTCGAGCCAAATCTCGAGCAATTCCAATCTCGAATATATTTTAATGATTCGAGTTTAAAAATTTGAACTCGAACTCGAGTCGTTAAATTTTTAATGGACTTGAGCTCGAATAAAAATTAAATTTCGAATCGAGTTCGAGTTTGAATTATTTTAAAATATATATATATATAATTTAAAAAATAATAAAAAATATTTATTTTTTTGTCACGAACCAACTAATTTTGAAATCGAACTTGACTCGAATTTTTAACGAATTGCTCGAGCTCTCGGATCGAACTCATGCTCGCGAGCTGCTCTGGTTATTTGCAGCATTAGGTATCACATATCATTCACTATCCAAACTAATACATTTTAGGCCCTAAATACATAAATACTCAATAAAAAATCTTAGCATTAACTTTATTTGTAACTATTTATTTGACGAATTAAATAAAGAACGAAAATGATTCTTAACACATACATAAGAAGCGTCTTCTCAAAAATTCTCATACTCGGTGCCAATTATTTTTAATTTATTTTTTTTAAAAGAAAAAAATGTCAATAATTAAATCCTGAATTCGTCATATCGTTGTCCTAAAAAAAGGAAAGTATTCTTCCCGTTTTTTCTTCAAAGAAAAAGAGGGACAAAAAAAAAATGTTGCACAGTAAGGTTCCGCCATTAATGCACAAATACAGTCTCAACTGAACCAATTTGCAATTCTTAATCGAACTAAACTGGTACACTAATTAAGGGAAATTAATAGTAGGATGCTACATTTGACAAATATGCTTATTAAATTGTCCATATAGTTGCTAATTGAGTGAAAATTATATCTAACAAAATAATAATAATAATAATAATAATAATAACAATAATAAATTTAAAATTGTAAATCAACATTTTATTTTTTTTATAAAGTAAGTCAACACTTAAGATGTCAAAAATATTGTGATTCACTAAATCATACACTCTAATATTGTAATATGCAAATAAAGCAGCAATTGGCCTAATAAAACATATGTAGATATTTTATTCCCTTCCTTCTTTCGTATTATTGTTATTTTTTAAAATCAACAAATAAAAAACATTAACCTCTATATTCTAAAGTTCATATATATATATATATATATATATATATGTAAATTATATTAATTAAAATTTTATGTTGTATATTATATAGAATACATTTTAAAAAACACATGCCTACGTCTCTAAAGTTGAGAATTTTTTTACAGATTGGTAATTAAATTAAAACAAGTATGTACTTTTTTCTTAAATATTTTTATTTACTCTTTCTTTATTTCTAACTTTTTAGAATTCTAAAATCAACTTATTTGCATCTCTTTTCCTTTTATTTTGGGAGAGATTAGGAGAGAGAGTCTTTGTTTACTAAAAATTTAGAAATGAAAATAACGTGATAAAAGAAATAATAACAAGTAAGAAAAATATTAAAATTAAATTCTAAAATATCCTTAAAATAACTTATAATTAGAATAATAGAAGAAAAAAATCATCAAACAGCGAACAACTAATATTGAGGGAGTATAATACACGAAAATTGAATTGTGGAAGAATTTTCATTTTAAAGTGAGAAAATGGACAGAGCGTAGGGGTCGATGACAGGTGGGCATGGGGAATTGGATGGTCGGTTTAAGGTGGCTTCCGTCGGTTGCTTATGTTGGCAGAAATTTTTGTTTATTAAAAAAAGGGTCTGTTTGCTTTGCTGTTAGCATTTTGACAAGCGAAACTATGAAAGCCACAAATTAAGATTCCTCCATCTATTTTTTATGACATGAATTAAATAAATTTTTTATATTTAATTATAAAATATTTTATTAATTTTTAAAATAATTGTATAGATTATTTTAAATTCATTAAAATAGAGAATGAGATAAAAAAATATTTTATTTTTTAATAAATACTAAAATAAATAAAGATATAATGAAAAATAAAATAATTTATTAATTTATATGAAATTGACTAAAATATATTATAAAAATAGATGAAAGGAATAACAATTTTCCTTTTAAAACAAACTAGAATTAAAGGATAGGAACCTTTTTCTTTTCTTTTTAGTTCATCTACAATATGACAATAAACAATTGTTTTTAAGTAAACAACATTATGAATCGCATATTTATCTTTATACGGTATTATCTTGTGTACGACTTTCTTCAGAGCACTTTCATAAACTTGGATTAATTTTGTCTCTTTTTATCGTTTATGTAATTTAATTAATGTAACCATAAGTTTTTTTATAAAAAAAAAATGAAACTTTAAACAGTAGCTATATAAAATACTACTACTAGTTTAGAAGTAAATGAGTGATAAGGTGATAACTTAGTTTATTATAATAATTTTTTTATCAAATAATTGGTTTTGAATTCAAATCATATTTAGTAAATAATTAAAAGTATATATGCCAATAAATAACTATGTAATTTTTTTTTAAAAAAAAAACAGTAGAGCTGCAATGAGAGAAAAAAAATCACATGTAATCCTAAATTTCATCTTACATGTTATTAATTTCATTCTAAACACTCTAACGTCAAGAAATTAGTGTCTTGACTAATATAAATCTTCTGGGAGGAGATTCTTTCAAAATCTCTCTCTTTATTCACAAATCACAAATTGAAACTCTAGAAATTATATATGTTGAGAGATTATCACTTAATTAAAACATATATTAACATATTTATGATATCATTTAACATTTGAATAACAAAAATAAACATCTAATACTTGACCTAGGGCACACATAAAGTAAATTATGAACAATTTAAGAATTATATGGACACTCATTTCTTGAAGACTGAAGAATTATCTAGAAACGAAAAGAAACAAATTTAAGATAGGCTCTTTTAACAATCATTCCACATGACACAATATACCAGTAGGTTAATTAGATAACATGTTCTCACAACAAACAACTTATCTCAATTTGTATATGTTTGAAGTTTTTAGGAATAAAATCAAGAAAATATTTTTAATTTTTTATTTTTAAAAGAACCATCAAATTCAATTCATTTTAGACTAACGGGTTTGTTATTATAATCCCACTATAATCAACACCACATGTTACATATTATTATTGAAGCTTTGAAGGCCTTTTAGGTGTACAAACCAGATAAATTTACCTGGCAAACTGCCATTTATCCAGATAAATTAATCTGGCAAAGCTGATATCAGCTAACAATAATGACAAAGCTGTCCAATATATGACTTTCAATTAATTATTATTTTTATATATAAAAAAAATGAGTGACATCACTTTTGAGCCTTTCTCTATATTTTTATTGGATAATTTGTGGTACACAAGTTAGCGATAAGATTAACAAATGTAAATACTACTTAATTAATCATGAGTTTGATTATCCCTGGTGGATTTGCATATAAAAAGAATATGCAAAATATATTGATTAAATGTCAATATATGTTCCATAAAATAAAAATGCTTGCCAAAAAATGAAGATGATCTTTTTGAAGAGTCCCACCAAATGTAATACAAAACACCTTAATTTCCAACAACCATGAAAGGATTTGGCACATTTCCCATCCAAAGAAAATTCTGGCCATTAGTTCCTTTATTTGACTTAATTATGGCCATTAATTAGTGACTACAAATTCTAGTTGCTTCCTCCAGGAAAAAAAAATCATTTGTTGACCCGCAAGCTTATCACAAGACAATTAATAAATTGATTATTAAGTGGAAAACATTATGAATTTTTCACTCGTATATATAGTTAATCAATAAATTAATATTCGATCATGATTTCCTTTTTCTTTTTATGCTTTGATAATCATATAGAGTGATTAGGTTTAAAATTAAACCCTCCGAGATCAAATCGAATGAGTTTATCCAAGTGTAGAGGACACTTGGTTTTTCTAATAAAGTCTCAAATAATCATTATTTTTTTAATGAGTTGTCTCGAATTTGAACCTAATACTGTAATTCTTTATAAATCTCTCCTTTATAAAAGCATCTTATTGAAGAAATAGATCAAATTAATCATAGATAAGAATTAAATTTACTCCTAAGAAAACTCCAACGCAGGCCTATATGGAGCTTTTGTAGTATAGTAATTGATACATCATATATACACACACACTAACGAATATAATTAATGATAATGATGATTGATGATCATGATTTGAGAAAATTGTAAAATGAGCAGGAAAATTATCAGAAAAGGTCGCAGAGCCGTTGGTGTCGTGTAGAGAGTGGGGCCTTTTGGACCTTTTGCAATGCTAATAAATTACATAAATTATTTGTATTGGGCGGCAATTAATTTAAAATTTTTAAGTAAACAATTCCATGCATCCCTTTAATTATTAGTATTTCGGTATAATTTAATTAGTATAATTTAAAAGTCATAAATTCAAATTATGTTTAATGTAATTTTTCTTTAAAAAATCATTAACGTCTCTCTCTCTCTCTCTCTCTCAGGGATTAGCGTCTCCCTTTAATACCATTATCTTTGTGACTCTTCTCCCAATAAATACCATTATCTTCCACTCTCACTAATCCCATCACTCAGCTCTCTCTTTCTCTCTATTCCCTCTCTCAGGAGTGTTCTTGCTAGCTAATTAATTAATTAGTTTGAAGAAACTTTGTTAGGTTTGATCAATGGCAAAGGACGTAGAAGCAGTGGTTGCAACGGAGCAGAGCGAGTTCTCTGCAAAGGACTACCATGATCCACCACCAGCTCCATTTTTTGACTTGGAAGAGCTGACCAAGTGGTCCTTTCATAGGGCTTGGATTGCTGAGTTTGTAGCCACTCTTCTTTTCCTCTACGTTACTGTCTTGACTGTTATTGGTTACAAGCACCAGACGGACCCCAACGACGGTGGCGATGACTGTGGCGGCGTCGGAATCCTCGGCATCGCCTGGGCTTTTGGTGGCATGATTTTCATTCTTGTTTACTGCACTGCCGGTATCTCTGGTCAGTACCATATAGTATTATACTTCCCCGTTACTTTTTATTTTCTAATTATTATAGATTTCTTATTACCTTAATAGTAAAGATAATACAATATATTAATTATAAGTAATAATTAATTGCATTAAATTGAAAGTGTATTTTGAATTTTGTACAGAAACTAAACATCGAATAACTAACTAAAGAAATTATGAGTGCCCCAAAAAAAACAAAATGAAAACCAAGTTTTGTTGATTTAGCTAAGATAAGGTCTCAGATGTATGCATGAATGAAAGTTTATCTTTATTCTGACAAAGTACACGCCGACCTATTTCTTTAAAATGATACCTAATTAATAATTCGGTGAGGTCCAATTTCAACCTATATATTATATACTACATAATTATTCATGTATATATTCCAAGATTTTGATATTTCTGATTAATTTTGTAAATATGGCGTGGGATATGATGGCAGGAGGACACATAAACCCTGCTGTGACCTTTGGGCTATTCTTGGCAAGAAAGGTTTCACTGCCAAGAGCCTTCTTTTACATGGTAGCACAGTGCCTTGGTGCAATCTGTGGTGTGGGATTTGTGAAGGCTTTCCAGAAGTCTTTCTACCACAGGTACGGAGGTGGTGCTAACGAGGTAGCTACAGGCTACACCATCGGTGTTGGATTGGCTGCTGAGATCATCGGAACCTTTGTCTTGGTCTACACTGTCTTCTCAGCCACTGATCCAAAGAGAAGTGCTAGAGACTCCCATGTTCCCGTAAGTACCATTTCTTTCCTCTTCTAGTGCATTCTACTATCTATATTATATATAATACACTTAATTAATTAGGTCCAACTTGAGTAATATTATTCTTATTTAGAAATATTAACTACTTTGATTGTGAATTATGGCTCGTAATATTATCTTATGATATTTTAACTATAATTTATACGATTTACTGTGAATTTGTTTGCTAGTGCGATTAGGACTGCTAGATAGTCAACCCAGCAGGTTTAAAGCGCCTCTCAAGGATAAACGTTTTCAAATTGAATTTCCACTTTCTTTTTTTCTTTTTGGTTGAAAAGAACTTCTGATGTTATAGTTGAGGAGATTTTTGGAATTTGTTGAATTTAATCTTCACTAGTATTTTTTTTTTGTGAGAGAAAAAGGGTTTTCAGAATGGTTAGCGAGAAAAATTTATTTCTAGAGATTTTTTTTTTTAATATAGTTGATTTTATTTTTTTAAGACTTTATCACATGATATAATCAATTTGCAAATTTTCATATTATTTTGACTAGTCAACGTACATCAATTCAATAGGTCTTGGCTCCACTCCCCATTGGATTTGCTGTGTTCATGGTTCATCTTGCTACCATTCCGATCACGGGCACTGGCATCAACCCTGCTAGGAGCTTTGGAGCTGCTGTCATCTATGGTACTGACAAGGCCTGGGATGACCAAGTAAGTTTACCTAACAACCATTCATCTTTTTTCTTTTCTTTTTTTTTAATTTATAAATACCATTTATATATAGCTAGGTAGCATTATAGAACATGTAGGACTCATCATAATTATTTGTGTATTAATAAAAAATATTTCAGTGGATCTTTTGGGTTGGACCATTTGTTGGAGCTGCCATTGCTGCATTCTACCATCAGTACATTCTTCGAGCTACTGCCATCAAAGCTCTTGGATCCTTTAGGAGCAATGCCTAAATCTTGAGCCCATTTCCCTGTCTGAAAAGTTTGAAGATTCCCATGCACAATCATGGAGTGAAATTGGAAATCGGTGCATGTAATTGTAAATACAAATTTCAGTTTGGAAAAGGGGGTGTCATTTACCTATCCTTGTCCCTGTGTTTTCTCTTTTTTCCACTTTGCTTTCGATGCATTTAAAAGTTGTTGTCATCTTGTTTTCCCTTTTATTAATATTTTATCATCTTTTTCCCTCTTTGTTTTTTTCCTTCACATTTTACCACTTTCCCTTTGTGTACCGACTATTTGTTAGGTATTTGTGCTTTTCTTTCTTTTTTCTTCTCTTATTCTATGTTTAATCATCTTCTAGAACAAACTCGATCAACCATGAAATGCATTTGAAACCATTTTAATGGGGCATTATCTTTTATGCCTTTGTTAAAATTGAAAGAAATCAATCAAAATTTTAGCCTAAGAGGCAAATAATAAGTCCCATTAAGTCAATCACTAATGTAAAACGTCACATCCCTTACTTTCCATCCTATTCAAGGAATATGCCACATTTTTCTCTATTTGGCGTAAAGATGGTTTTCTAAAATGATAGAGTGAGAATCAGGAGTTAGTATGGTCTGGCTCGATTTTACAACTTCTTTTTCCATTTAAAAAAACAAAAGAAGATAATTACTAGGGGTAGGATGGTAGCTTGTGGTAAGCACTTCCCTCACTTCATTTACCAAAGTCGATTTTACAACTCCTTTTCTCATGTAACAAAAAAAAAGAAGATAATTACTAGGGGTAGGATGGTAACTTGGTGTTAGGCACTTCCCTCACTTCATTTACCACAGTTGTGAGTTAAAATCTCATTCTGCTTTTTCAATGTAATAAAAAAGAATAATTGACTACTGAGAATTTGATGTTGGACTTCATTTCTTTACCCTTTTTCTCTCAACTAATAATTAGGTTACTTCAAAAATGATTAGGCCTCGACTACCCTCTTAATGAAACTCAATCCACTCATATTTATATATATCCCTCTACTTCATATCTTAAATAGCTTCAAAGTTTAAAAGAATAAAAATGGAGAATACCCAGAATTAGAAGTTCACACTCTCTGTAACCCTTTGTCTCTAGGGTGAGCCAGATGAAAATTGAAGTTAATCCCTGGTGAGAGAGACCTCATTAATTAAGAATTAACAAATAACGAACTTGAACTTCTAGTTTAATTTCATTAATTGTCCCATCTATATGTTAAGTGCAAATACACTTTCAATATACTTCGGTGAGATGTAAAGAATTATTAGTCCTCCGACTTCGGTGAGATGCCATCTTATCCACAATTTATTACTAAAACACTAATCATCAATAAGTGGAAGCATTAAACAAAATTCAAATGCTTAATAAAATCAAGAGGTCTAAGAGATGATGGTGAGTTGGCTTTTGGAGTGATTCATCTTGGAGGTGTGCAATGATGTTTTTTTATTCTTTAATATATTAAAATTATCCAATAAAATAGAAGAAAGAAATATGTTAGGTAATTATGCTTGCTATCAAGAGGGCAATATTCTTATTTTTTGGTCTTTTTTAAATGATTGCGAGCTAATCTACCTTATCTTATCCTTGGTTTGTGACCTAATAGGCCATTTTTCTATTGAGTGGTTGAAATGTTTTGCTGTTGATTATGCACTTTTGACCCGAAACTATGAGGAAATGGGTATTCACCGCTGTAAATTACGATAATCTATAACAAAACATAAGTTTGGAACTTTTGAGAATCATCTAGGTTTATTCTTCATTTTGGTCAGGTGCTAATAAAGATGACAGCATGGTCGGCATATATTTAAACAAAATAAAGGCTTGAAGACCTTTAGAAGTCTTGAACATTTGTGAATAATTATTTCTCACCTCTTATGTAATAATTCTTTTCATTTATAGTTTAAGAAGAGTCATATATAACTTATTTTTGTGCTTTATTAGAAAATTCCCATGTGTATAATATAATAACAATGTCCAAAAAGATATAAATTATGACATATAAATTTCTATTTACAATCGCTAATTATAAAACTATTTGGCCCTTGTAATGAGAATAAAACTTAATTGTTATATACATGACTTATTATTTAAGTCTGATTTTTTTAACTGAATGGTAAACGATATATAGCCCGCAGAACCTATTCCTAAAGAACTTAAAGTAAATTGTAACTTATAAAAAACCTATTCTTAAACCTTTTTTATTGGTAAATAGTAAATAACTTTGCAAACATATATGAATTAGTAAACCTTTTTATGTAATAATGCTGTTCTTTTATGGTTTAAGAAGAGTCATTTACAGCTTATTTTGTGCTATATTAGAAAATATTTTAGATAATATTTTACTTAATTATGATATGTTTCTAAATTTATACGTGTATTTTTTTTTCATTACATCATGGGAAAGGAAAATGAGTTCAAACCCATCACCTTTCAGACGTGGGCAAAGGAGCTCACCAGTGAACTATCCTTCGTTACCCTCCCATGTTTATAATATAATATATTTTATATAAATTTCTTTTTACAATATATGCCAAAAGAGAATACAATTTAATGTTATATATATGACTTATTATTTAATTCTGATCTTTTGTACAGACATATATAAAAAATCCACAACAAAAGTGCTAATTTAAGTGCCATTTCACAGACTTTATTTGAATAACATATACAACTAAAACACTCAAAACATTGATTTTGATAAATCAAGTATAGCTCAATTAGTAACACGTCTTCATCAATTTTATAATTATTGTTGATTATTAATACTTTTGATTAAGAAATATATAATTCATCATAGATTAATTTTTAGGAAAAAAAAAAACTCAATGACAAACGTAATTCTCACCTTATATATTTTTTAAAAGTTTCCCTGCTTCTCTGAGAAAAGCCTTTTCCTCAAAGTTTTAAGTCTCACGATCAATCTGGGTTTCTGTTGCCAAAGCAATGGATATGTTTTTGGGCTTTAGAGCCATTCTTGAAGATTGGTGGGTGTGATTGATCCCTGAAATGGGTTTCTAGACCCTAAACCAAGCCCATTTGTTTTAAACTTGTTTAGCCGAAATCCACTTAAATCTCTCTCATGAAGTATTATGACAGCTTGCAATTGGAGCAAATGGTATACCAGAGATGAATTTTTAAACTATATTTATTTTGTTCAGATTTAATGCTCACACTTTATTTTAAGATTTCATTTTTAGAAAATAAAATTATTTTACATTTTAGATTTTTTTTTTAAAAAACTTTCCTAAATTAAAAGATTCATATTGTCATTAACACATTACTTTCAATGATAACTACATTAATTAATAACAACTTTATCTACAGCCAGAAACTCTCATTAATTTTGTATTTGATGAATGAAGATTTTTACTTTGTGACTACGGCTTTCTTTTTTAAAAAAAAAAAAAAATTGAACTGATTGCAATGAAAGTTTTAACAAAATTATTAAGTGATTTTATAAAAATAATAATAAAAAAAGTATGTAACTTTTCTAACTCTAACTTATTAGGTATGATGATGGGAAAGTATTATATGAATGTACGATTTGTTCAATTACACGGCACTTACTCAAACCATCCAGATTCAAGTTACCTTTCAGCCTTCACTTGTAAGCCACATAAGGTGGCAAATGGAGTCTTACCTCATAAGGAGTTATCACTAGGATGTCAAATTAAAAAGAAAGGGGTAAAACCCAATTAATTAACCATTTAAAAAGCAACTACGGATATCATTTTTTCCAAGTTGGGACTTAGGATAAATAAGAAACAATTATCCTCCTCTGTCGTCTGTTCATCCAAAAAAAAAAAAAAAAACTTATCATATTCGAGATTAGGAGTCACCTCTCACAATAACATAACCCTTTTATGATTTAAGTTCAATTGCTTCTACATTATGTGTTTTAAAATTGTGTGAGATATAATTCAGAATTAAATTATGTTTGTATTAAAAAAAAAAGAAAAAAAAAATCATCTAACCCTTCATGAGTAAGTCATAGTATTATGCGATTCTATTCATTTTAGACCTGTTTCTTAGTTACATTAAAAAAAAAGGTGAAGCAAACAACTAAAGTTAAAAGAAAGAATAAATTTGTGAAAGATTAGCCAGACTACCCAAACACATGGATTAGGTTTGTGATAAATTTAAGTCCATCTTCTCTTTCAAGGGCAGACAGTTTATTTCATAACTTTCCATGTCCAAGAGACATGTATGAATTACAAATGAAGAAAAATGTTCATTTCTTGTGATAAGGGAAGCTTAGTACTACTCTCCTATGGACTATTCTCATGATCCCATTAAAGGGTAAGGAGTAGAGAATGGCCTAGAATAGCATTGATTTCTGCTCGGGCATGCGCTTTGTGCCCTCCGCAATAATGCCCATGACAGAGTTGAAAAAGACCATACCTAATACCTATACTAATTAACTTCCTCACAATGTAATCTTAAGAATACCTTTGCTGAGCCTTTAAGCTAAGCAAACCCTTCTGTAATCAACTTCAATTTCTTTCTCCACTGAGCAAAAGAAAGAAGAGAGCGTCATAATATGTTCTTGAGTTCTGCTCAAATGGTTTTATATTTTCTGGAATTTATCATAATTAACATTTCATGATTCCCACCATTATCTTAACCTCTTTATTTGATTTTTCATGAGTATATATATATATGATGCAAATGCAAATTTTTTTCTAGCGAACTATTCTGCTTTTGGCGTTCAACTTTCAAGAGGCACTCAAGTAGAAACATAATTTTGAGAGCCACTCCTGGAAACAAATTTCATAATAAGCCAAGGAAAAAGGAACAGGATATCATTTAAGTTTCTTGCTATTCCTCATGCATCCGTCTTGGAGTTAACTGATGAGGAGGAAAAGGGAAATGGGCACACATGCAAACACAAATTTTGTACACTTGTGAGAAAAAAAACATATAAAAAAGAAATGATGATCAAGATTCATAATCACAAAGGAAAAAAGTTTTATCCACAGAAAAAAACATAACAGTTCATACAAGTCTATCATTTGGTTCCCTCCTTTTTAGACATGTGTTGATACCTTTACCTTGAAGCAATGTCAACACATCTTTACATCCTATAAAAGCCAGTCTTTGCACCAAAATTTTCACACCAAACAAAACAGCTCTTTTGAACATTGAGATAGAAAAGAAATAGTCAGTAATTAAAATGACATCCTTGACTTCTTTGCTGCTCTTTGTAACTTTCATCCTCTTCATCACTTGCTCCAGTGCTCAAGATCGAGCTCCCCACGGGCTTACTTATGCAGGTCCGGTGGCATTCTCACCCGAAGCATATGATTTTTTCCATCCAAACACACAGACACAGAATACTAAAGGATCTTGTTCTACACCAGAGTGCTCAGCCTTGCCTCTAGCAGCAACAGTGCAATCTACTCCAGCACAAGAAAGCAAGTCACCACCCGAAGGAGGTCGAAAAAGACTGGGAGGCCATAGTCTTGTTAGCATTCCAGTTGGCCTTGTGTTTGCTCTACTTGTTGGGTTAGGTGCTTACTATGCGTTCATCACACGGCGAAGCAATGCAGCTCGACCTAAAGCTGCTCAGCTTCAAACCGATGTTTAGAATTTTCTTCATTGGAGGATGAATGATATACCCTTTGGCCTATCTTCTCTTCTTCTTTTTTCCCGCTTGGTCTGGTTTATAAGATTTTTTTTGAGATGCAACTAGTGTTTGTATCAGATATTAGACATATTTAGTCCTGCAGACATATGTGTGTGTCTCACCACAGGACCATATGCTATTATTAGTTTGAATAGTGATTTGTTATATCCGGCGCATTGTCCTATACTGACAAGGAAAAACCTGCAGAACCAGAATACAGCTACCTAACAGAGTAAATCAGCTCAACACTAATGAAACTCCTGGGCATAAAGGCGATTGAAAGATTTGAGGAAATTTGAACCGCTAACATAACTTACTGAAAATTATCGATTGATAGAAACATGATATAAATATTCTAACAGGGCAAAACTAGCAGAGTGAACAGCAGGGGATCATCCTAATAGAGAACCTTCACCAAAGAAGAAATCGACTCTTCACGGTACTCACACAAAGGCATATGAAGGAACTAAAAAAGTGCAAAAGTTGTAATTAATCATTCAGGTGTAATGCAGGCAAAACTGAATCAGCATCCACTAAGCAGAAGAACATGCCTTCCAGTTAAGCAACGAAACAGAGGAGTTTATTGTAAATTGTGGAGCTGGAACGCGACAATCTGCAATAATAGGAAATCGTACCTTGGGATCTTCCTTTTTTTTCTTTTGTTGGAGGTGCGTTAATGTGTGATTCTCATACTAGCACACTCTGGGCTTGCTTAGAAAATGAAAAAAAGTGTTTATCCTCCATTGTTTTCCTGTCTTCCTAATCAATTTATCTCTATCCATGAAACATCACAATTTTATCCCCCAGGGGGCCAGGGCATGATACGGCTCTGTTCATGGTCTCGTTTAACAGATGTCTAGTGCCGCTTTTCCCCATCTGAGAGCTTCCTTCTGCACTATCCCTTGAGGGCCTTCCTTCATGTTGGTTGCGATATAGTCCACAACATTTTGGGGGATTTTCATCTTATTATCTTAGTGTTATTTTTGTTTAGCAAACAGTTGGTTACCTTTAGCGTGTATTTTGAAAACAATGCACATTTTATTTATGTTTTTGTCATTAAAGTACTCATGTACTATTTTAAATCACTTCAATACCTTCAATTAAATGATACCAATAAATCTTTTTTCCATTTTCTTTTTTCTTTCTCCTTCATTCTTACTTCTTTTTTAACATAGCCAATTACCATCCTAACAACTTTTGATCACTGCTCGGTGGATAACATCCATTATTCTAATTAAATTTTTATATCCTCTATATTCATATCTATTTTCTCTCATAGAATCTATTTCTAGGGGGAAAAAGAAAAAGATATAACTTTTTAGGGGGGGAAATATCACCATCAAACATCTACTGGCCCAACAACAAAACTCAAACGTTAAGGTATTGCTTTAACAAGTCTCCAATGAGAGTTTCTATCAACCAAAAAAAAAAGTCTTGTAGCGCGCCTAAGGACTAAGGTGGGTATAAGCGCGCCTAAGGGTGGATAACCCTTCATTGTAGACTTGTAGGTCAAGACACTCAAGTGACACAGAAAATTAAAATAATTATGAATAATGTTAAGATACTAAATTAAAATTAAATATGAATGACAAATTAGAAGCATTCTACCCCCCCCCCCCCCCACCCCTAAAAGAAAAAAAAACCCCACATTTAGCATTGGCAAATTAGTCATGAATATTAGTAATAGCGAAACAACAACATTAATAATAGCGAGGGTCAAACGAAAAATAGTCCCTAAAAATATAGCAGATCCTATTCTTCCAATTTAGTTAACACCTAGACCAATTGAATACCTTTGCCCTGAACACTTCTCAACATCCGACATGTTCAGTATCATGACAAATAAGTAGGCTAACAAGATGGGTTAACTGGTGGAGAACTGATTTCTCAGAGCAAAAGGCCACAAACATTTTTCATATTATCAGATGAAAAGGCCATGAAAGCAGAACTAAGACATTAAATTTAGCAGAGTTGAATTCAAGTTGAGCAGCAAATGTACTCCTTTACTGGAGTTACTGTATAGGTTAAAGTGCACCATCCCTTAAGAAGCAAAGTGAAAATGGCTTAAGCTTCTAATATCTTCAACAGAAAAACATTGAGCATATATTTGGTATACTTAAATATTTAAGGAATTTCTTGCAACTTGTATAGCTACCAAGGGGGAAAAAATCAATTTAACAGAATATCATCAATTAATTCATGAATCAATTTGGAAATACAATGGTCAGAAGGCTTTCCAATATGCCAAGATCAGGATTAGCACAGATGGAAATCCTGGGGATATCATATATTTGTTGTGTAATAGGAGAGACAAATAGATACATCAAAAGCCAATGCAAGTATGCCTTACAAAGTAAGAGGGAAATATTGATAAGTTCCTGAATTATTACTCATGGGTTCCTAGCTTCTACCATCCACGTGAGCTAAGAGATTCAATAACAGGTCCTAGAGTCTTATCCACTGTTTTGTTCCACAGATGAGCAAACTCTAGCCCAGACTTCTTTTCAAAAACTGGCTCTTTCAACTGCAAGAAATTCAGAAAGAAATTCTTAGAGGAATTATATGCATCAATCTTTCCAAAACAGTTCGTGAGAAATATCTTTTTAAACATACTTAACAAATATCTTCATAAGTATATACCTTATTTATATACTATATCTTTCAATCAACAGAGTTGAATTCTGAAGTTTCCTTCAGGATAAATTAGATTTTTGAGTAAAGGTCTAAATGAAGATATTATATAGATTCTACTTCCACCAACATTTACAAATATCAAAGTGCTTCAACTTATCCTTTGGAGTCCCTTTTTCCATTCTTAATTCTAAGGTATAACAAAACCCTCCCCACACCATAACTATTGTCCCAGGCACCTATCAATATAATACTCGTAAGATGTTATTTACATGAAAAGGACAATAGAAAAGAAGAAAAAACCAACTTCTTTGAGAACTTAAAAACAATTCATATATTCCTCTATAACATTTCCTTCTGTTTTTTCAAGTCCTGTAAAAAATTGAGATTGTTCCATATTTCCCTTTGATTATAGGAAGTGCGCTTGTAATGGTCTAATCTGAAATTCAAAGGATGGACACAAACATATTTTTCCCTTCATGTATTTGAAAGGATATTGACAGCAATTCAGCCCTTTTTGCTGCCATATTAAGTGTCAAAAATATCCAAAAACATTAATTAGCATGTCATTAGAATCAAATTACAAGAGAAAATTGTGTAAACTACAATATTTAAATAAATGTAGGAATTGGAGTTGGTGTCATAGGAAGAGGAATATAGCTATCCATTTCACTAAAATATTTTCCACTTCTAATCAGCTCTACATAAAAATATCCAAATATATGAAAATCATGGTACTTATGTCGTACCCAAGTGGCAATTGCTAAAGCAAGGCTTCCCAAGACAGTTCTAATTCATGCAAAATGCTATTCCCAGTAACAACAGATTAGCTATGGCCTAAGCTTGTTTTTCTTTATTAGCAATCCCAGTTTGTTAGATTTTGTCAACTCATGCTATTACCAATGGTATATATGTACATATATATATATATATATATATATATATATATATATATATAAACTCTCGGTTTTGTACACTTCTGAAATTAATTCCTGAGAAATTTTCTAGTTTACGGTGGAAATGATTGTTTCAAAGTCACAGCTGTCATACCTCAGTGATAATGGAAATAACACTCTGAACAATAAAAATCTAAATTAACTGCTACCTTCAAATAGAATCAGAAAATATAAATGACTATAGAGTATAATCTTCAAGTCTTCTATGCCCCAATATTTTGCCAAGCCCACAAATTATTCAAAAAAGAAAAAGTGAAAATATGCTACAGCTTCCACCCAAAAATATAATAGTAATAATAATACAGATAAATTAGGGTTTCATTCTATGAATAACCAAGAGCAGATAAAAATTCGAGCTTCACCTGGGATTCAGGGAACAACTGAGATTGAGTCTCGGCAATAGATTGATAGATTTTTTTTCGTTGCTCAAACACAATTACTCCCGTAAATACGGTGCCTAGTGCGGCACCAAGAAGGCGCTCCTGCATTCCGCAAATCCCATACATCATTAATCAACTAAAGAAAAAAACACACACATATAAATCAAATACATGAAAATTCCGAAAAAGATCAGCTGACCTGAGTAAGAACGCTGATCATGACGTTTTTTGTTGGTGCAGAAGAAAAAGTTCAATCCAAGAGAATTGAAAAGATCCCTTCCGTTATGCTTTCCCGGAGAATTTTTTCTAATTAATTTATATGTCCATGAAATTTGAGTAATATCTCAAGTTCCCGTTTCGAATTTGAGGTTGTTTCAGTTTAGTCCTTATGTTTAGGGTTTATTTTACTATTTCCCTTTAAACTTCTTGAAAAAACAACTTTTCCCTTATCTTTTAATCAAATTTTAATTTAGAATAATGATCAAATTACAAAATCAATAAACTATTTTTTAAAAAAATTATCCTTATTTTTTATTAACACACTAATTAATTTAAAATATTTTTTATACAATTTATCTAACACATATATTAAATTTATATGATCAATTCTAAAAGAAAAATAGGAAAATTGGCATATTTAACCTCAAAACTTTTTTATTGGCAACTTGAGTCCCTAACATTTATTTTTAAAATTTTGAATCCTTGATCTTTTTCTTCTTTTTTTTTTGTCAGATTTTCGTTTTTTTTGTTGTTAAATTTGACTGGATCAACCTTTGGTAAAGGGTATTTTTGAAAACTCAATATTTTTATTTTTATTTTTTTAGATAACTTGACATGTTTAATCCCTTATATTTTTACACTTTGTGAGTTGGGTACTTAATCTTTTTTTAAAAAACATTAAATCCCTTATTTTTTTTCATTAAGTGAACTATATCATTTTCTCAAATGTTTTAATTAAATTTGACTAAATCAATGCTTATGTTTTTTTCAAGTATTTGAGGGTATTTTTTTAAATAACTATTTACACTTTTATTTTTCTTCTTATTTTTAAAAAAATTCAAAAGATCTTTCTCTTTATTATAGTATTTCTCAATTTTTCCTAAAAAAATAGAAACTATACTAAAAAATAGTTATCTATAGTTGAAAATGAGTAAACAATATTATTGTTGATAAAAAAATTATTTCAATCCATTTAATTTATAAAAATAAAATCCTAGTCATTCATGTTTTACCTTAATTACTTTATTTTCACTGGTGCGTAACCATTACATGAGTTTGTTCCAATTTAATTTTAATTGAGCATATAAATTATATTTTGTGATAGTTAAATTATTTTATTTCATGTCATATATAGTGTGAGTTAGTTATTTTGTCATAAGTAATTAATTTATATTGACATTATTTACTAACATGAACACAATACAATTATTACTATTAATGTTTTCATTTTAATAATAATAATAATTCGTAGTTCATTTTAATTTTTTATTAATCACATTAAACGAGTAATCATGATATTTATTATTTTGATTTCATTTATTGAGAGAAGGGAAAAATGTTTATTTATTTAATAAAAAATGTAAATAGTGGCTTTTCAAAAATGCTTAAACATTTTAAAAAAAGGCCAACAAGCATTAATCTAGTCAAATTTAATAAAAAAAATTAAGAAAGGATGTTTACCAAATGAGAAAAAATAAGGAACTTTAAAAATTATTTTAAAAATTAAGGATCAATCGCACAAAGCATAAAAAGATAAGGGACTAAACATGTCAAATTACATAAAAAAAGAAAAATATAAACCGTGAATTTTTAAAAATAAGTTTTATCGAACGTTGATAAAGATTAGGTAAACATGTGAATTTTTTTTATCAAATTTAATAAAAAAACTAATTACCTCTCACCAAAATAAAAAAAATCAGAAATTCAAAAATTTTAAAATAAAGATTAGGTACTCAAGTTACCAATCGAGAAAATTTTAGAAATTAAATCTATCAATTTCCTCGAAAAATATTGTCCAATTTTTTATTCTCAAACTTTATAAAAGTTTTTTAATATGCGCGAAATGTCAAAATATAACAATTACAATTTTAATGAAAAATAATTATTTTTCAACTTGACATGAAATCCTTCGCGACAACAAAAAATTGTGTTATAGTTATTTAAAATAAGATTTTGTTATTTTAACTAATACTAAAATAAAATAGCAGCAATCCACGATGGCTCGAGTTATTCAAACGCATCCTACTTCATGATTTTGACACAATTGTTTTTGCATGATTGTTCCTTTCTCAGAGTTCAATTCCATGCGTTTACCGATGGTCACGAATTCAATTAGCTCCAGTTGTGAACAACCCCGCCAATCTCCTTTTGACTTCTAGTAACGAAAAGCTTCAAGAACCCAAAAAATACGATAGGAAATCATAAACAGTAAACGTGCTGAGGACAAAGAGGGTACTATTTTTTTGTCTGGAAGGATTAGACAAAGAGAAATGATTAAAACAGTTATGAAAATGACCCTTCCTAATCTGTGGCATGTGGAGAAGCCAGAAAATCAACTCCTAATACCAAGATTTTGGAAAATTGTTTATTTGCAACATTGGAACATCCGGTCCTACTTCCAAAATTCACGCTACTTGATCATGTCTATATGCCCTGGATATGCCAAATTTTCAATGTTAGAGCTTTGGATATTATCCAAGATTTCATTTTTCCTTTTTCCCCTAAATGAATGATCTCCTAAAGAATTCATCCAAGAACTGCAAAATTACTAATGGTAGGTTAACAAGATGCCGTCTTTTCCCAAAATTTACATATTTATTTAATATTTTGATAAGGGCTTCAATTTGTCGATTCAACCTGGTTGATGACTGTCTGTCTGATGGCCTCCCCATATGCAGGCCATGCACAGGTTTAGTGGCTAAGAGTTATGGGTACATTTGTACATTGTCTAGTTTGTATGTGAATTCTTTAAGGTTCTCAAACTTTTCTTCTTATTGCTACATATTATTTTTGGTCAAGTTGACATTTTCTTGGAATTGTGTCGTGTAGTATGACATTGTAATCTGTCAGTACCTGAGTTTAATTGTTGCTTTGTACAAACCATCTTTCAAAGTTGCCTTAATTCTTTTGCCTGCCGGAGTAGAACCTCTAGAATCTAGACTTTCTTGGTGTTCCTCTGTAGGATTGACCTCATGGTCGTTTCACAACAGGAAGATTTGGAAGCCAATTAGAATTGTTTTCATCTGAACCTTGAATGCAGGCTAAAAATGTGAATGCAAGACAGAACTTTTGTTGACAATTGAGGGTACAATGGGACTTAGACGTGAAAATCCACTTTGTACAATCTAGCTGTCTGGTTGATGCACTTTTTTGTTTATTTCTAGAGAGTAGCTCGGCATTCAAGCCTTTTAGAAGAGAAAAGATGTGATTTGGCAAAAGTTTCAAATTCTTGAGAATTGGAATTCTAGGCTTATTGACCTGGAATCCGTGGGGTTTGAGGCACTGGACAAGACTAAGAGCCTCCTCTACTGATAAAGATGAAGTACCAATGTTTGGCATTCTTCCTCTATTCAGACTTCTTCACTTTAAGTGTTGTCTAGCCAAGGATCCTTGCTGCGCTTCTATTTAGACAGACTAAGAGAATATTTAGTCAGATTGGAGGTTAGCATGCCGTCTCAAGATTTCTATTTTACTATGTAGTTTCAATTAGATATGGCAATCTTTTGTCCTAAATGTTTTGTGCACTTGGTCTTGGAAGTTACTTGTGTCATCCATTAAGCTTCCTTGGTTTTGTTGCACAAATTACTATTCTTCTGCAACTAAAATTACAATTTACTGAACTTGGGATCAATTACTCCTTTTACTTATTTGTTTATCTGTATGATAATTTCACATTGCTTGTTTAGGTCGACTTCAATTCTTGAAGGTTCCGAACCCTCCAAGTAAGAGAACTGAATGACTGGATTCAATACCTCTCTTCTGAAAAGATTTACAATGTAAGAGATAAATAGGTTGTTTTGGCCTTGGAAAATGAGTGCCTCCTGACCAAGTGTCTTAGTTTCACAGCTTGTGCTTCTTGGACTGATTTAGCTCCACAAATCTTCTGTTAAGTTGCAAATTCCATGGTACGATATCTAAACTTTAGACTTTCTTTTGCAGGTTTATAGTTTTCTTAGAATAATTTTGTATAAACCATATGTTCGAATTTGCTCTTACAATTTCTTCACTAGAATCTGCATCTTTTCTAAGGATCAATACAAAGTTGATGAGACCAGAAACAGAAAGCAACCACAAACAGAGTCCAAGCTTAGTTTATATACATTCACGATAAGTTTGGACTAGTTCTTTTTCTTTAATATTGAAGAATATCTGTTGCTTTTGAATTATACTCTGGTAGGGTAACTCAAAATGATTGTTGTTGTCTTTCGATCTTGGCTCTTCGCAACTATCTTCAGAAGGTCTTGTATCTTCCCGGAGTTCTTTGATTTTTTACAGTCAAAATTCAGTAGTTAGTTTTGGATATTAGTTTAAGATATTGTTTTGACAGAAACAAATCAATTGCTGTATGTTTTTTTCCCATTTCAATAGGTCAAGCTTCACTGGCATTCACGAGCCCCTTCAAATACTCTCCACAAATGCAATAGAACTGTTAGGTGTTACTTTCTGCGGCAAAGGAAAAGTGATCATAAGTTGAAAGATCATCATTTTGCTTCTCGGTGAGTTTCTTTCACTGTTAAGATACTCATTGTCGTAGTTGAACTCGAAGGATATAACACTGAATGCTTGAGTCGTTCCATGACTTCTGTGAGAGCTGAGTTCAATTCTTCGAAATTTGGTAATGCAACAAAATACGATGGAATGTCCTTTTATTACATGGATATGTGCTGTTGGCATTAATATAGTTATAGCTGCGAATGAGACTTAGGCAATATTTTAGATATTTGATATTGGATGTTTCTCCCTTTATTGCATGCATAATCTGTCATTCGCTGTTCATTAAATAGCTAACAAAGAAAAGGCTATGGTTCAGCACATTAGATGCACATGATGGACTTTTTGTAGCCTAACTCATTGATATCTAAACATTCTCTGTTTGCCACCAAAATAACAGAAGAAAATATTATATTTCTTTTAGTATTACAAATCTACTAAAGAAAAGGTTTTGCAGATCAAGGGAACTAAAAATTGTGAAAGCAGATGATGTGAATTCCAACGTTCCTACACTCACACCTGTTCAAGGAGCCAATGCTAAAAAATCAAACAAGCAGAAATTAGCTGCCATCTTTGGTGGTGCTGCTGTGGCTCTGCTCGTGATAATTGTTCTTGTGCTTTTGTACTTCTGCTTGATGCGCCTTAAAAGATTAATAAGGAGAGGTTTTGTTACAGAATCTTCTTTCCCTTCGCCTTCTGGTAATTAAGACCTTAAATTTGAAAGTAATTTCTACAGAATTTCCATGTGTACATGGTTGTTTACTTTCATAATATAAACTGGATTGCCTACTTGTATACTGATCACATTACATGCAATATCATTGCCACTAGCTAGGTATGTTTCAGTTCCTGGATTATACCAAGCAATTCTAGTATACTGGGTATACATATCTCTGAGGTGACTTTAGTAAAGCAGGCCAATTATCATGTCTGAGCAATAAGGAGAACCTCTTTCCAATAATAGAGCAAGAATATAGAGTACCTTAAATACATACATCTTAATGCTCCTTGCTCGTGTTGAAATCTCCATTGATGCTATCCTGCATCAATTTTTCAACATAACCTAAATAAGATAGAGTCAACTTATTCTGATAAGCATTGCAGCAGGTTGTTTTACTTTTGTTCTCTGCAATACTTCCATTGTGATGAAAATAGGCATAGCTTAGCAGATTAATGAAAATTACTTTTGGTCTTCTTATCAGTATCTGAAACTCCTAATGCGCTCTTAGTTTACTCTGTTTGAATCTACATTTAGCAAAAGAACACCATATTTTTTTGTCTATATTGAAATTTTTTCAGGTCCATCTCATTTGAATATTATGAAAAAGTGTTTTTGTGGCTCTAAAGGAATCCTTTGGAATATCAATAATTCAGCTGAGTCACCTGTCTGCAAAAGAACTGGCTGCTGATGTTATACTATAGGGGCATTGTGTTGCTTCCCTATAGGAGATACATGTTTCTATATTATACATTGGCACGAGGCCTCCATCTTATCAGTATCAGTATCTTGTTTCAGTTGAGTGGCAAAGAGCAGGTTCTCCCAATTCTGTTGCACTGTCTGCTGGGAATCCTAATGTTTTCAGGCAATTTACGTTATTGGATCTGGAAAATGCTACTAGAAACTTTAATCAGAGTAATTTTATTGGAGAAGGTGCATTTGGAATGTCATATAAAGGATTGCTTGAAGATGGATCTATCATTGTGGTCAAGAGATGCCTTCATTTCCCAAATCAGTCTCTTGCTTATGAGGTATATTGACAGGAATGGCCAAATAATGCTTTCTTCAATGCCATTTAATGGAATTTATGTGTTTTCTAGTAAAATAATGCTTTCTATTTCGTGTAGCTATTTAAGGTTTTCTTAACAATTGAAACCAGGCATCCAAATCTTTCAAAACTTGGACAACTATTATCATTTCACATGATTCTTTTACATCTTGCGCCTCCTAGTTCAGAACATAGTGATTAGCTTCTGTGGTTATCAGGTTAAGCATGTAGC
Source organism: Apocynum venetum (assembly GCA_019593545.1). NCBI lineage: Eukaryota > Viridiplantae > Streptophyta > Magnoliopsida > Gentianales > Apocynaceae > Apocynum > Apocynum venetum. The sequence continues at coordinate 2,084,927 of SRSM01000134.1, forward strand.
CTGTGTCAACCATAAACATCTGGTCAAGCTTGTGGGCTTTTGTGAAGAAAACCATCGGCAGTTACTTGTCAATGAGTATTATCTGAATGGAAATGTTGGAAGTCATTTATATGGTCTCTTTCTCTTCTCTCTCCCTCTCTATATATATGTGTGTGTGTGTGTTTTTCTGTGTGATTTTCAATTAGTAGTATGGCCATGCATCTAAAAATTGTACCTTCCTTCTCAGATGCTGAAGGTTTGCCAATTGGAAAGCTTGATGTTCTCCAAAGACTATCAATTGCTATTGGAGCAGCAGAAGGTCTATGCCATTTTTTGTTATGCACTTGATTTTTCATGTTAGGAATGACGAACTGATCCAGTTGAGTTCCAATGTGCTCACTTTTCAGGCCTTGAGCATCTCCACAGTTTATTGCCTCCCATCCTACATATGCACTTCAGGACAAGCAATGTTTTGGTCGATGAAAACTTCACTGCAAAGATCTCTGATTTTGGAATTTTTAGGTTGCTAGTGGACTATAATGCATCACCATCTTCAGTGCTCGATTGCTTTCTCGATCCTGAGTGAGTTTTACCTCATTAAATCATAACAGTTATCTCAAATTCTTCCCATGTTATCCTTGATGTTGCATCTCCATCTTTCACAACATATACTAGTACTTTTTAGCTACATATCATCTACATGCTGTTGGTCTACAGTTTTGAAAATTTTCATTTTAAGAAAACACTTCTGATAGTTTGATCTCCATGGTTTCGATAAGGTTAATATCATTCAAGAACTTTTCTGCTGGAAGTGATGTTTATAGCTTTGGGGTCTTTTTACTAGAGTTGATCAGTGGTCGCGAAGCCATTTCCCTGATTGAAAAAGATAATCAGGAGAACCTTGTTCTGCAGGTACAAGTATCCATCCAATTAGTTTCTGTGATTGTTCTTTCCCTCCGACTCTGAGAAAGACTACATTCATTTTCTTTTTGGTATATCATTCTTTGTCTACTTAATAGGTTTTCTTCATCATCCTGTTGTGGCATAAAATGCATTTTCTCCTTTATAAATTTTCAGCAAATCCTTGTTATCACAAAGAACCAACATAATGCAGTGACTAAGAAGTAAAAACTTCAGTCAAATGGAAATTTCTTGCATCAACCATTTGTCCTAAACCTTATTTTGCTTCATGAAGGCAAAGGGTCTTCACAATCTTGAAGATTTTGTTGATAAGACAATAAGGCTCCACTCAATGCTAGCTATGAAACAGATGTTGGATTTGGCACTTTCATGTCTTGATGACAGTATCCGAAGGCCATCAATGAAAAGTGTTGTTGAAGAGTTGGAACGGATTCGAAAGGAAATCAGAGGCTCTGATATTAATGAGGGGATTGGCAATGTTACCCTCGGAAGTGAGCTTTTCAGTGGATCCTCCTCAACTGGTCAATCTCCTATCTCCTAGTCGTCTTTTATCATTCTAATGCACTGGCCCTCAATTGTTGCTACTACGTCATCATGGTGATATATGTAATAATTATGTTTGTTTAATGCACACTCCAAAGAAACTCTTGTATCATTTTTAAAGTGCTAAACTCTTTTTGAGCTATCAAATAGGAAAGATATATACCCAGCAGTACATCATTGGAAATAATAAAAACATGATTCACATAACATATATCGATTTCTATTTAAAAGATAAAATCTAAATAAAGAATTATTTAGAATCTACCGGATAAGAAAAATTATGTCACAAAATTGAATTGAATTTCTTTCCTATAATTTTTCATTATTTATAATAATGAAAATATTGATTTTATTATGTACTTATTTTTTATTGAAAGAGGATCTATATTAATACTCATCACATATTTGTACAATATATCACTTTACAGGATTTTTTAGTTTTTAGTTTTTGAGAAAACATTTTATAGGATATTATGTACTTAGCGGGTGTATTAAATTGAAGCTTTTAATGTGAATTTTATAAACTTTTTTAAGTATAGATTTTATAAGATTTTAAGTGACTTTTATAGATATATTAAGATTCTAGGAAATTCTTATGAGATTTTCAATTAAGATTTTTTTGGATTTGTTGAGACTTTTATAGATTTTTATTTTAAAAAAAAATCACACAATAATAAAAATGTTATATATGCTTAAAATAATTATTGTCATATCAATTCAAGATAAAAAATCTTTTGAATCTCAATAAAAATTTATAAAATAACATAAATTGATGATAATAATATAAAGTTTCATAAATAAATTTGTAAGGTTCAATATTATTAAACTTTTCAAGATCATTCCACATATTTATTGTAATATAATGCAATTTTTCTTTATTATTTTTAACTTTTAAAATATGGACTGAAATTCTAAGCCCTTGAAAATTGGAGTTAATCCAGACTTTCTCCTGAGCTTGTCGAATCAGGTCATTTAGCATCAATTTTTTGACCAAGCCAAATCTACAAGTAATTTTTTTTAAAATAATTTTCAATCAAAATAATATCTTTTTAACTATTTAAGTCGAGTAGTCTCGACCATAAGGGCAGGGTCAAGATTCATTATTATAGACTCATGAAAATCGATAGGGACGATCCGATAACCCATTTTACCAACTTTACATGTGACTCAATTATTAAGATTGTACTGAGTTTTAAAATTTTGGATAAGATTGGAACAACTTGAATTTCCCCTTCGAAAATCTTTACAAATTTTATATGAATATATGAGATTTTTGTGAGACATTTTTTTTCACATTTTACATATAAAATCATAAAAAATCTTAATTTTGTAAAAGTCATTAAAAATCCTTTTTAAATTGAACACCCCGTGACTTATTGAAAATTTTAAAATGTCTAGATTGAATACCTCATGATTTTTATAGTCTTTTAAAATCTTAAAAAGTTTTAATTGAATATCTCAAAACTTTTAGATGCATTTGAGTAGAGATTTTTTAATAGGATTTTCATTTTAATCCATCTTTTCAAAAGTCTAAATCATAAAATATTTATTTAGATAATTTAGTTAGCAAGTTTTAAAAATCATTGACTTTTTAATAATAGATTTTAAACCAATGAAATATTTTATTTAAAACTCACATAAATACATATTTTTTTCTAAATCTCACAATTAAATCTCGATAAACTTTATCATTTTTTCTTTCTTCCTTAGTTTATATTTTTCTCTATTATCATATAAGGAAAGCTTCACTATTTCACAAAATATGTAATTATCATAATATCACTTCATATTTTTCTCATTTTTTTAACTTTCAAACAATCAATTTTAAAATGAGTATTTTTTAATTGATATAAGGAATTTTAAAATATCTCATCCAAAAAGTTTTAAAAATTCTTAATTGAATGTAACTAAACTTTTAAAATCTTAAAAATCTCAATTGAATACTCACTTTAATTTTGTGGTCAATTAATTTGAAATCCTAAAATTTCATGCGATCACTATCCAGATAGAAAATTTCCCCAAGATAAAGTGCTTAGAAACATTCCACGGAATGAAAAATAATTATGGCCATGCGACGCCGTATAGATCACAGCAAGTAGAACTCGTCACCTTCACCCCTCCGCCTACGGAGCCGTACTGTTTCCGATCTCGATTAGATCTTTCGCTCTTGGTCTCAGTCTTGGAGTCCACTGACACTACTCTCCGAGTCAACTCAGAATAGCAATGCCGAGACGACTCATTTTGCTCCTCTCTCTCTCTTCCCTCCTCCTCTTCTCTCTCCTCACCACTCCAGTCCTGTCCAAACCCAACAACGACGACGACGAGGACCTCAGCTTCCTCGAAGCTGAAGAAGGCACTGACGGCACCTCCAATTCCAAACCCTCCTCCGACCACAATTTCGAAGATGATGAATATTACGAGGACGACGACGATGATTTCGAGTTACCGTCTGACTTCGATAACGATGATGGTGGGTATGACGATGAAGAGGCATTGCATCCGAAGGTGGATGACAAAGACGTTGTCGTATTGACGGAGAGGAATTTTACTGATTTTATTGAGAGTAACAAGTATGTAATGGTGGAATTTTATGCTCCGTGGTGTGGCCATTGCAAGGCTATGGCGCCGGAGTACGCGGCTGCTGCTACGGAGTTGAAAGGATTGGAGAATGAGAAAGTGGTGCTGGCCAAGGTAGACGCCACGGAGGAGAGTGAGCTGGCGGAGAATTACGAAGTGCAAGGATTTCCTACTTTGTACTTATTCATTGATGGAGAGCATAAACCTTACCCTGGTCAAAGATCCAAGTAAAAACAGCTTTCTTTATGTGAATTTTCCATGTGTTTTGAGATTACGCATGCATTTATTTTATGGATAAAAGATGAATGAATTTGTTAATCAGGAGTATTAGCTTCATCTATTTCGCCGGGCTTCCTTCAAAGTTCGGTATTTATGGATTTTGTTATGAATTTGATCGCTAAATCGTTACTCATTTCTTGAAGATTACCATGTTGTCCTAATGAATGTTAGTTATATGCTCTTTTGAGAAGCAAAAATTTCGGTTAAATTGCAGGTAATGCTTGAAATATTTGAACTTGTTTTCTAGAAATTCAGAAGAACTGATCCTGAGTTGTACTGTTCTTGTTTGACTAGTTTAATGGTGGGTGAGTAACATAGATGGTTCAAAAGTATGAAGAAATTATAACAAGCGATTTTCTTAACCGCATGATCCCTTAGGATGTTTCACCAATTGTTTGCTTGAGATTGCGTGCATATGGGAAGCTTTTTGTTGCTTTTGAGGTATTTATAGAGATATTTTGTTTGCAGAGTGGCAATATTGACTTGGATAAAAAAGAAGATAGGACCAGGTGTTGAAAACATAACCACCATAGAGGACGCAGCGCGCATATTAACAGCCGAGGACAAAATTGTTTTGGGCTTTCTCAACTCTTTGGTGGTATTTACTGGCTCTAAAATGCTACATGTCATTTTTGTGCAAACTCTTTTACTCTACTGTATCTAGTTCCTATATGGCAAACAGTTGAAGCTTCACATGTAATCTATAATGATAATATGTTATTGCCCATTCAATGTTTATATGTTTTCTTGTGATTGGATATATTTCTTCTTAATAAGCAGTCAATGTTAGTTAAAGCTTTTTAGTTTTTTATCTAGAAAGGAAAAAACTATACTGAAAAGAAAGCTTATATCCTTTCAGTGGAAATGTTTTCCCCCCTTACCTATAATGCAGTTATCATACATTTGTTGCTTTGGTCCGCAATCCCGAAACGCTTCTTGTACTATATTCTTTTGCAATTAACCAATTACAATTAAAATTTTCCTTTTCCATTTGATGCTTCTTCCATGATTTATGTTATGAATGTTGCTCGCTTATTTCCCTGAAGTTACATTCCTAATAGATTTCATTATTATAAGAATAACAATAAGAAGTGCAGAGGGGAGCTTCAATTTAGTTTTTTCACCTTTGTTGCGGATGCAGCTGGTAGCCATTTAGGGTGCATTTTTTAAATTTTTAATCTTTTATATTTTTAGTCTGTTGATCACGTTCACATAGCTGGTCATTAAGACATTAAAGCTTCATTCTTTCTTCTGTCTGATTGGTTTTCATTGCTTCATTGTTCCTAATCAAAATTAGGGTCCTGAAAGCGAGGAGCTTGCAGCTGCTTCAAAAGTTCATGATGATGTTAATTTCTACCAGACAGCAAATCCTGATGTGGCAAAGCTGTTCCATTTGGAACCCAACACTAAACGCCCTTCTCTGATATTGCTAAAAAAGGTGGCTGAGAAAGTGACTATTTTTGGTAGGTTGTTGCATTATATTTTGGGCCCTATAACCTCTCGGTGAAACATGTGACCCCACAAAGAACTACGCCCTTGTTTTCATCCATGCACAGATGGTGAATTTTCCAAGCTGGAGATAGCTGAGTTTGTTTTTGCGAACAAACTGCCTTTGGTGACCACTTTTACTAGAGAAAGTGCACAGATGATTTTTGAAAGTCCAATTAAGAAACAGGTAATGCATATCTTGAAACCTCGTGGTGTCTTTCTTTTTTCTTTTTCTTTTTTTTTTGCAATTTTGATACTTAACTATTTGGATCTTTTTCAATATAGGTGTTGCTCTTTACCACATCAAGTGATGCTGACAAAATGGTCCCAACATTTCAAGAAGCTGCAAAGTTGTTTAAAGGAAAGGTATTCAAGTTGAATTTTGACATTTCTTCATCTTACTGAATCTATAAATGGAGAAAGTGGTCATTAGGATGTATTTGAACTCCTACTGTATGTGCATGTGAGTATCTGTATGGATGATGACTTCTTGGCAAGTGTTAAAGACAATATCTGAGCATGACTTTCTATTTGGACTATTGAAGGATTTTTCCCTTTTGTTGCCTGAGTCAGCTAATTAAAGAAAAATGAAGTAAAAAAGATATGCTGATTAGAAAATTGAAAAAAAAAATGGAGCCTTTAACGGCTTTAGCATTAACAATCATGATGTTATTTTCAACGCTATATCTTCTTTTTCTCATCAATTGATAGAAAGTCAACCTTTGATATATAGTCCGTTCAGCCAGAGAATATTCAAGTTGTAACATTTCTTGTACTCAAGATACAAGTAATCTATTTGAAGGGAAAAATGGATTACTTCCTAGAAACAAGTTCACTAATGTCATTCATTTTTCTGCAACTAAAATGCAGCTTATATTTGTATATGTCGAAATGGATGATGCTGATACCGGAAGGCCTGTTGCAGAGTATTTTGGTGTAGAGGGGAATGCTCCAAAAGTACCACTTCTCTACTTTCTTACTGTTGTCACAGATTGAAGTATTTAATGTGTGGAGTTCAGATATCAAGTAGTTCTGTTTTTGCAGGTTCTTGGGTATACAGGAAATGACGATCCTAAGAAATACATATTTGACGATGAAATTACACTTGAAAATCTTAAGGTTCAGTCTCTTGCTATTTTTCCTTTAATGCATCTTCATCAGTTTCTTCACATCTCCCATACCTCTCTATCTCTGTGTTGCCTATGAGATGAGTTTCTGTTCCATTTCTGGTTTTATTAGGTATTTGGAGCAGATTTTGTAGAAGATAAGCTCAAGCCTTTTTATAAGTCTGATCCTGTTCCTGAGACTGTAAGTTTTTTTTACCTTTATTGTTTGATTAATTTGTCATATGATATTTCATATTCATTTTTTCTTCATTTTCTTGTGCAAAACACAGAATGATGGGGATGTCAAAATAGTTGTTGGGAATAACTTCGAGGAAATAGTTTTGGATGAGTCAAAAGATGTCCTATTGGAGGTAAGATGTATCAATAATTTTGCAGTTGGTGTTTAGTTTCTTCATATTTCTTGCTTATGCTGTTTTCCGCCCCCTTATGACAAATCTTTCTGTGCTGAATCGTTTTATAGATTTTTGCACCATGGTGTGGACATTGCCAAGCTCTTGAGCCAACATATAATAAGCTCGCCAAGCACCTAAATGGAATTGAATCTCTTGTGATAGCTAAGATGGATGGGACCACAAACGAACATCCTAGAGCTAAGGTAACTTTTCACTTACCAATATGTGGTTTGATTTGACATTTTCCAATACTTCAGTACTGAACTTCCAGGTATCATTTTTCTTGGCTCTATTAATTTACTCATAAATTTCAAATGCTAAACAATTTGACTATGCCTTTAAATGTTAGTGAGGGTAAGCGCTTTCTGGGAGATATATATATTTGGAAGCAAAGTTTTGTAAATAAAGTTGTTTAATCTCCATTACAGGCTGATGGGTTCCCAACACTTCTTTTCTTCCCAGCAGGCAATAAGAGTTCTGATCCCGTAAGTGCTTTGAAAACTCATCTTTACTATGCTTTCTTACTAACTGTGAAACAAACGGTTAAGTAGCAGTATTTCTGTGATCTGCAGATTACAGTTGATGCTGATCGGACAGTGGTGGGATTGTACAAGTTCATCAAGAAGCATGCATCTATCCCTTTCAAGCTTCAGAAACAAGCTTCAACTCCAACATCTGAAGGTTCTGATGATAAGGAAGGAGCTAAGAGCACAACTGATGTAAAAGATGAATTATGAGGATGTTATACAGTTAAAGCTTCTGATTTGTGTTTCTGCTACCTCGGAGAAACAGATGGAAATTTTTCTAGAGCAATACTAATTTTAGTGGTATTTTGCTGTGTTATTTTGAGTTTTGGTTGTTACCACCTACAAAACTGTGAAAGAAGAATAGCAATATAATCATTTTACTTTTTTTTTTCTTCTGGTTTTTGCAAAGACTCCTTCAAATCTCAGTTCGACTAGATTTATTATTTTAAGAAGTCAAAAGTTAAATTTGCACAATGAAAGTAAACCATTATTATTATCATCATTCTGATTTTAAATCACTTTTCTGTACATGATAGGTTGAAGAAGTTAATATTTCGTAGGGTACAGATTACAAAAGGGATATCTTTGTTCAAAACTTTACCGGAATGAATCAATGTAAGTTGATATTGTGCAGACATCAATTCCACAGGCTGCTGCTCATTCTGCCAAGAAATCAGCTACATGAATTCACTGAGCTCCTGAAATGACTTTCTTCACCTAAACGGAAAGTGTGGACAAGCAGAGTCAAGGGAGAAGAATAAAACGGAACCAGAGAAGTCACAAGACAAAGAAAAGAGGCATAGAAAGGGCTCTCTAAGAAATCATAGCCTTCTTTTCAATAAAAGGGAGCTGGATGGAATCTCAACAAAACTGGATGCATTCCATCCCAATCATCAATCACTTCAGTTACTTAACTAGAATAACAATTCCTATCAGAAAATCATAATAAAAAAAAACAAATTGGCCTGTAAAATTTCAAATGTTTGTGTTTGCCTCGTATGAAAGCACCGAAAGAAATTCTATAATTAGGATTTTCATAACATTGTACAGAGTAGCCAAACTGGGAACTCTGCCATATCCTGATAAAAAGAAGAGAAAAGAAAAGATGATTGCACGTTTTGACGGCCGCCAGACAAGCATCCCTTCCTCTTCGCATCACCAACAAACCCCAGAAGCCTGCCAGACAAGCACGAGCGCAACACGTGACTTCGCATCAACCCCCATGAGTCTGCCAGGCGAGCGCCCCGAGATGACTTCGCAACACCGCCAGAACGTCCGAACCATCGTTTTGCCCCCGCTTGGGTTACGGGTCTACGCGACGAGACCCAGCGAATTTACTGTGCTCTCAGAGTCACTTTTATTTTGTACTTTTCCAATATTAAAACTCGATGTGGGACAACAAACATATCTTATATCGTCGCCTGTTTTCAATGCGTTAAAACATTAAGCTCTTCTGCATTGTTTTTTTCCTTCTTAAAAATGTAAAAATTATGATGGGTTTGTAAAGTAGAAGTCTCTTTGTATTTTTTTTAGAAGATTTCATTTGGAATTAAATATAATTTATTTGTGTAAAGGTTCTAAAGACTTTTTACGCAATCTAAATTTTATCAATGTACCAATATTGAGGGTCTAACCCGGTATTTTATCATTTTAGGTGGCAAAAAAAAAATCTTTAAAAATTTCAAAGAAGATAAATGTGTTATTTACCATAAGCATTATAAAAAGGAATAAAATGGGAAATTATAGACTAACTGTTATTTTACCAAAAAAAAAAAATTAGTAAGTAATATTGGGCTCAATAGCCATTTCTGTGAAGTAATCAAAGTCCATAAACTACGCTAGTATGGCAACTAAATCATTCTATCTAATTTATATTAGAAGTCAGTCAAAGTTGAGATGAACCAGGAGATGTTCAATTTGCAAAACTATATAGCATGAAATCAATTCTGTTCTATTCTCTGATTAAAATTAATTAAAACAAAATCCAAAGTTTCTCCCGGATCACTGTTGTCTACAACAACTGTCTCAGCAGTGGAGAAATATAAATAGTTATTCAAAATATAAAAATATAAAATATAAATAATGAATTATAAATAATTTAATTACACAATTCACAAAAAAAAAATCAAAAATGTCTTTTCATTTTTTAGAAGCTTTTATTTGAGTTTTTTAAATATAATTTGCTTGCAAATGGCCCCAAAAGACTTTTTGTGAACTAGGAATTTACCAGTGGACATCCAGATTTTGCCAACATTGAGGTTCTACTCCAGATGAAAGTTAAAAATTTTCCTTAAAAATCTTATGTATCCATAGTCTGAAAATAAAAGGGCAAGTTATAGAGTAAGAGTTATTTCACGTTTTTTGGAAGATAAATATTATTTTCATAAGTAACCACATAGAATTAGATACAGGCTCTCTTACATGCTAAATGTGGAAATTACCATTTTTTTATTCTTTTATTAGAAACATTTGTTAACTTTCTTAGATCGCTATCTTACCAATTTTTATTCAAATAACATTTACAACTAAGTAACAAAAGTAAAGAAAAAACTTTATTTTTCTAAAATGACAAATAATTTAAAAACTTTTTTATAGATAACTCAATTGGTAAGTTACCTTCATATATGTTTAGCCCATAATCCAACCTAGTTTTGATGAAGAAGAAGAAACTAAACATGATTGTATTTGATTGTATGTACTAGTACTATGATTATGTGAATGTAAAGAAGTTGTCTTTGTTTTTTTTTTTCTTTCTTTATTTTTATGTGTTCAGATACACAATCTGACTAATTTTATTAAGAAGATTTTGAAAAGATATTCTCTTATACCAATAGTACATAATCGACTCCCACACAAAGATTATATCAACTAAAAATTAAAATGTGATACTTCATTCAGAATGTCACGTGAAGAACCAATGTGAATTGATTAATTGAAATCATACCGTTTTTATTTTATTTATTTGTTAATTAGAAATTAGGTAACTCTGTTAGATTCAAAATTGATTTCATTTTCTTTAAGGAAGCTGGGGTGAGTGAGTCCACGCTACTAGCTACTGCAAATCGAGTTTATTGGTGACAAAACTCTTGTAGATGAGTGATCTTTTTTTCGATTCTCTAGTCATCAAGAACTTCAATCCTTGTGTTTTGACAACTTATCCTCTTCATTTCTTTGTTTTTGTTCTATGCATCTTTTCTCAGCTTTCAGTTTTTTCTCTCTTGAATTTATTGCTCAAGAGACTATTTGAATTGTTTCTTGTTAGATTTAGATATGATGTCTAATGATTGCTTGCTTCCTCCAAGTTTTGCTCTTGCAAGGGAGATGTAAGCTAAAACAAAGGTGTGAATATCTCAAAACCTTCAACTTTTTTTTCCACCTTCTTTTCTTGTACAAAGAAGTATATAATTTCAAGTACGTTATGAGTAGGTTGGAGATTTTTGTTTTGGATGTTGCATTTAACTTCAGTGATGCAACTTGGTGTGTTCTGTGAGTGCTAGGCCTAGTACTCTGCTTCATGATATTTTTACTCTCTTTCATTCTCTTTTTATGGGCCTAGTACCCCTACCCTGCTTTATAATATTTTTATCTTTTTATAGTTTGTGGGTGTATATTACTTTTTTTATTTAATATATAAAGTTTTCAACAGAGCGGGAATGAGAGCCAAAACCTCTCCACTCCCACCCCTCAATATTCAGGTGAGAAAATTTTTAATTATGTGTTTAGTTGCCCTCTATAATTATTATGTATATTTTTAAAAAATATACTATTATTTTAATTTCTAAAGAAAACAACAAAAAAAAACTGTCATTATTTTGGAACATAATGAATAATAAGTGAATAACTAATCATAGTATTTATTTAAATAAGTTTTAAATATATTAAATATTTCTACCTCCGATTAAAGATATGCGTTTTAAATCGCACATTAAAAAAACGTGCAACTATACACTCCTCAATCTAAATATCACTATAGGGAAATTTATTTAACAAAAAAATATCTATCACTAAAAAAATAGGAAGACGTTTACAAATTTTCTCCTACTATACCCTAATTTAATTTTTTATTTCACTTTGAACTATCTAAAATTCTATATAAAAAATTAACTTAGTCTTGTTTTATCTCATTTACCAATTGAGATTAACAATGAAAATAATAAATGATAAATGACTTTTATTAAACTAATAAAAGATGAAAGACTTTTTGCAAGTCTTATGGAAAATTAATTACTTCCCTTAGTTTATATAGGAAGTAAAAATATTAAATATTTTTATTTTTATTTACTCATGATTAAATTGTGTTTTATATTGTACTTCATTAACTCTCATTATCAAATAAATTATTTATTATAAAAAAGTAACTTTTATTGCACTCTCTCTCCCCAAAAATAATACTATTTGTGATATATTTTCCTATTTTACCTTTATTTCTCTATTTTGTCAACCTACCAAAAAATCACAATTATAAAGTTTTAATTTTCAAGAAAGATTAATCCAGATATGAGATAAAATTAGTGTTGTGGGTAAAGTAGATTCAATATGTACTCATGTAATTTTGTATTGGTAAAATGGTAGACACTTTGAGCTACAAAATTAGCAAAATTCTAAAATATAACCTTCATTGCAAGCAGAAGTACTGCATTCCATTGGAGAGAGAGAGAGAGAGAGAGAGAGAGAGTACTTTGGATATAATTTTATTTAATTTTAAGAGAAATGAAATATTTGCACAGGCTTGTAATAGTAATATCTTTCAGGGGAAAAAAAATTGACTTGATGGAGATATTTGGTAGCTTGAGATGATGAAACTAATTGAAGTTTGGGTTGAATTTCCACTTATATCAAAGTCTGGTTGACATTTTTATGATGTGTGTTTTCCTCTAATTGTTGTTAATTAATAGATATAAACCATTAATGATTAGAGATTTGCCATAATGCAAAATGAAGAGAATATGAAATGAAACAGAAACAGAAACCCAATTAAAACCTTGTACATAATGTTCATCCGGTACTGATGATAAACATTCTCCATATTAAAAAGAAAAAAGATTACTCCATTATTAAGAATTTATTATATTCTCAATTTATTTTTAACTTAATGCAATTTTTTTTATTTAAAAGGACTATAAACAAATTTAACTTGATGTAAATTTAATAATTGTCTACGATAAAGTTTTTTAATCTGTAAAGTGATTTTTTTTTCTCAATCAATAATTGTCCTGAATTGATGAACTTGCACAACTTTTATTCACTAATCAAGATAATCTGTATATGATAAATATGCACTGAACATGAATATGGTAAAATATGACATATTCAAACACTATTTTCATATGTTGAATGCATTTAATCAAATTTACAAGTACATATAAACACAACTTATCTAATAATGCATTCACTCCATTTCGAAATTAAATGTGTATAAATTATATTTTAAATTAAATTTTTATTTTTAAAATATATATATATTTATTCAAAATTTTATTAATAATATTTTTAAAATTTTAAATAAATATATATTGTAAGTATACCGACTTCCAAGTAATATGTCATATCAACTCCGGATCAATTAAAAACAAACACAAATACAAGTCAACCAATCAACCGCCACTCAGGAGTGAAAATTGAAGATGCGTAGAGTTATTTCAAAAGAAATTCCTCAAATTCCAAAAAGAATGAAATAATTACAAGAGTACTACTACTCAACTCCCGCCCCCCCCCCCCCTGCCCTCCCTCACCGACATAGTATCTAAAAAGATGTCCAAACAACGACAAGGGAAATAGAAGGAAAGTTCAGACTCCCCTTTCCACTTCCATCGCCCGTTGGTCGTTAGTTACTCATTTCCTTTCCTTCCAGAATTTTCTCTTTTTTTCCCAAACAGAAACAACTCAACATCCAACTTTCGGATTTTGTGCCATTTTCAATTTGTTCAGAAATTTTAAGGTGGGATATCTAATATCTTATTTGAAGTGTTATGATAATGCATTTTAGATATATTTTTTAATTTAAAATTCTATAAATATATTTATTACATTAAATTTTTTGTAAAGAGAATTTTCTTAATTTATTGATAAAAAAAATCTCTTAATTTGAAAAAAAAAATTATAAGAAAAAGATAACAATATAGGTTGTCATGCTATTATAGTTACATCATTAAAAGTTATACGTGAATATTTAATTTAAAATAAAAAGAATAAATAATATCATATTTGGTGATTTCATAACTTTTAAGGTAAAAATGCATTATAACTTTCATTTTAAAACATGTGTCGTTTTAATTTTTTGTATACAAATTAAGATATTTTTTTAATAAAGAAACTATGATATAATTGCTTAATTAATTGAAAAGTAATATATACTTAAGTTTTAAGATAAGATAGAAAAAAAGGAAGTAAAAATAATATTTAAAAAATGTCAATGAATATTTATTAAAATTTGTAAAATAAATATCAATTCAATTTAGAAGGAAGGAAATAAATAATTTAGAACAGAGGTGAGTAATATTGTGTATAGGAGCCGTTGAAATCTGTGACTTCATCTTCACTCCCGCACTAGAAAGAAAAAGAAAAACCATCCGCTTTCCGTCTCTACTAAGTAAAACACTTTTTTTTAAAAATAAAAAATAAAAAAAAGTAAACAAAATATTCTGCTTTCTCCCCTTCACGCTTCTTTCACAGTTTCACGCTCCCACCAGGACTCCCCTTGCTTCTCCCCACGTTGTCCCCTTCTCTATTTACATTTTCCCCACCCATACTTTTTGTCAACCGTCTTTTTCTCTTTCTCAGATCTCTTTCTGAAATTCAAACTCCTTGTTCTCAATTCAACTCGGTTTCTTACTTCCCAGATCTATCCAAACACTCGAACTCGGCTCAATTCTCATGAGTTCTTTTCCAATCATTGATTAATCTGGTAGAATTTTTCACTCTCAAAAACATAGAATTTTCACTTTTTTGCAGATCTTCACAGAAGATTTTAGATTTTGCAATGTCGACTCTCCGACTTTTGAAGTTCAGTCTCTTCGTTGCATTGTTATGTGTGCCATTTGTTTGCTCTGTGGATCCGCCAGAAACTGCACCTACTCCACCACCAGAATCCGGTGCTGATGTGGCCTCTCCGCCGTCCAACATATCATCTCCAGCAACTTCTCCTTCTGCATCTCCATCATCGTCGCCTTCACCATCGCCATCTTTGAACTCTCCTCCGGCACCGCCGCCTTCCGATTTGGCACCGGATAGTGCTCCAGCGCCGGCTCCGAATAATGCTCCCGCTCCTGCACCGGGTAAAGCGAGCGATATCAGTCACTCAGCGGATTCAGGTAATATCGAAGCGGATGAATCATCCGGTGGCATGAATGCAGGACAGAAGGCGGGAGTTGCTTTTGGAGTTATTGCTGGCGTGGCTGTCGTAGGTATTGGAGCGTTGGTTTACAAGAAGCGTCAGCAGAATATCCGTCGATCAGAATTCGGGTACGCCGCCAGGGGAGGGATGCTCTAGATTCTGTATACAGATACATCCTCTATGTAATACTCTTGCTATACTTGATTTGGATCTGATACTAGTTATATTCTAGAATGTGATATATACAGCATTAGATTTGTGGGGTTGATAAATTCGATTTTGGTTGGAGGGGATGACGATTTATTTGATTCTTTGCTTGCTAATAACATATTTCTGTTTTGAATTAGAATTTGCCATTAGGCATAAATTTAACTGCATTTCTAATAGTACAATTTTGAGTTAAAACTTCTGTTAAATGAGTGCACATATTCAGAGTTTTTGGAAGTACAGACAGTGGGTGCCAACTGTCAATATAATGATTGGCAGATGCCAGATGGTAATTATTCTTTTATTTGTAGTAGCAGACAAAATGGCGAATGTATGTCCTGCAATACAATGCAATGGGTAGCCTCGTCTTTTTTTGGTTCACAGGTATCCATCTACCTGGGCACGCAGCATAAGAATTACTACTGTCACTTTTACTTGGTGAACTGTGTCATTCCTATTAGGGTATTCTGTGTGTTCTTTTCTCCAATTAAAATGTACGTATGATTATAATTCTTGTTATGTTGGTATTAAAGCACATGAATGGTTTGACTGGAAATATATATCCAGTTAGAGTTGTTGACCAGGTTAGTACCATTTTTCCTAAATTAAAGGAAATCCACTCATGTATCTTATTTATTACATTGATCTGACTATAAGCTTTTCTCTTGACAAGCCACTCATTTCTAAGCTAAGATATTCTGGTTCAAGTTAAAGCTACTTTAAAATCTATCTTTGCCTTATTTATACATTATTGAGGCGAAGTCCAAGGTTGAAGATGTTCAGGAATTTTTATATTGTCATAGAAAATTTGCATTTGCTTATAAGCCTACCTTGTACAGTAATTATTTTATCCGTTAGTGGGAGTATTTACTTATCTTCTAGAACAAAAAGAAGTCAATTATCTTTTACTCAAGTATTAGATATTCCTTAAGAAAAGGTATACTCTGACAAAAAAAAGAAAGAAAAGGTATACTATTTGTATTAAAAATCTTGTAAAATTTCATATGTAGCAAGTAGCTTGATTTAAACATGATCTCACTGTTGGATATAGTTAAATTAAGCTGAAAATACATCTGTAAAGATAAGTCAAAACCAATAATATGTCCCTTTAAAGAAAGAATCCGGCACACAAACAACGATGATTGGTAAAAGAAAGTAATGACAAAAAAATTGATAGAACATGATTAGATTGTTTATTTCAATTTCCCATAGGATTCAATTTCCGGTTATTGCAGCTCGTGATTTCAATTTGGCAAAAGCAACATGTTTTGAATAACAAATCAGTTCGTTTCCTTCTAGTTTTTTTTTTTTTTTTTGAGTAAATTGTTAATCACCTATATCATCTTCAAAATTATTACATGGATCATCAATTGTACCCCATGGTCACACCATATTTTTGGGGGAGGAGTAAACCTATTTTACAATTGATTTTTGCACATCCATGTGCAAAGTAACTTTCCCATTGGTTCCACCTTTCATGGAGACACACATTCTAACTAGAGCCACAAAATTGTCATTCATTTGATATGCCCATTTGAATGCATATACATGATCCGAATTGTGGTTTTTTTGTTCATGGCAAGAATTACACTGTTAAATTATACCTATACTTCTACAACAGAAGAACATAAGGGAGAGAGCATGTACCCAGACTCTGCCTCTCTGAGACAGTTCTGAGGTAAAGTTCTCCAGCCATGCAACATTTTGTATGTCTAAAACTATGAAGAATCCCTATATATAACAATTCTCATGACTTTGGACTACTGTGCATTTCTTCTTACTCTTCTGCAGGAGGTTCAGCCCAGCGTCCATGATCCTTAATTAGCTGGATTAGTGCATTGGTTGCTTTGTCCATATCGATTCCTCGTTTTACCACAGTCTGTAAAAGAAATGCAAGTCAACAAGAAATCTAAAATTAGTTGATAGTCTAGAATGATAATATTAAGTTATATAACACAATCTTGCAATTTTTATCTGTTACACGAATGCAATTATGCAATTGCAACTGTTCTGATAGTCCAAGTTTGTTGGACTTCGAATTATAACTGTAATTCATTAGTTTGGAACCATCTTCATCTTAAGTATATCAATGAATTTATGGTCTTTTTGGAACTCTTTACAAAGCTATAAAAACTCTCAAATCAAAATCTGTGTTACTGGAGTTTCAGACTTTTAGGCATCAACTAGATAAATGAAAAGCACTTCATTGACATTTGGAGTATCCACGAAGCTTAGCAATTCGGCAAAGGATGGCAACAAATAGAAAATTCTTAATGCTTCAAGTGAAATGAATTAAAAAGGGGAGAAAAATTCAGTACCTTCCCAACGTAAAGGTCAATCTTTCCAGGAGCACCACCAACATAGCCAAAATCTGCATCAGCCATCTCTCCAGGTCCATTCACAATGCAACCCATAATTGCAATCTGCCAAGGAAAAGAGAAATATTTGAATACTCTGATTTTCATTTACTTGAGAGTTGGAGGGCAAAAAATGATGACAATGGATTAGGTTATTACCGAAACACCAGGCAAGTGTGATGTCTTTTCTCTTATTTGAGCACTTACTTCTTGTAGGTCAAATAAAGTCCTTCCGCAGGATGGGCAGGACACGTATTCCTAAAATAGAAATTTTGTGTCGTGAAATTAATTCCTTACTTCCGGTCTAGATATTGTTAAATGAGCTTGCCTTTACCAAACCAAAATTTCATACCGTCTTTGTATTACGCATCCTGCAACCTTGTAGCAAATTAAATGATGTATCTCTCAGAAACTCAAAGTCCTGATCAGGGGCTTCTAACATGACTCCATCACCAAGCCCATCTACCAGAAGGGCTCCAGCATTGCTCCCAGCTCTGATGACTAAATCATCCCTGAAAGTAAGTAGCAAAATATCAGTTAAAAAGCCACCAGCATTCTCATCATAGTTAATCAATCTTTATTCTCATATTACCTGTGAATTCCTTTGGGGAATTGCATGTGATGAATCACTGGGAAATTTAGGGAGTTTTCTGAAAGATACTCGAAAAGCCTGCAGCATTTCAGACAATGGCGTCATCAAATGAAGCAAAATAGGTAAGATTGTTAAATACAATAGTATCCATATTGCATGAACAATGTGCTCTGGTTAAGTCGGTAACATCTGTCCCCCAGAATCTCCGAAGGATTGAAATCTTGGCAGTGCAGTGCAAGTGTTTATGCATGAATATATTTCTATCTCACTTGATGTCTATGTACTATCCTAAGCTGTTGTCCACAACCAATTCTTCAATTAGCTGAACAACCAGAAGCTGTTTGTAGACCTATTAATCAACAGATGCAACTTTACCTTCGAGCTGCATGAACTCTGCCAATCTTTTCTTCTGTATATGGTAGATCATGAAGAACCATAGTAACATCAACACTTTTGAGGATATCCAACTCTTCATTCGGTTCATCTCCATGTAGTGACACAGCTAAACGTGTTCCTGAAGGAAGCATTGTTATAGGTTGAGTAATAGCACAGTCACAAATGCAGTTCTAAGTTAGAATAAATAAAACACTGCACCTTCTGGTAGAAGCTTGTGCGCTCCACTTGATAATTCCTTGAGAGTTACAAGAACCATGGCATTGGGCAATGGCTTTGTTAATTGCTCCGATAGAGGTGCTATAACACCCATGCTTATGTCTATCAACCTCTTCAGAGCTAACCGCTGATCATGGTACAGGAATACAATCAAGTCACTCAAATGTCATTAATGAGATTATGCCACAAAAACCCACCAAAAAAATTTGAAAAAGAAAAATGATGCACGATAAGGTTTAACAGGTTCTTTCTTGCTTCATATCCCCATAGGAAAGAAGATTATGAAAACCTTAAAAAAAATTCTTTTTCTTTTTTTAAATGAAGGTACTCACAGAGTCTTTATCTTCAACTGGAGGAAGCTCTCTTAGCAAAATTGAGTCCACAGTTGCCAGATCCTGTGTCAACTTCAACTTTGTCAAAACAATAGAATACACATGCAAAATTTTTTATAAAAAAATAATTTCATGGGATATTTACATAAAAAAAGGTGTCAGATCACCTTAAAGGGCATTCCAACAACTAGTTTTGCTGCTAATGATTTGTATAGAAGTTCAGGTGTCTGCCAATATGAAGAAAAAAAAAACAATTGAGTGAATGAGAAAAGTAAACCGATGAATGAAGAAAAGAAAAGAAAGACAAGCGAAGCTAAGTGCGCAGGGTGATGATGCTGTGGAAAAAGCAAGATGAGTGCTAAGGATGACCTTCAGATGATCAAGGGAAACAGACATGAGAACAGAGCCATCACGGTGTAGGACACCTCTATAATCAACCTCCTCTCCCTGTTGTTCAAGTGAACCTTTGTTTGTTATCTCATCAAGCTCAAGATAAGACAAAGTACAATATATTTTCTATTCCTTGGAAGTTTGAAAAATTCTGACCTCTTTTTGTACTGGCAAGTCACCTGTCCTGCGTTGGAAATCAAAATAACGTCTATGTTTTTCCTCAAATGGCACCTGTTTATTCCAGCAAGAAATTTTGGAAGATCAAATTTAAGTACTTAATCACACTGATCAACAAATTTGTTGTTTAACCCTACCACTCCTTGCTGAAGCTCAGCTGCTCTTGCACCAAGGTTTGCCAACCTTCTACAGGGGTCGATCTCCTCCTCTGGGGGTTCAGTAAGAGACACTCTGATTGTGTCACCCAAACCATCCTGTGTATAAAACAAGTTTCATGAACAACTTTACTACACATCACATTATCACTGACCTAATGTCAGACAAAAACAGGAAAACAACAAAGTTCGGGCAAGTAATCCGTAGTGACCAATATGGTAGAACCCCTCAGTTCAGAGAGAACATTTAAAACCAAAAAACTACTATTAGAGTGGAGCTGGATGTATCATAATCCATTAACACAAGTTCACATGATGAGATGAGTTCACAAACTAGGGCCCAAAAGATAGTTACCTGGAGAAGTGTTCCAATACCAATTGCAGATTTCATGCGTCCATCCTCACCCTCACCAGCTTCAGTGACTCCTAAATGCAATGGATAATCCCACCCCTGGACATACATTTCAGCTACAAGAAGTCTGTATGCTTCGACCATGATAACGGGGTTGCTAGCTTTCATTGAAAAGACAAAATTGTGGAAGTCCAATTTCCGACAAATTCTAGCAAACTCAAATGCAGATTCAACCTGTGACAAGAACAAGTAGTGTAATCACTGCATCTGGGAAGAACAACTACAATTAAACTTGGAATCCCCAAGCAGAGCGATCAAATAGCTGTTCACCAACCATTCCCCTGGGTGAATCCCCATAGTAGCTCATTATACGATCTGAAAGACTCCCGTGATTTGTCCCAATGCGCATTGCACGTCCATATTCCTTACATTTCTCAACTAAAGGAGTAAAGACCTGGAGTAACCCAAAGCAAACAATAGAGAAATGTTAATAAGAAAACAGTCTAAATAAGTACATTGTCTTTAGAAGCAAATAAGAAGCACTCTTAAGGCTAACACTAGCACATCTTGTCTAATTATTGGATTTGAAGTCTCACAAAACCTCAACCACACTTGTAGTGAAATGATCCAAAAATTCTCAACTGTGTTCTCTACTTTCTTAACCCCTATTCTTTATTAGTTCCAAGAAAGCTAACGAGTATATATTTACCACGTTCTAAGGATGTTAGATTTATATTTATATACAAGTGGATAGTGGTTATGTTTTACTTTAGCACAAAAGAATTTTTATTTTATTTTTATTTTTATCTTTATCTGTATAGCTTATGTTTTTCTCTAACCAGTTTATAACTATAATTATTGTACTAATTTTAGTTAAGGACATGTTGCACTAATCCAACCAAAAAGAAAAAAAACCAGGAAAAAAATTATGTGTGCACTTTATCTGATTAATTAATATAAAAATCTTTGTTATCATCCATTATATATTTCATGCTCTTTCAAAGTCAATGGAAAAATCAGCCTTCTAATCTCTCTCCACCCAGCTGCCACGAAGTAAGGAGCCAAAAAGAAATCCTACTTGCCTTACAGTTTTCATCTATCCTATCAACAATGGAAAGAGTTGGCCTTGTACATATTTCACTTTCTATCTCACCCTCTCTCTTTTTACAAACTGTATAACTCACAAGGGGATGTCAAGAGCTCTCAACCCAAACATGTACCCAGATGTTGACCTCATTTATTATATAATGTATGGAATCATCAATGAGTACTTTTGAGTCATCTGACCTTCTCTATATGCTCAAGTTCTTTTTGATATTCATCATCTGTGTACTCCAGCTGCTCAAACTGGGCTCGCCTG
Source organism: Apocynum venetum (assembly GCA_019593545.1). Taxonomy (NCBI): domain Eukaryota; kingdom Viridiplantae; phylum Streptophyta; class Magnoliopsida; order Gentianales; family Apocynaceae; genus Apocynum; species Apocynum venetum. Next base: position 2,106,627 of record SRSM01000134.1, read on the forward strand.
TCAGCTGAAAGAAACAACTTCATCAGACCAAATTGGTAGGCTTATGTGACCCCTAAAAAAAAATGAAACAGAAAAGGCATGGGTGTTGAATAAAGTACCAAAATTTCCAGGGTTGACACGAATTTTTTCAAAGCATTCAGCAACTCGGAGTGCAACAGAAGGAGCAAAATGAATATCCGCCACGAGAGGGATGTTATAACTGCAGACACCAATTAGTGAAACACATCATGACCATGCATGTTCTGGATCTACATTAGTACCAATAAGAAATACATACTTCTTTTGAACAAGAGTATTCTTGATGTCAAAACATGCATCAGCTTCTCTTTTCCCCTGAACAGTTATCCGAACAATATCAGCTCCCTTGTCAGCTATCCTCATTACCTACAATAGGAACTGTTAACCTCCGTACTCGTGCTTCGACCGCAGATGCATCATGCAAACTTGCAACTGCTTTGAGATACAGGTCAGTGATTGTCTCAATAATTTTTTTCATATCCTGGTCGTTTAGCTACTTTTTCTTTGTTGCTTCAGATGCCCAAACAGTATCAGTACTGCACATGAAAGGTGCATCTTCTGCAGTACTTAATATTGGGCTTTAAATGGATTAACCATTAAAACATGTGGGATACACAGTTGATCCTTCCCCGCTGAACAAACACAGAACAAAAGCTACATATCAAAGCAGAAGAATGGCTAAGAAATAAGAACCTGTTCAACTGTTGCAGCGACATCTTTAGTGTCTGTTGTTGTCATTGTTTGAATTCGAATAGGATGTTCACTACCAATTGCCACATTCCCAACCATAACTGTGCGGGTTTTTCTCCTGACAGTTTTGTGTATGGATTCACAATATTTTTGAACAGGAACTACATTAAGAAAATGATCCATCAGCTGGTGTTGAAAGCAAAATGAAATCAATAAGCTATTCCTAATTTTCTGCTATCCTGCTATAATTTCAGCAGAAAAGATTCTGAATGGCAAAATCCTGAGTTCTGAGTAGTAGGACTGAATGAGATTTCAGATCATGAAACAGAATACAAATTGGCTAAACTTCACTATACAAGGGGATGCAAATTGAAAGGTAACTGCAAATGTTTGCCTGACAAGCTACATATAATTATTTTTATCATAAAAGTCTAACGGTTGCATCTAAAATTACGAACAATTACCTATCTAATTCCAGCACAACCCAAAGAGCAGAAAATATACCTAAAAGCTGACTTCCTTCTGATGCAGGCTGGAGTTCAACAGTTTCGGGACCCGGGTTTGAATTTTTAATGACAGAAACCTTGGTTCGATGAAACTTGACCCTCTGCAAGTTAGAAACTCTAACAAAATCCATACTTTTTGCAAATCCCAATCCATTTTCCCTGCTCTTTAGACCTGTAAACGAAGTTGGAACAGTTCCAGTAGCCATTTCACCAGTTCACTCTCCTGAAGCGGTAAAAACTAAACAAATCATTAAACATCCGATACAATTTTATTCAACACATAAAGACTGTCATTCATGCTTGGCAATTGAATTTGACAAAACATGCAATCAAGAGAATCCTCATCCGCCCCGCCCCGCAACCTTCCCCAGAACAAAATTACCCCTTCCAGAAACACATGGATTTTCTTCTTTTTTTCTCCCCCCCCCCCCCCACTTTGATCAAGAACACATGGAAATTCATTTAAACGCGAAACCATTTCGAACTTTAAAAAGCATCAAGAATTCGGATTAATTCCATCCAATCCTCAGAAAGTTTAAAGGACTGTTACAAAAAATTCTTTACCAGTAAAATTCAGCCAATCAAGGAAAATAACAAAACCTTGCCAAGAATTGATCAAGCTTAGTAGTGATGAACGAAGAGGAATGATTCTTGGTCTGTAAATTAAAAAAAAAAACACTTAAAAAACTAAATTGAGTGGGTGTACTGACCGTTAAAGACAGACCCTTTATGAACTGGAGAGAAAAAATTGATTCAGTTTGAAGCAGAAGAATCTGGAGAGGGGGAAAGGGACAAAAAAAGTTTTGGTGGTTGAAAGAGTTTGAGAAGGAAATTATGCAATGGGTCGCATAAAAAATGAGGTGAAGTGGATTATGAACTATGAACAGATAGGAGTTGAGAGCGAGAGCAAGGCCATGTGTGCGAGGCGACAAACAACGTTTTCCAGTATCTTTTGTTTTCTCCAATATTGATGGCCACGTTTAAATACCATAAGAATTAGTAAAAAAAATGGTTAAGGTTACAAGTTCTTGAATATTTATATTTTTGCCCCGTTCATTATTGTGGACTTCCTTTTTTCCTCTTTTTTGGAAATAAATTTCAACTGCCAATTCACAAGATCTTGAAAAAGGAAATATCTCATGTATATAACATGCTTTCCAAATCTTGATTAAATAGTTTTTGAAGTTGTAAAATTACTCATGAACTACTAATTAATTGAAAATAAAGTGTATTATTATACACGATTATGAAGATTAAAATTTTAAAAAATTTCAAAGTTAACCTTTAAATTGTAATAATGAATAATAGTATTTTTTTTATAAACAGGTGGTTCATGAACAGTAAATCTAAAAATATTCCTTATTTCTTAATTGAATATATATATATATATAACATGCCCAAAATTGAATTGAATATTCATTTTCATAATAAAGACATAATTTTATTTAAATTTTTAACAACTTTAATTTAAGATATTTGCATCTCACAAATTCATGTGGTCACACAATTAAACACATTAATAACAATGATATTGTGATAAATTCTTAAAGGTCTAAATTTCTCATTAATTATTATATCAAATCAAATATGAATATGTAATTTTGAATTGAGAAAATACATTTTTTTTTTAATGTATATCAATATAGTAATAACATCTTAATACAACTAGTGTTATTTCTTATATCTTTGAAACAGTAGGAGATTGATGATGTTGAGTAAAATCAAATATTCTTAATTACTTAATGTTGAGTTTTTAATACTTTAAAATTTATACACACTACAAAAAAAATTGAATTAGTAAGATAGTAAAATAATTGTCAACAAATTTATGAATTTAGTTTCATGTAACCATTTTTATACATAATTTAAATTATATTTTCCACTTTGGATTTATCTTGAAATGGAAAATACAATTTTATGTAAAAATTCAGGGACGCAGAGTATAAACAATGGAATCTTTCTTTGAGTCCGGTACGATATTCGATCCAATGGAGAATTAACCGCTAAATCATCTTTTGGGGCACAAGGCTGGGAAGTCTACGTGGCATGTCTTCATTGGATACCCTAGTAGATGACCTAATTTCCTTACAAAAGAAAAGTCCAAAAATCATTTTCCTCAAGAATTTCCATCTTCTTTTTTTTTTTTTTTGAGTTTCGTATTATTTTATGAAGGAGAAAATTGTAAGTACAAAATTATTAGCTTATGGCCACCACGAGAATCATGGCATGATTCACGAACTAATAAATTGACCATCCCCGCCCTTTTCTTCCCAACGTTATTTGTATTCCTTCACTCATCTCTAATTTAAATATTCATTTTTAATTTAACATAAAATTGTATCCATCCTTTTAGTGTACTTAATGTCAAATTTAATTAATTACAAAATTTAAAAGAAAAGAAAATAATTATTTCATTAATATATTTTTAACAGTATTATTATTCCCTTTCAAAAAATTATTATTATTCATATTAGCAAAACAAATTTCTTAAATAATAAATAAATAAATTATTTGTCACCTTATAGAAATATTTAAATATTTAATTTAAATCGGAAAAAATTAAAAAGCTATATTGTAAAATAAATGTCTTCATTTTTTATTTTATTTTTATAAACATATATGTCTTCATTCATTATACATATAAGAAAGGCCACCTACAATTGTAACAATTCTATAGACATGTCACATGAGCTTTCTATTTTCAGCTTTTAGAAGTAATAAAAACATAAGCATATTACCATTCGGGTACAACCCAATTAAATGACAAGAATATCCCTTGTTTATGTTCCTCGTGGACCATGTGTTTCACACCAAAACCCCAGGACTGTTCAAAAAAGCCAAGAGGCCTCAATTCCCACACAAAACAAGTCTGCTCACGCTCAATCAAACTTGTTTGAGCTTAAATTTATTACAAACAAAATATTAACTTTCAAATCAAGCTCGAATTATATTTTAAATTATTTTAACTTTAAAATTTATTGACTTGTTTACGCTCTGACTCAACCCCAAAAACTATTTTCTAGGATCTTTTTCCTTTTTATTTTGATAAGACTAAACAAGACAGTAAGATCTAACTTGAGACTTGAGAGCTGCCTGTGAGAGTAAGAGTTCTTTCATCAATTATATTAGCAGCAGCTTTCTCAGGCACTCTACTCTCATTTTCTCGATATTTGTGGTTATAAGGTATCTGAGGCCAACAATCCCAACCAAGTACACTACTTCCTCATTTTGCAGATTATAATCAATCAGTCTTAACTTAACTATGAAACCTTCACTACATCAGATAACATAATTTCAAGATACAAAATGTGCCCTCTGCCAAATGGTTAAAATCTGTTCTGAAGCATCTTTGGCTTAGAGAATTACAGTACAAAACCCCCGAGGCAGTATAACACTCCATCTTAAATCAATTATAATCTTCCAGCAGTAAATGCATCACAAAACAAGTATTTGCTGAATATTGAAGAATGCAACAATGATTCTGTGCTTTGCATTATGAGATGTATCTATCCTGCTGTTCCTGAAGAAGCCTAGCAGAAGATTTTGCATCTAGATACAGCGAACACACTTCCTCAAGATCAGCCTGCCAACAAGCCAGCACTATTAGGTTCTCTTTAATTTGTTTATGACCATAATAGTCTCAGTTTTCCAAAACAAAATCACAGATCACTTCGACATTTTTAATTGAGTTTTTACCCAGTTAAGAATTTCAAGATTCAATTTTCATACAACCAAACAGAATAATAAAAATGTAGATATGTAGTTACCTTGCAAATATTTTCTCGACCATTCATTTTCGCCACAACACTGGCTGGTGATAGCAGCTGAACTGCATGCCTGGGTCAAAAAAATTAAAGGAAAAGACAATTGAACTTAATGCACTTGATTCAAAAAACAGACAGACCAACATGCCCAAAAACTCATACCAACCTTAAAGATGCTTGTTGACCAATCTCTCCTAGGTAAGCCAGACTTTCTTCATCTATACTCAGTTCCTCCACCTGTGCACGGATAGCTAATATCTGGCCATACATCAGAATAAAGATCTCTCATTAGAATATAGCCTCATATGTATAGAGGTCTGGATCAGTCCAATATATAACACATTAAAGAACAGGGTCTTCAAACCTGTATCATTTCAGCCGGACCATAAGTTTCAGTTCGTATAATCACCAATCGGTCCAATAAATCAACTGGTATGCCATGAGGACTAGTCATATCTGTTCCTCTACAAAAAAAGGACTTCAGTTTAGCTATATTATGAGAATATGAGAAACATGAAGGACTATACCATTAGAGCTGTGCAAAATAAGTCTTAAAACTTTCCAGTATTTAATATCACAAACTGTTCATCAAGCTTCATGCTGAGAATACCACAAGTTAGATGCAAACATGCTAGATCAATATCGCCAAATGCTGTCTCTGAAATATTGATAGTGAAGACACAGGAAATAAGAACGCACATGGGGAACTCCATGTTTATGGTTCACAACAAGCTTATGATTCATCAAATTCAATTATTTCTCTTAGGATCAACACTAGAAAACAATTTAAGTTTGCAACCTTGCCCTTTTTCTAAATGAATTTTTACATTTAGATGATATATGTTATTGTGAGGGGTAAATGGGACCAATCTGATCCATATCAGAGACATTATAGACAAAGTAATTACTGCAAACAAAGTCACACAATGCACTTCAATAGTAAAATGGATTAAGGAAAGGTTCTACTGACATCATTTATTTGAGTCAGTTTAAGAAATCTGAGAGAGAGAGATCCATGGAATTCAAGAGTTAAGTGATAAAATGCCGAAGGAGCAGTTTTTCATACCTGACATTACAAATTCCCCTATTTGTGGCAAATATCACTATTGGTGACAATGAACTTTCTAAAGCACGGTTTAAGTAGGAAAAACACTCCATATCCAGCATATGCACCTGCAAACAATGCCATGCATGTTCAGCAAAGATTTGTACAGTGGTGAATAATCTGAGATTCCTAGATTGGCACAAAAAGGCTGCCACTAGGAAAGAAAAGGGACTTAACAAATGCAAAAGGGGGGGGGGGAACAGATTGAGAAGAACCTCATCAATAAATAAGACTCCAGGAACAAGCTCAGCCACACCTTCGTCAATATAACGATTAACAACCTGCCATCAATTCATCATATAAGTTGTGGAACACATAACTTAAAAAACACTCTAAAACAATGAAATCAAGGGGTGAGCTTCATATCTATTTCCTTTTCAGAAAATCACAAGCATTAATTTCTTGGTTAGGGGAATCTATTCGAAATATTGTACCCCTTCAGTATGTCATGTAAATACGTAATGTGAAAACCAGATGCAACCAGAAAACCAGCAAAATTAAAATGTTAATTTTGTATGAGTTACCTTGTTTATTTCTTGTCGTAACTTGTCAGTGATTTCTGTTTTCCTTGGCTTCATCATCTGACCCATCAAGGACAATATATCTTGTCCACCTTGAGGTCTAGCATTTGCAGCATCCAAATCATGCAAAGTAACATCCTGATACAAAAGAAAATTATTATCTTAAAAATGTGGATTCACCTTGACAGAGATTAATCCAAACCACCAAATATCACATACAATATGAAAATTTCCTTGTGTTGCAGCCTAAACCCACATAGGACATAACCATCCAAAGTGTCAAAAATATATAGGCATAACCTACAACACCATCTTAAACATAGCGAGATTGATACCAAATCAGATGAATTAAATTTATCAAAAACCTTGACAAGTGCACATAGACCACCAAACAACGTGTGGCAGAAGCAACAATTGATATTAGAAGGAACCAAAAGAAAAGAAAAAAAAAAGATCTTTTCGCACTGCTGCTGCCCACGATATAAATCAATGCCCATGAATAAGCATTTGGGAACCTTGTCTTTGGTGCCATGATATATCATGTTTTCAATAACGGCTAATAACTTGAGATCATGGTATTTAAAATGACTTCAAGAATTAACTTCACCCAACTTAGTTCCTTTGGGTAAATATTTAACCAAGTTACAGGAAACTTGGCATTTAGAGCACCAAAACAGGAAACAGGAAGTTTCAAGATCATAAGGCAAAGCATGATTGTGATCGAGGCATGACACTCCGGTGTACCTGTACTATTTCCTTTTTCTTGTGAACCTCCCCCTTTGGCAGCGGAACATACTCTTCTGCCTCAAGATCAAATTCAGTAGCAAAAGCATCACTCCTGCCCACCCTTTTAACTGCTCCACTGTTTGCTTCAACATAAATAACATCACCAACAGCTACCTGCACCAAATCAGAAAATTGAGTGTCAAACAAAAGGAGTTGTGATCACAGCCTACAAACATTCCAATTATAATAAGGGGAGGCAATGACGATTTTACTCCAACCATAAGTTCAAATGAATTATGAGAAGATATATAAACAAAAGATGGAATCTAACAACTTCATGACTATTCAACATCAAATCTCTCATAAGAATCCGGGGAAAACAAGGAAATAGAGGCCACGTAAGGTGCTCACCTTCTCTTTAATCAATGCATCATATATAGTTGGGTCCAACTTTAGCTGCTTCGTTCCTTTGACAGTTTTCAACCCAATAATAACATGACTAATGCTTTTACCATATCCTCCAGTCACACTTTCAGTCTCTTCTGGTGATAGTTCAGTAACCTGTAATACAGACAGTATTCAGAATATCGAACAACACATTATTTGGAGAAGTGATATGCCAAACCAATAAGATAAAAAAATTTAAAATTTAAAAGTTAAAAGTTCAAATATGACAGAAGAAGATAGGTAACTTGCCTCCCCTTCATAAACTTCTTTATTTTCCTTGATACGTAGGCCAATGGCACGACGGAAATTCTCCATCAAAATCTCTGTTTTCTTTACTTCAGATGAATATACCTCTGATCCAACCATTGGGCAGAAAGGAACCTAAGAGGTCACAAATAGAAGATCAAACCATGACAGGTCCATTTCAGACAATCACAACAAAAAATTAGATAGAAATCAACTTCCAGACCAGAACTTTAAGCTTGTATGTTCACTAGTCATTAATTAGGTATACTGTGCTGAACTGAAAACAAAAGTTTTTTTTAAAAAAAAAAAAAATATACCTTGCTTCCGAGTTCTTGTGATATACCAAGGGCAAGAGCTGTTTTACCAGTACCAGGAGGTCCAGCAAGTAGAAGGGCCTTTCCAGCCATCTTCTTTTGACGGATCATATCAACAACAAGTCCAGCTGCTTCTCTAGCTGCTGCCTGGCCAACAAATCCAGCAGCCAAAGACAATGCTTTTCCATTGGGCTACAACATTTCAGCAACAAACCAAAAGGGAAAAAAATGAAAAAATCTGTTCAATCAACCTTTCCTAGACCAACAAGTCAACAACAAAGAACCCAGTTCAATGTACTCAGGATCACTTAAATAAATAAAAAAATCCATAAAAGGAAGGTTTTACTCTTAAAACCACAAAGTGACAACGGTTAAAAAAAATTCCTGGCTAAAACCCTAAACCCTTCAGACCCAGAAAAGTTATAGAAAACACATAATCACAAATCCAAAATTGATAAAAGTTGTCTTTTGGGTACTGAGGCTGATGAAAGAACAAAAGGGAAATGGTATTCTTGAAAGGGAGGAGTGGCGATAGTTAATACCTCAAGACCAAGACCTTTAATATGGGTATGAGTAGCTATCCTCTGCTTTTTTGTGGTGGATTGTACCTCTTCGATTTTCATCTCCTCCCTCTTCTCCTTCTTCTTCTTCTTCCTTCGGGATTTTCAGAAACTTCTTCAAACGGAGGCCAAGGTTTGGGTTTTGAATAGGAACAAATAAGACATACGACTGCTGCAGTCCTGTGCGCTCAAACTGTACCCGATTTTTAAAGAAACAGAATCCGGGGACGCCATAGTCGGATATCCCGGTTTAAAAGGTTTCAAAAACTACACTAAACCCCTCCAAATTTCGTATTAGTATTACTTTCCCCTCAAGAATATTCTTATCAATTATCAATTGAGTCAAAGGAAAATGATCCTCCTTCTTGCTTTTTTTTTGGGGGGAAGTTTAGATTTTATTTAAGTAGATGCATCTAACATGATGGAAACATGTACATAGGCATATTATTTTAGAATAGAAACAAAGTATCAAATACATTTTTTTCTCCGTTCAGAATGATATAAATTCGGTGAAATGTCAATGGGAAAAATCCAATTTGTAACTTCATTGGTCTTGTACTTTAATAATGCACTAATGCTATCTATTTGATTTGATATTGGTAATTATTATTAATCACTTCTAACTTTTATCTCTTTCGTTTAATTTTAAAATTATTTTAGTTAAAGCGAAAGAGCAAGTCAAAACTCGAGTAAGATAGTGGCTTACCCCTTTCTCTCTTGTAATTTCTCTTGTAACTTAGTTTTAGCACTCAAACATTTTTTTACCAATGTTGTACTTTACAAAACTATCAAAAAATACACTTTTATCCGTCTAATTAATGAATATTTTTTACAATAACCTAAACTCATTTATTCTAATCCACAAAAGACACCCATCACTAAAACTCATTTCATCCATTTTGATTCTATGCAAACCCATCCCTTCCCTTTTTCTTTTTCTTTTTTGAAAGATATGATATTTTTTAGAAAGAAAATAGTTAATACAAGGCAAATGAATTTGATACAATGAAATAACTTGGAAAAAAAACATACACCAAAAACACTTAAACCAAAATTAGAATAGAAATTTAAGATAATACAAGAATAGAAATGAAAAAACAGCAAATTGAGTCAGCAGTAATTGAAATTTGACTACATCATCAAAATGGCAGTTGCAAATTGATAAGTTTGAGTGTTAAAATCAAAATTTGCCACTTAATTGTAACAAAAAAAGTTTGAAGATGACAAAAATATCCCTTAATTAGATAGATGGAAGTACATTTTTTTTTTTTGTAAAGTTTGAGTGCATATATTAATTAAAAAAACATTTGAGTGCTAAAACCAAAATTTATAAAACTTTAGGGACATGTGACACTTTTTACCCTAAATCTAAATTTCCCCTAAAAAAAACAAGAATCAGAAGATTATTGCAATTTCGAAAGATCTTCATAAAAGTCTAAAAATATCATGAAACAACAAAGGGTCCCTTTTTAAAAAAACTGACCAATCTCTAATTCATATATTGTGGCATACTCATCAATGGCAACTAAAGCATTATACTAAGATAGAAGAGTTCCTCCTCTACAACACACCAAATGATAGAATCTCGTTCTGAAAAATCTTAGAATTTGAGTCTTGATTCCATGTTTTTCCCAATTGAAATAAGTTGACTAGTAACGTGCTTCATCAGTCTTCCTCTTCGGCAACTCCATGTAATGCTAAGATAACCTTTAAGCTCCTTCCATATTTACATACTGGAAATCCAGTTCATTGGCCATTTTTAATGCTTGAAGAATTGCTATAGCTTCGGCTTAATTACCATCTAAATATGAGCATTTGTTTTTTGGCTAATTGCTATGTAAATGACTAAAATGAGTGAGTGCATGTTATTCTCTTAAATTTTATTTCTGAACTCTCTACATAGTAGCGAGAAAAGCTCTCATTTATTTTCATGTGACCGTTTTTATTCTTAAAGTAGCAAATGTACATTGTAACCTTCATTTTGTGATGCAAGAAACAGGAAAAATAGAAAAACTATGATCCATTGCTTTCATTTTTCATCTGTTTATATGTATCTAAAAGGGGAGAAGAAAAATTACTTAGACATGCCAATGAATTAGTTAAAAATAGTTATTGCTTTTTACAACCAAATCTCAAATGGTAAGCAAGTAAAGCTGTAGTACAAAGTGAAATGATAAGATATTGTTCTGGTCATTTCACAAAAATCTATTTCTTTTGGAGCAGCTATCTTGATTAAACAGGAAAGAAGGGACTGCCACTTCCAACAAATGGGTCTGGATTGTAGCTTTGGCACAGCATCTTCTGAGTCCAGTCACAGATCTTCAGTCCCCAGGCAAATACTTTTTGTCAAATAAGTTGACAAGAATTTTCCATAAACACAGTGAAGAGCTCCTTAAATGGTACTTGGATCTTCTATGAGAGAGTATTTCTCCAGAATTGCAACAGTCTCCTCCTTTGCACTGCAAACAAGAAAACTTGTTAAGCCTGTACAAATTTAGATTAAATCTGAAATCAGTAGATCTGAACTTGTATTTTCCAGAAAATTATCTGAAGACAAAAAAAAACTAGGTGAAAATTTTCTTCATGAAGCGTAGGGAACAGAACACCAGGCTCTAAAAGTTTTGGTCCTGTTAGAGGATACGTTAAAATGGTTTTCAAAGACATTCTTGGGAACATGAAGAGACTGTAGTACAAGAAGGTAGAGCATAAGGTGAAAGCCTAACACATGCCAAAAACAAATTTCTAATGACACATAAAAGTAAATCCTATGGTGTCTTCCTTTGTAGATGATCATTTTCCCACTATCAGTCATTGAAAATTCATATATTGTTTTTTAGAGAATGAACAAAAACCTCTGATGAAGACGTTTTTATCACTAGAAGATAATGGAAACTACCTCCCAGGTCTAAGAATCTTGTATCTTCCTAGCCTTGTAAGATCTACAACCGTTGATCCTGCTCGACCAGCAGGTAGCACACCACCATTGTAGATGGATGCACAATGCTCCCAGAGGTTCTCAAAATCTTTGATGTCTACACTGCTAGGCTGCCCACTGAGGTTTGCACTTGTAAGGGCCAGTGCACTTTGAGAACCTCGAGCAATAACCCTTATAAAGTCATAGTCAGGCACCCGAACACCAATGCTATCAAGTCCAGGGTTTAAAGACTTTTCAAGAATACTTGATTCTCCTGCATGATATCCCAAATGAAGATCCATAAAAAAACAGAGACTAAATTTCAAATGCCAACAATTCAAAGATGAGGCACCAAATGCACAACAAGGCCTGAGAAAAGAAGAAAGAATAATATTCAAATTGATGATTTGGCAAATTTTCTTATACACAATCGTAATGAACTACTTCCCTTTTACTAAAGGAGATGGAGAGAAAGGGAAAGATTAGGAGACAAAGTGCAACACCATTCCCCTACAAACCGAATACAAAAAATGAAACAAACAAGATACAAACCTCGCTTCAGTACCACAGTTACAGGTCCTGGAAGGAGGCAATCCAACAAACCAGAAGGCAAATGGTTTGTTACAGCAAAGCGGTTTATGTCCTGAACGTCTCCAACACAAATTGCCAGTGGACTCGTGTATTTACGGCCTTTGATCTCATAAATCCGGTTAACTGCTTCTACAGAGCTGCTTAAAGCCAAAACATAAATCAAATCATTAACTTAAATAATCCAATGAAGGATATGAGAATAAAGCTGATATCCTACTGTGCTACCTAACTCTACATTTGAGTAATAGAACCAAGTTTACTACTCAAATGCAACTACATGTAAGTTATTTCAAAGAACCTTAAAAGCGTAACAAATCTTTCTTCAAATTTTGCAGCTCCATATTAAGTCATGGTATAATGTGAAGGCTTTCTTTAGTTAGTGAATGGCTTGTCATCACTATAAGAGGTATAGCTTCTGTTGGCATCATCTTCACAAGTATAAATCATTTTTAAGAACTAATAGTTCAACACGATAAACTACAAAATATCAACCAAAATGCTCATCATAAATGAATATGACCATATCTATAATGGTATCTGTCTATCTGATCACAAGACTTTAGCTGCCAAAGGTGCAACTCATCGAGTAAAAACAAGGATACCATGGTGTTTAGTCTCACAGTTTCAGTTCAGAACTAGAAATATGGACAATAATTCAGATGCAAAAGAAAAAGACAAATTGAACTTGACTTGTGAAAGAGCAAAAAGTAAAGGTATATCAAGATTGTACGTAAATAAATCCAATCTCTTTTTACAAACTCCTAATATATGTAGTTAAGCATATAGATCCCCTTTTCGAGCCTATGGAAAATAGATACTAGTGAAATACCCTATCAACCTCCTGAATGAAAAATTCCATATTTTAGCAGATCAGACAGGAGAAACCGGTACAATAGATATAAATCATTCATCTAGAGAAGCTCAAAATGGTCAACCATAATAACAGAAAACAAAGTGCTCTCTCTGCATCTTGGTTCTCCATGCTAAGGACCCAATTACTCCCAGAACTATGTCAGGAGACAATAGTGTATCAAGTACTAATCCCTTTGTTCGGAATTGAATGTTCACTTTTAAGACCTTGAAGAAGTTATATGGTAATCCTTGTTATTCATGTGGTTAGTGTTGAGACCACATGAGTTAGTTAGTTAGTGAGATATAAATATCTTAAATTAAGAAGGTTGTTAGTGAAACTTTAAACGGATAAAGTAATACTCGATAACAATGCAAAAGAAGATAATTTAAAGAGTTGGACATGATATTTTTGGGGAGTTAAGTAAGAACACAATCAGTAAGCTTAAATCCCCCTCACCAATGTGGGATGCAAAGAACTCTCTAGGAAATATGAGAGAGCAACCTTCTCCCAAACTCTCACCTCAGTATCAAACTGGGTTTATAAGACAAGACCTGAAGTTCAGTGATCAAGGCAGGTGTTTAAATGACCCAGGTATAAACAAGGTCCAAACACAGACATAACAATAATTATTCAACATATTCCAAAAAACATCACAGGTTTAAGCAAACAAAGCAAGAAAGAGGAAAGCATTGCACTCAATATCAAACAATATATCTTCTCATAGATGATTTAGCTAGGCATGGGCTAATTTATGGAACAAAGAATGCAGAAAGTCTAAGGTGCTTCCCAAAGTCATTCAACTGTTGCAGGAGTGCCCTTTATGTTTCATTCCCTACACGTGCTTATACAGAGTGAAGCATGCTTCAATCAATACTTTAGCCACAGAGTCCATGGCATATTACACTCTTTGAGAATTTTTACAAGACAATTGACTGCTAAAGAGGAAAGGTGAGACAGAATTTGCAAATATGAACCAAACTTGTGCAGCTAACTTGAAGCACTCATTTTCTAAACAAGGCAGAGAACCAAAATCCATGACAAACCAAAACAACTGTAGCCTCACAAGGACTGGTGATTAATCTGAACCCTAAAATACATATTTTTAAATATCCCAAACTCTCCCCTTGATTCCATGTTAACTGGGGTGTAATAAAGATTCTAGGTGCCCAAAAGATGGGACTCATGAACAAATTTTCAACTGTGAAGTACTAATACAGTAGGACACCATCCTTATCTTTGGTCAAGGCATATCCATATTCCATAGATACACGAATGAAATGCAATGCATATATAATTTACCGAAAGTCTAAACTCTTCACTAGATTTGTATTTCTAATATGCTATTTAGGCCTTAGAAAGCTATCAAACTTCGAGCTTCCCATTTTGCAGAAACAATAAGCAAGAATTTGGAAAATAAAGAAAGAAACTTTATCAACTAAAGGGCTACATTCTCTCAAAAAAAAAAAAAAAAAAAAACTAAAGGGCTACAAAAACAAAAATCCAAGTAGGGAAATACCAAGCATCACAAGCAAACCCATAAAGCGTATCAGTTGGCACAGCAATGACCTTCCCAGCTTTAATGGCTTCAATTGCTTCCTCAGCATAATCCTCAGTTGCAGGACGGACCAAACCCATCTCACGCCCCACAATCCCATCACATTTCTCCACGCTCCAAGCCATTTTTTTCACACCAGCCCCTCTAGACCACCTCCTTTCTTGCAATAGACTCACACAACCAAACTTTTGCACTCCTGAAAAGGAAAAAAAAACATATTTATCAAACAGCCTTTACAACAAAATTAGATTCAAGAATTACAAATAACATCAGTAGAAGTAAAAAAGGACGCTGCAAGAGAGAGACTAACGATTAATATTGTGATGAACAAGCACCTAATGGAGAGTGAAACAGAGAGTTGAAGAAGAGTGGAAGTGAGTGCGTTATTTTTGTAGTAGTGATGATGGTCATCACTCGTCCGTTGTTTTTTGCCTCCAGTTACGACCCAGCACCAATCTGTTTGGGCTGGGGTTTATCCCTCGTGTCTAATTAGAAGAGCATGTTTGATGCCCTATTTTGACTTTTTACCTGCCTATCCAACAACTTGGGAAGGAGTTGACTGTCGATAATGATAGTACTACTTTCTTCGTTATTGATCCTAAATAAGGTATTGAATCTAAAAGGCAATAACATTGTCCATAACATCTCTTGGTCTCTTGTCTATACTCTCAGAACCAGTAATTCTGATGCCCGCAACACTGTCCACTGGGCTGAAAACACCCAGTCCCCCTCCTTTCTCAAGGTGTCTGAGTTTCTTGATTGTAATCAATCTTTGGTTCAAGTTAATGCATAATTAATTACTCATTAAAAAAAAAAAGGCAATAGTGTTTACATCTTTTGGAATTTCTTACAGAAAAATTGCCTTCCTCTGCCCAAAATTGCTTACAGGTAGAAATTTCCTCCCCTGCCCAAAATTTCTTACAGGCAATATTTATTGGTTTTTTTAGAGAGAAGTGTACAAGTTAATTTCATCTTTTGGAATTATTGAAGAAAATTAATAGAAAATAAAATAATTTCTTGCAAATACTTCCTCAGCCCACAATTAAAATTTTAAAATGTTTAAAATTAAATACTTATTTTTTCATATAAAACTTCATTAACATTCTTAATTTAAAATAATTAATGTTAATTTAAAATAATTATTCGAATGATCCCATTGAAAATTAATAACAAAAATATTATAATAATTTTTTAAAAAAATTTAAAATTATCTTTATATTAAGTTAAAAGTGTATTGAACAGACAGATTAATACGATTTAATTTAAATTAGTTTGATGCCTTTTGAAAGTAGTCAATCAATTAAGTTAGACAATTTAAATTAGTAAGCCAGGTAAATTAAATTTTTCTTTGGCTGGAAAACAAACATAAATAAAAAAAAATAAAAAATAAAATAAAACTTTATTTATAATAACCCTATTGCCTTTTAGCAAGAAAAATGTTGTGTCTTCCCTTCTATCATCAAATAAGAAAATGTTGAGTCTTCATTCCAGTATCCAGCAGATCACTTTGTTTTTCAGAGTTTAAGGTGTTGTGCCAATGTCAATCAGCTCCCACTGAAGGTTTCTGGATTCTCTACTTGGTGATGCTGAAGTTGAGGGCCTACACGGGATGAAGACGGTGCCATTTGAGTTGCTTGAGGCCATCTACCAGGATGAAACATGATCTGAGAATTCTGAAGTGGATCTCTCAAGGCTTGCTGTCGCCTTCTCCATCTCAGGAACTCAACAAGAATTGAACTTCCACTCATTGCAACTCCAAAACCCGCGAATGTGGAAAGAAGAATCGATAAAACTGCTTGTACTCGAATCTACAAATCACAAACAGAGAGAACAACTTTAAGCGCCTCAGAATTGATGAGTTACTGCAGTGCAAAGACATGTATATCTTATCGTATTATTTCTACTGGTGTAAACGCGGAGCAAGATAAGCACAAGGTCTGTACCATAAGCTTTGTTACTTGTCAGTTGATTGCTTGTGATATGGGATCAATAACATTGTCATGTCATATGCTCTCTTTAGTATATTATATACCAGTAAGAGGAGATTTGGCCAAATGTAACTTATAGTAATGTCATGATCCAAGTTGAACTGCATAAACTAGAGACCAGCATCCCACCAAAGATCATGCAAATCTTCTTGGTTTTAACTATAGATAAAAAGGTAGATGACACCAACTAATGACAGTATTTCAGGATTAAAATCACAAAAACAAAAGAAAAGAAAGAAATAGAAAACGTTGTCACAAAAATATGGATTGATATTCAGAATGTTCCATTGAGAATTGACAATAAATCAATTTTACCAACTTTTAACCAATAATAGCCTTTACTACAGAATGACTGAAATATGTCAGGCATCAGTTCTTACCAAGGAGTAGAAAATATGTGCAAAGAAAACCACCAGAGCAAACTGAACTGAGGCATAAACCCATACAAATCTTCTTTTCACTACAAGAAGAAAAATTATTGTCAGAAACTACGGTAGAAACGGAATTGTTAATTTATGGATTCCTGAATTGTAAAGAAAAAGCTGATAATTTTGCTTTGCTTGATGTATAAAGATCTGGAACTTTTCTTTGGTGCAAATAAGGAAAAATGTATGGGCATTGCAGGTATAGGGGTGGAGAACAATTAGAGTAACAAGACAAGAAACAGGCATAAATTCTGGCTATGAACCTCTTTAAACAGTGTAAATTAGCACTATTTGGCAGCAGCAAATCTTGAATTTTGCTTAAACACCGATATTCAAGAAACTGGAACTTAAAAAAAGAACTAGAGAACCCAAAGAAGATATAATGTTATACTAGAAATCATAGATACAAGACATAGCTCTAATATTTTAATCTCCTGCTTAACAATATTTAGATTCAGTTTCTTCTTCTTTATTCATTGTACAAGGATAAACGATCTCAAGCACCTTCTGACAACTTTTGGAAGTAACATACCCATAGTTGAAGAGGTCATAGATGCCAGTAGACCAAGTACACATGAAAATGGAAGTGATATGGCAATTGCACCAGTACCCATTTTTCCAACCTGGCATTAAAAGAATTGTTAGTATAAATGTCTTCTAAATTATCTTAAGCAGATTAAAAGAGACACTATCATACCAGAAGCTGTTCAAGAAAGCAAAAGTAGGCTAGCATGCTGACAATGACAAGGATTGGTACTTCTTGCCAAACCCTGTATTAAAACAAAAAAGATTTAAGCGACATCAATCAAATGAATAAATTGACAGGTTCAATTATTATCAATCTCACTTCAGAGAGGCAGATGAGCATGGAAAAAGTAAGACAGAAGTTAGATATTTAAATATGTGGAATTACTGAAACTTGTAACATACTTGACATGTAAAGCATAGGATAAGCAATTTCCTTCATAGGTACTACATCATTATTGGATTGGTCTGGATACTCAAGTGTTAAATGTTAATTCTTTATGAAAGCTATTCATGCAATCAATGCTTATCCTCCATGATTTGCACCATTATCTCACAAGGAAATAAAATTGATTTCAATGTTATTTAGATTCAATTGTGAAAGTGACACCATAAATACTACAGAGAGGCTGTGCTACCATCAAAGTTCAAGTGGACACTGTCGTTAACCTGATTAATAGTAGCCAACAGTTAAAAGATATAGAGAAATTATTCTCTGCCCTATAAACTATAACTCCATCCAACCAATTGTGCATCTTTTCCAGACAACTAGACAAGGGAGGGGGGATTTTCCGTTGGATATGGCAGTCCCATAGAAATGTTTTCCGATGTTCCCAGATTTCTTCCCTCTTATTAAACCCCTGTATTCCTTACCAATTCAGCAATATTTTTGAACAACGTTGAAGTAACAACTAGAAGACAATGAAGAAATACCACAAGAAAGGAAAGTTAGACCAAAAGAAGAAAAACAGATGAAAACATTCAGCTAGGATCAGTTGGAATGTGTGAATTTTGGGGAGATGTGAAATTGATTCAAAAGTGTGACTCACATGACATTAGCTGGAAAAGAACAGGAACTATGAGGAATTTCCAAGGAGAGAATTAGATATGTAATTAGTTTTCATAGAGATGAAAATAGTCACTTGCCTGTATCCATTTATTTCCATGTTCCGCACTCTATTTGCTCTGGTATTTTGACAACGGACACTTTGGATCCTTAAAAGGGTTACTGGTAGATTTTGGACCTCTTGCTTGCAAACATCACATGTCTTGTTACCTTTGATGCTAAACCATTTTATTGCACATTCTTGGTGAGCCAAAGCAAGTTCACCTTTGCAACTGCATTCCATTTTGAGGGTTTCACCACCTTCGCATAATTCAACCAGGCAAATTCGACAAACAGCTTCATCCTCTGGTATGTCTTCACCATCTTCTTCAGTATTTTCTATTGAATGGGGATAATATCAACTATGAATCTATATTTATAGTATTTTTAGGAACTCCTTAGTTGATAAAAAGATAACAGAAGAAAGAGAGAAGAAAAAGACAAAATGCATGTAATTCCAGCAATAACTGGTTCAATAGTTTTTGACACTGAGTAGAAGGAAAATTATATACTGCACTACCATATGGTACATGCAAATATTGGGACCTATAAATTGTCACTTACATCTGGGATGCCAAAATCAAATAATAAAGTAAAAATTATATATGAGATGTTTAATTCAAGAAGTACCATTTAGTAGTTAATTATCTCTGAGGATGAGAAAGCGACAGAATGAAGAAAACAAGATTGATTACCAGTATTTCCTGTTTCTGTTGCAGTTGCCATTATTGAATCTCCATCCTTCGCCCGAGGAGTTGGAATTACTCTGAAAAATGTATCTATTTTCTGGATGTTTCTCTCTTTGTTGAGAACTGGAACAGACAGTGATCGAGAAATGTGTCGCTGTGGCCCTTTAGTCTACAAACAGAGAGCACTTGCATTCAGGATTTGTTTACCTGATGTTAGGCCTAGTGCTTATGTGCTATTATTATTGGAGAAACATAAACACCATGTGCAGAACCTTACATGTAATGTCAGAGAGTTGCTATCACCCAATGACTCTGAATTCAAATGTGCAATTGGAGTAACAGGTAAAGATGATGTCCTTTTCATTCGAGGAGTAAAAATTTTTGAGAGTGACCAGGACCTTGACATTGATGGCTTCTCTTGTGGTGTTGTAATTGAAGAACCTGAATCTGCGTTGATGGTCTTCTCCGCATCTGAATTAGCATGCCGATGCTTGAAACTCAATTTTGGCAGGAGATTCTTGATGGATGATTTTCCTCTGGATGAGGAGGGACCAGGAGAACCATTTACTCTTGAATCAGAAGGGCTAGGTGTCAATAAGAAATTTACTCTTCTGGGAGTGGGAGTGGGAGTGGATGTTGGAGGCATTTTTATTTGCACAAATTCTTGACGAGAGACATCGAGTGTTCTGCTTGGTATCTCCAAGAAAAGGTTTGGTTTTCTCCAATGTTTAGCATTAGTAGCTTCTTCAGTTGTCCCAGAGGAACTTTCACCCTAGAAGTGTTAACAGCATCAATTAATGAACTAGAAAACTCTGATCTGCTATAGATTATCTTTAACAAATTGTCATAAACAAAAGATAACCAAAAAGAAGAAAGATAAACTAACAGAAGCAAAAACAATCAAATCTTACCTTATGAATCTGAACTAACTCATAGAAGAAAAGATATCAATGCATAAGACCCATATAACAAACATATCATGTGTTTAACACATGAAATAGACATTAGAATCTAACAAAAGAAGTCAAATGGAAAGTTGAAAATCTATAGCTGCCATAAGTTAAAAGTTAAGTACTGCCAAATTTACAGTCAATCTACTTAGTTTGGACAACAAGTGCCTCCAGAGCTGCCATAAGTCTATACGTACTTTCAGAAATCATAAGAACAGTAACTCTGTAGATGTTTTTCTAGCATCTCAAGTAAATTGAATTGACATCAACCGGGAACATCTGACCACCAGTGAATATAAATGCATGTCTCATCATCCAGCACTAACAACAGAATTTTCTATGTGAAAATGATTTCTACAAGTACTCGAGATTACTTCCCTACAAATTCTGTCTGATTCATTGAATATAACAAATCACAAATTCTCCAAGAATTCATAACCAGAAAACAAATTTTTCACGGTATCTCTCTCACGATTGAATCCATGACATCCCAATAGGATATTGGGACAGGTTGTGTCCCCATTTCAGTGGGAGCTCTCATGCTTTATAAAATGTAATAAATTACAAGGATTTTTTTTTTCTTCTTTTTCTTTAATAATTTGTTCATCACTTTAATCCATAAATGCATAGCAAGGAAAGGTCAACTTTTGATTGCTATACTTCACAAGTAAAACTGCACCAATAACAACAAGGAAGGGCTTCCCGAATTACAAGACAAAAGCAATTTGCTGCTGCAAAGTAGCACTATAATGAAGCAGTTGAGTTTGAAGAAGTAGTGCCTTCAGTGCAACAAATTCTAAAAACCAATCAGCCATCCAGGACGAATAAGTTGCAGGAAAAACAGTTTTCAAGAATTCCTGAGCAATAAAGAAGTGAAGGTATTCTGCTCATAGAGAACGAATTCCCATACTGATGGAAAAGGAAGAAAACTAAAGCAAATATAAAACAAGAAAAGCTTCCACTTTTCCAGTAGCAAGCAAAGACGAAAATCTTGCAACTTGAATCTAGAAAGTTGAATTCAATATTATTTGAAGTTTTGTCAATCAAAGTACAAAAGGGTTTTCATTTTCAATTCCAGAATCATAGCAAGCTTGCAGGACAAGACAAATATAAACTATGAGAAAAAACAAGAATTCATTTCTCAGATTTTGTCCAAGCCCAGAAAGAGGATCAGGACAAAAAAGAGAAGCAGACAAGAGAGAAGATCTCACCTTAGGCGGCATTTGAATAACAACTTCACTTTGACATGCAGATGAAGTACTACTACTCCCATCATGCATCTCAGTTATAGAACTTCTGTTATTTTCCTCTGTATTCATCATCTCAAGGAACCAAAACTCTGCAATAAGTACTTTCCCTCCCAGAATGCTTAAAGAAGCATGGAGAGACAGCAGGATAGAGAGGTAGAGAGACAGCAAGATAGAAAGAGAAAGATGAAGTGAACTACTTGATAATGATATATTCTTGAGATGGGTGACTGTAAGAGAAAGATAATGGGGCAGTTTTTATGAACAGAATGAAATTAGTTGGTTTGCTCTTTCACATTAAATGAGGAATGGAAGGAAACTGAATAATTCACTGCCACTCTCATGAAGGGTACTTTCGCTCTCTAGTCTTAGTCTCTGCTGCTCTGGCCTACTCCATAAGTGGAGGCACGCTTCATTTCTCACTAACTCTCTCTACTGCTGCAAGGGCATGGCAAAAGCAACCAAGAAATCTTGAAATTATTACACCATACACATATCCAGGGATATAACTATAAATAATTGAGACATGTCAATTTCATGGAAATCAAAATCAAGATTGTATTTTTTAATCAAGAAACTCAGACAACTGATGAACACGTGTGATGCAATATATACAATTATGTTTCCTATGTACTGTAACCAATGCAATAACTGTTTTTTCTTTATGGAGGGGTTGGAAGAAAGGAAGTGATGCAGTGATTTTTCCTACCGACTAATCACAGTAGGAAATTGTTCCAAAGTGAATAATTAGCTTAGTGCATCATTTCTTATACGATCGATTTAGCTTTATATGTTTAGAATTTTTATTTCTAAAAACATATAATAAGTTAGACTGAGTTTCAAAGTCTTTTTTTTTTCAAGTGGAAGCATAAATTCAAACTTATTAATTCACCAACTCACAACATCACTCAAAAAATCTTGTCAAATTACTTAAATAAATGACAAAAAAGTAATTTTCTATTCTTATTTATGATTCACTTTTAATAAATAGTCAAGATCTAATTTATAAATTCAAAAAAAAAAAAGTTACTAAACCACCAAAATCTAATTTAGATGCTTAAATTTTAAGAATAGAACAGTAATTTTATATCTTGATTTGCAATTCAACCTTTGTTTGTCAATTAAAATTTCTAATTACGGATTTTCCTTTCACATTTTACTTTTGAAATTTGATAAATTTGCCTTACTCATCAACCATAACTTTAGACCTACTTGTTTCTTTGACTGGAAATTTTGCTTCCAATTAAGGTACCTTGTTAATAATAAGTAGGCATGTTCAGGTACCCGTCTTTACCAAAATTTGAATAAGAAAGGCACTGGCTCTAGTTTCTACCACCAAAAAAAAAAGCAGAGACGGGTTCCTACCTTTTCTTTGGCCTACTTTTGTATGTGACTAATTGACCCTACATAACTGCTTGTAGAAGAAGGTACTCATATATATGGTAAAGTAATGGTGGCCAGAAGTAGTCAGTCTTGGGACCATAGTATTAGTTATTGCATAATGACAAGAAATCTAATCCAAATGATGAAAAGACCACATAAATAATAGAATTTGATTTGTTATGCAAATTCAAGAATTCACAATCCACATGTTATCTGTTCTTGCAAAAGTTGTAATATCAATCCTTTTTACCTGTGACAGGGTCACTAACAAAAGGTGCCACATCAATCTATTTGAGGGGGTTTTTCTTCTTAGATTTTGCATGCTTGTGAGGCAATGTCACTAATTTGAGTATGGCCATTCACATTCATGATTGCCTCTTGAAAAGACAACAGAGATAAGCCTGCTTGATATTAAATGTGAATTAGCCTAGAACTACATTACGGGACAAAGTTAAAGCATAGGACAAGTCAATTATTCCGACTCAGTGGAGATTGTAAGACACGGTTAAGTTTCACCCATTAAATGCAAAATGAGCAACTTGATGAGATTGTGGTTACTGAGACTGTCTAGTGTCTCCTACCCCATTTTTCTAATCATGAGCATGATCCTAGGCTATGGTTCTTGTAAAACTTGTAGTTTGAGACATAATTTACAAATACTATAAGTCTACTTTGAATTTGTGCTGAATATTTTACCAAGCAGAAAAAAGTACAAGAAATAAATGATAGTGACATCTGAAATATCAGGGAACCTAATCTACTCAGATTCCAAGGAATATTTGCTTGAAGGTTACTGTTACTGTTGATGAAGCTTATGATATAATCCAAAGATATAGAAGATTTACTCTTTATACTGAGCTCAATTTTGTATTGTTTTGAGTGGTGGGAAGAGAAAGAGAGAACCATCCTTGTGTTTTTCTTGTTAAGAAATGAAAGAAAAGACAAGATTCTAATGCAGTTTAGATGGCAGAGAAATTTTCAGATATTTTATACTTAACAGAATGTTCGATCCAAAAGGCAAGTCCTCGGTCAAATCTCTGTTTAGAACTGCCAATTTCAAACTCAATCATCCATAGTTAGCATATTTGAGAACCATTTTAACTTTCGCTTTGCATCAAAGATGCTCAACACATCTAAATAATTCACTTCTACTGCTTGTCGGGAAGCATCTATCTATTTCTTTGGCAAATAATGCACGAATCTTTCCATTGTCAGGCAAAATTATAATTCAATTAGCTAAAATGAGTCAGTTTAATACTTAATCATATTTTTTAAGTTCGGTTTGCATACTTTTGGCGACCATAGTTTAACTTTAAGATCGTTTGAGAATCTTAATAAAGTATATTGCTAACTTTAATTTTACACGATATTAGCATATGGTATTAGAACATATTTTTCTAGCATGTATCCGACCAAAATCAAATCCCAGCTCATTCACTAAACTAATGTATATAACTATCCAGTGCTAAGCACCATCAGTCCAGTTGCACCTGTGCCCACGGTATGGCTTGCCTTTGATAAAACCCATTTAAGAACTAGCTTATATTTTCAGATTTCTATTTTAAAATATTGAGCTTTTTAAAAAAATAAGCATAATTTTATTTAAAATTTAATGGACAATTTCATTTATATCTCATTAATGCGGACATGTGATATTATCCCTAATAGAGATAATATTACTCATAGTCAAAGACTTTTTTATTTTTATGCTAAAAGTAAATATTTAATTTTGAATGAAATGAGCATATAATATTTTTAGGGGGGAAATGTTTATGAGACAATAACAAATATAGAAAATTTTGACAATATTTTTCGGATGGAGAAAATATCATTTACCATTCTCTCAAATCTAAATGTGGAATTGACCTTACAAACAAGATACACTGAATCACATTTCTCCCAGAAAGTACAAGGTTGAAGAGATCTGATGGGACAAATCTTAGCTGTGGACTGTGAATACAGATGGGATCATGGGAAGTAAATGGTGGGGCTCTTCGAGAATTGTACGGTTTCAAAAGATAAGTCCAAGATACGTCGTATGTGGAACAGAAGATTTCAAATGCTTAGCAGTGTATTAATGGCTGTGTATGTTACCATATGGTGAAGAATATGCATGTGTATAGTATATACATGAGGATTAGTTACCAAACTCATCTCACCTGTTATAAATGGAAAAAGAGAGAAAAAAACAAAGGAGTCGGACACTTTTGAAATCCTGGAAAAACCTAGCATACTAGCAAAATTTCAAATTAAAGTACCTTTCTAATATATGCCAACTTCAGTGGGAGAATCATTATTTGATACAAAGAATTGCTTTGGCAAAAGATTGAGCAAGACTAATGATGGCCAAAAAAGAAACATTCAAGAGATTCCAGCAGCGCACTTGAACTTATCGCTGCCTGATACACATAGAAAAGTCTATAGAGAAAAGAAAAAGCAAAAGGGTAACAAAAGAATAATAAACGACCGTGGCAAAGGGCCGAGTGTACTTTTACAGCAAAAAAAGTAACTCGTACAGTGAGGTTCATGGATGCAGGGATTTTGCTGGTTGGTTAGATATATGAAATGAACACGTAAACCTAAAAGTTCAATAGCTTCTTTTCCTACCCCCAAGAAACTTAAAAACAATGATTAGCACTGGATAAGAGAGCAGTCATCCTCCACCATCAATTATCTATAATAGCTGGCTTAAACTGAGATATTTTGGTATAAAGGTACAGAACAGTTAAAATGTCAAATAAAACCAACATGAGTTGACCACGTCCTGAATCAAGGTCTCAAGATCAAAGCCACTGGTGGGTTTACCAAAAAGGAACCCCAAGAGCATAAAGTTTTCTCTTCTTTTCTAGTTCTGAGACTCAAATAATGATTAATCCTTTACATGGTCATTTGCAGATCCTGAAGATGCTCCTCAGAAATGATTAATCAAGTTTCAGATTAAACCAATGAAAGTTGCACTACATCTGATGATTGCCACAGACGGGCGAGGAGTCCATCATGGTAATGCTTATCTACAATGCAAACGTAACACGAAAGAGTGTAATGCTAGAGATCACACTGGAAAAGTGAAAGATGATCCTACTGCCTTTTATTCTAGAAGGTAAAGTTCTTATGACAAGCACGTATTCAGATGTCAATAATAGCGGCAAATAAATGCAAGTCAATCACAGAAAGAAACTCAATGCAAGCATGCCTTGAGGCTTATCCTAAAGCAAGGTCCTAGGTATATCTATCTGACAATGGTGTTACAGACAAATTACAGTCGGTTCTTTGCTTATAGACTTCGGATTAGTGTAGAGAAACTCCCGTTCATTAGATCCTCGGGTCATGCAACCCAAGCAATGGATGTGTATGTGTCTGTGTGCATGCATGTGCAGAGGGCTACTTAACAAGAGTAAACTTTAGAGTTTAAGCAATTATGTGAGCTGAGGCCTACAAGGACAGAACCTAGTGGACTGCAGCTTGGGAATATCCACAGCAACCAACCATCTTTCTACCAAGTCATTATGAATCAAACTTTGGTTAAAAGTACACCAAAAGGAAAGGCAAAAGAGTCAAATTCAGATTACAAAAACAGAATATATTTCGTCTAAAAGAAAGCATCTTTATTGGGGACAACTATTATAGTTGTCCAGGGTGCAAAAAGGCTAAGGTACATATTGAAATCGCAATAGAAAATTTCCAGTCTGGTAAAATTACAACATAAAGTTTCTATATAATCTAACTTGAAGGCTCTAAGATTTCTAAGTTAAAAATTTGAACAAAGTATTAACCAATAAATTACTTTGAGAACGCAGGTGATATAATTACCGTTCCAGAAGCATCACTAATTCACAATGTGGAGTGTGTGGAAAAAGATCAACGGCCATGGTTTTGATAGGTTTAAAAGGCTCAGAATTGGGCATGGATTTTGCCCTGTGACGAGCCAGACCAGCACTGCTCATATTTCTCCATCCCCTATTGTTCTTTTGACGGTCTTTCTCAGTTTTATCAGCCGATGGAGTGCAGAGCTCAATAGCATTTGCAACCAAGCTATCTGGATTGCAGGAAATGTACCTGAAGAAACCAAAATGCATCAAATTGAATGTTCAGTAGGCAGCACAATATTGATTTGAACAGCAGAGAAACTTACACAAGCCTCCTCAGAGTAGGATGAGTCCTCAGTACTTTGGTTACCTGAAAGAAAACAAGAGTCGTTTAAAATATACTGCATCATTCAAGAAATAATTCAAAAAGAAAATCCATGAGCATAAACCCAAAAGGATTTAACTGAAGATTGCTCTATGCTGCTGCAACAGATTCTAGTGATTCTATTGGAAGCGTCTCAGATGGGGGCATGGAAAGATGAGCAGGGAAATATGAGTCATGAGTAACAACAAACAGCAGATGTATAGGACCGGTTTCAATAATAGAAAAACTTTGACAACAAGAACTCAGTCAAACACAGATTCCCTCAGAAGTCAGAAACTCATAACATAATGCCCAAGATGAATATTCTAATCATCCAACCTTGTTCCTCCATTCTTATTCAATCATCAAATGGGATCCAGGGATATTACATACTGAGTCACTGGGAC
The DNA here is from genome assembly GCA_019593545.1 of Apocynum venetum. Classification (NCBI taxonomy): domain Eukaryota; kingdom Viridiplantae; phylum Streptophyta; class Magnoliopsida; order Gentianales; family Apocynaceae; genus Apocynum; species Apocynum venetum. Next base: position 2,134,326 of record SRSM01000134.1, read on the forward strand.
ACACTAAGCAATCAACCCAAGTTTGGCAATATTAACTTGAAGAAGGTAGAGTCAGAAACTAGAAAGACTGTCTTAGGCAGAAAGTATCAAATCCTCTCTGTGGGTAGGTTCCTTGACTCATTAATTTTTTGGTCCATAGAAGGGGAATAACCCTGCTTACCTTCTCCCTTTTTCTCTCCATTCCAATAAGACAAGTAGTTGAGTGCCCTCAACAACACCCCTCCCCCCTCCCCTGCACTCTATCAAAAAGGTTTTAGCATGGAACTCGCATATTTCCATACCGTTAGATAAGAGGCACCAAAGAGATTTATTAAGGATAAATGCACTCTTAATTTAGGAGATTGAGGCTCTGTGCAATGGATTACAAACTTGTATGAAAAGGCAAAAATTAACAAGAATTTTCCAGAGCGAACCACTAGAAATCCATAACAATCAGATGAAACCAAAGGTCAGTATCTATACCAACTACTTTGGAAGTAAAATGAAATGGTATAAATAGACCCCAAGCACTAAGTGACAATGCTAGAAAAAAAATCAATATAACTTACAGTAGGATGAAGACCAACACGAGGAGGATCAACAATGGCAACGATATTCTTAAACTGCTGCAATGAGGTGGTGTTGCTCATGGAGGTTGAACATGATTGACCAACATCAGTATTTCCATTCTCCAAAGAACAAAATTCTTGCTGGTCGTTTAGTTGCTGAACTGAGCTCTCTTCAGTTTCTATGACATCTTCAGAAGAATCTAGCTTCCCTTCAGAAATTTTGATGTCTTTTTCATCCTTTTCCATTTGTGAAACTTCTTGTTTCGACGGCAATGTCAGGTACTCTTTTAGGAGAGAACCAATGATGTCCTCAGCCTGAAACCAACAATGAAGCTATTTACACATGAGCAGAAATAAACCACTTAAATGTATGAGCATGAAAGGAATAGAGTGAGAAAATACTAGTCAACTACATCCTTCTGCAGGAGCTTGCCAGATTCCGACAATCAACTTAAGTCAGGCAAGATTTGAAACTAGAACTAGAACTACATAAACATGAGCACCAATACTTGGGATCAATCTATACCATGAATACATGATGTCAGATATAAATGTATTAGTAAGAAATAAATTGGACAAATAGTGTACAGATAGGGAAGAAAATACTCATTCAAAATGACTATCCACACTTGAAATGGCATAAAATTTTGGTTAAAAAGAAGGAAATGACATACATTTTTAGAGGAGCATATAACTAGATAGTATTATTTGAACTTAACAAGTTCTTATGGCCCCATCAAAATAAGAGTGGGACATGCTTTTCTATTTTTAGTGTAGCGGAAGAAATTTATACTGTAAAGTGGGATTCATTCAAAGAAAGTGGACACTAATTTAGAACATCTCAAAAAAGGATGAGGATGTTCATTTCAGAGAACAGGGAGTATATATAAATAAATAATGATTAGAGACAACAATAATTTAAAAATATGCAATTGTACTTGGACATATATTCAACTAAAGACGAAGATTGTACTTGAGCTAAGTATACTTTAAGCTTGAACTAACTGGCAGATAACAACATGATAACTATGTGCAAGATTTAGAGGAGAAGAGATTGAAAGTAAGGATATATCAACAAACTAACCTTTGCACATATAAATCTGCAGTTCTTAACACCATTAATTTCAGCATTCCTTTGAGCATCTGAAACTGCAGAAGCATTCATTTCGATGCCAACAACCTAAAAAATAATTAAAACCCAAAAGGAACTGCAGTCAAGCGACTGAACCATGCTTGGGACTACTAATAAGAGTGCACTTTCACATATATGCATCATACAACAAGGAAGCCATGACATATAATGGTTTTGCAATTTATTCCTTCCCCTCAGCTTCTGAACCACATATATCAGTTATTATATTGGAAAATGCATACAGTTGAAAACAACAACATAATCACATACTAAAAATGAACCAATGAGCCTTACCATACCAACACGATGAGCTAAAGTGAGTCCTATTGTTCCCGTCCCACAGCAAATATCAAAAAGCAGTGTGTCAGGACCCAAACCAGCCCAGTCCCCAGCAAGTGCATACAACTTCTCAGCTGCAAGGGTGTTAACCTGCAATATATCTAAGGAATTACCCACTATATAATTCATCTCACTTGTAAATCTTTTGTTTCCTCTTCTCTCTTGTTTCCTTCTCAAATTTGGAGGGAGAAGGAGAGAGAGAGGGAAGAGGCCACAGTGTTGAGATAAATTGACATAAACAAAAAAGAAAATGCCACCTGAAAGAACGCTGTTGGAGATATAGAGAACTGGAGATTACTTATGTAATCATGGATTCTACCTTCAATATCAGAAGTAGAACCAAGTTCTAAATTGCCACCTTTTGGAATGGGGAAGGAGCGAAGAGGAGCATCAGCTGGTGCTGCATTTGATATTCCTGTGTGGTCCTACATGAGAACAGCAACCAAATAGATAATTAGCATCAACTGGAGAACATTTTCTAATACCAGGGAGCAACCCTAGAAATTTGTCGTCTTTGAAGAAACCATTTGGAAATGCCATGGTCAATACACACCATGGACAGAGAAGCCAGCTGATTTTTGCAAGAAAGATCTGACTATACTCACTTAGACTCTTGCATATCCAGTCCTAAGACAAGATAACAATTTACAGAGCATGGCTCGCACAGGGTTTCCTCAACCACGTCACCCAAGCTCCAAAAGGAAAATAAGTCTTGTATTCTAACAACGAATCTAACCTTTCGACAAACTAAGGATTTTACATACCCATAGGATATTAAGGGATTATTTATTTCGAGCCATTTAGTGTGAGCATCAACAAGAATTCCATGAAAAAATGAATGTACATATGAACAAATGTAAGTCAAAATGAAAAAGTCCTTAGAAGACATAAGTCGTGATACAGACAAAATTCGGGGACCCTTTTAATAGAATCAGAAATATTACAAGAAAGCAGTGTTACGAAAATTCTAACAATTGTTTATGTGAACCTTAACAGTCAAATTATAGATACCTATCCTCACTAGTAAGTTCCTACATCTTTTAGCATACATCATTTGCTTATGCTTAATGCCTGGAATATGAATATGCTACCTGAATAACTAATGCTGTCAGAGGCATGGATGGGGATTCTGCACTAGCTCCTTCAGAAAATGCTTGTGCCAATCTTTGAAGTTCACTGCCTACTAGTTCATCATCCAATCCCACAGTGCAAACCTAAGTAAACAATTGTAAAAGGAAGGAAAAGAAAAACATTAGAAAGTACAGATCATGAGAAAAGGCACAAGATCATTGTCTAAACCATGACAAGTATTAAACAGATTAGCAGAAAAATGTCTCGGTTTCACTTTTCATAAATGCAGAATTTTACAGTACATCAGGATGGTCCCAGTTAGCTTTCCATGTAAGTTACCAAATTTTACTTATATGACTCGCAAAAGAGAAAAAAATGGATCAAAAGATCAGGTTGATAAAAGAAAAACCTGAACCATGAGCATGACTTCTGATAAAGTTGGCTGAGAATGTTCAACTTCAGCACTCTTACCTGGAATCCTACCTTCTCGAACCTAATCATACATACACAAGAAGAAAATTGTTAGTTCAAAAGACGTGAGCCTTTTGCTCCTGATGGTGCTGAGGTTAACAGTTCTTTAAACTTGTTAAGCCAGATATGTGTATTGTACTTAAAAAAGACCAAATAAGCAGCAAGAGTAAAACATACTGTTAGTTGACGCCAGAATCCAGTATTATTCAATCGGTTCCAAATGGGTAAGCTGGAATTCTGTAAAAAATCTTGAAAAATCGAAGCATATCTACAAGAAATCTTAGAAACATTTGGGCAGTCCTTTGGTTCCTCCACAGCGGTCACACCCTCCCTGAGATATATTTACAATTCCTCAGCATCAGCATTTGGCAATCAATGTAAGTAATTCATATGAGCACATTTGATAACCTTTTATGACCTGAAATTACCCAGCAGAAACCCAACAGTTAGTTTTCCTTGTAGAGAGTATCCCACAGAGAACTCGCACTTGTTACGGTATCCGTTGACAAGGGGCGACTCAAGTATTCCCTCTAGTTTGCAAGGAAGACCACCTGCAAATCAGAATGGGGAATGGATCTAAGAGAGAGACTTGCACTGGTCATAAGACAAACAACCGCACTTAGATTCACCAACAAATTTGAAAGCTCCAGCTCCCCTCTTCCCGCAAATCCAAATTTAATCAACAACTAAAAATAAGGAATTCTTATTCTCAAAACTCGCAGGCGTGTATTCCACCCCACTGCCAAAAAAAAAGAACAACTCAGACTTGTAATATCAAGCACCTATTTCTCTAGATTTGTGAATCCATTCTGGAAGTGCAACATCACTGGGGCATGCTTTACGAGCATTTCGAGTCTACAAGAAGAAACAAACGAACAGTGTGTTAAGATTTACAAAAATTAACAGGTAAACTGAAATTAAAAGGAAAAACAGGAAAATAGAAAGAAAAAGATCAGTTCACGTAACTAGTCTTTTCAGGGTTTGCATAAGAGACTTCTTCTTGTATTCCAATTGATCAGCATAGGGCATATGAGCGAGTGGAGTTACTACATAACGGGCACTTCTGCTATTTCTATCTGAACTTTTGGGTACTGAATTGTCATCCATGAGTTCACCATGCCCTGAATTGTTTGAAGATTCATGAATATTGGAGCCCTCAATAACTCCCTTTCCAGCTTGTTGGGTAGTGTGAGCAGGGGCCAATGATGGTCGAGGAATAACATCTGCAACCTTCAAAGTCTTGTTTCCAACAGACTTCCCTTCCAATACCTGTCATATTGAAATTTTAGAAACATCAAGGTTATCATGTTCAAGAATGATTCTCTGTGATGTCTGAAAAACAAACAGTACCTCTGATGCACTCTTCACTTGTGCTGCACTCTCGAAACTCGCAAATCCTACAACCATTCCTTTCTTCTTTTTTGCTGATTTGAAGATAATGCTCTGCAAAATTCGAACATTTAAACCAACCATAAAATCATGATGCTGAGGCTATAGAATTCTATTCAGGGGTGTGACCCTTTGATGAAACTTTCATAATAATGATAAAGAAAGACGTACTATAAATCAAGACTATTTCAGGTTCAAAAATAATTAGTCTAGAGGCAAATTTTACCATATGTAATTGCTATCTAAATTTATTACTTAGTTCATCACCATTCTATTATAAAAAGAAACACCGGTTTTCTCTCTAAATGGGTAGATTTAGGACAATGATCTTTGCAATTGCAATATTACCCTTGCAAGCAATTAACCCCACAGCAATGCTACCAACCACCTATTACCATTTACCACTCCACTACCAAGTACCAATCACCTAGTACCCTCTATCTTCTAAGATGCAAGCATATACCAAAGGCGGTCAACCGTAAGTGGCATCTTTGGTAAGGATGTTCATAAATCTTGCTACTGAACTTATATGCAAAGGCATGCTCTAATAGACAACGTTGAAGTGGTTTATCTTTATATAACTTTCTAGCCAGCTTGTGTCTGATGAACTAACGTACTTTAACTGTTTACATCCTTTTCTCCAAACTTCATCTGATGTTCAGACATTGTTGTGAAGTTCCATCTTTGTTTACAGTTTCTTGATGCATTTAAGTTTTCATTTTCACAACTTTGAGGTTAACAAGGAAAATTTATTATGTCAGTCATAAGTTACTGGCACATGTACCCTTTGTCATCATATAGGCATGTACAAAGAGAGAGAGGGAAGCAAAAATAAAAAAATGATCACTTTCTCATGTCTAGAGGATTCTGCTTTCTCATGTCTAGAGGAAAATTCTAGAAAGCAAAGAAATGATCACTTCTGTCTTTTACATCACAATAATAATCTCTTAATATATCCTTGCAACTCTCCCAGAGATTTTATGCCTAGCTTTACAGCCCTCCAAGAAGAACTCTCAGTCTTTTCCCCACTCTTAAGTATAACATCCTAATGTCCTATTATTCTATCACAAAAATACCTACACCAAGATAGAAATCTAAGAAATGACTTGATCATTGAAACTCAAACATGTTTTTTGCAAAATGAAGTAATCAAAGGTGTAATGTTTAGAATGCAAGATCAGGCCTTGCAGAGTGAAGAATGTCCAACTTTTGGACCATGTGTCTATGCCCACAAACATTTCGATGCTTTATAAGACCAAGACAGCATCCCAAAAACCTATTAAAAAGTTTTTCATTTTACAGGATTCTACCGAGAAAATTTTAAAGAACATTTAGAAAAGAAGAAGGAAATTAAAGAACTCACATGTTCCTTGAGAAAAGACCTTAAATTATCTGAAGTCCACCTCATGGGAAGGTTCACCAAGCACTTTGTCAACCCAGCCTCCCCCACAGAAGAACTGCCCTCCTCTCCTTCTGCAAAAGCCTCCGTCATCATGACACCAACTCCACCATTTTCTTCCTCCTTCACACTTTCCCCACCATCCTCATCCTTCCTCGCCATCTTTTTGGCTCGCTCGGAGGTCGGGTCCCACGTGCAATCGGGTCTAATCCGGAGCTCCGACTCTCCATGTGCAAACCTACATGTATCTCCATGGCTACACGACCCATCCGATCGCCTAAAGTACGAACAGAGGCTTGTCTTCCACAACAGATGCTGTTTCTGGTCCGGAGTTGGGCTGGCTTCCGGCTCGTCTTCCCTCTTTCTCTTTTCTGTAGTTGGCTCAACCTCGGCAGTAGATTGAGACGGGAGTTCAGAAGATTCCGGCGGGTTGAGTAAATCGTGGCCGTTCATTGAAGGGTTTAGGGTTTTTGGTGAAGCCGCGGCCATTGTCGTGCTCTGTAAATTGAACCGTTACTCTTCGGGGAGTTTTTGCGGAATGTGCAAACTTTGAACGCTGGACCGCAATGCGTTAAAATATTTTGAGGATATAGTTGGGCTTGGTCTAAACCAATTTTTCAGATTGGACTTTAAATTTCGATTCGAATTTTTTAACTTATGATCCAGTCCAATTCAATCTCAGCTTTAGGAAATTAATTTGGTTTGATTTTCAAATTTCAATTTTGAAGACCAAATCAAATTTTTAATATCAAAATAAATTAAGTAATTTAATTCATTTTTATAATAATAAAAATAATTAAATCATATAAGCATTTAAAAAATAAAATGAGAAAACGCAATAAGAGAATACAACAGTACGTCTCTAAGTCTCTAATATACAATTCTAAAAAACCCCAAATCTAAGTGCAATCTTTCTGTGCCGCTACCCTCATAACATTGTTGATTTTTTTTTTGAGATAGTTAGAATCAAATGAAATTTCAATTTGAATCAAATCAAATTAGCTCAATTTTTAATTTTTTAAATTTCGTAAACAATACAATTTAGTTCGATTTTCATTGAAAAATAGCAAATACCAAATTGTAAGTCGAAGACAATGAGTCTGGAACACCCAAACCCAAATTAAGATATTGATTTGGATTCAATTTATCGAGGTACTTCAATAAATTCCGATTTAACACCATCAGATTTGATTCTCAAGTACTTATTCTTCACATTTTCTTTTCTTTTTTTTCTTTTTGAAAACACTATACTTTACCTTTTAAATAAATATTATAAAAACTAAATATACCTATTGTAGGTAAAATATAAAAAACTTAAATAAATTAAAACTATAATGATTAACGAATAAAACTCAAAGTAAAACCTTTATACAATAATAATATTTGAATATAAAATTTTATTAATTGAAAGATGTATTAATTAATAAAAAATATTGTGAGAGATAAAGTAATATAAAAATTAGAGTATTTAATAAATTAATGGAGTTCGAATTCGGGACTTGGTAAGTTGGTAAACCCACCATTTCTATGAGAAATTATCAACATGCTCGTCGAAAGCATCAGTTGGAGCTTTGGTTTGGGTTGAACGGGTTCAGACTTAAGAGGGCAATGTAAATGTTTAGAAATTGAAAGTTTTTAAAGTAAAATAAAAACTTTAATCGGCCTATTTGGGCCAATGTTCGAAGCATTGTTAATGGATATGGACTATTTCGTCATTATCTTTGAAGCCCAATGGACTTTTCTCTTTATGAAATTTCTTTTGAGGTTTCGTCCAGAGAGTTTTTTTTTTTTTTTTTTTTGAGGGTTAAAATTTAAATAATTGCAAAGCTTTCTTCTTCTTCTTTTTCAAATGAATAAAGTTCATTTTAAAAAAATGAATAAGGTCTATTAACTCCAAAAAGGATGGTTTAGAAAATAATATTGTCTTCTTAATTTCACTAATAGTTATATGCGAAATTAATTTTGAGAAACAATTCCAAAGTAATCTCTTCAAAACAAATTAGAAATAAAAAAAACCATCAAGAATAGCTTAAAGAAATTCCAGCAAGTGAATTATTTTAAGTAATTGAGAATTATTTTTTAAAAAATACCAATTTATGTATTAATATAGGTACTACAAAATTAGATTTCAAGATTTTCAAACTTTTTCACTTTTTATTCGAAGAAAATATACTCAAAGCTAAATTATATTTCAAACGTAAACATTTGCATAATTTTCAAATTATATTCAAGAAGTACTAGATATATAAGACAAGCTTCTTTGTAAATATTTTCAAAATATTATTTCATTCAATGTAATTCAAAACAATAGGCGATGTGTTGTGAATTTGATAAATATCTCAAAATAAAAATAAAAATATTTAATTTTAAAGGAACAAAGTATATTTTAATTAAGTTAATTAAAATGAAAATCAAACAATCAAATATAAAATATACTAAATTCTCTTGAACTACATCCTTTTAATTTTTATTTCCAATTTTTTTAAAAAAAAAATTAAACCATAATCTAAAATCATGTTCTGCTCAAATAGTATTGTTAAACAAATTCAAAGTGATGATACATTCTTGGGCACAAGAGTTAATACTACTTAATGGCAAGAACAGTCCTTTTCCTTGCCGTCACATATACTACAATTCCTTTCCCCGCTGTAAACCAAACGTTGCACATGGCCAGTGGCGTTCCACGGCCCACGGTTCAATTTCTTCGGCTCTCCAACTCACATTCAAATTATATATTATTTTATGTGCTTTCAGCTTTCCCATCCTACCTACAAAGTTGTTTGTGCATATACTCTTTGATCTTTGATGAGGGAGAGAGAGAGCTGCGACCTGTACCAGATGTTCACATTTAGAGGGATTAATGTGTTCGAGTGATAGAACGTTGGAGTGACAGAGATATATAAGAGAGAGAGTTAACAGTATTCAAATCTCATGACAAAACTTCTCAATATTTCAGTGAAAATTTACTCCACATATTCAAACCTACGTTGTCGGAGGATTTATCCCACATCACCACATGTCTTACCGACTCGACTATGACCCCAGGGACATTTTTTACCGGATGGTTTGTGCATATACTTGATTGAATCCCCCATTGATTTAATGCCATCGAGCTACTAGCTAGTTTAAGCAGCCAGTATCACTATCAAGTAAAAATGCTTTCTGAATTTGTTGTCATTGCTAAGGATACACAAAATTCACTCCTTCAATCGAACCAGCCTTTCTTAAGAGCAATTCAATTCAATGTAAACTTGTTAGAGTAATCTGCATATTATATAGATGTATTTCAATAATATAACATATTTTTAAAATACGTTTTTTACCATTTTTTTCATATGTTGTATCAAAACTTTATTTCTAGACATGACTAAATAAATCGTATTCACAAAATATATTATTACTTTGAGAATGCATTTTGGATAAAAAAAATACAAAGACCGTATCCAAAATATGTTCAAAACGGTTGTTAGAGTAGCCTTTCAACAATTAATATATAGAGAATAATCATAACATTTATCCTTATTTTATACTGATTTCGTCTATAAATATAAGTCATTAATATTTTCTACTTATTTCAAAATATAATTTGTTTTACATAAATTTATGGATGTTTCACTATGTATTTTTAATATTATATTTATTTATTTTCATTTTTTCTCACAACTCTTTCTTATTTTCAAGGCAAAATCTTTATATATATTTTTTCTTTTAAAATCAACTTTTTTTCTTTTTCATTTTTAAAACATAATAAGTGAGGGAATTTAGAGGTGAGGAAAACTATAAATATATAATTACTAAAGTATCATCACTTACTAAAAAAAATCATCAATCACTACATTATTGTAATAATTTAATAATCAATTTAAATATATTTTCCTTCCCATCACTTATAAACCAAACAAGATTTTCTCTCTCCTCTCCTTCCCTTCTGTCCTTACCCTCCTCTCACCTCCCCTTCCCTCCCCACTTTTGAACCAAACAGACCCAAAATGACTACATTTTCTAAGCTTTAGGTGAATGGTTTTTAATTGTCTAGAAAGATTCTTTTAATACTAATTTGTTTTTATTATATTTTTACTTAATAAACAAACTTTTTTGGTAAAGTAAGAAATTTATTTAATAAAGAGAGTGTAGAGTACTCCTATATAAATATTCACTTGCCACTACTATCTAACTTTGCAAAATTTATAATACTTCTCTCTCATTCTAATTGTTTACATTTTTTTATTTCATTTCAATTGTTCAATTTTTAATTTTAGTTCATACTTTTTCAATTATATCATTGTTTAACTATTAAATGAGAACAATTTAGAAAGTTTAATTTCATAATGATCATTTTTAATACTTATCTTAATACGTGTGTAAGTTTAAAGTGAACAATTGAAATAAGATAGAGAGCATTCTAGACAATTATCACAAATTTTTGCTCTATTAATAATTGTGAAAAACAAAATAAAAATATGGAATAATTGTGCCAATTATTCCAAAACATTGTAATAGAGCAGTCTAGAACCTAAATCGTTTTGGACAAAAACTCAATCCTTATTTGGGGATTTGGTTTTATTCCCGTCGGTTCCCTTCCACCTCATGTATTATGTGATGAAGGGATTGATTCTCCAACTCATTGTAATGCCGTACTATAATTTTAATGATTGATATGACATTTACCAAAAAAAGAAAAAAGAAGGAATAATTATGATGAAATAGATAATAGAAGGACTTGACTAATAATGTAATGATTGAGTCCGGACACATAGTAAGTTTCACAATTAATTATGAAAATTTTACTGATAAGGAGTTTGAATTTGAAAATAGTAAATTAATGATGATTTGTTTTTTTGCATCAATGTAGTCATAAAAAAATAATAATAATGTAATGATTGAGCAAAAGGTGATTCATATATTTTGTATTTTCCACTTATATCCATTAAATAACATTTAATTACTTAAAAAAGCTCCTTTCCTTTTCAGTTCTATTAACCTTTGTTTGCGACGAGAAATAGGTTCTTTCCTTTTACCTTTCAGTAATTGTCGTAATCTTCATGCATACATGTCCTAAAAGTACTTTCCAATAAGGAAGAACACGTGAAAATATTTGGAAACAGTTTTGAATTTATAACCACTTTATATATACAGTCGCTCCTCCCAGAAATATATATATATATATATATATATATTAAAAAATATATTTAAATATGCTTTTGAATTAGTTTTAATTATTAATAAGTTGATATTGCTTAAAAGTTTTATGTTAAGTTTTAAAACAAATTTAAAATGCACTTTTAAATAACTAAAAAAATTTATAGTAACAAATAACAAGCATTAAATTAGTAATATTTTGATTTTAAAGCTCTTTAAATAATGTTTTTTAATTAAAAGTAATTATGATATATAAATAAACTTAATATTTTAGCCACTAATACTTCCTCCTATTTAATTTACTTGTCAATTTAAAATATAACACAAAAACTGAGAAATTATCTAATTTAATAAAAATATTTCATTGGTCCATTTTTTTATAAGATGTTTTAGTCAATTTCACACGTACCAATAAATTATTTTACTTCTCCCTATACCCTTATTTATTTTAGAATTTATTAAAAAATGAAATATTTGTTATCTCTTTCAATAAAGTAATGGTGAATTTAGAAATAACATACACAATAATCATAAAATGCAACAAAACATATCATAATTATAGATAAGAAAGTTTGTTTAATGCACCTTTTAAAAAGTGATGAAGTATAAGATAAAATAACTACAATATCCAACAATACATTAAATAGTTAATTATCAGTGTACAATTATTGGATATTTCACTTTTTATCTCCTATCTAAGTAATCAAAGGCTATTTAAAAAAAGTATATATATATATATATAATTAATACTACAAGGACAAAATAAAATATAATAATTATTCTATTAATTTATAAAAATTAACAAGTAAATAAAAAAATTAACAAACATTTTAGACATTGGCGAGTAATTGGTTAAATAAAGCTGCATTCTTAAGCCCTACTTCCATTATCTAACCCCCCCCTCTTGTTTTACTCAATTAAAAATTTAGTTCATAATTGACATAAATAAGTGCAATTAAAATAAATAAATCGTATTATTTTCATATATTTTTATAAGATGATATAAATATTTATGTACTCCTTCTATTTTTATTTATATCTTCTTTCTTAATAAGTATTTATTATACTTGAAAGGTGAAATAAATAGAAAATAAGTATGTGTAAAATAGTCAATAAAAAAACAAAAGTGATAGAGGCAGTAGAACATACTCACTCCGCTCTATTAAAATAGACGATCATGATTATTCACACAAATTAAAATGACATGTTTTATATTAAAATTGTAATTTTTTTCTACACTTTTCTTATTTTTCCTTATTCTATAATTGACTCAACAATTAAAGTTTCATTGAAATACTAATGACATTTTTTTTTGTGATCGATCATAAACACATGATTTTTTTATATAAAATGTTTAATTATATTGAGATTCAAAATAATTAATTGTGTTGTAATTATGTTTAGAAATTTAAAATTATTATTGAAAATGAATAATTGAGTCAATGCGTTAAATAAATGTAATTTTATTAATTAAAAGATTATTTATACTTTAAATATATAAATTAAATTATAATTTTAGACAAATAAAAATAAAAATTAATTATATATCGGTGAATCACATGACGTAGTGTATTTTTTTTTAGTATAATTAATAAAAACAAAATGCTACTCATTTGTAAAAAGCTAAGATTGGACAAGACTAAGCAATAAATAATCACACGTTATCCCATCTAACTCCCTCTCAACTCTCATTCACCGAGACTTGTCCTTAACCTCGAGTGGACAACGATAAGAACCTTCGTACTCACAGATCCCCACTCTCAACAGACCCTTGATTTTTATACCGATCTCTTCACTCTCGCCATTTCAGATTCACTTCAATTCACTTCTCTCACAAGCTCCTTCCTTTCTTTAACAAATACAATGGGATAATGTCAGAAAGGTAATCTGGTTTCGTGATGTGGTTGGATTTGCAGAATCGGTTTGAAACAACGGCGGCGAGAAGGGTTCCGAAGAGGGTTTGGCTTGGGTTTCAAATGACAATAGTATTACTCGTGGGTGGGAATCACACCTCTTCCAGGTTTTGTACTCGCTAATTGCTTCGTTTTTTTAACCGTTGTTGGCTTATCATTTTGGTTATTTTTATATAACTTGAATTCGCAATCAAGATCACGAATTTAGCTGCTCTTCGATCACTGCTGCACTTAGATCTGAATTTCAAGGACTTTGAAAGGCCTGAAATTGGGGGTATCTTGAAAATGTTAGTGATAGATTTCAATATCTTGAAATCGCAAATGCTGCGTGGTTCATTGATGAGGCATTTGCTTCTTAAGGCATTTGCATTTGGGTCTGCTATGCTTGTTCTTTCAATCATTCATATTACCCATGAGGTCAGGAAAATGGAGCCACCCGTGTTGAGTACTGAGAAATGCCCTTTGAATTTTGGCTCCGACTCATGTGATTATAATGCCACTCAGTTTTCGAATCCCTTATCACTCTGGCTTTCTCTCTTTGGGGCATTTTCAGTGCCGTGCAAAGAGAGTCAAAATTTGACTAAGAATGTCTTTGAGGAGCTAATGGGCAAGAATTTATTGGATTCGAATGCCACCACCCTGTGTGTTGGAGTGGGATCGGCCTCTGATGTGTTGGCATTGCAGGAACTGGGATTCTCAAATGCCTTAGGTGTCACTAGGCACCCCTTTTTCTCCCTGCTGAGGAGAAAATTTGTGTATGAGCTTGATTATGCTGATGGCCATTTTGATTTTGTATTCTCGAGAGCTCTTGATAGGGTATCTGTCCCTGCTCTTCTTGTGCTTGAAGTTGAACGTATCCTTCGTCCTGGGGGCATTGGTGCTATGCTTGTGGGAGCCCGAGATTTGTACTCAGGAAGTTTAATTAGGTCAGCCACTCCAGTTTCATCATTCTTGAAGAGTTCAGATGTTGTGCATGTTTGTGGCATTGGCTTGCATACTGTGGTGATATTTAAGAAGAGATTTGAAGTTAATGCTTTATTTGGGCAAATTAAACTTCCAGAAGAGTGCCCAGCTATAAAAAATAATAAGCCTTTTATGAAGTTTATTGAGCCCCTTGAGGAAGAAAATTTCTTGAAGACCGGAAGCGAGGTTTCCTATTTGCCTAAATATATGAATATTTCATCAAGGAACAGACTGATCTATGTTAATGTTGGTGTGGAGGAATCCACAAATTTGAACGTTTCTGAAATTTTCAAGCCTTATAATTGCATTACTGATCAAGCTTTCAGCGTTTACTTGATCGATCATAATGCTTCTGTTCTCTCATCCCATGTGAAAAATCCTGGTATCACCTTTATTTACCATCCAGGCCTTGCAGAACACCATTCTTCTCTAGAAACTGATCCTGATGAATATCTGACTGCACCAAGAGATGATGATGACTTTGACGAATACCTGAGTGCACCATGGGATGATGTAGGGTTTGATTTCATTCACTGGTTTAAAGAGACAGTGGCAGATAATGATTTCGTGGTGCTGAGGATTAATGCTCGAACAGTGAAGCTCAGTATCATCAGTGAATTGTTCAGAGCTGGAGCACTCTGTCATGTGGATGAACTCTTCCTTCGTTGTTCTGACAATGTAGATTGCGAAGGTTCTACTTGTGGTCACTGTATGACCCTTTTCCGAAGTCTGAGAAACTATGGTGTCTTTGTTCATCAGTGGCTGGGTGACTGAGACTTGTTTGATGGATTCCTTCCTATGTTGCTTTTGTTATGTCGTGTCTTTGAATAAATTGAGGAGAGTTTGTGGATTGAGCTTGTGATCTCCACTCTCTTCTGTTGAATTGGTGTTGGCCATTCCAGTACGTTTTAATGTCTGTAAGAACTCCAGCATGGAGGCTGTTTAATTTACTTTCTGTTCTCTAATAATTGCACCATAGATGTATGTGTTGTGGTTATTTCAAATAATTTTGGTTTTATCGGCTTGTCTGGACCACGTATTTGAGTGATAAGGAACTCTCGTCATAACCTTGGATATAAAAGATTGGTCAATTTTTAATTGAAAATTAGACAAAGGAATGATAAAAGAGGTTGAAAAGAAACTCTCGTAATAAGTTTGGATCTAAAAGATTGATAAATTTTGTGAATAAAAATTGGACAAAAATGAATTATGAAAGAGGCTGAAATTTAGGCAAGTCTTCATTGTGGAAGTCTCAAAGTTGAATTGGTTAGGGGCACACTGATATCGGCAAATAGGAACCATCAACAATATTAAAATTAGCTACACAATTCCATGAGAAAATGAAGGACCATAAGATCAATTTGGTGATAGAAAATGTCTTGTCTGACTAATTTCAGAATTCAATGCTGAGGTGAAGTTACTGGCCATAGTCAAGAATAGAATTGAATTGAAGCACTGTGTCAACAACTATATCATACATGTTGTTTCTTCTGCCAGCTTATTTACCATAAAGGCCAAAGAAAAACATTGAGGATATATGTGTCCGGTGATATGGAGATTATACCCTGCACTTCAACTTTCAGCTTTGCTGGTTACTTCTATCTGCAGAAACTGCTCAACAGGTTGTCTGCAAATGGGGCACCAAGTTGTCTTAAACCTCAAAACCTTGGCACAGTTGCTGCACATGCACTGCATCGTAAGGTCCAACATTAAATCAATTAGAAGAATTCAAGTATTCTTAGCAGCTTAACATTAGTCTTGGAGGATAGGAAACGTTTCCAATGAAAATTATGAAAGCACGAGTATGTTTCGGAAATCTGTCCAATAGCTGGATATACCACCATAGCCTTCTAATTGAACTGTTTGGAAGGAATCTGCTTCTAAATTATCTAATTAGAAGGCTAAAGTGACATATGGCAATGACAGCATCTAATTAAGAAAGAGGATTATTCAGAAAAGAGAAAAAGCAATGAAGAACACTAATAGGAGAACGTGCATTACCAAGTGTCGGCATGGAAGTACAGTTGTATCTCGTGGCTCTGTCAAGCAGATGATGCATTCTTTCCCAGTTTCGTTCCCCTGCAATTCATTATCAGCTGTATCATCACCAAGCCCGTAAATCTCTTGAAGTTCATATCTTGTTCCATTTGCCCATAATATCTGCTTCTTGACTCGCACCTGATACTCATCTTTTTCTTTCTTCTCAAACACTGCAAAAGTGATTTGTGCATTTCCATTTTGATAGCTTTCTGATTTACCATTTTCTGATGAATGTGACTCTGCACACACTACCAGAGGATAGGCTACTGAATCCCCTCCCTTTGTCAGTTCTATCTCATCAAACAATGAAAAGTCGACCCCACTTCCAGGAGGCTGTTCAAACTTTTGACCAAGACCCTGTTGGAAAGTTATGGTGATCGGCTGGATCAGACTTTCTTTCATGGACATCAAATGTTGGTCTGTGCCTTCTTTTGCAAAGAAGATAACGGTTATCCTGCTTGGGGAAAATGACGGACTCATTATTTAGAACAGGGGAAATACTATTTATGCATAGCAACCAATATGGCAATAATACACTGCTCAGCAATGAGCACTTTACCACATGGATATCAGTAAGTATTGCTAAGAATTCTTGATGCATAAACTCTTCTTTTATTATTTATAAGGGTTATTGGGAAGAGAACTAACGTACAATGGAGATATGAAAAGAGGTGGGAAATCATGGTTACCTTCCTGCAGCAGTGGCATCAAACTTGAAAGAAACAAGAGATCGACCAGGATTTTTTTCATCAGGCTCGATGTGCAAACTTTCCTTTTTGACATTTACATTGTGGTGGATAGTCAGTTCCTTCTGGTGCTCAACATATGGAACAATATGTGGAACAGACCGTTGAGCATTCTGTCCATTAACTAAATTTGCACCTCCAGGATATGGAAGGGGATTGCTACTCAGGTGATGTGCATGGGGGTCAGGCAATTGTGGCATTGGATAGTAGCCTGGGAAGTACTGTGTATATGGATTAGAAGTATCTGAAGCATACTCGTATCTGTTGCCTGTTAAGTCTGGCTGGGTTGAAGGTGGTGCATCTGCTGCTTGCTGTCGGGTTTGGTGGCGCCTCTGCCTCAACCCACTTCCACAATTTCCCATTTTTCCCTGCTTAAAGATTCTAGTTTCAAATATGTTGTATTACAACTTTATTGGTACTTTTGACAAATAAACTGCACATTCTCAAACAAAATAAAGGACAAAGCCAAGAATTCTTGCTTGCAATTTATGTTAATAAGTTATTCTATACTTCATGTCTCCAATTTGTCAAATTTCTACTATATAGCTTGCTCAATTCAAACTTTGATACAGCATGGTGAAATACATGCATAGATTCACCTAATTGAATTCTTTTCTGGAGTTCATTTGCGTTGTTAAGTATAAACTTCCGTCAGATTGCATGATTAATGCTGGGAATACCATAGATAACATTCTGTTTCTACAGAAAGTGTGGGCAATTAGTAATGAAAAAACCTTTCCAATTCTTTCCTAAGAACCTAGATGGATTCCAATAGCAGTTGCATAACTCAGCTTTTCCAAATTCTTTTCCCATTCTTTAAGAAAAAAAAGGAGGCCATAACAGTGGATCATCTCTTGAACTACTAGCCAAGTTAATCAATGTCTGTGAGACTATTTATTGCCACGTTCTCTTTTTTCCTCGAAAAATAGTCATACAATTCCTCGAGCACATGCTTAAATCATCTAATATTTTGACAATAGTTATCATATTTCTCTATTAAAAGTAATTTTCCAAAGACAACACAGATAAAAAAAATAAAAAAAAGAAGATAGTGTTGCAATGTTCCCAAGATTCAATTTTTGACAGAAAATCACATTGACAAGTTAAAAGCCGATCTTTTAGTATAATTTTGCATGGGAAATCTCACCATCTAAGGCAAATTATCAGACAGGTACCGTGTGTTCTTTCCATTCACAGCCTCTAGTAAATTCACTTTCCAATTCTCAATTCTCATCACAAAACCACCAAAAATTAATTCAACCTAAGTGTGTGGCGTGTGTATATCAAACTTCCAAGGGAAAAAAGATAAAGAAACCAAGAAAAGTTCTTACCAGTAGAAGTGAAAACAGCCTTTATAACCTGTTTTTCTGACCTTTCTGCAATCAGAAGAAAACTAAACTGTAGAAAAAGCAGGGCAGAGTTAAGAATATGAAGGAAAGTGGATAATCTTAATAGTCACGCTTCATGATACATGTGAAACCATGATTTTGTGATGGGATTACATGTACAGTTTACAAGGATTTTTTTGTGCGTTATATAAGTGGAGGGGTATGGAGATAGGAGTAGTTTAAGAGTGAGCACACGGAATTCCAAGAGAATTGGTGTGCCTTTTGAGGGTTTTACAACATTTGTCTTATGATCGATGCAAAAGTTTAAGGTCAGTTGTTTCAGGTGATTCTTTTTCCTCTTCTCCACTTTAGTGAAGTTCGTTCCTGCGAAGTTCCGAAGTAGCAAAGTGATACTAACGAATTTCTAATTTGCGGTGAAATTTATCAAATAAACTAAGTAATAAATATGCGCATAACATAGTAGTTTATCCATACATAAGTAATAAATATATATACACCATAGTAATAAATAATAAATACACCTATACATTACAATCCATCGACTTATTCAATTGTTAACTTTATATTTACATTAGAATTAATAAAATGATAATCATGTGATTAAACTTTTTTAAACTATCCTTATTTAATTAATATTGTGCAAGTAAAATAGTTTTAAAGTTTGATGTTAAATAATACTTCTTAAGAAATGTATTTTTCAATATTTGTATTCTCATTCAAAAATATTAGTGTATTCATCTTTTTTGTGTTGTTATTCATTGAAAACAAATCAAAATTAATATTTTGTATATTTATAAAAAGTAAAATTTATATCTTCAAGATTAAATAAAGGTAAAATTGAAAAAATGTTTATTAAAATTATAAATTAAACAATTGAAATGAAACTTCTCTTTTTAAAAAGATAATAATTGAAATGAAATGTAAAGAATAATAAGTTCATTATAAAGACATTATTTTGATAAGTAATAAGACTCAATTTCTATAAATTATTTCCAATTATTAAATCATTTTCATTCCAGATTAAAAATTAAAAGTTTTTAACCAACACAAGTCATTTTTTTTATATTTGATGCAAAATAACCTTAATTGTAGGAGACATACTAAAATAACCTTTATATTTCGCATTCATGTCTTCGTTATTTATTTATTTTTTTTCATTTCTTATCCAAAGACGTGAATGTCCTTGACTAAAACAAAAAAAGAAAAAAAAAAGAAGAACGCCAATGTCATTCACATTATTCTTCTTCTTTTTCTTTTTTTTTTTCCATTTCATCATTATTTTTTTCTTCTTCTTGCTTTCTCTTTTTTATTTATTTTAAAAAGGTAATTAACTCAACAAATAAAAAAAATCAATTAGTAATTTTTAAATATAAACTAATTAGCTCCAAAAATTTACACAATTATTAATTTTTTATTTTTATTTTTATAAACTAATTAACTCAACAAAAAATTACACAATTATTATTTTTTTGTTTATTATATAAAATATATCTTTAGATTAAAAATTAGGAAATATAATTTTGGAAATATGGAAATTGTTGTAAAATTGAAAAATATTGTATTAATAAAAATATATTTCCTAATTTTCAAATCTAAAGATATATTTTATATAATAATAATTGTGTAATATTTTGTTGAGTTAATTAGTTTAAAAATAATAACTAGAAATTACTAATTGTGTAGTTTTTTTTGAGCTAATTAGTTTATATTAAAAAATTACTAATTGATTTTTTCATTTGTTCAGTTAACTACCTTTTTTAAAAATAAAAATAAAAAGAAACCAAGAAGAAGAAAAAAATAATGATGAAATGGAAAAAAAAAAAAGAAAAAGAACAAGAACAACGTTTCTAGGAGAAACATGCATGACTTTTATATATATAATTTCAAGGATGTTCTTATCTTTTCTTTTGCTTTTTTATCTAGCAACTTAATGACATTCACTTTTTTGAATAAGAAATAAATAAAAAATTAAAATAACAATGAGGTGAATACAATTAACATTGTCAATTCTAGTCCCACTCCCACCCACTTAATGGTAATGCGATCTTTGTAAGTTTAAATGAAACTCATATTCCTTTAAAAAAAAATTGAAACTCATATTCCAGGTTGAAAGTAATTTTAAAATTTTTGAATTAAATGAAAATTTTAGAAGTGTGTTAAAAGTTTTTGAGCTGGACAAATTAAAAAATCGAGAAAAATCAAATTGAGTCTAAAATCCTTACCACTCTCAACGTAGTTTGATGATAAACTAAAACCACCGCCAGCCTTCTCTCACATAAATGACTTCTAGCTCAAACAGTAAAGTTTTTAGCCTATTTAATTTGATCTTGATAATTAATTTTTAATGTAAAAAAGTGTTTCCGTTATTTAACGAAGGTGCATTTTATTGTTTACTAATTTTAAAAAAATTTAGAATGTATTTATTAAAGACATTGAATATGATTTTGTTCTCTCTTTATTTAAAAAATAATGCATTTATTGAATAATTTTTTAAGTTTTAGGAATGTTTTCAGTTAATGTATTCAATTTACTCACAAATAACCATTTCTTGTTAATTTTAAAATTTGTGTTAAATACGGGAAAAAATCCTAAATGGCACGTGCCCCTATTTAATGGGTAGACCTACAGTATTGAATATTGATCGAGAAATATTGAGGTGGATCAATTGGTGTATAATGAAATTACAATGATTTAGTTATATAGTTTGGATAGTCAATATTTTTCCAATTTGAGTTAAAATGTTTGGGTAAAACATGACACATGCTCCTAAATTTTGATTTTAATGCTTAGAACTTTTCTTTATCAATGTATTCACTTAAAGGTGTTTGTCATCAATACATACATTTAAACTTTATAAAATTATAAAAAATTACACTTTTGTTCATTTAATTGAAGGACATTTTTATCATTCTTAACAAGAATGTAAACTTATTATTTTTAGTGAGATTTTTTTCAATAGTTAGTCAATTTGTAGATGTCATTTATTGATTAACTTAAATTCTAATTATCTCTTCTTCTTAATTTGGTGCTTTTTCATTTCTATTCTTATATTATTTTTTATTTTTCTTCTAATTTTGGTTTAGGTGTTTTTTTGTGTATGCTTTCTTTCCAAAATATTTAATTGTATCATATTATTTTACCTTGTACTAACTATTTCTTTCTAAAAAAATAAAAATTTTAGAAGGGATGAGTTTGCCGAGAATATATATAGAGGATATGAGTTTATGTGTATTAGAAAACACTAAATTTATGTTTTTGTTAAGAATGAAAAAAATGTTTATTAATTAGATGGACGATAGTGCAATTTTTTATAATCATGTAAAGTTTAAGTACATGTATGAATAATAAAAAAGTTTGAGTGTAATTTTTTATAATTTTGAAAAGTTTGAATACATTAAAAAAAATTAAAAATGCTAAAATTAAAATTCATGAAAGTTTAGAGACAATTGACACTTTTTACCCTAAAGTTTTATTTGGGCAATAAAATTGATAGTTTTCTTATTTTTCTCAAAATGAAAAAGAGTGAAAGTACTATAAGCCTGAAAAAATAAAAATGAACAAGAATCTTCCTTATCTACCAAATTAAACTTGGAAAGCTCAACTAAACTAGACTAGACAGTCTTATAATTGTTCATTGCAATTGTAATCAACAAAATATTTAACTCAATGGTCAATTCAACAGTAATATAAACTCAATTCTCTTGCCCAAATAAATTTTAAAAACATACTTTATTCCTAGAATGAACAAAAAAAACTAATCATTTACTTATCTTTCTTTTTTAAAAAAAAAAAGAAAAAGAAAAATTGAGTTACAATTTTTTAAAAGAAATCTTGTCTAATGTTCATCATTGTCGAAATATAGATAAGTCTTTAGAAATTATGTGGAATGAGTATATCAAGGGTGGGTGTGTGGGTGGATGCTAAGAATCCAGGTGTATCACCAAGTGTATGAGTGAAGTTACGATAATTAATTAGTTAAATCACGACTTGAGTTATGACAAATAGTTATATTATGAATATAAGAGTGTAAATTCACAATATAATTAGGACTTCGATAATTAAATTGAGATAAATCTCAATGAATTATGATAGAATTGAACCTATGATGACAATTAAGTTTCTTTTTTTTTTATTTTAAAAAAGTTACATTAAGTTAACGTATTTTCAACTTAGTAAAAAATGAAGAAAAGGAAACAAAATCCTTTCTGCTTATGTTCTTAAGTTAAAAGTTTTGCAATAAGTTACTTATTTGATAATTTACCTATCATCAACAAGGAAAAATAAAAGTTTTTTTTTGTTATTGAATTAATAGTTCAATAACCGAGTGTTTCATATTTTAAGTTTGAGTGATTGAATCCTTCACTTACAAATTTGAAAAATAATTTTGTTAATCAATTCATAATATACAAAACCTATCTCGCCCAAAAGGATAATTTCTATTATGATAGTTGTGTTCAAGCACATATTTCATGAGACAATAATGAATTCTTCCTTCAAAAAAGTTTTTTTAAAAAAAAAAAAAAAAGTGTTGTCCAAATTTATAATACGAAGTTCTTTTTTGTTGTTATGTAATTATAATATTTTCTAATAAGTTCAATTTCATTATAATGTTGATGTTCGAGCACATATAGGCTATAGAATGAGATAAAATTAAAAAAAATTAAATATTTTCTTGTTATTTTAATTGCAAGATAACCTATTCAATGATGCAAGATATATGGAAACTGTTTCTTACTTTCTAATAATTCTGATTTACAACTTAACTTCAATTGATTCGTACCACAAATATACACTTTCACAAGAAAACAAAAAACTATAAAGATGCATACTTAAAAAATTAAAATATTTTCCTCAAAAAACAATTAAAATCTTGAAAAAGTAATTATAAGATTATTAAAAAGAAGACGCAAAAAGTGAGGAAACACCAGCGGCAGCGCCACACAAAATGCCACCCACCTATTAGTTTGACTTTTGCCTTTGCAATCCGAGTATGGGCTTTTCCTTGAATGGGCCCAATATGGAAACGATATGATATCATTCTGGCTCTGAACATTAGCTTTTGGGCCCACTGACGGTTAACAGTGTAAGATTGTCTGTTCTGAACTGCATTCTACTGGCCAGAATTAAAAGGGTCCACCCAAAAAAGGAGGGAGAAATAAAAAAATAAAAAAGAAAGCTAATTTATCATTATTCCATTTTTCCTTCATTTTCATTTTCTTCTATAAATTAATATTTCTTCAGTAAAGGCTTCTTTCTGGTAGGCAGCAGCTTTTGACTTCTTTTTCTTTCTTTTTTTAATTTTATTTTATAAATTTAAAAATGCAAAGAAGAGTAAAGTGGTCATATTCCTGTAGACATCCCTCTTCCCCCCCCCCTCTTTGTTTTTTATGGAGCTTTTGTGAATATTATCATGTGATATGTTCATCTTTGTTGAAACCAATTCAAATTTCATTTGCATTAGATGTATAATTGTTAATTAAAGCCCAAAACTATTACAAAGTTACAAGAATGAATAGCGGAATGAATTATTATCTCAGTTTTAATCGTTATTATCTTATGTATCTATCTTATCTTTACCTTAATAATAAAAATTATTAAAGTTCCTAAATCATTATGATGTGTGAGAATAAACTCATTCTCATATCCGTCTTCGTCTCCATCTCAAAGCAAGAAAATGAAGTAAAAAATCTCCGCTTTCATTCATTTTCATCAACTTTAACTTTTTTTTTTAAGAAATCAAAATAATATAAATATTTTAGCTGTATAAGTAAAAAATATAATTATATGTGTGTGCTTTACATGTGCAAGTAGGGACGAAATGGAATTGAAGTAGAGATGAACCTACCTAACAAAGACTTAATCTATATATATAGTTTTTTTTTTTTGTTCTGGCTTAATCCTTTTTTTCTTTTTTAATTCTCATCTCCGATTAAAATAAAAAAAAATTCCGTTTCAACATGTGAGACGGGACGAATAGATCCTGTTTGAACCAGAAATTTTATCATCACTATTCACTAGAGTATATGACATATGATTTTTTGATTGACAGTTTTGTTGATCAAATCAGCAGCTCTATGTTTTCCAAAAAAAAATTCAGCAGCTCTAAATCCAAGAATGAAGCTAAAGTGCAGGAAGGGTAGGAAATTGAAGAGGCTCTTAGCCAAAAATGGCAAGCGGGCAACACGGCAAGGGATAATTCTATTAGGGATATGCTTTCTGGATTTGTGACATATAGTGGGGTAGATCTCAGTCTTATCAGACCCCGCATATATCCCACAACCCATTGCACATCTTTTGGATCTATAAAGGTCCAAATCTCACTGACACACAATGCATACTGAGAAAGCCATAATAAAAGGGGGAAAAGGAAGGTGGATTGGAGGCCTGATCTGTAGATTTACTACAATGCCCTTGCATTGTAAACAGAGTAGTTCTTTCAAACCTAAAAAAATGCTAACAGTGAAATTATTAAACCACCAAGGTAAGAAGGGTAAATGTCCCTAAAAAAAAAGAGTTGATGGTGAGCTAATTTTCTTTTTAAGAGAAGAAATTATTTTTGATAAAACAAAGAAACAGTAACTCTTTTCTTTTCACCTCAGTTGAGTGGACCAGATAAAGGACAAAGAGGTGAAAACTAATCTCTAAAAAATGGTATATTTTCAAATACTTAAAACCTTCTCATAGCAGAAAACATGCCAAATAGATAAGTCTCAAAGAATGACAGCCTAAGGGAAGTGCTGCTTTAGTTACAAACAAGAACATCTCATATTTTTTAGATGGGTGGGGGAAAGGAACAAATCATAAATTATTTTCAAGATCCATAGCAGAGGCATTCATTCGCATTGCCCTTGTTCAAACCTACTACAAAGAATGTGGTGAGGGCGGGGTAGAATAGTTTCGCAGCTGCAACAGCCTGTGCCTCAGTAATTTTAAATTTTGATAGTGTCACCAGAAGATGGTAACTCATTATCTACATTTTGGACTGATACAAATGGAATCATAACACAACGGGTGGCAAATTAAAGGGCTCTCTTGAGTTTATACAAGAAGAAACAGAATCAATTCTTTGTTTACAAGAAAACTGCAGAAGCAGCAGAGCAATAACATTCATACAACTATTTGCTTGAAAATAAGTTTCAACTCAATGATGAAAACAGAGAATAATAGATCTTATGCAGGAGGCCACAATGTCGGTAGACAGCAATGAACACCACCAGAAATATCAAGGCTTTTCATTATTCTGGTATTCTGCAATTTAACATAAATCAGCAACACAATTCACAGTACAGAAATAAACGACTGCTACCTGAAACTCTTGAAAACAAAGAGGTTGACATTTAGATACAAAATTTCTTATGAAAAGTAAAACTAGTACCTATCTCAACCACATGCGATAGGTTCATCCAAAAAATAACAAATGCTGGTCAATCAAACAATGTCTATGGAAGAAACCTAAAGCAACACCACATTGCAGAATGCACTCCTCAAGTAATCGACCAAACAAATCCTCAACAACCCATTACAGCACAGTTGTAAACAAAAACCCCAGCGTGTTCCTTTACACCAATAACCTTCCAATCCAATGTGCCATTGTTGGTACCTGATTTTGGACTCCAAGAATTCAAAACAATTGATTCTCCTTCTGGCCCCCTTTGACCACCCACAACAAGAAGTTCTTGGCCGCAGGCTTTAAAGGCTAGACCCCAACCATTTGAAGAATCAGCGCGGACTGGAAGTCTTCCCAATACGCTCCATGAATTCTTTTCCTTGTCATATTTCTTTACCATATTGGTCAGATATTCAACTGCATAAAGTTGATTGTCAACTACTGCAACAAGCGGTGGTGCCTGGGCAGCTCTATTGACGGTTGGGTACATGCCCTCTATTTTCCTCCACTTACGTGTCTTTAGATCAAACTCCTCCCCACATGTTAATGTATCAGTGGGACTAGTCATCCCTCCTATCACATAAAATTTTCCATCCATGAAAAACCCAGAGCAAAGCCTACGGGGAGAGTGCATGTTGGGTAACATTTCCCATCTGCCTGTTTCAGAATTGTATAGCTCTGCAGATTTGAGAATGTTCCCATTCTTGTCACTTCCCCCTGCTACAATAGCAATTGGACCAAGACCGCTTGACCCAAATAAACAACGGGGATGATTCATTCCCTCACATTTTGCCCAATCACGATGAATCAAACTATACTTCCAAATAGCAAACTCAAACAATTCCCGGCCAAAAACCAGTAATTCACACCCCACAGCTAATGACTCCTTATCAGCATAATTGAAACAGTCATCACAGGGCACCTTAGGCAGCCTCATCCACTTCTTTCTGAAGGGATCAAATGCTTCCCACCCCCTTGGATCACAAACCATATAAACCCAGTGCTCAACGACACTCAACTGCCTCCGCAACTCATACAAGTATCCACTTCTAATTAGCGAATTAAATCTCACATTCAGGCAAGATAAGGAAGGATAATCCGATCTAGATGCCCAAGCAAGACATGTCAATGCTACATCATCATGTAGACCGGGGAGAAGAGAATCACTTGATCCACACTTTGAACGACCATCATCTTCTTCTCCATTAGACACCAATCCCATTTCTTCTCTAATTTCCCCAACAAAATAATAAGATGTCAACTTATTTACTTTCAGAGAAGAACACAACAGTTTCTTCGACTTACGGGCTCCTAAAACCATTGTATCATACCATTGCCAAATAAACAAAACAATCAATTTCCAAATAAGATGATCTATTCGATTTCTCAATCATTTATGCAGTATGAAGGGAACCACTTTTGATCCTTTTTCCATCTTTCAATCTTATCCATCAACAGAATAGCCTCAAAGACATAAAGCCCATATGAAAATTCCAAAACCCACCTTCAAGTAAGACCTACAATTCAACATCATCATCACGTATCACCTCAAAGAACTAAAATCAAGAGAAATCCAATAAAAACTTAAACTTTCATCAACACCGCCACAAATATCATAATTTTCTCAGCTGATTCCCTCAGGAAATAACTTGTAGTGACTCCAATGGCTACTTCACAGACAAATATATAAGGAAACGGAAATAAATAAAGAAAATTGGATACAAACCGGTCCTCACATAAATGTTAGGATCTCACCGGAAAACCGTGGTCATTCCGACCACCAAAATCTCGTAACCGGTGGAGAGATTTCATGACCGGAACTGAACTGTGTTCGGTTGATCTCTGAGGCGAAATATCACCGGTGTATCTGAAGATGAAAGGAAACCCGGGAGCATCTTACCGGAGTTCAGATGAGCATCTCAGGTGGAATGCGATATTGTTCATTTGTAGAAGAGAGAGAAGTGAGCGAATGGTATTGATAGGGAAACCTGCAAAAGTATCTTTCTTTGCAGAAATAGCCCCTTTTATTAGTTATTTATATTTTAACTCTTGATTTTTAATTTTCATGCAAACCTAACCCTCATAATTGCAGATATTTTTCTCCATATTAATATTTTATTTTTGTGATGTTTTTTCCATATTAAGATTTTATTTTGTGATGGCCATTTAGTGAATAAATAAGTACTCATACAATATTATAATTTTTATTTTTTTAAAATAAACATATTTTTATTAAAATTCTATTAACAATGTACTTAATTTAAGAAATTTTAATTTTACTAACTTATGATACTTCACTATTTATCGTAATAATACCAAATATATTGTGATAACTTTTTAGAAGTTAAAAACTATAATTAGTAATTATATTAAGTCAAATGTATATATTAATTCTAAATGGAATGAATATTTTTTTAGGAAAAAAAGTTAAAGTGCTATTAAATAGTTTATTCCAACTCATATTGACTTTTTATTTAGCTTATTCAATATGCAAGTAAATTAAATTTGACTAAATTTATATCATTATCCCTTTCTATTTTTGCAAAAAGAAGAAAAATAAAATAAATTTAATACATCTCATAAATCAGGTGAATGTTAAACTTTTGACTAAACTATATGTGTCAAAATTTAAAATATAAAAGATAAAAATGATATTTTTTATCTATTTTCTTAATTTTGTTTTTTTCATTTCATTTAATTTTGAATATACACATACAGTATGTACATAAATTTCTTTTCCCTGTAACTTAATTATTTTTGGTGTGATAATAAACAAATAAAAACAAATTAAGGCGTTCTTCAATTCAAGTTTATTTTTCTTAGCTAGTCATTTACAAACACAATAATTTAATCATTTTATAAAATTTAGACTTTATGAATTAAAAGACAAAATTGATACTATTTTCTTGCATATATGTTATGATTGGAAAAGTACAAAATGTCCTGAGGCTGAAGATTGAAGAGTAATATCAGTCAGTAGTTGGGCAACAGTATGACACTTAGATTAGTTATCTCTATTCATTCTTAAAATTGCATGTGTCACACTGTTACTGGTACCATACCATTCTCATAATTTAAGTTTGATGTAATCATTGCTCTAATTTATTAAATTTTTAAAAACATGGTGGCAGCTAATCAGTATCTTGATATTCTATTTCTATGTAAATATAGAATCAAGAGCAGGGGATAACTTATTCAGTGAGTTATTAACTTTCCTTAATACTTTTTTCTAAAGTTTAAATGCCTATTTTGGACTAATATGACAATTTAGGAGAGCTTTTAATAATAAGATAAAGTGTTTTATTATTTTTATTATTAATGTAATTAATGTTAAAGCTATATGTATTAATGATATCCTTAAATTAAAGAAATTATTTGAGATTTAATATATATATATATATATATATTCAATTTTAAATAGAAAGAATATCTTAGCAAGCGAGATATTTGTACTAATTGAACTACAACTTTTCCTCTTCTTCTTGCAAAACAAACTTTTTGTTCATCCTTTCAGATTTATTTATTTTTTATATATAAAGAAACACCCTCCTTTTATAATTTAATAATTTACTTTTGATTTAATACAAAAAGTTATAAAAAGTTTTAATTTAACAAATTTACATGATTATCTTTGTTATGATTATAGTTAGTAACGAAATTATATGAATTAGTTTGATTTAAATTTAAAATGTTATTGATGAAATTTTATAATAAATATATATATATTAAAAATAAATAAATAATTTTAAATATATAAAAATAAAAATATTATAGAATATTAAAAAGCATATGAAAAACTACAAAAAAAAGTAGCATGAAAGTTAAAGGTGATTAGTTTAAGAAAGCAACTTGCGCATTTGAACAGAGTTGGTATTGTATAGGATTTTAAAAAGCAATATTACGTGAGGAACTCGTCCTATTAAGATATTAGCATCAATTTTTTGTCTTAAACCGAACTTTCTTTCACAGAAAAAATTATAATATCAGTAAGAAATTTTTTGTTACTCTAATAATTCTTCTTAAATTCTAAATGTAATGCATCAAATTATTAAATATAACTTCTTATATCTTAAAATTTATTAAAATACCTCCTCCAACAACGAGACATGAGTGGTGCAATCACCGAGATGAGAAGGGAAGTGGACGGCTCAATCGTAGAAACAGAAAGAGAGTGAGACTAGTTCGTATATGTGTAATTTTTTTTTTTTAATTTTGACAAAATAAAACATATTTGATTAAAAAATTAGGTTTTATTTTAACATTACAATAAAAATTTAAAGATTTATCTAGTTTTTTGATAGCGAGAGAATTTTTTTTTATGTCTAAAAAGAAGTGTATTTTGATATTAAAAAATCTAAAGGTGTTAAATTTAGCATGCCCTTAATTCTTTTCTCTATTATTTTGCAAAAGAGGAAAAAGAAGAAGAAGAAAAAACAGAAGTGACTGTGGAAAAAGAGAAACGAAACAGTACTTGGACTTTGGGACCGTTTAGTTTCCTAGTTTGAAATTATTGAGGCAATTGTATCATTGATTTAAAGGAGAATATAGTAAAATAGATGCTGGGCATGTTGTCTAGTAGTGCTCCTAATTAGTTTTATTATCCTGGCTGGCTCAGTTATATATAATAATTATAATGATAGCCAAAGCTCCGTAGGCATACCATCATATTCCTTTGTCTTCTCTATACATTATATAATATAATTTCTTTCTTTCTTAAGTTTTGGCAGACAACAACCGATCCATTAGGCTTTCTGGTATAGTAGTAGTAATAAATTAAACCACTATTCCAAGCCCCCCGACACCCCACCCCCTAACAAAGAAGTCTGTGGGTATTTATGCAGTTCTAGTCATAGAATATGAGAATGACAGGGGTTGTCCCTCGTTGCACAACTCTAAAATTAGAATAAGAAAATTATTATTAATGACCAAAATGATTAAGTTGGTAAATTTCAGTATAAAGCGTAAAAAAAAAATTTAATAATTTCAATTGTTTGTATCTTGATTAAACGGATGAACCCGAAATGTTTAAACATTCAACATGCACTTATTCCCTAATAGTATCTAATTATGACAGAACTTGCTACTTTCTGAAGAAGTAAAAAGTATGCTTTGCTTTTTGTTTAGATGAGAAATTAAACAATATCAAAATTCAAAGGCAGAGATGTCACAATAGCTTGCCAAATCAAACCTCCTCCAATTGAGTTAAATTAAGATGACAAGCGTGCTTACGAAATGGCAGCTATTATTTTATCATATCTCTAAGCAATGCAGAGAGTGATGCTTTTGTTCATTTCTTGGGATTACTTCTCTCTGATTATGCCCATATAGTTTTTTTTTTACATTTCTTGGCAGAGATGTCACAATAGACTGCCCTTCTCTTTTTCCACATAATTTAGTTTAGTTTAGATAGATAACTCAAAATGATGTGAAATTCTAAACCAGAATTTGAGACTGATGACAAGTTTCTGGCTGCTGGCTGCAGCTTTGATTTTAAAGGTTGACAGTAAGGCTAAATCTTGAAATTTTCCACGATGTTGAAGGGTTTTGTCCACTAGACTGCCCTTCTCTTTTTCCACATAATTTAGTTTAGTTTAGATAGATAACTCAAAATGATGTGAAATTCTAAACCAGAATTTGAGACTGGTGACAAGTTTCTGGCTGCTGGCTGCAGCTTTGATTTTAAAGGTTGACAGTTAGGCTAAATCTTGAAATTTTCCCAAAGTGAAACTTTGGGTGAAACTTTTTTAGACCTTTTTTTTTCTTCTTTAAAGAACTTTATCAGTTTCAATGAAGTAGTCTCTTTGTTATATTTGTTACTACTTTCCCATTTCTGAGCTGTTATGTGAACTGAAAACTACTGCATCACATGGTTTCATTTGTCTGGTTAGGTCAGATTCCAAGGAAAAGAACTCTAAGTGTCAAAAAAGGAGATAAAAATGTCTTTTGATGAAGGTTCCTTTCTCCTTTTTTTTTCTTTTTTTCTTTTCTCCTTTTGGATTCACTACTGGGTGGGGGATAAGTTTCCCTGTATGCACAACAAAATTGTTTACACACGTAATTACGTAAACTCAGTTTTTTATAATATTTTTGTCTTAATATATACATTGTTATAGAGTGGAAAATTATTTTACAAAATTTGATAAAATATTGATTTTTTTTCTTTCAATACTACCTTTATTTTCTCTTTTATATAGTATCAGTTAGCTCTCACTTTCTTAGACAAATCAATCAAGGTGTTTCTTTTAACTTCATATGATTGAAAAACTTTATTTAATTTTATTTTTAATTTATATATAAAAATTTAAAACGACTATATAATAAAATGGAGAGGTAGTGTTGTATATTTACATACGAGTGAAAACTACTAGAGTTTTTTTCACCATTAATTCAAATTTTGATACATCAACCGTGTGAATTGGTTAAAATTATTTGGTGGAAACAACCATGTTTATTGAATTTGAACTTTTAGGATGAATCAGCCAGAATATTAGAAATGGCAATTTTTCCTTTTGTGTAAATTGGACAACATTTAAAATAATAGTATATTTTAGAATAATAACGTTCTAGAATAATTTTCTAAAAATAATAATTCTAGTTACAATAATTTTCTTTATCAATTTTCTAGAGTTCCTTATTTCCTTTTCCATGACTGGCTTTGATCACAGTATATTGTTAGTCATGGATGCAAAAGATATTGTTCTAAAAGAGTGGGGGAAAATAAATCACGTATAATCTGAAGGAGTCAAACATATGCTTAGCACCTGTTCATGAGGAAATTGAATCCAAGAACAAGACTAAAACGAGGGAAAAAATGTCACACACACATTATCATATATTTTCTTTTATATATTCACAAATATACAAATGTCTTTTTCATGATTACTGATTAAAATTATATCAAATCAGCATTTTTTTAAAATTGTATATATTTAGGCATTTTTATTTTGTATTTAAAACATTTTATATTTTATTTTTTTTAAGCATGCTTGAATGAAATTTCTTTCCTCACAGGTGTAAAAAGATAATTTCTTTGCTTCATTTTTCGGATGGAGTAAGGAAGGAGATGACTTTATCCTCTAAAGGAAAGGGACGGAAATCCCTGCCTAAATTAAAATAGGATCAAGACCGGATGGAAAACGAGGCCAGATTTTTCAACCCTGACGTCCACGGGAATGAAGACTAAAAAACGGATACTCATCATATTCTAAGCAACTGGGACTCTTGCCAGGTTATTAAGTCTCATCAAGACAACAAAGGGAAACCAATTCGAGTGGCAAAGGCACCACTCTCATGCTATATCCAGCTATAGCATATTTAATGATACGGAAAAACCTCTTTGGGTGTGTGTATGCAGACACTCCCGAAGGATCTATTAGTAGATGGAGGAAAAACAAACAATGAACAAGACTGGAAAGAGGTTGTCCGCAACCATGATAGCACGGAGAGAAATGCCATACATGTATAAACCATTAAAGCACCTTTAGCAATATCAACAAAGACAGATAAATGATACCTCATACGTGTGTTTCTCATATCCAGAGTAAGAAACGTGTCTCAAAATGAATTCTATTGCCTCTCGCCCCTAGCATTCTCTGCTGCCTCTCATACACACCCTGATTTTCTTTAGTTTTTACAAGTTTTAACTCGTTGGTAGGAGGGGAGGTAAGAAAAACTCCCAAATGCTATACAAAGATAAAACAGTTACTGGGGGTCATCAAATGAGGGTATTCATTCTGCTCCCGTCAGTTACTTGTTTCTGTGCTTTGTTCCGCTTGCACCAACACAAGTACTGCGGGATGGGCCCTTCTTCATCTATGATCCATGCGTGATCTGCTACAGCTTCCAAGGTTATCCTCATTACTGGATCTACAGAGCCAAAATTGGTATGAGAGATCACGAAAAATGTTCCATTGAACAAAATTCTGATGATGGGAAGCAAAATAACATATCATAAGGCGAAAAGCAGCACACAATCAAACATTCTCTCACAATATTGCAGCCATATATGGCACTACCAAGCTAGTGGCTTAGAGACAAACCTTTGCACAGAAGTCCCTCAATTAAGTTTTTCAGCAGGGGATTCATATCATCAGGGAGATGTAACGGATTATTAACGATCTGGTAAAGGAATGATATGACCAGTCAGAGAACACCATGACAACTAGTGAAAAAGCTACATAAAAGTGAATATTTCCTTATTTTGCACATATATGGTATAAATGCTAGGAGTGCTCAATAGGAAGAGGAGCAATTCCAGTGTACCTTATCGTAAGTATCCTGAAGTGTGTCCCCAAGGAAAGGGTATTTTCCAAATATCATGCAATACAAAGTAACTCCAACTGCCCATGTGTCAGCAGCTTTACCATGGTAGGTTAGACCTGCATCAGAAAAATACCACACAACAAGTTGTTAAATATAGGCAAATAAGACCTCAGTTAAAGGAATATATTTTTAAACACTGAAAGATGGCCCAACCTAAACAGCATTCCGGGGCAGTAAAAACAGGAGTTCCAGGAGAGCGGCGAAGTTCATCATTATCATCCTGCAAATGCAAGTGAATTTACCAATTTAAACAGCTATTATTGATTTGTGCAATTATATCAAACCAATAGGAGATCAATTGGGATGGTTTGGAAACAATAAGAACAGATGGGGATTGCAGTTTCCTAGTTACTCAGCAATTCTCTCCCTGTAGCTTACAAATTGATACTGAAATACGGGTCCAATTACACGTTTCAAATATTTAAATAGTATGAAGAATCACCACTACAAACTACCTTATCAAACAAAAATACAGCAGAAACCACTATGCTTTATGGAAAGGATGATGCCAGTACATAAAATCTTGAGGTTATCACTAAATTGTACTGTGTAGATGCATAATTGAAAAGGATCCATGTGTGAAATATTCAGCCAGTATATAAACAGAGGAGATCCCATGTGGTAGAGGGGTATAAAAAAATATTTTCACAAGATTCTCTATACATGTATAAGCAGTATTATTTTTTTTAAAAATAAAAAAGCAAACCCATAATTAATACTGTAGGAGAAAGTCATGTTACCTCAAAAACCTGACTGACACTAAAATCTCCTATCTTCACCGAACCAGAAGAAGTGACCAAAAGATTATCAGGTTTAATATCACCATGCACTACATTCTGTCATATTGGTAAAGAAATTAATTAAGGAAATAAGAATTATTGATGTCAGAATGCATAAAGAAAACAGAGAATCAGACACCAAGCTTCATAAATAATGCTTTAACAGGAAATATTGGGCCTTTGGCAATTTTTAGATATCATTACTTGGCAAACTGACATTATATGCACCTTAGTTGATCAGCAAGTATTTATACTGTTCAGAGGATTCAAATTCTATATTTAACTGGTTGTGCAATTAGCTAGTAGAAAACAGACTGATTTACCATAGACCAATAATAGAGGAGTTCAAGCTCTGATATAACCAAAAGAATTGGCTAAGGAAAAAAGGATCCTTCATATTTTCTCCAAAATTTGCAGGCGGATAAGATGGTTTTGTTTGAATATTTTGACTCTAGACTGGGAGGGCTGCACACCTTTTTAGGAATAAGAGTAAATGCAAACTATTGCTTTTGAGTACTCTCTCTTTCTTCTTTCCACTTTCTAGGTGACTAAGATATCTCTTTTTTTCATTGCAGCAACATAACAACAACAAAGCCTGCACATAATGTCCATTGAGATGCATTCTGTGGACACCCAAAGAAACCTAGTCTTCATGGACCATATACATTAAAGGGCTGTGCCCTTCTAGATATACAATATGCAATGCATGCAGTACAACCTATTAATGCATGTGGTCTATGAAAGCCAAGTTTCCCTAAGAATTTCCCAAAGATATATATATATATATATATATATATATAGTACAACCTATTAATGCATGTGGTCTATGAAAGCCAAGTTTCCCTAAGAATTTCCCAAAGATATATATATATATATATATATATATATATTCTAACAGCACATGATTAAGACAGTCATTTGAAACTTCACTGTTTAAGAAAATATAAGGAACGTATGAACACCTAAATCATTATTTCATGAACTCACCTGCGATTGGGATAAACCCTAAAGATATCATTTTTTTCCCAATTTTGTTCACTGCCTATTTGAGTATAGTATGTATATTTTAAAAAACAAGATTAACCAAAAAGGAATTGTGACTGAAGTGACTAGCATCTTAAGAGGAAATACTTTAAGAGGGAAGACTTAAAGATGGAATCAAAGGAAAATTACATGCCCCATAAAAATATACAGATACTCCCATTTCTTTCAGCATTTTGATAAAAAAAGTGTACATTGACAAGGATAATTGCATCACAATGGATAAGATTAGGTGACTTCAGGAAATGAGGATCATTGCAAAAAGAATTTCATGCTTGATAAGATACAGCAATAAAATCCATCATTGAATCAATTACGTAAAAGGGGAAGTTCCTTTAAATCACCCATGATTAATGCCCAAAACAGGCAGCACATAAAGGCAGCAGGCTTGTTACATCATGTAACATGAATGCAAATATGCTGTCACAGGTAAGAAAAGATAATGCAAACATGAAATTCAATCCAAAATACACTATCTACCAAATTAGCGCCTTAAACTTGCTGAATATAAAGAATCTGCTGGGTGACAAAAATACATATACTTGTGCCATACGTGAGCATGAAGATACATCAAGCCAGACACAATATCTCGCAAGTATTTTCGTGTAGTATTTTCACCAAGTCCACCAGGAGGCCCAGCACCCTCACAGACCCATTTCCCTTCCACGTATTCAAGAACTGAACAAGAATTCCAAAAGAACACAGTTTGTCAAAGAAAGATTTTCGAAGAACAATAAATAAGATGAAAAGGTTCTTCCCATTACTATAAGCTGGAGTAAGTCTTTGGCAGCAAGTGGAACAAGGAGTAGGTTACGGAAGAGAAAGATTAGAGGAGTACCCATGTAGAAGTGATCTGTAGTTGGGTCATCAATCACCTCAATGAGATTAACTATATTTGGATGGTTCAAAATTTTCATTATCAAAACCTGTAACATATGAAGACATAGAGAATTGTCAAACTTGATCCATTTTGTATGAGATAATTGATCCTGTAAATTTATTCAATAGTAGTAGCAAACATTAAAAAATAAAATAAAAACAAATTACAGACTTTAATGCACCAGACAAAGTTACAGAGAACATGGAAATATCTAATCTAATGACAGCTATTCTATAGTTGGCAATGAAGGAAAAAGTCGAGTGTATTCCAAGATGTCAATTGCCAAATAAGGCATGAACAGGAAATTGAGGTTCCAATAGACAAATAAAATCACTAGATAGTCTCTACTAGTAAACCAACAAAATAAATTGAATGGAAAGAAGAATACCTCACGAAGGACATCTGTCATTGCAGTCTCTGAAGGTGCAACCCGCAACTTTAACAAATGAGACTTGTGAAATGCCTGTTCTCAAATAATTGATGTATTATAAATATTTCCATGGTTATGTATAATTATTTAATCACGCAACTGGTGGCAGCCCATTTGCACATAAATTCCCACAATTTAATATTAAAATTGCATGAGTGGAATATATAAGCAAGTGCACAGACTACATGACAGTACACCATTTTCCAGAATAACTAAGCAATTAATATAGCAGATATTACCTTTATAGCATAATGTTTCCCATCAACACTACTACGATAAAGAACCTGCAGCATTTGCAAATACAGATTAGAAATGCTTTAAACAGAATCAGTAGCAAAATAAATAGCAAGAGCTTACCACTTTCCCATAACTGCCAGAACCAATCTTGCATTCACGAACATATTCATTAACTATCTTGTTTCCATTTTCATCCTTAGAGAGAGAAAACCAAAGAATCAATATGAGAGAAATAACAGAAATGAGCACTTAATGCAAAGGTATTGAACTTCTAAGAGCCACAGCTTAGTCAAGGGGAGAGAAAACAGATCCATGGCTACCTCAGTGATACATGCAACGGTAACACAAACTTCAATGCAGTCAATTTACATTCAGATCTTAAGGAGGATGAAAATCCTACCAAACACAAGTTAAAAGGAACTTGGATATCAAAATAACTGATAACTGAATTGCCCAACATTTTAACTGTTTAGCCATTTCATATTTCTCATGTTGCTAGATAATTGATCATATCAGCTCTGAACATGAATCAACTCTGAAGCTCAGAAGTATATCAATATGAAGTATGAAACAACAGTAGGATAAGTCTGTAGCATGTTTTTTCAAATAAAAAATGAACATAACTTATAAGAAAGGAATTCTTCCATTACTCTCTTGCAAATGTCAAAAAGAAAACACAGGATAAAGCAAACTTTTCGCTAACATATAGCAAAGTTATTAATTGGTCCTAGCCAGTCAAGACATTCGACTGTTTCTGCATACCGGGCATCAAACAACCAAACTTTTATCGGCAAAGACATGATGCGCGGTAATTAGCAAAAGGTAGCTGTTAAGAAAATTCTGATTTTATGCCCACAAATCCATATGCCATAAGATATGTGACACAAGCAGCTTTACAAGAATCAATTTGCAAACTACCTACTATCATTTATAAGGCAAACAACCACAATAAAGTTGATCAAACGACTTACTTCTGATCGTATAAGCAAGTAAGTTTCTTTCACAGGAATTTCCCTGCATATCAGACCATTTAGAGTTCTGTACTTTAAAATCTCCTCAGATCGTTTTATGGGGCTTTGGTACTCGTACTCATCACCATTTCCAGTGTCGGTTAGATCCCCACCTCCAGAGTCAGTTAAGTCACCATTCTCCAAATCCTCCACTTCTTCCTCCTCTTCTTCTTCCTCCTCTCTATCCAATAAGAACTCCTGTGAAGCATGATAGCCCAAGCCCCTATTGGGCCTCCCCAACTTCGGCTTCCTTGAAAAGGATAAGCCAAAACAACCACAACAACCCATCTCTGGTACTCTTGCCAGTGATTCACTCTTTATAAACATCAATTAAAACTAAAACTATAATCTACACTTACAATGTCAACAATACCAAAACCTGAAGAACAATTTCACGCATTAAAATCCCTGTCAGTATTTTCTAAAACATGAATTCAATATCTTCTATAGGAAAAAGTGGTTTTTGTTACCTTATTTAATGGGTGTGAGGCTATAAAGGCCAAGTGCTATTCTAATGGATGCCATTCAGAAAAATGGAATAAGCAGTTAATCAAACTGATTGCCATCACAACTCAACCCGGACATCTCAATAACTCCAGTTTATAACAACTCAGCCTATAAGAACCACGAATAATAATGTGGCAAAGATCAAATTCAAGCTTTTAAATTAAATAAACTCAATTCCTCGACCTAGAAAAGAAATAATACATTAGCCCAATAAAAAAACCAAAAAACAAAACTTTTACTTGCCATTTCAAACGGAAGCAAAGCAGAAAACCTAGTTCTCTGAATCAACAAGAACTCTAGTACGTGATAAATATTTTACCCTTTCAATTCAAACCCAAATGTCCCACCAAATTAATCAAAAATTTGGGAGCAAGATGAAAAAAGAGGGGAAAAAAAGGGCTCGATTTTTTTATCCAAAATTAGATAAAATCAGAAAACCCTAACAAGGCAGGAGGGCCGGAGCCCGGAGATGGTGTAGAGAGTTGATTTGGGAAGGAGGAAAGGAGAGATGTACGGCGAGAATTTATATACGGAATTTGGGATTTGTGTGACAAGAATAAACTAAAGGATCTGACAAAAGAAGCGGTAATTAGTTTCCTCTTCATATAGGGATGACAAAATCCACCGGGACGAGGATTCAATTTTTCCCGTTAGGATTAGCCGGCGTCGTTCTTACTCTATTCACACACACAGACACACACACAATAAAAAAATATATATATATATATATATATATCTACGCAAGTATATAATCAGTATATCAATATGATAAATACATCAAATCAATATTTTCATTATTTTAGATTTTTTTTAAAATAAGATAAAGATTCAAAGATTATATACCTTATTTGATAGTTTTATACCATATATTTCATTTGAAGCATGCTTATTTAGAATTTTATATATTGAAATATTTGTATTTTTAAATTTTTAATGAAAAATTAAACAAGAAAAAACGATAAAAAATGGAAAAGTGATCATGGATGGGTAGGAAGATAATAGGCTTTGCTAAATATCACACCCCAATTACTCAATGCCACACATTTCTTTACTTTTTTATCCCTTCACATTTGTTTTATTTTTCTCTAAAAACTCATTTATATAATTTTTGAGTGTCTTATAAAGACGTACAATATAAAAATAAATAATAAATCGAGGTAAATTTTACATATTTGAACTAAATATTGCATTTTTTGTTTTAAATTTATTTTGAAAAAAATGTGTGTTCGGATAAAGGAATTCGTATTACCCAAATGAGGCTTTTAGGTGTTTTTTGGGTATACCCACTACCAAATCAACACTTCAAATTAAATTTTTTCACTCAAATAGCCAATATAGTTTAATGTTTTTGTTTTTGTGCTTGAGAAAGACTAGAGAGAGAAAGAGTTTGGAAAAAGGATTAGGGTTAATTTGGTAATTTGGGAGTGCGATATTTAGTAAAAAAATGTTGTATTTAACAATCATGAGATAATTTTGTCATTGCAATAATAAGGACATGATACGTGATAAATTTAAAGTGGAAACACGATGGTAAATAAAATTAGATATTGGGACAAAAATTAGGGTCCTCAGCCCTAGCCTGTCTCATTGCCTACTTCAAACATAAGTGGTAAATAATTGATTTACGTAATAAGGAGAATATGTAAATTAGTCTTTCAAAATTGTAAAAAATTCAATTAATTTGTTTTGTTTTCATGAATCTATCTTTCCATTTATCCACACCCATTAAGATCTTCCACAAAAACTCAATCTTCTCCATTACTTCATAATTTTATAGAGTTTATGCAGTTGTGTGATCAATCTCATTCTCATTTATGGGCATATGAGAATTTCCAGTTGATATTTACAAGTGTGAACTTCAATATGGCATTTAACACTACAAAGGTTTGCTTTCTTAGTTTGTACTTGTGTAGCATTCAAATTTTATTACTTTCACATAATTAGTACTTGTAACTCTATTCCCAACATTTGGAACTCACATTGGACATTATATTTTTGCTATCTTTGAAGAAAAAATTGTTGATTACTTAGTGTGGAAAATTATAGTTGTTCTAAGAAGTCTTAGTACATTATCCTCTCTCAATTTGGTTTCATATAGTTTACATAAGTATATCTTAAGATAACTAAACATAGGTTCTATGCAAACACTAAATATAACATTTTTGAGACCTTTTTTTAATCAAGTTATCTTTGTGAGATTTGTGCATTATGCTCATCTTCATAGCCCACATTATTCAAAATGAGGTCCTAATTGATTCTATTATGTGACGTCCTAGATACATAAAAAAAAATTATTCTAAAGTGGTGATCTTTGTACTTGAGAGGAGAGGTTGAAGTTGTTTGAGAAAGGTAGAGAGAGAAAGAGTCACTTGGTACTCAAATAGATAGAGAGAAAGAAAAATATATAGAAAGAGTAATAGTAATTGGGGAATATACCCGAAAGAAATTGAGAGATTTAGAGAGAGAAATGTGTGATTGGGGAATAAGAGAAAAAAAAATGTTGTAAAGATTTATAAGTTTCTATCAAAGAGATAGATGGAGAGATAGCAAATATGTGGGGAAGTGGGAATGAAATGGGAGGAGAGAGAGAAAAATAGTGGAATTTTTTTTTTTAAAAGTCTATATAGAAAGAAACGAAAAAGGAGAAAAATGTGGGGAATGGCAGTAGAAAAACAAGAAAATTAAAAAATGTGAAAAAATTAAAAAAAAGTACATTGAAAATTTAGAGTGAGGTATAAATTTAGGGGCCCTCAAATTATGGGGGGTCCCTACTACCTAGGTGGCCTATGCCTAAGGCCGACCTTGCTCATTTTATTACCTTTTATTCCGCCTTCTGATAGATCAACTCTATGAGCCTTGCCTTTTCTAGTGCATCATTCCCAAGCTGTGGTATTTTTTAAGCTATACAATTAATTATTTTTGTGTTGAAATACAATAGAACATGTATATCTCTCTTTTCCTCACCTCTAGTAATTGGTATGAAAGAATTAAGCCTTTCCTTTAGAATGGATCCCAAACACTTGTACACATTCAATCTATTGGACATGCATTTCATGTTTTTCGATGGAAAGTTTGCAAGTGATGCTTTGTGTCCTTCATTTGTACTTGTTGTCTTGCTTGTTAAACTCCTATAGTTTCTATACTAGGTTTTGTTTCTTGCATTTTGTTATCGGGAAGAGCACATTAAATTGATTTAATCATTTGTTTGAAGTGTTTTAATTGTTTTTTGGATTCTTACTAATTTTTTTCTTTTGATTATCATATGTTATATTTTTAAAGCCAATTGATACAAGAAAATTAATAAAAGTTCATGTTGTAATTATAATTTATTTTTTATGTAGTAACTATATTATATAGATAAAATTTTATGTAGTAATTATAAAAGTTAGTATTAGGGGTCGCAAAATCGTCAGGTCGGGTCGGGCCTAGCGGGTTGGGAGTGTTAAACGGGTCGGGCCGAGTCGAGCCAAAATAACTGAAACCCAACCCAACCATTCTACGGGCCAACGGGCCGAAATGGCTCGATAGTTTTAAAATCTTTAATACATGAATTTGACATAAAAGAAAAGCTCATCCAAGAAACAAGTCTACTAAATAGCTTGAAAAACCCAACAGATTATATTTTTTCCATCAAACAATGCATTAATCATTATGCATTCAATATAATTATACAAACCTATTGTGATTTTGTGAAATAAAATCCTCATTGTCAAAACTCAAACATAAATAAATTTACACCAAAACCTTCTTCAAGTCAAAACACATGAAAAAAAAGAAACACAAACCAACCATTTTCAAGCCACAAACAAAAAATGCAAAAGGAAAATAAGTTCACACAATTCACAAGTTCTTCCTTAGCCTTAACACCCTTATCTCTTTCACATCTTGTATTTGTGCATCCGTAATTTATTTAAAAAGAAGAAAAAGTTAATAACTAAAATGAAAATAATGAAACGCAAACAACAAATTACATGTAAAAAAAAAAGAGAATTATTAGTATATAATTACCAGGATTTCCAACTTCTTTGAAACCATACAACCAATTACGTGTACAAATAAGGGCTTGCATGTTTTTTGGAAGCAAACAACTTCTATACTTGTTTAAGATTCGACCACCAATACTAAATGAAGATTCTGAAGCCACTGTTGTGATTGGAATGCTCAAAATGTCACAAGCCATTATTGCAAGTTGAGGAAAATGATACTTATTCAACTTCCAATACTCGAGCACATCTAAGTCACTTCCAACTGTACACCCTTCTTCCAAGTATATTTCAAGTTGGGACTTCCTATCATTCCTAAGGAAAATAATTGCATTACAAAAATAGATTACATGTTTCAATAAAAAATAAAACAATACAATAAATG
Source organism: Apocynum venetum (assembly GCA_019593545.1). Classification (NCBI taxonomy): domain Eukaryota; kingdom Viridiplantae; phylum Streptophyta; class Magnoliopsida; order Gentianales; family Apocynaceae; genus Apocynum; species Apocynum venetum. The sequence goes on from SRSM01000134.1 coordinate 2,177,786, forward strand.
ATAGATATCTTACATCTTCAATGCACATAATCGATGACGATATTGTTTCACTTGTTTGTGCTCGGGATTGCTCCTCACTTGATGAAGTTCCATTTTGTTCATATTCACGGAATAGCTTATACAAAACATCTTTAACTCTAATAACATTTTTATTGATAAGTATGTGAGTAAAGCCTCTTATAAACAAAGTTAAAAAATATCTATTTTTTTGTGGGTCAACAATAGATCCTAGTGCAAGAATTACACTATAATCACTACAATACTTATCAAATTTTCCCTTTATGCTTGATTTCATAGCTTTGATCGCTTCATCTTCACTTGCCAAATTTTCATTCAATTTCATCTCAATATTTGCAGCTTGCGTGAAATATAAATTTGTTGTGGGATAAGATGATCAAGATATCAAGTTAGTAATGCGATAAAAAGGGGCTAAGAAAGCACACATCTTCTCCGCTCTTTCCCACTCTTTATTACTTGGATAAAATTTATAATTTCTATCATGAAAAGTGAAATTCATGAATGCACGACAATATTTCAAAGCACTTTCAAACATTATATATAAAGCATTCCATCTAGTAGACACATCCAATTTCAAGAAACCTCTACTAACATCATTCAATTTCACTTCTTCAACACATCTACAAAATTCTCTCATCCTCCCATCGGAACTCTTCACATACTTAATACTTTATCTGATTTTTGTCAAAGCATCACTTCACCTTTATATCCTCTTGAACTATAATATTCAAGATATGAGCACAACATTTCACATGAAAAAAATTCACCCTTACATAACAAAGCATTTTGCAAATTAAATCTTTCTTTTAAAATGTTTTGCATGCTATTATTGTTAGAAGCATTATCTAAGGTGATGGAAAATATTTTTGAATCTATTCCTCAATCCCTAAGAGAATTATAAATCTTTCCCGACAATTTAATCCCAACATGTGGACCATCTAAAGTACAAAAAGATAGCAATTTACTATTTAACCTCCATTCTTCATCAACATAATGAGCAGTGACAGTCATATAACATTGTGTAGAATTGTCAGGAGTCCATACATAAGAAGTTAAACAAATTCTACCAGAAATAGTAGCTATTGTTTTCTTAAGTTGTCTTTTCACTTAAATAAACATTCAAACAATAAGTTTTACAAGTGTTTCTGGTAGTGAGTTTAAAATCAGGTTACAAGTACCTATCTACCTCATGCACCCATTCATACTCCATAAATCTCTATAATTGAAGATCATGTTGAATGACAACTTTAGCCAATAAATCTCTATAAATTTTAGGATAAAAATTCCTAAACTTTGCCAATGTAGCTTGTCTATCTAGCAAGCTCCCCACATCGTGATATTTAGGGATTGCATGACATTTATTTAAATGTCGCCTTAAATGAGTGGTTCCCGAAGCACTTTTACAACTATAATATTTTCCGCAACCATTACATTTACATGTTTCTTTTCCATTTATCATACCAATCTTAGTAAAACATTCTCATACTTCGAATGTTTTAGATCTACATTTCTTAGAATTTGAACTTCCACTAACATCTTCTTTGCCATCATCATTATTCTTCCTCTTAGTTTGAGTACTAGACATAACAACATTAGAATCGTTAGAGTCATTACTTGCAGAACTTTTGGCCAATTCAATTATATCATCCATATCCTCACAATCAATTACGAAGTCCATATTGCAATCTCAAAAATAATTACCTGAAAACAAGGGAAAATTTTTAAAATAGAAGTATAAGAAGATGAAAAAGGGAAAATTGTTTTACTCTGCATATAATTTGATAAGAATAGTTTTACCTGGATTTGAATAATTACCTTAAAATATTTGATAAAAACAGTACTGATTATAAGATTATTATTTGCATATGTGTGTATCTTCAATTGCATTTCAACCAAGACAAGGAAGAAAGAAATATGCAAAATTTTTGATAAGTCAAGAATAATGCATTCAATCACTGTTTTTACTCCCATATGTAAGAATATAACTTTTCACCTTATTGTTAGCAATCAGCAAATTGACTAAAGACATCAAAATCCCAAGAACAAAAAAGACAAATAATAATAAAAAAAAAACCAACAACCACCAGAAATATGTGATGACATTTTTATGCATTTACATTTTTATATCTGGTCTGAATTAATTCTACTATATAAGAAGACACAACTCGATCAGTCTCCTTATCTCCTTTTCAAATTCCTTCATTCCTTCCTGCATTCATTTCCTGATCATCTGAATTAATTGTTCATATTCAACTTAGAAAGGTTCCGAAGATTAGTTTTTTTTGAAACTCTCTCCCCCAATGGCTCTTTCTTTTATGATGATTAGTTGAACATATTAAGTCTACGTACCATATATGGGTTGGGCATATAAGCTTCAGGAAGTAAGAGCCATGAGATGAGAGTTTCAGAGAGGGCTGGTTTTCTCAACACCCTTTCCCTCCGATTCCAAAACCAATCTTTAATTTATTATCATATCATGTCAATTTTTATTATTTATATGAATTACAAAGCAAAGAGAAAAAAGAAAGCAGACTTAGAAACAGGAAACTGAAAACATGAAACTCACCAAGTGGGCGAGGGGGTGAGGGAAGAACTAAGAAGACTACTGCGTTTTGTTTTGGTTTTTTTTTATAACGCATCGGGCCGACTTGTTTACCAGCAGGCTAAATTGACCCGAACCCATTTGGCCCGCAGGTTATACGGGCCGGACCAATTAAGCAAGTTTTTTTTGGACCACAAATATTGAAGCCCAACCCAATTTATTTTGCGGGCTTTTCGAGCCGGACCGATTTTGTCACCCCTAATTAGTATACATAAAATTAGAAAAAAAGAAAAAGAAAAAATACAGCTTGTATCTATACAAACATGGTAGTATGTACCATTTTCACTAAGTGAACTCTCTATTCACCAAAAGGAAATAAGTGAACTCCTTCTCATCCAACTCAATAGTGGTAAAAAGCAAATCGTTGTCATGTCTTGGCAATAAGTATGAGCATCTATTAAATCATCACGTAAATGTCTTTTTCTCTCACATATCTTTTTTGCAGATGACCTGTTTTTGTTTAGCAAGACTTCTACGAAACAAGCTAGCATTATGGAAGCAAGAGTATTTTTGTATGTTTTCAAGATAAAAAGTCAATGCTACTAAGTCAAAATTATGGTTCTCTCTTAATACGGATTGAGCCACTGTCAACATGATCATGCAATGTTTTGGGGTGCCATAATCCATAGACCTAGGTATGTACTTGGGAGTACCACTGATACACCAACGGGTATCCAAAAAAGATTTCTCATTTTTTGTTAACACAGTTAGACAAAAATTGAGTGGCTGGAAAGTAAAATTACTCTAAAGGGCAACGAAAGTTTATTCTAATTCAAGTTGTTAATTCAGCTATCCATGTGCACGTTATGCAAACTATTTGTCTTCCACAAGGGGTTGTCAATGAACTTGAGCGTATAAATCAAAACTTTATTTGGGGAGATTCTGAGGATAAAAAGTCTATTGATCTCATTGTTTGGCCAACTATTTATAAGCCAAAACCACTTAGAGGTTTGGGGATCAGGTCTATTCATACAGTAAATCAGATCCTATTGGCAAAAATAGGATGACGTTTGTTGAAAGAGCTTGAAGGTTTCTGGGCTCAATTATTTATTACCAAGTATGAGGGTTTGAGTAGACTCCAGGATTTTTGGAATAAGTCAATTTTCTCACAAACTTGGAAAAACATTAAATTTGGTTTTTAGAGCATCCGATATGGTATCAAATGGATGTTATGTGATGTGAAAGACATTTGTTTTTGGCAAGATAGGTGGCTTACTGATCAACCTCTTTTATCTTGTTGCAAACAACAACCCCCCTCATAATTGGATTAATCAATATGTTTTTGCATATTGCGATGGGGAGAGTTGAAACTTTAATCTCCTAAAAAATTACCTATGTCATACTATCTTACAACAATTGCAAACCATGAATATTGAAGCGTACGCTGGACCAGACCATCTCACACCACTTTTGGTAATTTTACTTCTAGATAAGTCTATCAGTGGCTTATGGAGACTCATGGTGACAAATCAAATTTCCCATGGCAACAAATTTGGAAATTTCTTGGGCCTATGCGCTCTTCTTTAACCCTTTGGAGTCTAACGCATGATCGGCTTAAGACTCAAGAACTCCTTTGTAAACGCCAAATAACAACATCTCCCTCATGCCCATTTTGTGGTGCTCATTTTGAAATTCTATTCATGCTACTCGTGGCTGTCTACCAGCCAAAACATAAGCGAGTCCTATTGAATTTGGAGTGGCTGGATTTTTGAAGCTGCAACACAACACCAGAATAGGTACATCTCAACCTCAACCCTCAGAGTGTTGCACCAACTGAGATCAATCACTGAAACCTCTTGTTTAGAGAAACTATCCATGCCTTGTGATTTAATCGCAACAAGAAATTTCATAGTACTCTCACATTTAGTAATAATCCACTTTGGCTAGTTTAGAAAATCTTAGTTCATATGATAGGCTTACTATTTACTAGATAGAATAATGAGGCCGACAAGCCCCGCCTCCCTTGCTTTTGTAAGCTATTATGTACATTTTTGCTAATGCTTAATATATTTGATCATTTTCCAAAAAAAAAAAAAGTATGGACAACCACATGCACTAAATATGACAAGAATGGAAACTTTAGGTGCAAAGATAGAAAAATAACCAAACCTTAGGGACAATTGCAAAAAGAGAGGAAGATCCCTGGGTCCCAATATCGCAGTATCCAATTTGTGGCGGCCAAAGCAAAATGATACACGCGGCTCTGGTCTGGAGCGCACAGTTCCAAAGATTTCATTTTTATACTGCTCTCCTTAGTGAGGCATAGTTGGACACGACTCTCCTTCTTGCTTTCTCCATAGCCACCTTCTCCCGCCTTGTAGCAATGGCCGTTGGAGTCTTGGCTCTTCAGGGATCTTTCAACGAACACATAGCAGGTATTTATCTTTTTGTCCTTTCGTCGTGCTCTGTTCTTGAATGTGTTGGTAATGACGTGGGGATTGGTGGTTTGGTGATTTCTTGATTTGACAGCGCTGAAAAGATTGGGAGTGAAAGGGATAGAGATAAGGAAACCGGAACAGCTTCAGAGTGTCAGCTCCCTTATAATTCCCGGCGGCGAGAGTACCACTATGGCCAAGCTTGCTGAATATCATAACTTGGTCTTCTTCTTCTCCTTCTTCAATGCTAAATTCTGTTGGCTACATGCATTTTAGAATTTAATACACTTTGTGATCATGTCTGTGGTGTAATTTTTTTATTCAGAGACAGTAAAGTCAAGAAAAGTGGAAGGATTTCTTAATTTCATGTCTTTCCTAGTTTGTTCATTTTCACTAAGTTTTGGCTGTAAAATTTTATAGGATGTTTAATTTCAAGGATGTTAGTTTATTTTGCAGAGGTTTGCTGTAGTGACTTAGGCAGCCAAATGATATGTATCAAATCGCCATATTTTTCTTTTGAAATGAATTCGACAAAACAATTACATAGTCATTGGAATGACCCATCCTTTTGTATTTGGTCTTTTTGGAGGATTTATTCTTACTTTTTTTTTATTTTTAATGACTATAGTTTCCTGCTCTACGTGAATTTGTTAAAATGGGGAAGCCTGTTTGGGGAACATGTGCAGGCCTCATTTTTTTGGCAAACAAAGCTACTGGTGAGTTTATTTTTGTCTCTTTACAAATAGTTTACTAAATAGATAAAATTGATTTATCATATATTGCGATTCAGAACCTAAAGAAAGCATATTTCATATTTCTTTTTCCATTTGTAATAATTCATTGCAGGGCAAAAAACGGGTGGGCAGGAATTGATTGGAGGCCTTGATTGTATAGTCCACAGGAATTTCTTTGGCAGTCAGGTCACCATAGCATCTCTCCTATTTCAACTCATACTAGTCAAGAAGATTATATTTTGTTTCAAAAGATTGAATGTTATGTATGTGGCATTGTACTTGATTAATATCATAAAAAGGTGCCACTTTAAGTATGTAATATCAAGTTTACATCTAATTTAGTTTCTCTTTAACATAATTAAGGTAATTATGCATTTCACTTTTTTAGTTTTTTTTTTGTCCAGTTTAGATAGTTTTCTATTGATGCTGCTGACCACATGAATCAAATGAATTCTTCATATTTTTAATTTTCTGTAGATTCAAAGCTTTGAGGCTGAGCTTGAAGTTCCTGAAATTGTGGATAAAGAAGGTGGACCTCCAACTTTTCGGGGGATTTTTATTCGTGCTCCTGCAATCTTTGACGTGGGGCCTGGAGTTGAAGTGCTGGCAGATATCCCCATCTCATCTGAGAAATCTTCTTCTTCTGATGCTACAATTCAAGACCAAGAGGTGAACTTTGACCTTTTCTACTAGAGTTTTTCATAAAAATATATATGCCTAGCAAAGTTCTGCTTTGATATCTCATATGCACTGTGCGAACTTCAATTCAACAAAGTTTAGTAGAACACTTCCATTCTTGAATTTGGATCTTATTTCACTGTATAGGCAAGGTTGAGAGTTTGATTCTAGTGAACGGGAACTTACTTGGGAGCTCTGCCGCTTTAATGGGTCCAATTATTAGAGTGGGCCAAATTACTTGGTGTGTCTTACTCTGATACTATGTAGTTACAACCTTATCTAAAAACTTGAAGCTGATTTCCTGATGCATTTGCATCTGTTTCTCTGTGTGTTTGTGCAGTTTAAATTAGTCAATGAAATTCTCTCTTAGAAAACTAACAAAGATTTGGTCAGGGGTATCTCACTGTCTTAATGCCCTTCTGACTTGAGGTGATGAAAAAACCTGTACTTGTTGGTGGGGATTGCTTTTTCACATTAGAAGTGCAAAAGCTGTATATTGTAGCTTTACTCCTCAGTTCATTCTCTCTTGGTTTATACTACTTTTGACACTATTTAACATCTAAGGAATGTCTGCATCTCTAAATTTTATGATTTTTTTTTGCCAGAAGTCCATCCTTAGGTTGCACTATTGTTTTGTTCATATAATCCAGCAGCTCAAACTTTCTGTCTCATGAAGAATTGCTGATATAGAAATAATGCCATCTTAATTAATCTGTTCCAATCACATAGCAATAGAAGTGCGTTCTGTTTAGCGTAAAATACCATGATCTATTTCTGTTAATCCCTTAATTATCCATTCCTACTTTCAGATTTTTGCTATAAGTACCTAATTAACTTCTTTGCATTCTGTTGGTCATCTAGCTTTACTTGCTCTTAGTTTCACTGAAGTTGCTGAATTAACCAACACAGGATTCTGTATCATACAGTTTTCCTCTTTCCATATCCTTTTAACTGGCTAATATGCTTTGGGTCCACAAGGAAATACTAGAGTTGTTTTTGTAATATACATAAGCATTTGTAATTTCGTCATCAAGACACTTCATTGCTACTATTTTACCACATTTAGCAAATCAACATCTGGAACAAAATGATTCTATCATGGTCTGCCATTGCAGAAACATAATACTTAGAAGTTTGTGTCCTTTTGATGTGAGGAAAGACTCTGTATTGGAGAATGTTTTTTTAGCGCTTTCCTTATAAAAAGGTCCTAACCATTAACTGTTGATTTATTTATATATTTATTTCAATTAAGAAGAGTTGCAATTTACCTTTTCTTTCTTTTACCTATGTTCTCAAAAGAGAAGAAGAGAGGAACATGGATTTGAATGCTTAGAATAAGATATCTTTATTTCTTTTGCATTTGGTAATCATCTTGTGCCTTGTACCATAGATTGCTGACAATAACAGACTTCTAACGCTTTTGTGTTGTTGTGATTAATGGTAGTACGAACTAAGAATTTCCCTTTAGTGTAAGACTATGCCTTTTGGACATGAGAGTTTGTATTGGCTCTTTCCAGGGAAGATTTTTAAACTTCCTCACAGTGTTCTTATCATTGTGGAGTTCATTTTGTAAAGTCATGAAATTTTACTTGCATCAAAAGTACTTGCACATTCATATGTGTGTACAAATAAGTAACACGTGTATGTATGTAATGCACAAGTGGTGCTCGTTAGCTCTGAATCATGCACAGTTCTCCCTTTGTCTGTTGGGAGACTCTTACTGAAGTGTTGAGGTTCCATTTTCAATTGTGCTAACTTGGTTGGTGGCTGAAGCATCTGAAGCATTTAAAGTTAAAACTGCAATTTCATATGTGTTGGTTGTCTGGTAGAATTTTCTGATTTGCTTCATATGCCAGGGGAATACTGGGGCTGAGACTAAAGCCATTGTTGCTGTGAGGCAAGGAAACTTGCTGGCAACTGCTTTCCACCCTGAATTGACGGCTGACTGCAGATGGTATGTATGCTTTCTCTTTATACTAAGAGATCTGTTTGATCCTTTTGCGGATTATGGACATATTCTTGTACAGGCACTCTTACTTCTTGAAGATGGCAAATGAGGTCTCAGAAGGAGCTTTGACTAGCATCTCCTCAAGTGCCGAGGATTCTAGCATTTCAGAGCATCCTAGTAATGATCTTCCAATTTTTCATTCGCAAAACACGTGTTAGGACTTCTAATGAAAACAAGTAGATTCACAGTCCTATTTTTGGGTGATTTTTTCATAGCTATTTTGCTTTTGCATTTTTAGTCGTGTTCAAAATGAGAAGTTATTCATTGTCCCTTGTCAGCTCATAGTTGATAGAAACTCGTCAATCCGCCAGCTGGTATTGATTGAGTCTTTTGTATCTGCATGTAAGATGTGTACATAATGCTGGAATTGGTTATTCTATGAACAGCTCAGTAAATTATCATTGTTACTCTTAACTTGGCTTCTTCAGTTCGTTTCTTTGTGTGTGCGTTTCTTTTTTCCTCTAATTAATGTTGGAAGTAAATTGATGACACTGTTGACAGAGGAAGCGCTCAAGAGTAACAAGTTTCTCCTTGCCAGTTCAGACGTGAAAATTTTAGATATCAAATTATCTGATTGGAGTCAGGGTTTGAATCCTCCAGGACGGTGAACTTTGTCATCAAAAGAACCAAGAACGTGCTCTTGCACATGGAAGCAGTAGGTTAGAGCTTAGGTTGGGGCTTGGATTGTTGAATGCAACGTGCAATGGAAGCAAGAATAGAAAGATGCGGACTGACCACAAGGTCGGCCAACATCTTTCCATTTCTATAAGATTTGATTGATTTGCTTAATTTGCTCGCCTCCCCAATTCCAAGTTGTAGCTTCTTACACTAGATTGAGTTCAATAGATCCAACACGTTTAGATTAGAAGCTTTTGAAGCAAAAAAAAAAAAAAAAGCCCGGAATTTCTCCTGCTACCAAGTTAAAACATTTGAAGAGGTGATCAGTGAAACGATGATATGATTTGGGGTGGTTGTAAAGACTGTTGTTGAAAACTAGTTTGTTGTTAAAAAAAAAAAAGGCACTAGAATTATGAGCTTCTGATACACTTGAGAGATCTTTTGTAAAAATGTTTGCACCATCTTTTTTTATTATTATATTTTAACTTAAAGGAATTATGCTCTAAATATAAAAGATTAGATAAAAAAAATGACAGGTTTTGGACTATTTGTGATCCTTGGAGCATAAAAACATTAGACAATGAATAAAACTATTGGAAATGAATAAGATGAAAAATAGGCAATTGCAAGGGAAACGGAAACCCTTTAGTTTTAAGGCTTGTGTGAGTCCGTCATTTATGGTCAGCTGCGCTCTAGTTTCCAAGGTGGTCAATTTCTCATTGGCCCTATCCCACTACCTATAAACCAGACACTATATGTATAATATGTTAATTATTACTAAATAAAATCTATTCAAATCAAACTTGTATCCCAGGGAAGGGAAGCATGCATACAAATTTTTATCACAATCTAAGCTGGTTTTTAATTTTAACATGTGTGACAGAGACTTGTTTTCTTTTAAACTATTCATTAATCAATGAAATTCGCATTAATTTCTGAAGTGATTCTTTTTACTTTTGGCTGTCTTCTTCATCTTTAGGATACAGGTGGTGGGGTAGTTCCTTCACTGCAAAATTTTGGCAAGATTCCTTACTCTGCATTTCTATAAAAATACAAAAAGAGCAAGTTCGAAGGTCTAATATTACATTTCTACGTCCTTAAAAAAAATTCTTATAAAGTCAACGAGTTTGCTTCTGATTGACTCCAACAAATAAAATCTTATACGTTTCTCTTTTCCAGTTTCATACCTTTAATTATAATTGATAGCCCAATAGTCAACTTCTCGGCCCTACGGAAATGGAATAAAAAAGAGCTGTTTTCCAACTGTTTTTATTCATGAGAAGAAGCTATCTAGCATATCTTAAGCCAAACTCCAAGATTTTGAACTATTAAAACCCCTTCCAGTTCACCTTGTTTCATGCACTTTGCATACTCAGTATAGACACCACTAGAAAAGAACTCAAATTTTTTGCATTCTGATAAACAGAGATGGGTAAAAGAAGATTGTTTCTTCCCGTTGTTTTCCTCCTCTTATTTGTCTCTCTAGAAGCAATCATTGCTCAAGCCCAAGGAAATGGAAATGGAAATGGAAATGGCAATGGTGATAATAATGATGACGGAAAGGAAAAGGATGATGGGAAAGGAAATGATAACGAGGGCAATGACAAGAAGAAAGAACAGAAACCTCCCAAGGATCCTGCCACTGACTACAAGAAATTGTCTTCATTACCAAAGACAGGACAAGAAAGAGCTTTCTGCCAAGCTCAGGGAGCTTGTTACTACAAGACCCTCACTTGTCCAGCTGAATGCCCTAAGAGGAAGCCCAAGAAGAACAGGAAGGAGAAGGGATGCTTTATTGACTGCAGCAGCAAGTGTGAAGTCACTTGCAAATGTAAGCCAACATACTAGCTAACTACTATATTATCAGTACCAATTCTCATGCACTTTTATGCACTTAGAAAATTGTCTTTATAATATTCATTTTCATTTGGGCAGGGAGGAAACCTAAATGTGATGGCTATGGCTCACTATGCTATGATCCACGATTTGTTGGTGGTGATGGTGTGATGTTTTACTTCCATGGAGCAAAGGGAGGAAATTTTGCCATTGTCTCAGATGACAACCTCCAGATCAATGCACACTTTATTGGAACTCGACCAGCTGGGAGGACTCGTGATTTTACATGGGTTCAAGCTCTTGCTGTCATGTTTGATACTCATACCCTTGTCCTTGCAGCTAAGAGAGTCTCGAACTGGGATGATAAAGTTGATGCTCTCATGGTGAAGTGGGATGAGAAGCTGATTGATGTCCCAACAGATGGAGAAGCAGAATGGAGAATTAGGACAGATGAAAGAGTTGTAGTAGTTGAAAGAACTGATGATCTTAACACTGCAAGAGTCATCGTCTCTGGATTGGTACAATTGGAGATAAGAGTGACTCCTATAGGAGAACAAGAAAACAAAGTTCATAATTACCAGTTGCCATCTGATGACGCATTTGCTCACCTTGAGGTACAGTTCAAGTTCTTTGATTTGACAGAGTCGGTTGAGGGAGTTCTTGGCAAGACTTACCAGCCAGGGTATATAAGCCCTGTGAAGATAGGTGTGCCCATGCCAATGATGGGTGGGGAGGACAAATACCAGACTCCATCTTTGTATTCTACTGCCTGTAGAGTTTGCAGATTCCAAAGTCCGTCTACTGTGGTTGCTACAGTCTGATTATTTCAATATTGTTGGAATACCATTCTTCTGTATTGATTAAGCAGGCTCCAATTTGGAGTCGATCTTTTGTATTTGGGATTGGATTAATATCGTTGTCCAGGAAGTTCAAATAAGGGCAGTAAGAAAACGCCCAAAAGTGTTGTAACCCTTATCTGATTAATGAAGAATTTCTTTTCTTTTCTTTCTTTTTTTATTTTAAAAAATCAAGTATTTGATCTATTTCAGAAGAAGAAGATGCAACAGGAAATATGAGACCCCTTTCATGTGTTTTAATATTTGATATGAAACGTTTACCATTCAGAACATTATTGATTATTCTATTTCTTCACACTAAGGACAATGCGTTTGCTTGTGTCCAAATATCAATATGATGGCAGTGGTGACTGGTGGTTGCGCGGTGGGCATGTAGGGGCATGCGGGTTTGGACGAAAATGGTGATTTGCAGTGTGTAAAAGAGAATTCCGGGGGTTTTCTATTTAGTGGATTTTTTTTTTAGAAAGGTTGAACAGTAATTTTCTGAATTTACCCTTCCACGGTTAACCAATTATCATAAAAGTGTTGACTTCACTGCAATTTAGTCGGATTCCGAGCAATACACCAATTCATGAAACTTTAGGATCCAATAATTTTTTTTAAAATGATAGAGACTCAAATTTGTCAACAGAGTAAACGTTAGGGTCAAATGTGCCAATAACTCTAAGAGGAAATCTTAAAAAGAAGAGAACCATCAAATAGTCAATTTTATTATTTGAATTTAGTTACATTGTTTTTGTTCCATCTAGGGTACGCTTATTTTAAAGATGTTTTACTGACATATTATCAATAGATAGACATTTGTTATTTTAAAATACATTATCTTTATATAATATCTTGATTGTATTTTCATTTTCATTATTTTTACATTAATAATTTTAAAAAAAATTACAACAAAATATGAATAAATAAACATTAATAAAAAATATTTTCTAATTTTTTAAATCTAAAAAAAATGTTTAATATAAAATAATAAAATTGTGTGGAATTCCAATGTAAAAACTAGGGAAAAAAATTACATTTTGAAAGAGCGTAGGTAATTTTTTTAAAATAGAAAAACACCATTGACATTAGTGTTTTCCTAACTCTTATGCTATTTGTAGTAGTATTTAGGGTCATTTTGACACAATTGATGCTATTTTGGATTATAATATTGATATGATTTGGATTATAATTTAAAAAGTATAATTAATTTAGTAAAACAATTCAAGACTTTGTATGCACAATATATGTTAATTTTGACAAATTAGACATTATAGTGTAATTTTATCTAAGTGGACAGTGACAAGTTTGACATTTTAATGTTAACTTTAAAATATCAAAATTAACAAATTTGAGAATGTTTTGACAAAATTGGCATGTTCTAATTATATTTATAAATGGTATATAATTTTTTTTAAAAAAAATTATTTTGGGTACTTGCTCTTCCATGGCCCCTCAAATGCTCATTAAAAGGATCAAAAAGATAATTAGGCAAGAATGGGAATTAAATCTCGTCAGCTCTCCTCAAGTAGTTGTCTATTTTATACCTTTAGGGTTCATTTTTATTTGTCCATTAAAGTACTCTTTTGATTTCCTAAGAAAAAAGGTACAGTACTTTTTTTTTTATTGACTTTCTTCATTAAGTCCCATTTTCTTTTCCCTTTTATGGTGATGGAGAATTTAGTATGGGAAAATGCTAAAATTTATCAAAATGAACTATATGTACTTATAGAAGCCCCCACCCCCCCCACCCCAAAAAAAAAGAAAAGAAAAGAAAAGAAAAAAGAGTAATCAATTATGTGTTAGAATAATTCAACTTCTCTAAACTATTTGTTTCCATGTAAGAACGTTTTTGCTAAAAATTTAAATATCGAATTTGATAATGATTTAGATATATCACTTTATTTTTCTCTCTTAAAAAAAAGAAGTAATTCAACTTGTTGAACTGAATTGGTGTCACTCAAAATAATAATTAAGATAAAACTTGAAGTCATCGAATATGGTATGATATGTTATGTATACAATATTCTATTTATAAATAACAAAACATCATTTTGTGAAAAAGTTTGTGACAATTATATAATGCGATAGAATTTTAATGCTTGCTGGACACAAACTTTGTCTTCCCCCACTTTTTCTTATTATCAATATATAAATCATCAATTATATAGTTCTTATTTTTATCAACTAATAATTAATATCATATATATAATCTTGTTATAAATTCCATAATACTAAACATGGTTATTATATTAATTAAAACAATTTTATTAGATTAAAACATGTAACTATGTAGATTAAAATAGTTATATTATTATCTATGTAACTATAAATTATGTTATTAATTATATTGATTTAATTTATTTTATGTTATTAACTATATAACTAACGAATTATTAGTTACATTATTAACTATATAGATTAAAAAAATTTATTATTATCTATGTAAACTATATGTGAAAAAAAAATATAACTATAAGTATGTTGTTAATTATATTGATTTAAATTAGTTTATATTATTAATCATATAACTAATTATAATTTACGTTTTTAATTATGTAGATTAAAGTAGTTATATCATTAGTAACTATGATTAATTATATAACTAATGAACCATGAATTACATTATTAAGTATATAGATTAAAATAGTTTTATTATTATCTATGTAACTATATTAAAATTTATATTTAGATTAACTATTAGATTTAAAATAATTATATGAAAAGCGGGAATGAAATCTGAGAATAATCAATTATGGGGACGGAATGAAGATGATAATATTCCTGCAAAGATGGGAATTAAATTTAATGATAAAATAATAACATCCTTTTCTTCAACAAGAAGAAATTCACACAGCCTTTGGCTGTCGGTCCATTATTCCAATCGTGTAAGAGTAAACATTGTGACTCAAAGTTCAAAAATGAGGTAAAGCCTCCTTTTTCCTCCCATCCTACTTTTCGCTCCCTTTATTTATTTATTACTTTTAAACAGTTTGTAAACATTTTATGATAGTTTTAAGTTGATATTCCCAATTTTTTTTTTTAACTTTTGAATGCAATCACTTTTTTAAGTCCCAATAATTCAGGTAGAGAAATCCGCCATATATACTGACAAACTATTTTGAATTTATAAAAAATACACATAATTTTTAATTTTTTATATATTTAAACCATTTTTGATTCATAAAATATACTCATAATATTTTTTCCCTTTTATATATAGGTAAACTATTTTTGAATAAATTAAACTACCCCAACTATCCACCCCTATAACGTTGTATATAAATGGTTTAAAATAATTAAAATTAATTTCGATTCATAAAATATACCGCCATGGATAGAGATTGTTTGAGTAATTTTAATTGTTTGAAAATAGTTTATGGGAATAAAAAAGAAAAACAAATATTATGAATATTTTCAATGAAACAAAAAATAGTTCACGAATATATTACACGAATTTTCCCTATCATGTATATAATTAATTTGTTCAATCCGTGAATGCAATTTTTTAAAAAGTAGTCTTTTTGAATTTTTAAAATAAAAAATTGACATTCAATTTCAAATATAATCGGGAGATTAATAAAATTAAATACAAAATTCCACTAAATTTTGAGATTGAAGTGCAATTTAATCTTTCTTTCTTCTTCTTTTTTTTTCTTTCCCAATGATATTTGATATTTTTAGAGCTTTGCATACATAAAATCATTCGTCAATGGGTATATATATATATATATATATATATATATATATATATTTGGACATCAATCCAACAACTCTTTTCTTATCTCCAACCATTTTTTTTTAAAAAAAATTTCCCCAACAAAATTCTTATCACATCAAAATTTTAAATACTTTTCAAACCCCACATACTTATTTATATAAATAATACTTTTTGTTTAAAATATCACTATTAAATATTTTATTAGTTACATTTTATAATAATATCAATAATGTAAGAATTTAAAAATATCATATCCAACTTTTAATTATCTTCCAAAAATTCTTATCCAAATACAATAATTTCCAAAACAAAAATATCATTTTGGATTGGTATATATCCAACCAAAAAAAATTTGATTGTTTAGACTCAACAATAATATTTCCAAGACCACGACCAAGCCATATTTTTGCGTGATGTAATTTAAAGTGCTCACAAGTTAAAGCTCCACCGTAAGTACAACATTTCTAACCCTCAAACAAACAATGTAGATTTCTTGTTTTTTTGGAGACCATGGGTCCTGTATTGCTAAAGACCAAAAGAAAAAGTGAACCCGAAAGTACAGGGGTGACCAGGTTGAAAAGAAAGAAAGATGATAGAAAAGAAAGTTGACCTTCTCATCATATCAGATAAAGTAATACTCAAAAAGGTTTTCCCTCTTCTACCTTTGGAGTCCTACGTTATGGAACCAAATATAAACCAGCAAAATCAAACACAAAAAGAAGTCAGGAGCCGTATGTTTCACAAGGACCGGCATTAATGGTGAGAAAGAAATGCTTTGGCTGAAAGAGGAAAACATGTGAAATTGGAGCAAAAGAGCATAGATCAAGTATTAGAATGAAGGGGAGAGATGAGAAAACAGAAGAGATAAGTGGTGTCAGTGAGAGCCATTTTAGTATCAAAGATTTAAAACTGGTGCAGTAAGGAAGTGTTCGTATTAACCAAAATGAACAAGATCAGACAACTTGCAGAAGAGCCACAACGGGCATTTACCTCCACCTCTTATATTATATTGACTCACCGTAAGAAGCTATCCCCATTTATAAATTGTCTTTCTTCCCCCACCAGAAACCATCTGATCTGCTCTCTCTTCCTCACCGGCTCTCTCCAGCTCAAAATCTCTCACCACTATCTCCACCTCAAACTCTCTCAATCTCCTCTGTTCCAGGCAGTCATGTTTGGAAAAATTTTCTTCAATCTTCTTACCGGAAGGATGACATATGTATGGATTATTCTAAATTATCTGCTACTTACGGGTTCCGTAGCTGTCTTTTGCATATCTCAGGAAGGTAAAAGCTGGGGCCAGCATTTTGTTAAAAAAGGAATCAATGCTGATGGCGGTTCGGCACTTGCCTTGATACTGGTTTTCTCTTATTATGTGGCGTGGACACTAATTATTGGTTTAATGAACAAATGTGGTATCATTGCATTTATTTGCCATGGTTGCCGGGACAAAATGAGATGCGTTATCTACATCTTGATGAAGTCAATAGTTCTTGTCGGGTTCCCAGTAACTTCTGTTTTGGCTGGGGGGTACTTCGTATCCCGCAAGGCTTTTGTAGCTTGTGTGCTGCTCCTAGTTAGTTCCATGTCGTTCGTACTATTTTTATTTTCTCTTGCATTGGAAACTGCCATTCGTCGGGATCGGGAGCAGCAGCAGCAGCAGCAGCCAGCCCAGCCAGCCCAGCAGCAGCAAGCCCAGCCAGTCCACCAGCAGCAGCAGCCAGCCCAACCAGTCCACCAGCAGCAGCAGCCAGCCCAGCCAGTCCACCAGCAGCAGCAGCAAGCCCAGCCAGTCCACCAGCAGCAGCAGCAAGCCCAGCCAGTCCACCAGCAGCAGCAGCCAGCCCAGCCAGTCCACCAGCAGCAGCAGCCAGCCCAGCCAGTCCACCAGCAGCCGCCAGGAGAAATTCAAGTTGCAGCAGATGAACCAGCAGCAGCAGCAGGAGCAGTTCAGCTAGCCAAGCTGCAGCCAGCCCAGCCAGTCCAGCCAGGAGAAATTCAAATTGTAGCAGAAGAACCACCAGCAGCAGCAAGAGTTCCGCATCCCGAACCATTCTGTAATCTAGATAATCTAGATGACCTTGGTTTTCTGGATGTCATGATTGCAGTAATGTTGTCTATTCTCCTGCAATTCCAGAAGAAGAGTGATTTTCAAAAAGTTGCTTTGGTTATCATCACTGCACTTCCTTCATTATATAAAATAGTGTTCCCATGGTTATTCAATGAGGCTTTGAGATTCGCGCGTACACATGGGAACCGTGCTCAAGTCTAGGTGTTAGGACTAGTTTTACCATTGTATGCTGTTGATTTTGTTTTCTTTTTTTTTCTTTCTTTTCATTCTATGATGATGATGATTGAATATTTTTTCTCGTAATATGTATTCTATGTTTTAGCTTTTAGTTGTAGCGTCTAAAGTGAGTTCTTAGAAGTCTTTTAATCTTTTGGTTTTTGGGATGAGTTTTTTTGTTTTGGTTAGGGCTCTTAACAAATTGAAAGTTAATAAACAAAGTTCGTTAAAGTTTGTTCGTATTCGATTAGAACTCGTTTATTTATTAAATAAATTAAACTCAAATATTAAAATTTGTTCGTTTACTAAACGAACGAATACAAATCTTGTTCGGAATCAATTCAAACTTTCGCGAACACTATAATTAATATATAATATTATATATATTATTTATATTATATATAATTTAATTTTTTATATTATATATTATTTTTACATATAATATTTATATATATTATATATGTAAAACATATTATATATTTTATAGTTTAAAAGCAAAATAGAAAAATAAAATTTGAGCTCAAACTCGAACTAATCGAACAATTTAAATTCGGTTCATTAGATTAAACGAACCGAACACGAACATTTGCGAATATTACGAACAAATAATCAAATGAACACGAATAATATTTGGAACTCGAATGTTAATCGAACGAATTCGAACAGTGATTGAATACTTTTCGAACTCAAGCTCAAAAAATTGAAGCTCGATTCATTCGTGTTCAAATACAGCCCAGCTTTGGTGTTGGGTACGGTGTCTACTAGTCAATTACCATGTTTTGGCACTGATTTTCTCATTTCAATATTATTCGCAACTTCAGCTCTTGCTTGACAAAATTTATATATCCTCTAATTTTGCATTTGTAATATAAGTACAATGATTGTCAAACTTATTTGTATATATCATACTTTCAGTAATTATAGTTGGTCACAACATAATATTTTGGTAATTTTTATTTGAAAATGATTCTGAAATGTCCATTATCCAAAATATCAATCAGATTTGTTTACACCGCCTAAGTTCCTATTAACAATTTTGTGTGATTTCCTTATAATTTTTTTTGTATATTTGTATATTTAATGCCCTTAAATTTGGTTATAAATAATTAAGAAAATGGTGTTATTAAATCCCACACTCCAACACACATTTGACCATATTTAGGATAATATTATCCTTTCGGTAATTATAAATTAATTTTTTCAAGTTTTGGTCATATTTTTTATGTAAGAATGGAAAATTTTATAATAATAGAAAATATCTGTCAATTTATAGCATCAAATAATAATACTTTTATGGTAAATCTCATTAAAATATTTTTTTTAAAAAAAATTACTTTATAAAATAGTTTCACGACCTGTTACACAGAACTCCTTCATAGTGCCGTGTACACGCACGAGGAACTCAAGGTGGACAGTTGTAAATGAAGTATTTTATTCTTCTATTTGGTAAATTTTTATAATGTCATTTTATAATAACCAAAACCTTGATCCGTGTATAAAATGTTGTGCTTCATAGTTACTAGGATTTTCTTTATATATATATATATATGTGCGCGCGCGTTTATTTTGTTGGCTTAATTTTAATTTCATTATGAGATTTTTGAAAGACTTGTGGTTAAAAACGAAAAATTAATTTCGATTTAATCCTTAAAAACATGTGATCTTTGTAATTAAGTTCTAAGTGGTGGTCATGTTTCAATTTAATCTTTTAAAGGTCAAAACTATATTAGATGTTGATGAAAATAGAAAATATACAAAGCCTAAAATTAGAGGCACATCAATATTTATCATTTCATCATTGTAAGGAACATAAATTTAAGGAAACTGGTTCCATTTCGAAAACTTAAGTGTATTTGAATAGTAACTTTTTCTTTTTACTTTCATTCAAATTGTAATTTGAAAAGTTTTTTTCTCAAAATGAGATTAGTTTTTTTGTGTTTAGATAAGAATTGTTGTTTGAGAATTGAAAGTTTCATGTGATATTTTTTTAGGCTCATGTAATTGATAATGGTATAAAATATAATTAATAAATTATTTGAGATAGGTAGTATATTTAATTAAAATGAATATAAAAATATTATTTATATGAATATGTGAGACTTGAGTAATTGAGAAATTTTAAAATTTGGACAGTGATAAAAATTTAGAGATAATTAAATTGTTTTGAATTAAATTTTTATAGAGAATGATGAATTTTGTTTCAAATTATTTACCAGATACATATTGTTTTGTTTTTTTTTTATTAAAAAAAAAACAAGGTTTATTAATGAAGGCCCAAGTGGAATTAATTACGCCGCACAGAAAAAACTCAGCCCCACTAATCCTGCTTCAAGAGAAAACATGGAGGACCAAAAAAAAAAAAGGTACATAATTTTCTATTCTTTTTATTTATGAGAACATAATTTTCTATTCTTAATCATTTTCTAGCGACCTTATTTTCTGTATCAATTTTACATATTCATTAAATATTTGGGAGAATTTGAAAGGATAATAGTGGGAAAGCATGAGAGAAAAGGAGAATAAACTAATTTTGAGCATATAACTTGTCAATTTTTAACTCTTGTATTGGGTGCATTCCCTTCTGTCTTTTTAATGAAATCACTGCCTTTCAGAAAAACAAAAGTTCAAATAGCATGTGTGTTAAGAGCAGCAGCACCTTTAAGAGAGAAATTTATCATAACATACCATTTTTTTTTTCCTGTTGCTTAAAGGGAAAAATATAATTTGGTATCTATGACCGAATTAAACTAATCTTAATAAAAATTCTTAGACATGTGAGTTATGTAAAGATATGTTGTTATAGTAAAATATTCATAGCAATCTATTAATATTAAGACTGATGTATTCTTGAGTTGATTAATAACTAACCTTATAAAGATTTAAATTTTACTAAAAATATTATATAACATTCAAATTTATTTTTTATTTTCTTTAACAGTTCAAAGTATAAACTCTAATTTCTAAAATTAGTATTCAGTTACCAGTGTTGGCTCTAATATAAATCATACTTTTAATAATTAAATTTCATACTTTTAACATTCAAATTTATTTTTTATTTTCTTTAACAGTTCAAAGTATAAACTCTAATTTCTAAAATTAGTATTCAGTTACCAGTGTTGGCTCTAATATAAATCATACTTTTAATAATTATAGTTGGTATCACAACATAAAATATATATATATATATAGATAACTTTTTATTGAAACAAGATTATGAAACAGGTACATAATCCACAAAATATCCATCAGATTTGTTTACACCAGAACCAGATGGTATAGGCTGAGCTCTGTTAACAATTTTGTGTGATTTGTTTTTAATTTTTTTTTGTATTTTTATATTTAATGCACTTATATTAGGATATGAAGAATTAAATCGTAAGAAGAAATATACCAACTTGAACTTAAAAAGAAACGTTACTTTTTTACAAGATGTAGATTATTTAGTATTATTACATAAAAATAATAATTATAAAAGATTAATAAAATGATGAATTTACTTAATACAACGTTCATCATCCTCTCCGTAGGAAGGTGTTGTTGAATTGCATGTGGATGTGGTGGACACAAAATGATGACTTTTTAACCAAATTAACCCTATTTTTTCAATTCTAATTTTTTTGTTAATTGTACATAATATCTTGATTGTATTTTCATTTTCGTTAGTTTTGTATTAAAAATTTTATCGTAATTTCAATATGTATAAATAAACATTAACAAAAATGTATTGTATATATTTTTAATCTGAAAATATATTTTATAATATAGACAAAAGGAAATAATACAAAGAAAATACAACCCGCCCCACAATAATTTTATGACAAAAAAGCTAAGGGTCAACAACAAAAAAAAATAGAGGCGTGGCTTGGTTTTTTTTATAAGAAAAAACCATTGGGATTGGAGTTTTACGGAAAACAGCCATAAAACACTGGCATTTTTTGTTGAAAAGGACTGGTCTCTGATGAACTCAACATGTTTTGCATAAGACAACGTATATGAATTTTTCTCGTCATCACGCTTTGATTATTAAAATTGACAATTTTTTCTCCATTCCAGGAGAAAAGATGAAATGGAGGATTTTTTAAAAAAAATATTTCAAGTCCCCCAAAAAAAAGGAGATATCCAAAAATTTATTAATAAGAAGGAAAAATGTCAGAAACAGCACAAAACCGGAACATATATATAAGTGATACTTCTTTCATTTTCAAGTGGCTCAAAATATTTAATCCGATCTGAAGATTGGGAGAAAAACGATGAGGTGTGGATAAATATTGTTACACATCCTAAATATTTGGAATAAATCTGAATTTATAAGACGATATACCAATATCTAATCAGCTATACCGATAACTTAAAAAGATTTACTCGAAGATTGTGAATTTATTTTATGCATCCAAATTTAAAACTTTCATCAAAATCAGTTTATATATCGATTATCAACATAACAAAGAGAGGGAGAGAGAAAGAGGAAAGCTGTTTATGAAATATTATCGAAGACGATAAAGAGTTCTTCAATACCATCATCTAAAATTGCAGTACACCCACATCCACCCATGTCTCGTCCTGCTCCCTTCAACCACCAGATACGGGATGGATCCAAAGATTGTCTTGAATGTGTAGGTCTCATATTCTCCATTTTAATAATTGCTGCGATTATCTCAAGTATCGCTTTAAGGACCCAAAAGAAGCCCGATTTTCAAGTAGATTCTATGCTAGTTTCTCCGTTGAACATCTCTAATTCCCAGTTAACGGCAAACTGGACTTTTACAATCAACGTGAAAAACTGCGACAAGCATACTGTTATCGGTTTTACGAATCTTGAAGTTACCGTCCTTTATAACAAGACTGAATTTTTATCCAAGGCAATGGTTCCCACACTTCATCTACAACCCAAAAACCGAACAACGTTGTTTGCAACATCTAGGGCTTATCTACAAGGACTAAGCAATTCAGTTCCAAAAACGATGGCAGAAGATCAAAGAAATTGCCTTGTCGACTTTGACATGGTATTGTTTTCCAAATTGAAATTTTATCATCTGAGCAATACTTTGATTTACGATATACATCTTCTTTGTAAGGATGTAAAGATTGTCTTTCCCGAAGTTGGTAAACAAGGGACAATGCTTGGAGGTCCTTATCGATGTTCTTACACATATTTTCATCAGTATGATGATGTTGTTGATGATGAAGATGATTATTGAATATTTTTTACCATAATATGTATTCTATGTTTTAGCTTTTAGTTGTTGTAGGTCTACGTGACTTCTTGGAAAGTCTTTTTATCTTTTGGATTTTGGGATGAGTTTCTCTGTTTTGGTGTTAGTTGTGGTGTCTACAAGTCAATTACCATTGTTGGCCTTTCTCATTTCAATATTATTCACAACTTCAGCACTTGCGTCACAAAATTTATATATCCTCTAATTTTGCATTTGTATATTTATATATGGGTGGTTTAATTAGTACAATGATTGTCAAATTTACTTATATAAATCATACTTTCAGTAATTATAGTCGTGGGATGACAACTTAACAATTTGATCATTTTTATTTAAAAATGATTCTGAAAATGTCCATTATCCAAAATATCAATCAGATTCGTTTAGACCAGATGATATCGGCTAAGAACCTATTAATTTTTTTATATATATTTGTATATTTAATGCACTTAAATTAGGATATAAAATAATTAAATAGTATGAAAATATATGTATTTATACTATACTATTATACAATCAAGAAGAAAAATATTTGAAACAAAAATTATAGATTTTGTTTTAACATATGTAAAATATTGACAAGTAGATGTATTTTAGTTGATAAAGCGGATATTCTGTTCGTATTATACTCTTCACAATTGTGATATATATATAAATAAAAAAAATTTATAAAAAAAGAACCACAGACACCAATTTATTGGAAACTAAAAGGCACAAGAGTTTTGCTTGTTATAAATAAATTAATGAATGGGGAGGCCAATTAGGTAGTTGGGAGGACAAGGTCAAATAGCTTTCCAACGTACGTTAGCTAAGCCATAATTCTTGCATTTGCATGGCAACAAGCCAACAACAATGCCACGGCCTTTTCCTTTGGTATGTATATACTTGTAAAAATATCTTGGATTTTGGGATTGATTATTTTAGTAGGTAGGTGAAAAATGTGCGCATGCTTCAATGTATGCAATCCAAATTCTTTCGTTTTCTTCAAAAAATATCTGTTTACTTCAAAAATTAAAATTGTATTAATTCCTTTCTTTTCCAAACTTAGCTCTTGAAACAACTAAATTATGCACATTTAATTCAAATTTGGAGAGAGAATCTTGTAGATTTAATTCATTTGGAGAAATCCAATCAATTCAGTTCCAAAAACAATGGCCGAGGTTCAAAGAAATTGCCTTGTCGACTTTGACATGGTGTTGTTTGCTAAATTGAAATTTGATCATTTGACCTACACAATAGATTACGATATCGGTCTTCTTTGTAAGGATGTAAAGATAGTACTTCCAAAAATTGAGAATCGAGGAACAATGGTTGCAGGTCTTTATATAGATGTTCTTACTCATATTTTCATCTCTATAATGATGATGATGATTGAATATTTTTTCTCATAATATGTAATATGTATTATATGTTGCGTTACTCTTTTCTTTCCGTTCCATTTCAATTATTTATGTTTTTTTTAGGCATTCCATTTCAATTAATCATTTTTTAATTTTAATACGTATTTTTTCATTTTCATCCTTATTATTAACAAAGACTTTGAATAGCCGTCTATAATTTATTGAATAGTGTATTTTTTTAAAAAAAATAATACTTATGCACTAGCTATTAAATAAATACAACTTAAAAAGTCTACTAATATAATTATTATTTTTAAAATATACATAAATTTTTAAAATGCACAATTAAAATTGAACGAAAAGCACTGATTTTTTAAGTTGTAGTTTCTAAGTGAGTTCTTGGAAGTTTGTCTTTTCATCTTTTGGTTTTTGGGATGTCTGTTTTGGTATTGGGAGTTGTGTCTACTAGTCAATTACCATTATTTTGGCACTGATTATCTCATTTCAATATTATTCGCAACTTCAGCACTTGCTTGACCAAATTTATATATCCTCTAATTTTGCATTTGTAACATCAGTACAATGATTGTCAAACTTGCTTATATACATATATATATATATATATATATATATATCATACTTTCAGTAATTATAGTTGGTCACAACATAATGTTTTGGCCATTTTTATTTGAAAATGATTCTGAAAATGTTCATTATCCAAAATATCAATCAGATTTGTTTACACCGGCAAAGATCCTATTAACAATTCTATGTTATTTCCTTATAAAAAAAATATTTGTATATTTAATGTACTTAAATTTGGTTGTAAATAACTAAGAAAATATATTTATTTATACTATACTAATATTCAATCAAGAAGAAAAATACTTATAACTAAAAATAAAGATTTTGTTTTAACATATGAAAAATATTTAGTATTATTATATAAAACTAATCATTATAAAATATTAATAAAATTTTGGATTTACTTAAATATCCAATGTCCATTGTTGAAAATAAAGAATTAGAAGTAACATTGTGTTCAACGTTGTCAAAAATTTTGGAACACATAATTTAGTTGTTGAATTACGATAGTCGATACTTGATATTATATTTGAAATTTAAAAACCCGTTTAAATTCATCTACAAAAACTCCAGCAATTAGGTTTGCAATACAATACTAGTATTTGAAAATAGGAATAAAAAATTTGAAGTGTTAAATGATCGGTCTAGATAATTTTGTTCCCACAAAGTTACACATCCTAAATATATATAGCCCATTTAAAAATTTATCAAAAATCTCACTTTTAAGTTTCTGAATGTGTTGATCGCTTTCGTATAGTTTTGATGTGTTTGATGTATTTATTACTTTCACATTTAAAAGCAAAAAAAAGATCACTCAATAGAGTTCAGTTGCAGGGAAATTCGCAATGCCATCTTTAGCCATGTATTATACAAAAGTATTGTCATACACGATCATTTCCCACGAGATAAAGAGGAAACATGAATGAGAAAGCTCCAATGATACAATTTCTGGTATCAATTACTAGTGCAAAGTAAAAATTAGCCAATACCCTTGCACCTAATACCAATATAGTTATTCATAATCTAATCTTTCTTATGCACACAAAAGCAATCTAAAAAAAAAAAGGTTGATCAAGAACTATCTTGACCATCATTTTCTCGTCCTTCAGCTCTATCTTCTCTAATAGTCTCGAGCTTGGGACAATGAGAAGGCTTTTGTGGAAGAATAAGAGGCGATGGCGCAACCTCCATCCACCACTTCACGTGCATCATCTTTTTTGCCATCTCCCTGCAGTCTCTCTTGTGATCAGAAATCTTGGTATATCAAAACTGAGATATAGAGAATCTAAGCATGTTTGAAGAGAACTAGCTAGAAGTAAATACTGGTTGAATTTCTATGGGGAGGGAAGAGCAAATGATTGGGGGTTTTAATAGGGAAAGAAGCAAATTATGTTTAGCAACTTGGTAAGAAAATATCACACGTGTTCTAAGTGTTCGATTGAAGGGACTCCACGTGGTTGAAGACCCACAGACCCCAATTTATGGGAAATTAAAGGCACAAGTTTGGCGTGTTATAATTATGAATAATGAATGGAGAGGCCAATTAGGTTCTTGGCCGGCTGGGGGAGACGTACGCAGATGTCAAGGTCAAATTGCTTTTCCCCGTTCGCTATGGCATTTCTTGCATTTGCATGGCAACAGCAACGCCACTCCTATTCCTTTGGTATAGATATACTTGTAGAAATATCTTAGGGTGTCCTCCTCGTGGAATTTAATAGAAGTTAAAATTCTATCACGTTTTAGGTATTTTTAATTTAAAATTTTATAAAATTCATCAAAATTCAATGTCCTTAATATACAATTTAATCAATTCCGTATGATTTCAATGTATTCAAAAATTCATGAATTTCAATAAAATTCTATTTTTAATGGAACTTAAAGGAATTTGAAGTAAAAAAAAATATGAAAAAATGTTTCTTTTACAAATTCGATTGTTACCCTCGAAATTTCATTAAATTCGTTTATTTATGTCAATAAAAATAAAAAAAAATATTAAAAAAAACAAAATATCCCGATTCACGTATCTCTCTCAATTTGGTTACGATAACATTATATTTCTCCCTTCTCTTATGACAATAATTGTTTACATAAATATTGATTTGTTTATATGTAATTTTTTATATACAAATTATTTTATCTATTTTATTACAAAAATTCCACTAAAAATTTGTGGTATAAAATTCCATGTAATCCATCTATTTGGTTTGGTGTAGAAAATATGTTCTTTGTTTCATCTTCAAAATATTGTTCAATCTTTATTAATGATAAAACTAGAACTTTGAGTATAAAAGTTTCATTTAAAATTTCATATGTAGAAATGTATACAATAGTATATATAAATATTTCTAGCAAAGTATACTAAAAAGTATAAAATTTAAAGTAAATGAAAAATCAATCAAGAATTTCATTAAAAATTTGATGGATGATTGAGTCAATTTTAAATATATATTGATTGTATAAATTTTGTTCTATCCATTTTATTACAAAAAAATTCAATAAAATTTTACCAAATTCTTTAACATAGATTTCCATATAATTCTATTGAACTATTAAAGTATATTAAAATCTAAAAAATTCATAAAAAATCATAAGACTTAAAAATTTTATTAAATTTGATGTTGAGACACCTCTTAAATTTCGGGATTGATTCTAGGGGTTGGTCGCCGTTTTCCTCAATGATTCCATGTAACAGGTGCCAATATGCTGTCCGTTTATCATCATTGAGGCACCTGTCAATCTTGGCTTTTTGTTAATTTCAGCTTGTTTAGTTAGTTTGTGTAGACATCTTGGATACTTATCAGTTCTTCATAGGGTGGAGGTTGCTTTCACTGTAACAAGAACCTCCCCTTTACCATCATTAATATATTTTGACTTTAAAAAAAAATTATAACAGCATCCTCACTACAAATAATATAAAAGAACATTTTTACCTCTTTAACTAGAAATTGGTCTCACAAAGTCAAATTAAATCTATATTAAACTCATATTAGAGATTATCTATGAATCATAATTTTAAATAAGCAGGCACTTCAAAATGCAACCTCCCATCGGCCATCCCCCCAAAAAAAAATTGGTTTAAAAATTCAATTAAAGTACATTAGTATCTTACATGTAAATAATATGTAATCTGGGTATCTTTAGGAATGGAAAAGGATTTACTAAAATAAGCCATGCGTCTCTGAGAAATTCTTTTCCACCTAAATCACTGGTTCCTTCGTATTGCTTGAGCCTCTAGTTTATTTTAACCATTGATTGAGGCAATGGAAAATGAACATCGAAAGAATCTAGAAGAAGCAGCTCCACTCACAAAGATTCATGGAGTGATTGATGATTTTATTCCGCTGGATATTTTTGTGGCTGTATTACTGTCCATGATTGTTCATTTTCAGGGCAAAATTGTAGCTTTATGTTTCCTGATTTCAGTTTTTGGATTTTATGAGATGATCTTGCCATCCATATTCAATAATGCCTTATAATATGCAAAGGAACTTGAGCAGAGAGCCCAAGAACCATAAGCAGCGCAAAGACATCTTCGAGTGCCACCAGCAGATTAATTCTTTGGACGAAGGTGTGGTTGATATCCATAGAAATGGCGTCATTCTTGGTGTTGGATGTGATCCGGGCCGGTCCTGAGAATTGGGAGGGGGTTGCTGAGAGTGCCGAATATGTTTTATTTTTCTTCTTCTTTTTTTTTAAAAAAAATTATTCGGAATCAAATATCAATTGTTGGAGGACTAAGAAATTAGTCCAATGGTTCTGCTGCTTTTCCTTCATTCAAGCAGTGAAGGTTCGAATCTCAATTCTCCCAAATATATATATAAATGGTTGGTGTCAATTTCATCAATGCAATTGGTTTGCTTCAACTTTTGTTTTTTCCCACTACTTATTGCTAATTTTACATGCTTTTTTTACTACTATTTGATAGCAAAAGGGTAAGTTTTTTATTCTCAATTATTAAATTCATGTCATGTGAATTAAGACATCTCACTCTGCATATAAGAAAGGTTCAAAGGTAAA
The DNA here is from genome assembly GCA_019593545.1 of Apocynum venetum. Classification (NCBI taxonomy): domain Eukaryota; kingdom Viridiplantae; phylum Streptophyta; class Magnoliopsida; order Gentianales; family Apocynaceae; genus Apocynum; species Apocynum venetum. The sequence goes on from SRSM01000134.1 coordinate 2,206,657, forward strand.
CATTACTTAACAGCCCCATGTAATAAAAAAAATTACTAAAACAATCCAACCCCCCCCCCCCTCCCCCTTTCCCGTCCTCTTTATCTTTTTGTTTTATTGATAAGTTATTTTCTCCCCACTACACCAAGAAAAGAAATTGTTGATGGCTACAAAGTAATGTAACCATGATCAGCTCTTGACCATATCCATGAAACAAAAAGCACCTTACATATATGCGATGGATGCATGAAAACACACGACGGCACGCACCTTAGAATATGAAGCCAACATATATCCATACTGTGTAGCTAAATCAGGGAATTAGGCAGAGAACAATTTGATTGGGGGAACAAAAATGAAAAGAACATAAAACAAAAAACATGAGAGAGACTCTGAGAACTTTAGCACATTGAATTATTTGCATTAGCCAACAAAAAAAACAACAATTATTGAGGAGCCTCATATCAGAGCCTCCCATATATGTACAGACATGATAGCAAGGTAGGGGGTAGCCTAGCTGGAAAAAGAAAAAAAAAACTGATCTAACCAAACAAAAGGAAACACGAACTACAGAAATAGGTCAAGAATTAATGATCATGGTCAAGATTGCAATAATGAGAATGGTTTTGCAGAAGAACAAGCTGCAGGGATGGCACAACCTCCATCAAATCCTTCAGCTCTATCTTCCCTTATAGTCTCAAGCTTGGGATAATGAGAAGGCCTTTGAGGAAAAATTAGAGGCGATGGTGCAACCTCTAACCAACGTTTCTTGTGCATCGTCATCTTCTTAGCCATTGATCCGTCTTTCTCTCTACTCTCTACAAGAAACATAGAAATGAATCCAAATGATGATTTTCTCCGAGATTAATTGATTGATTGAAAAATGTTGAAGCAATGAGAGGAACTAATGGTATCTCTCTTTCACCTTTTCGAAGAAAATGGGAAAGAGAGCAACAAGGATGAAGAAAATCTGGTGAGCTACTGAGAGAAAGACCGCTTTGAGTTTCTGTTTGAGGAATGAGCTAATGATTGGGAGTTTAAATAGGGAAACGAAGGCAAGAACAATGGGTAAACTCCTAGAAAATATCACAGAGGTCCGAGTGTTTGATGGTACATAGGGAATCCACGTGGGAGAAAATGCCACAAACCAATTTTGAAAGGAACATAATTTGACAGGTCCGTTAATTATGGCATATTTTTTGTATTTGAATGGCTGCAATGTTATTGCCTATGTACTTCTAGAAAGGTCTAGGAACGGTTAGAATAATACCATTACTCATTTTCTTGGAAACTACGTATCATTGTGACACCATAGCTCCAAGTAGTTTCCTTGGAATTGTGCTTAACGACTGAAGAATCTCCCTTTGGCACTCATGAAATGCCACCCATTTCGTATTTGGATTTACTTGGCAACTCTATGAGTGAGTCCAGATTGGATTTTAATTTAAAAATTTGTTTCAGTTGAGAATAAAAATAAAATATATATTTTAAATAATTAATTTGGCGGCCATAGATTAATTATCCTTGTACCATTAATTAGTTAAACCATTTTGGGCCAGGCAAATTTTATATCGATGCCACAAACGTCAAATACCAAATCCATTCCCAACAACTAATCAATGCTATACTTCAACTAGTGATAGGCTTTTCCAAGTGTTTGTTATCTTGAAAAGATATCTGTAAGGAGCCAGATAGTTGGGCAAGGAAACAAATGACCACAGCAGAGTCCCCCTTAAACAGGTAAAGCTAGGTTTGCATATCTCTCCTCATCCTTGCAAAAGTCGAATTTCCTCTTACTTTACTACGGATTGGAAATTTGACTTCGCATAACCAGTGCCAATCAAGCAATTAACTCGAGGAAGATGGCAAAAGAAAAAAATAACATCCTCCTATAAATAAGTTATCCAAACATGAATGCACAAACTATATTCTCTTCACTGCCTGGTTCCCCCACAAAGTTTGGTACTTTATGCAGACGGCACTTATTTTCTGCAGTAGATCTGATTAATATCACAAACAATATTTCTCAAAAATATAACCCAGACATGTTAAAAATTGCCATGATATAACATGGAAATAAAACCTAGTAGATGGTGCGAGCAACAATTTGTGTATAGGTTGCAATGAACACATCATTCAACAGCAATCAAACATAAAACATTCAGGCTCTACTTTCTTATGCAACTTCCCATCTAATTGAATCAATCCCTTAATTCAAGGTGAAATATCAAGACTCAACCACTATGTGAACAAGAGAAAATTCATACTCAAAAGTTGTCACGAACACTATGTATACTCAAAAGCTAATCAATCTTTGCTTTGACTGAAGAACTAACTATCATCACATTAATGGATGCATGTCTTTGCTTAAAGCATTGCAAGAAAAATGCGAGACAATGTTGCATCAAGTACCGTCAGCTAAGATACCGAGGAGAACAAAGTTACCTAGGTAGTAAAATCCTAAATATCATATGTTTTCAGCTCTGTCAGGCCGTCAGCTAAGATCTCTGTCGTGTATCACTATCAACTCTATTGCAACATCCCTGAACTAAAGTATTCTCCAATTGGTTATGAGGACAACTTCGTGTAGAAACTAAGCCAGTACTTAGGGGCCATATATAATAGGTTCTTGTGGTAAGTTCTTTCTCCTAAGGCCTTGGCACCTAAAAACAAAGCCATGATCAAAGGAGAGAGAATCACACACTAAAGAGTATACAAACAGTAGACAGCGGCTTAGAACGGAGAAGAAAAATCTTACACATGAGAACATCGAATCATGACAGGATGTTATAGCATAACATCATGAATACTAATAAGCGCATAACTAGGAAACAATTCTTAACCCATAGAACTGAGAAATACAAAATAGACACCCAGGAAACAATTTCTACCCAAAGGAAAAGAAGAGCTTAGAAACCTGAGCAACATAATAAACAATATGTAATGCAGTCTAGGAAACTATTAATTTGTTGGCGTATTCTTAGGCGCCTTGTTTTGGCTAAATTGAAATGTACAAGTCAGTAATGTCTCGTTTACCATCATTATCAACAGAAAAGCAATTCAAAAGAACAAGAAATTTAACTAAGAATGATGCAACCACAGAGTATGACTAATAACGCGAAACTTAACCAGCACATTTAGGTCTCATGAAAACCACAGAAAACTAGCCAACTACATATTAAACGATATCCAATCATTACATTGCAAAAATCATGAAACCATCAATCCCATAATATTCAACCGACAATTCTCCCATTATAGAGAACCAACCTTAACCTCAAGAATTCAAATACTATAAAGATCATTTAAATAAAAATTCAGAACTTAACTTTTAAGCTACTAAAAACGAGTCCTCCAAAATTGGATCAAAAAGGCATTCAATCCTGCGGAATTTCAACATCTCCATCTGTAATCTCCTGCTGCAAATCCTTTGGATCCTTTCCATCAACTGTGCATCCCACAGACACGCACGTCCCCAATATCTCCTTCACTGTTCCAGACAAATCCTTCGCCATGGACCTGGGCCTCATAATCTTGGCGATCTCAATAACATCATCAAGCGAAATATTTCCAGAGTGTTTGATGTTCTTTGTCTTCTTCCTGTCACGCTCAGGCTCTTTAAGGGCTTTGATAACCAAAGCAGCCGCGGAAGGAACCACAGAAACCTTAGCTTGACGGTTCTGCACAGTAAGCTTTACGGTGACTCGCAGACCCTTCCAGTCCTTAGCAGTCTCCTTGGCGATATCCTCACCAATCTTTTTGGGGGAGAGACCGAGTGGACCGATTTTGGGAGCTAGCGAACTCGCTGCTCCGACCTCACCGCCCGTAACTCGGACGTAGACTTCTACGACTTGCGAGGGGTCAAACTTTGGCGGCATTTTGATGGCTAGGGTTTTGGCTCTGCAAATGAAAGAAGAGAGTGGCAAGAAATGGGAGACGAGGTTTAATAAGACTAGGGTTTTACAGTGTGTAAGGCCTGGAACATCCCGGGCTGCCATAATGGGTTTGGGTCAATGGGCCAATATCTAAGAAACAAGTTTTTGGGCTCATTTAGTAAGACTTTCGGGACATTCTCAAATTGGAGAATTTGTTGAGACTTGCAGCCCATCACTTGATCTCCCCCGAGTTTCCCCCTGTTTTTTAATTAAATGCCATTTTAGAAATTCAAACAATGATTTTTTTTTTCCTTCTTTCCGGTGACCCGAGATAACAAAATGTCAAAAACCAAGAGGCTGAACGACGCGAGTTTTTTTTTTTTTTTCATGCATATTAAGATTTCATTTAACTTTTTGTTATACAGTAGTAAAAATAAATTTTTTAAAAAAATTATCTTTAATTGACAAGTAAACATATCCTTGTTAATAAAATATCCGCACTTATTTTTATGGATATCAAAAGTTGTTCTAATTTCCAATTTATGATTCTATGTTCCTGCGACATCCCGATACATGTTTAATTTTATCTTAGTTTCAGCACAGGATTACTTGGAAATAAATTATGGAGATGGTAGTTTATCAGCCTTAATTGTGAATGCTAAGATTTGTTGTCTGGTTTTGTAGACTATATATGATAAAAGGTTTTCATCTCTACCCTTTTAACTGTACTTAACATGACACTTCTATTTTCTGAATATTCCGTGGTTTTTCGTTAGATTATTCTGATATTTTCCGCTGCTACCTGCTCTTTTAGATGTGGGCTGCAATAGAAAGTGGAAATCTGGAAGCAGTAGAAAGTGGTTAAAGAAGTGTAAGTTCTGGTTTTACAATTTTTGCAGAATACTGAAATCTCTAGAAAATATGATTTCCCAAATTTCATCCCCTTTACTTGATTTTAATTCTAGGTTTGCTAAAAGTATTGTAGAGTCATGCCCATCATAGTATTGAATAAAGATAGAAGGTCTTGTATTCATTCATGGAGGAGCAGTGCATAGAGATTCCCTTTTGGGAAAAATTTAGAATCAGCCAAATACTTTCTACTATTTTTTTTTCAGTGTTATATTCTGGTTGAGTTCACTGACAATGAAAATTTTAATTCATACAGATGATCTCTATGAGCACCGTTAGCAAACTCAACCAGTTGAATTGCTTTAATTTGCATCTTAAAGATGCAAAAACTACATCATCCTTTAATAGCTCGAGTGGGGAAAAGAAAGGGAAAAAAAATGCAGAAACTTGAAGTGAAACAAAATTGAACCTGTGGATACATTTAGGATCCTTCATTAAAAATAATAAAAGGGCACCTTGAGGATAACAAATACAACCTCTAACCTAACCTCAAAGAACTTGATAGTTGTATGTTTTTTTCTATTCAAGTAACCAAAGATCAATAACCAAAATTACATGTATTATGTGCTATTTTGACGATAATCTCTGTCAGTGGTAGTATAGCTGTTGCAGAATTATTAAAAGTCAAAAAGAAGAGGAAATAAATGAAAAAAAAAATTTTAAAAAATGTTGTTGACTGATAAAAGAAAAAAGGAGTACTATGTAAATGAGTTTGCTCCTTTGCCCTCTTTCAGTTTAATACTATATTGGTTCAAGAATAAGGTTTGATCCACTTGAATTTATCAAAATGGGGGTAATTAATGTTAAAGATAATGTGGTTAGATTATTAATCCATTACCATAAAGAATCAATCTAGTTCCTTATCATGGCAAGCCCTTCATTCGCTTTATCCCATTATACGATATAAATATTTAAATTCAGGAAAAGTTAGTGAAATGAGTATGTTTATTTTCAAATTAAATCAAAAATAAAATATTCTATAATTTAATTAAGAAGAATATAAAAGATTAATTAACAAGTAATGTTCACACAAAAAGTTTATACTCTGTTCATTCAACCAAACTCATTTTAAACTAAGTAATATAATGCCCAAAAGAACATGCGATAAAATGGCAGAAAACGACAAACTAGAGACGATAAATTCCCAAGTGAAAAAGAAAAAACGTTTTCGAGTACACAACTGGCAATAAGCTAAGCACTAGATCCAAGTGCCCCCAGTGGGCCCTCTTTCACGTGCCATCATGCCTCCACCGTTACAATAGGCCAGGCTAGTCCACGTGGCAATACTTCATTACTTGATGTACACGTGGTGCATTTCTTGAAAGCCTCAACTGGGGACCTGAACCAGGTGAATCCGCCCCATTCCTTGAGTCGCGACAATTTTAAAAACCTCTCGTATAGAGACAAATTTTTTATTCCCAAAATATCCTTAAAATATGAATTATTTTAATTAGTGGATTAGAGTATTTATCTCAAAAACCAAATTGGACAAATACCAATAAGAACGTCATCTAAGATTTAATGATAAGTGGTTAAAATATGAAATTTTAATAGTGGATTATTTATTTGAAATGAAGTCGTGTGAGTGATGGGAAACTAAATTCATTTTGATATTTTCAAGGAAACATTATTTGGTTAAAAACAAATAGTGTTTCACACCATGTTAGCATAATAATGCATAAGAATTTAATTATGAAAGTTTAGATAACAAAATTTTTTTTTTGAAGAAGAATGGATTTAATTGAAGAAGATAAATATTCAATTTGAAATAATTACAAATATAAATTTTTGAAAGAAATGCTGCATCATTCATTGTCAAGAATGAGAATTGATTCCATGTCATATTTTCTCAAATATCTCCATCCTTCCTTCTAAATATTATGCTCTTCTTTCCCTTCCCGGTTTCACATTGTCACCATTATGTCTTCATATCTTCATTTATGGATCAAGAATCTCTCTTTTTGACAAACGAAACGCGTATTTTATTATTTTATCATGCCATTCGTATTTATTAATTCACGACTTCATTGAATACCATCCCCTTTGCTACCATAATGATTTCATTTCTTCATATATAGATCAAATCTAGTAATAATTTATGTTTCACCTTTTTCAAATTTAAATAATAATAAAAGTTTAAAACGTGATCTATTAATTTAAAAATTGATGACTACATTGTTGATCCATAAATGTAATTTGAAATAAGTCAAATTAATTTTATTGAAAGTGAAAATATTAAAGGTTTGTTTAAAGAGCTAGTTAAAGTAAACGAGGAGGTAATTATGGACCCAATAATCCATCCACTTCGTCAGTATTGGATAATTTGTGTTCATTCCTTAAAAATAAAATAAAATAACAGAAGAAGAAGATAATTTGTGTTTATCCAAAACGGACAGAAGTGGATAAAGGTTAAAAGATGACGTGGCATGTGTAGGGGCATCATCGTAATCTTATTATATGGAAATTGCAGAGGAAAAAACGACGAAATAAGAGAAAAGACAGTTGAGTTAGGGAGACGGAGTGAATGAAGGTGACCTTATCCATTAAAACCTTTATAAAAGCAGATCGAGACCTTCATCACCAAGATCAAAGCAAACCCCTTCAATGGTTTTTAGAGTGAGAAAGAAAGAAGTGAAAATTCCTCATCTTAATTTCTATCTCTTTTAGAAAGGGAAAGAGAAAATAACTCATTTTGTCAAAACTCACAATTTTGTCCTTCCATTTTCTCCTTCCTCTTTGGGCCAACAATGGCGGCTTCCAAAGGCTACTACGCCAGACCAAACTACCGATTTTTGGACACTCACGCGTCTGTGAGTTCTGATTCCGTGTTGGAGCTCGACGAGTCGGACGTGTGGAGCACCACTCGCTCGGCATCGCCGGAATTTCGTAAACCAGCACCGAGTTCACGCGTTTCTAGGAAGCTCTCGTCGGCGATGGCGAAAAGCGACCGAGGTGGTGCGACTGTTGGCGCGACTGCGTCGTCGTTGCCGGTTAACGTGCCGGATTGGTCTAAAATTTTGAAGGATGAGTATAGAGATAATAGGAGGAGAGATTCCGAGGACGATGATTTCGATGGCGACGGTGAAGACGGTGGGAATCGGATTCCTCCGCATGAATTTTTGGCCAGGCAATTGGCGAGGACGAGGATTGCTTCATTTTCTGTGCACGAAGGTGTTGGGAGGACTCTCAAAGGGAGAGATCTCAGTAGGGTTAGAAATGCAATTTGGGAAAAAACCGGATTCGAAGATTAAGTCTGTTGAATTTGTTTCTGTCATAGTATTAATTCGTTTTCTTTTTCTTTTTCTTCTTTTGTTTGTTGGGTATCCAATTTTATGATAAATGGATATGAGGAAACGGATTATTAGTGATTGTAATTCTGACTATTTTTGAGAGATTATCAACAGACTGATGATTATGTTCTTCAGAATTTAAATTAATGTTTGTAAAATATTGGGTAATAAATTAAAAAAATAAAGAAATAGAGTTTGTTTTTTGGTAAATGAAAAAAAAAATTTGAAGTTAAAATGGTTATATAAGTGGGAAAATGAAAAAGCTGTGGAAATTGAGTATTATAAGCATTTTAAGTCAAATGATTGGTCGGTTTGACAATAATGGAAGTGCGTCTGTAAGATAAAAGTTTATGACTGACTTCAAACTGGTTATCACTGACATCTATCCTTTTTTGCATAGTTTTTTTCAAGTTTTATACATTTTACTTTTTTCTTCCTTTATGTATTTTCTAAACATATTTGAATTTTTTTTGGATAAATCAAAAAAATATTTGATTACATTAATGAGAGATGTAAGGAATTTTATGGATCAGTTTTGACTAGTACTAGAAAGTTTTATTTATGGCAAATATTGTATTGATGTTTAAATATGAGTCATTTTGATATCTTGTTTTAAAATATTAGTTTGTATTTTAGAATTAATAATATACAATTTTGATTTTTAAAAAACTTACTTTTTATTTAATAAGTATCTTTGTTTAAATGATTATAGTTATATTAAATTCATCTTAGTTTAAATATAGTATATAATATTTTTGTATAAAAAAATATAAAATATTTTAAGGAATTCCACATGTATAAAATATATTTTTTAAGAAATTTTAAAATTATTATTATTTATTGTGTCTATTATTTCTTAAAATTAAAATATTCTCATTTATAAAAAAAATAGAAAAAACATTGAAAACAGTATACAATAAAACTCTAAAAAATAATAAAAATATCCTCTATTTTGTAAGACAGATAAAAATATTTATGTATGATTAATATGAATACAATTAAAATAAATTATATTTAATAATGGAGCAACTACCAAGATATGCGAAGCCATATCTGAGAGTAATTTAGTGTTACTAATGGTAAATATTGCAAAGATAAAGTAATGGAGGAAACAGGTAGGAAAGGAGCTCTTTTAGTTGGAAGTGGCAACGATACATTAACATAATCACATTGGGATCTAGGCCTTTAAAATTTAATGCCAGTGGAATGAATTAGTATTCATTATTATTTATTAGCCAACAAAATGCAAGTGCAGGTTCCAATTTACATGGTTTACATTGGATTATGGTTGTTGCACTTGCATGGTTTGGTTACTCTCAATCTCTATCATTTTCAATTACTTTATTTCTGTATCGGTGTAGTATTATTTATATAGGACTTTGCATTATTGTGGATTCTCTTATTAGGGGTCCATGTTGTGAGAGCACTGAAAAGCACCCTGGGTTTAAGAGTTACTCTTTGTTTTTTTTTATGATAAAGACTAGGCAAATTGGATAAGGTAAGTTTAAAGTCAGAAGAATATAGGGATAATGCAACTCATGTTAAAAAATATATTCCCAATTAAAGTTGATTCACTATACATTTTTTTACTCTCAATTAAAAGCAATCCAATCTTAATTTTTGCGAGATCTACAAAGCACATAAAATATAGTACTACTACTATATTTCTTTTACAGTTTCTTTTTATAAGCAGCATTTCTTTTACATTTTTTATACCAAAAGAGATTCATCTTATATTTATTTTATTACTTTTTAAATTAAGTGAGTCTATTTTATTCCTTTATTAATTACACATCTTTACTACTTTTATTATAATATTACACATGTCAAATTTAACTAATATAGCATCAATTACCTAACAATAAAAAAAGCAAAAATTTTCTCTCCTCATTCTCGATTTTTTTTTTAAGAAAAAAGTCTTACTTCTGAAAATTGTCCAAATGCCATATAACTAAAAGGATAGTTATTATGCATACATACCATTATATTAAAAAGTAATCTCTTATTTGAATTAAATATATACTTTTTTTTAAATAAACATATTTTTTATTTAAACTTTTATCAATAATCTCTTTAATTTAAAATATTTATATACAACTAACTTATAGTCCCGTCACTTACCACCTAATTTAAAAAATTTATATATCACTAATTCATCTTGTCTCAAAATCAATTGTATTAATGTCAATGATAATTTATTAAATTAATTAAAGTCAATAAAATCAAAAGTGAATATTCAATTCCAAATAGATGCAATATAATCCTATCCAAATCAACAGTTTTATTTCAAAGTTCTATTTCGAGGTGGCGAATTCATATCCTATCTATTTTCCTTTCTTAGCTCAACTTTGATTTCGTATGACACAAAAATGTAGGAAAATTAACAAATTCAGGAATTGTACTATTTTACTTTGTCAAATTTGGTAAGATATATTATATTTTGAATTTTATAGTATTATTACTTTTATACATTTTCAAATTCAGTAATATATCTTATATTTTGAATTTTATAGTGTCAGTCATTTTTTTTCATATTTGATCAGTCAAATCATTTTTTTTTTCAACCATGTCATTTACATGAGTATGTACAACAAACTTTGATTTAAAGAAGAAAAAGTGAAAGTAATAAGGAGAAAAGGGAAAAATGAATAGAATTAATAAATAATCATTGGTACGCAATAAACTTCAATTCGAAGAAGAAAAAGTGGAAGGATTGAGGAGAAAAATGGGGGAAATTGGGATGCAATTAACAAATGATCATTAGTTTGCAACAAACTTAAATATATGAATGAATGAGGAAAATAGGAAAAAATAAATTAGTGAAATTAACAAATGACCAAATTTGTTCATGAAAATGACATATATATAACCTCATAAAAATGTGAGTCACTAATACTGAAAAATATAATGTTGATCGAAAAAAAATTTGATCAAACTGATTAAATATGAAAAAATAAAAAAATGTTTAGTACTGTAAAATTCAAAATATAAGATATGTTATCAAAGTTAAAAATGTATAAAAGTATTAGTATTGTAAAATTTAAAATAAAAGATATGTTACAAATTTTGAAAAAGTAAAATAGTAAATATCCTGAATTTGCTAATTTTTCCAAAAATGTATTATCTCTATGTTTTTTTTAAGGGAAATTATCTATATTTTCACATGGCATGCTTTTCTTCCACTATTATAATATAACTTTATTTTGAAATGGAAGATGCATGTATATCTTGAAAGAAAAAAAAAAAAACTAGTTGTGTATATATGGCATAAACAAGCAAAAAGATTAACCCATTGCCGGTTTTCAAAAAAAAAATGCAAGTGTGAAGAAACGTAACATAAACAATCAAGAAAGCCGTTTTAATATATTTAGGATATTCAGACAAGCAGTCTACACGCACACACCTATTTGGTCGATGTGACTTTGAATCCGTGTAATATAATTATTTCATCCCCTTTACTCAAAAAATATATATATTTAGAATATTCTTTGGTTGAGTATAAATTAAGGAGGATTGGCAGTGAATTATTATTGTAAAAATTGAAAGCAGCTTGTTTTCTCTAGTATATTAGCATAATTGATTCTTCTTTACGAGGAAGAATCTAATCCAAGAATGTGCCATAGGGAGAGCCACCACGTGACAAGTCCATATTGCATTCAATAATTCACCTAAGTTTCAAAGCGATTCAAATCATGGATAAGAATACGCATTGTTTTGTAGAGATAAAGTCACTTTACATAAATTAAGGCCGTGGTTCAATGTTAAAGTATATCTAGATATATCTTCTACTTTTTCCTTTTTTGATATTTGGTTTTGGAGGGTAATGGAATAATTGTGAAAACATATTTATATTTCTTTCTTCTTAATGTTAGCTAATATGAATGCAAAATGAGCATCACGATTTACAAAGTACATTTATTTATATTTAAAGTTGCACAAATTAATTCGTATATAATACTTCATTTGTTATATTTAAAAAATGTTCATATTTCTATTTTGAACCGTTTTATTTTAATTATTCATTTTATAATTTTAATACGTATTTTTATAATTATTATTATTATTAATGAAAAACTTATATGAATTGTCAACTATTTATTGAAAAATTCATTTTTTTAAAATGATTAATATATATACACAAGTTAGTGATGAAGACAATTTATGTAATTTAGTTGTATAATTATTATTTTTAATACTCTTATTAATTATTATATAAGTTTTAAGTGAATAATTGAAATAATATCTAATAGAGTATTAACTTTATACAAAAAATAACAATTCCCAAATCTTTAGTGCTAACTTGATTATTATATTAATGTATTACTACTAGACTGCTACAATTTATCCCCTATATATCAAAACTTAGATCCATATATGTTAGTACATTGTATTCCCTCCGGTGTACTTCAGTACTTGCATTACTATTGCTAAGGTTGTTTTTTTCATAGAGGCAGTACAAGGTTGGTCACAAGTGTAAAATGACCACAAAGAATGTTTATGAAGAAAGGACCAATAGTCCTTGGATATAGATTAATTAATGCATCTAATTACAAAAGTTTTATTAACTGCAATAAAATAGTGGTAAGATGAGAGTTTGAATATTTGTAAGAACATTTATTATTGATTTGTTCTCTTTGTGCATATCACTGTACAAATTTAATAGAAACTCTGTAATAAATTGTTGCATAACTCACAATTTAATATAAGAATAACTTTTAAGGAATCGAATTTATTGTCCCAACACTCACTCGGTGTCATAAAAAAAAAGAAAAAGGAAAAGGAAGGACCAATACTGGTGGAATCCAAAGATATTCCAAGAGTATTAATATTCATACAAAATGGAAAAGAAATCGAAACTGCCATTATTAAACTAAAATATCAAGATTTCATAATGACAGAGCAGGCTGCTTGATTGATAAAAATATTCATCAAGAGATTTAATGTCTTGCCTGGGAATCACATTCCTCTCCCTAATTAAGAATTGATCGCAATGGTTGATCTGATGTATACTTTTAACAAAAATAATTTAATCATATGATTATATAGTTAGAAATATTTATGTTTATATTTATATTTTATGGTGTTAAAAAAATAAATATTTAATATTTTTTAAAAATAAAAAAATATATATTTATCAAAAGTTCATAAATAATTTAATCCATTTAAGGAAATCACGAGTAACTAAAACATAATTTTAGTTCCATTTCTGACTACAATGATAATAAAAATGAGTAATTTACATATGATCATGGGGTCTCCTTATTTTTCTTAAATAGAAAACAAAAATTAAATTTTGATTGAATGAAGGAAGCAACTATTTCTTACACGCCATATGGAAAGGATCGAAAAGGGAAAAATAAGGGAAAAAATACACCATATGGAACAAACATAAGTTGATATATACACATGTTTTTTTAATTCTATCTAAAATTAAATGTTCATGCTTTTTTTATTTAAGTTATATAAAAAATTATTAGAAACTTTCATAATATAAACAAATATTTATCGATATTTCCCTAATTAATTTCTTCCAATTTAGGAATTATACTAACAATATGTCATACTATTAACCTTTTTAATTAACAAAAATAAAATGATAACTCGTCTCTTCAAAATATCAAATCAATTTCTAATAGAGAAACTACATACTCGATATTTTTTAATAAGTAACTAAATTCCTATGAATCATATATTCAACCGCTAACTACTACCTCCCTTTTAAACATACAATTTTTTATTTATTATACATAAATTTAAAACTAAAAATGTAAATTGTTTAATCAAATTACTTTAAAAGTCATTAGTCAAATTATAGTGAATAAAAAGTTAGTAGGAGTAACATTAGATAAAAATCATTATATATTTATCAAAATTTGTTAAAAAATTAAACTCAAACAAATAAAATTTTGAAAAAATTTACTTTAAAATAAATTTTATTTTGAAATCCCAATATTACAAGTTTGAAAATAAATGCAATGGGTTCCATATGCGTGGTGTGAAGTGTCAACACCATGAGGAGAAAAACAAAAGCAAGCAACCCACCATAAACCATTATTAGCTCAAAGAGGTAATATCAAAGTCCTACCAATTTTACTTTTATAGGACAATGACTCGACACTTTGGGACACAAATCTCCCTCTCTATTAATCAATTCCAAAGTGACAAGACCAAGGACAATGTTGTCATTATGTCCTCACCACCCAAACCAAAAAAGCATAATGCCAAAGAATAATCCATAAAAAGAAAGGAAAAAATTCAACAACTTTTGTGGACCGTTGGATTTGAATTTTTTGTCTGAATGCGATTGTTAGTTGACCGTAGTTATCGAACCCCCAGTATTGCGTTTTGTATAGGTTCGCCCGTCGTTTTCGTCCTTGAGTCCCTTTCTGTCGTTTTTATTATGGAGACATGGGAATATGAGTGTCAGTCTGTAAGATGTGACAGTTTTTTTTTTATTTTATTTTTTTAATGTTTTAACCATTTTACCTTTCAGAAAAATCCTCATATGAATTATTAGGTCATATCGATTTTGTGATTTTCCTCCTATCACATTAATGCATGTTGTTTTCTTTTTCTATAAAAAAATATAGATAATGCATACTTCTAACTTTTGTATCGTGCAAGTAAATATAATTTGATTAGTAAAAGATATGTACTTAAAAAAAATTATAAGTTCGAATTATATAAAATATTGTGTATTTTTTTAAAAAAACTTTCTATATTGTGTTTTTCAAAAGAAATAATAATAAAAAAACTCTTCTATCATAGTACACTTAAAATTTTAAAAAACATTTTGTATCATGGTTAAATAAATATCATCGAGTCTATGTAGACATTATCATAAAAAAAATTTCCTTTACTTTACCTTATGTAATTGTTGAAATAATTAATCTAAAAGAATTATTGTCTAAGATTTGAATTTTAAGTTCAACATTTAATAATTTTGTTCATTCCTTTTTGTTCTTTATCTTTTCATTTTCTAAATAATTTAATTTTTTTCAAAAATTAAAAGACATTTTTTTTTCACTATCAAAATTTCTCAAAATAACATGCCTTTTCATGTTATAGATACTTAAAAACTTATCTCTTTATTTAGAAAGTTCTAATTTAAGATTTAATTTAAAAGAATCAATTTTTTTTATGTGTTGGTTAAATAGTCCTTGGTAAATGAAGATCTAAATTAGAATAAAGTCTGGTCATTAATAATTTCGGTGGAAAATGAAGATTTTTTAATTAGTATTTGTCACTTGAGTTTTGGCCGGACCAATTTTATTTTATAAATAGAAAACAAGCAAAAATAATTTTAAAATAAAAGTTTGTGGACTAGGTAGAGTTGGTGGACCATTAATGTAATTGCTCCTGGTTTAATTTAGGCCCACAAATGGATAAATAAATAAATGGTTCAATAATTTTTAGAAAAGAAGTTTAGTTTAGGTAATTCTTGATTGAATATTCCTATAATTTGCCACAATTTGCCTATTTTAATGAATTAAAAAGAAAATGAACTCTTGCATATGTTTTGAAGAACAATTTCTCATGGCCAAACATAGAATAGTTTAGTCTTTTTAATTACCATTTAAGATTACCTAATCATTTTTATAATTCTTGTACAAGTTTCAAATAAAAATAATTATTTTAGAACGGATATGAAAAATATCAAGGATTTCTCCCACTTTGATGCCTAATTTTATCAAATTGATGTGTTTTGAAACCATAAAATTATAACGTAAGATGATTTATGAACACACTCAAAACTTTCCTAAGTTAGCCAAGTATTGAACTACTATAAAATTGAAACAATTTTTCTCTTCTTCTTTTTGGCAAACAGAGAAAAGGTGGATGCCAGGAAGCTAGTGAAAAGCCATATGTGGGATCATCATATATCAAAGCTATTATGCAAAAAAGATAATGAAAACAAAAGAAAGTTGATTGTTTCCTTCCTCCTTTTGCCATGATTGGACCTTCTGCAAACAAAAATGGGGGTTAGGCATCGCTTCGAGTATGACCATTGCATTCATTGGAATAAAATTAACAGCTAAGAGAGAGTAAAAAATAATTTACTGCTTGCCAGAAGGTTGATTGTACAAATGTGGTTCAAGCCCGACTATGGGCTTTTATAATTTACTCCCTACATTATTATTAATAATTAAATGTTTACTTTAACTTAATAAAAAATTAAAGACAGTCTTAAACCTTAAGAAACTTACCTAAATATATATTTTTATCAATGTAATTAATGGTTAAAACATATAATTAGTGACATGTAAATTATGGTACTTTAAAAAGCTATTGATAAAATTTTATATGAAAAATATATTTATTTTTTAAAAAATAAATATTCATTTATGTAGGTCTCAAAATATAAATATAAATATTACAGACAAAATGAGAATTATTTTTTTCTTTAAACACCCAATATTTCTATTTTTTGGCAAGATTAGTTTTAGCTTCCCTTGAATTGTGCCACAAATTATGATCCTTACTTGGAGAAAGGCATGAAAGTTCATTTGATATTAACAATTTTCTTATTACTTATGCTGAATTATACTAATATTTTTACTAGTAAGTAATATGCATTTTATATAACAAGGTAACGTTTTTTCTTGACAATCACTCATCAAACAAATGTTGTTTTGGACTTGTTTTGCTTGCACTTCTATATATAAGACAATGTATATTAATTTTTGATAGATGGTTTTTCACTATAGACATGACATAAAGTTCTTTGAGTTTAATTCCATTGCTTTCACCATCTTATATGCATGTTCGAATTACTTAGGAAAGGGACAGTTCTAAATGCTTTAGGAATTAGTTATGATCATAAGCATTTGTATTGGATATAGTTGGATATAACATCATCTCAAGTTCTTGCAAGTGTACAATTTAGCAACTTCAGGAGAAATATGTGGTGGAGAAGAAGAAGGGAAGCAAAATCACAAATCATTGCAACTAAAAAGTTATTGCAACTTGGAGAGCTTGTCTAAGTATATAGATGCTATCATCACTTTTTGGCATCACTAAACTTTGCCTATTCAGGTAATGCCTAGCTTTTCCTAAAAAAAGAGAGAGGTTATAAGCCACATATGCCTAGCTTGAGGGTTAATAGTAAAAGAATATGACGTTTCACTAATTAATATTCGAAATATTTTTAAATGACAGAGTTATGTGATATGCGTTTAAAGTAAATTTATAATTGAATTAAGGATTGTCTATACAAAATTTGATATCCATCATTTAAAGCAAAGACAATGTCGTAAGTGAATCAGTAGTGATAGTGTTGAGGAGTCAAGTATGGTTAATAAACATTTCTAAGTTGCTCAAGCTTTGACTATTGCCTGAATTGTATTCAGCCCTTTTTGTTTTTCGAGATAAGGAACTTGTGTGTCCTCTTCCACAAAAGGGTCAGTCAAGTAGAGTATACCGGCTGTCATCCAAAAGTTCATAAAAACTTCATTTCTAGAAGACTGTAGAACCCCTTTTGTTCTTACGTACCATGGTAAATGACATTTGAAAATGGAAAGAAGTCAAGAAGATAAAGATAGAGGGATAGGGACAAAGAATAGCTCGGGTACAATCTTGTCTTGTTAGACTACCTGGTTTTGGTTAGTATCCTCAAAAGGGGGGTAAAAATATTCGTTTATGATTTCTTGTTACAAGTATAGATTCTCTATTTCAAAGAGAGAAAAAAAAAATTAAAGTTTGTGGAACAAAATATTAAGGTAATGAACCATCCTAGGTAGGGATAAGTTTTATGAAAAGGGCTACTATACCATTAAAGACAGTGGGACTGGAAATTAAGCTAATGAACCATCCTAGGCAGGGATAAGTTTTATGAGAAGGGCTACTATACCATTAAAGACAGTGGGACTGGAAATTAAGCTAATGAACCATAAACAGGTGAGTTCTTCATCAAAATCATACTACTATTTAAAGATTATGATGTAGAAAGCTTTCCACCTGTATAACTCTCATTAATCCAGTTCATTTCTTGGCTTAATATCTAGAGTGCTCAATGGACAGGTGAGTTGATCAAGTTGTTAGGTGGATAAATGAATTTTATTTATTTTTTACTTCAAACTGAGTACTTCAAATTAACTTTTCAGGAGATGTAAGATTATTATGGTTTGTAGGCAAAACTTATTTATCTAATGCGCACTCTTGGGGTTAGAGGCCAATTCCTCAGCTTTAAGAAATTAAAAGAAGGAAGAAAAAAAAAGGAGGTAATCGGAAGGGGGAGTTTAATTTGTTACAAACATTTGATCATATAATAGTGAAAACGAAATTTGAGTAATTCAAGTTTTAGAAAGATTTTCCATCTTCCTCAAAAAAGAGAAAAAAAAGACGAATGAATAGCCATTTTGCTGAATGGGAGTAAATGTAATGCACATCCATTTGAGAGACGAATGATTGAAGAAAGATTCCCAGTTCTGGCTCTTAGCCAATTCTAAAGGCCATTTGGAGAATGCCAAGCCATCAAAATGGCTTCTTCAATCAAAACCAAAATAACACGTCCCAATTAATCAACACTAATTGAGAAATAAAGAATAATACTAACATATATATATATATATATATATATATTCTATTTAGCCAGCAATATATATAATATATGGATTCCTTGGTAATATTAGGTTATTATTTAAAATAATTAATTTGACAATGACTGAAGGAGATTGGTAGGGAATGCAGTCATTAGACTATTAACGGTACCTATCTCAACTAGATAAATTTGTGCTATCTCAAAAAAATAAAAATAAAATAAAATTGTGCAATAGACTCTAAGCCAATTAATCATACTTCGAATAGATAACTCCTTGCAAACTAGATATGAAGATAAATTGTGTTAAACAAATTATGCATAACATACTCATATAAAATGAGAGTAATGACAAAAATCCCCAATAAATAAAAGTGAGGGCAAGTTCTACCCTACCCCTTTGAGGCCAAGATTTCTCGGTCTGAAGAGTTGGGACAGGGACAAGATATGCTCACATATATTTGTATTTTTAAAATTATTTAGTACATATTAAAATTATATCAACTCAAAACTTTTCATTCCTTTTTAAATGTAGAAGACGTTCTTTATGTTTGTGATTTTATAATTGAATAAGTATATATTTTAATCATTTGTATGCATTTGGATATATTGAATTTGTAGGGGAAAAAATTGTCAATTTTATTTAGTTAAACATTTTATATTTCTTTTAGTTTTTGTTTTATAAAAATAATTAAGTGGGTCTTGTCTAATAGATATTTCAGTCTCATTATTTCCACTGGCCCGGGTAGTGGACAGGATTAATAGGGACGAGGGAGGGAGAGGGTGGTCAGATGCTGAATGGACGAAAAAGAGATCTTCATGTCTCCATGGAAAAATATAAAAGCCAGTTCTATTTTTGATGCTGATTCATGATTAGGTATATAGTTCTAGGCCAAGAAAATGGAGATAGGGTTATTTATGAGAGGGGGGGGGGGGGAAATAATAATAATGGAGGTAGGGGTCGCGTATGAGATATTTGCTAGGAAGAAAAATTGTACATAGGCTCCAGAGAGATTCCCTCTCAACCTCAGAAGTCAGAATCGATACTAACACCACTGCATTATTAGGGTTCAAGTTCTAATGATGGGAGAAAGTATCAAATTCAATTCCAAAGTTCGTGGTTGTGATGAAAATATTTATCTTGTTAACATCATGCATGGGGGTATCTACCAACACTTCTTCTTCTTCTTTTTTTCATTTTTGGAATAAAGATTGATCTCATGAAAAATATATTATTTATACATACTTAATGTTGGATAATATTAATAATAGAATGTAATATTTATCTTGTAAAATAATTTTTCTTTGGAAAGTTTAATCTTGATAATTTAATTTAGTATGGATCTAATATTCATTATATATACATGTATTTTACATGAATTATGTGTAAACAAATAGCCAAACTACATGTCAATTTTTCCTTTTCCATGAAAAAGATATTCCATTTCCATCTCTTCATATGGTGGACAACAAGAGTGCAGCTCTCTTGTGATGATGATCAAATACTTCTAAAGTCAAGAAGAAGATGGGAGGAGAGAGAGAGAGATCAGATATGAGATATTTGCTGGGGGGAAAATAAATTATACTCAAATTCTCTCCATACTGAAATTCAGAAAATATCGTGTTGACAAGAAAGATGACACAAACTAGATTACAATAAGATAATTTTATAATAAAATAAAATAAAAATTTTAAAATGACTGATTTGACATGTAGGAATAAATCAACTTGTTCGAGTCCATCAATTTTCTCGGATGAAAATTATATAAGCAGTTAGGGAATCAAAAGGGCATAATTAAAGTACATTGAAAAAAAAAAAAAAAACGTTCAGTGAAATAATGCTTGGAATCGAAATTAAATTTTGAGGAGAAATGTTCCAAACTGACTCCGTCCCAAATGACCTTAAGTCTGCAACTCCAACTGATGTATATAGTTATGAACTCCAGGGCGTGGCCTTCAGTATTTTTTTTTAGTTAAAAATTCTATAATTAATATATTATTATAATAACTCTTATATTTATAATTAATAATATAAATAACAAAACACTTCTATAACTCTACTATAATTAAAATTTATTGTAGTAGTAATAATAATAAGTTGTTTTCAATATGTCTTCCCCCCCCCCCCCAAGACATAATCAAGAATTGAACTAAATATTCAGAATATAAAAACTGGGCTGTCTAACACGAAGGGCCATGTTTCATAAGCTTGGGTTTTAGTTCAACTCTAGTGGGCTACGACTCATTTAAGTTCGAGATTTCAAGATTACAACTTTGAATTTCCTCGAGGGGTTGTCGGCTACCTCCGCAATATATATGGAGAACCAGATGCAGCTATTCTTTAACCAATAAAAAGGTTCAATTTGATGCATTTACATGCCATTAGGAACTTTGTTTTCTCCCTTTTTTTGGACAATTCTAATATTAAATAATACTCTTTAGCTACGAGTTAATAATAAATATTGTAATATTGAAAAAAATTAATCAAATCAATCATCACAAATCTCTCTCTTATGCATATTGATCCATGTGGTCCAAAATAGATGGTCTTATAGTTATTTGCACATATGTAAAGT
This sequence comes from Apocynum venetum, assembly GCA_019593545.1. Classification (NCBI taxonomy): domain Eukaryota; kingdom Viridiplantae; phylum Streptophyta; class Magnoliopsida; order Gentianales; family Apocynaceae; genus Apocynum; species Apocynum venetum. Next base: position 2,227,823 of record SRSM01000134.1, read on the forward strand.
TTCAAATATACCTTTAATTAAAAACTCATAAGAAAAATCTATTTTGAATCAGTACAAAACAGTGAAAACAGATCTATTTTGAAGATAAGAAGTAATAATATTCTTTTTAAATCAAGAGTCAATAATAAATATGACAATGTAAACAATTAATCAAATCAATTATGTGGATCTATGTTGGATCCAAGGCTTTTAAAACAATAAAGCCTAAAAACAAAGAATTGAATATGTCCAATACATAAAATTCTACAGGATCCATAACAGTTGTTGGATCATGGGCCTGAAAAAGAAAAAGGCCCACTATATCGAAGGACTAACCAACATTGTGCTGTCGTGGCACCTCCTCTGTCTTCTTCAGTCTGTATCTCCTAAAATCCCCGGCTTCAGAGCCGGGCCACCCACGGGTCAGTCGGTTGCGTTTTTCAAACTCGTGCCTCACGTTCTTCAACGACATCTCAGTTTCCGCGGCGACTGGTAGCTCTGCGAGACTAATTTCTCCATTTCTTGCGATTTAGTTCGTTTTATAACCGTTCCCTATAATGGTTTCCGATTCAAGCTCCTCCTCCGACGAGCAAAACCCTAAACCTGACCCTAATTCGATTGATCAGTCTCTCGACGCAATTGAGAACCAATTGGCGTCAATTTCAATGTCGCAATCGGTTTCCGAGACCGAATCCGAGTCAGAGTCCCACCATGGTGTGAAGGAAGGAATGATGGAGTTGAATCATGAAGATTTGGCGAATGGATCGTTGAATGGGATCGAGCAACTGAGTTTTCATAGTAGTTTAGCAGCGGAGGTGTCGAGGGTTGAGGAAGACATCGAAGTGGAGGTGGAGGAACCTAAAGCTAGCTCGTCTAGAATGTGGAGGAATGCTTCTGAGGTTGAAGAAGTTGATGCTCCTTCCAGTCCGAGTAGTAGTGGGTATGCCGGTGAGAGAGGTAGTAGTTCCACCAGTGGGATTGAGGAGGTCAATGATGATGATAGTGAAATTCATGAGGTTCAGAGTGATGAAGTGTCAGATTCTCAGGCTCCTTGGGTCCCTGGAAAGCGCCATGGTGATGAGGTCAGTTGGAGGAACTAGAATCCAAATCTCCCGCAACACCACCCCCATCTGCTTTTCATTTTTCTTCTTAGCAGTTAAGCTTCTTTATAGTCGTCCTATTTTTGTGATTTTCCTTTTTAATGTAATGCTTGCGAGCAGAAATGAGATTCGAAGATTATGCAAGTGTGGTAGCAAGTGCCAATTTCCAAGCAATTTGAAGGCAGATTGAATTTTTTTATTAAAAAAAAAAAGACTTTTGTCACACGAAGCTTTATATTATAGATCGCAGCATGCTAGTATACAATTAAGGGTTCATTCCACAGATAAATAAGATAAGGGCTCAGGTTAAAAGGACGCCTATGGTTAGCTTATTGACTAGGAGAGTTTAAACTGAATGGCCACTGTAGATTTATGCACTAATGTACTGAAGACAAAAGGACAATGTCTTGTACATTTCCAAGAATTCCGTGTTTTTGTAGATTTGGTTAAAAAAGAAGTCTTTTAATTCTGCTGGGCTTCTTTATTTTCATTTCTAAAACATGTTTCTAAAACAGTCATAGCACTTAATTTGGTGCAATCATTTGAATAGATTAAGCTTTTGTACCTCTCAAATTCTTTTTGAAATCCATTAAAGCATATGAACAACGTCAATTTGAATTCCCCATATACAGGTATCACTAGAAATGCAATACGGTAGTAGTAAATTGGGTCATGATTCAAATTCATGGCATTAACATTATTTAAATTTTAATTACACTGTGAACTTTGGATTTCAAGTTCACTTCCTTCCCGACCACCTCAATGTACACAGAGTATGAAGAACTTTGATTTGTCATGGTTGTTCTTAATATGTTTCAATTTGTTTAAATCTTAATCATCAGCTTTGTCTTGTGTGTATGATGAATCATTTGGGTGCAGGATGATGCTTCTATTTCATGGAGAAAAAGGAAGAAGCATTTCTTTGTTTTGAGTCACTCTGGGAAGCCAATCTATTCGAGGTCTGTAATTAGGACCTGAATGTTTTTCTTTCAGTACTTGGCATTGGATCTATTTGCACATTATTAATTCTTCCATGTGCTCATGGATGACATAAATGGATTAATATTCTCTATCTTTGTTTGGTTTTTATTTGAAGATATGGAGATGAGCACAGGCTAGCTGGATTTTCTGCAACTTTACAGGCAATTATTTCCTTTGTGGAGAATGGGTACATTGATTGCTATATCCGTTTCATGATTTCCTTATGACTTCTATTTCCAGTTATGAGCTTATACTTTGGTTGCTGTTCATTGCAATGAAAATGGTCTAAAGAGAGGTTTCAATAGTTTGCTTCATTGATCTCTTTTCAGGGGAGATCGAGTCAAGTTGGTCCAAGCTGGAAAACACCAGGTGAATGTACTTCCTTATCCTTGATTTAACAATATTTTTTATTATTCTTTTTCTTTTCCCCTAAACTCTTCTTGATTTTTAAATTCCCTGAATAGTTAAACCATATACAAGCTTTTTGATTACTTGTTTATACAATAAACAGGTTCAAATTGTGTGTGTTACCCATGGCAGGAACTATCCTAGGTTTAACTGATATTTTGTTATAGAATAAAAGGTTTACAAGTTTTGTCTCCATTTACTTGGGGGGTTTGTTATAAGTAAATCAATTAGAAGGTAATCACATGAATTGCGGAAGATGGTATACTCTACCAGAACGCAAGTTCATATGGTTAATGCCTCAAGCAATGTGCTTGTTCTAGGCAATGATCCGCTGTCCTTAATTCAAAATCACATGGTTGATACTGCTATTAGGAAAATAGTGTATGAAACTTAGTTTATATGCGGACAGTAGAAGTTGGGAAGGAACCAGGTTTAGCCAATCTAAGTTGTGAATATTTTCATTATGGAGGATTTGGTTTTGTAACATTTCAAGAGTCTTCAATTCCCAAATACCAACCCTGCTAAATTATTCAATTCCCAAAATACCAAACCTGCTAAATTGTAAACTGAATTATGTATATGTGATTTCACATTCTTGTGTTCATCGATAAACAAAATCAATGTTGCATGATTTACTTTCCCAATTATCACAATATGAGAAATTTTCTTGTTCCAGGTTATTTTTCTTGTTAAAGGACCAATTTACTTAGTTTGCATAAGCTGTACAGAAGAGCCATATGAGCCGCTCAAAGGACAGCTGGAACTTCTCTATGGTCAGGTAGACTTGTCCAAGCTCATAGGCTTTATTTGAAACATTTTTTATAGGACTTTATTTCTGTGTCTCCCATACTGTTAATGATTTTCCTCAAAAAGCATCTTAAGCACTCATCTTTTTTCAGTTGATAAAAGTTTCTATTAAGAAATTTATTAAGCTCCTGACTAAATGAGTCAATATGATTGCAGATGATACTTATTCTTACAAAGTCTGTAAATAGATGTTTTGAGAAGAATCCAAAATTTGACATGACACCTTTGCTTGGAGGGACTGATGCTGTTTTCTCCTCCCTCATCCATTCTTTCAGTTGGTTTGTATCTCATTTCTCTCTCTGCTGATCAATTTGATATGATAGTTAAACATCAGCATACATTCTTCAATAGCATTTCTGAATCTTTTAATTCCCAAATCTCATGAGACAAATTAAGCTAAAATGCAAATTAAGACAGTATTTTGGTCATGAGGGCCTTGATCAAAGTTATAGTTATTTTACAGTTCAACATTCTGTTAAGAAATAGGCATATATAAGCTTGCCCTGTGGAGATACTCTTGTCAGACATCAGCACCAATATCTTTCTTGTCGATGGATTTGGCCTTCTCAATTAGATTCCTTTCTACTACTGTCTTGTTTATCAACTATCCAGTAGTTATTGTGCATTTAGTTCTACAAAGATGTATGTTCTTGCAGTAAGTTGAGGTGTCTTTTCCGAGTTTTATTTCTGAATTTGGATTTTCTTCGTATTTCCAAAAGATGTCTTTTATCAGTGAAAGTTGAATTTGGCCATTTGCAAGCAGTGTCTTAATTTTTCTTCTGTAGGTTAGATCTCTTTAACAATATGCTGTTGATAAATAAATGTTGGGCATTTGGAGCTTGCTTCATCCTATACTAACAGTTGTCTCCCATTATTTCAGGAATCCAGCCACTTTTCTCCATGCATATACTTGTCTTCCCCTTGCTTATGCAACAAGGCAAGCAGCTGGAGCAATTTTGCAGGATGTTGCTGACTCAGGTGTCTTATTCGCAATCTTGATGTGTAGGCATAAGGTCACTATTTCTTTTCTTTTTTAAAACTTTCAGATTTTTATGTCTATCTTCTGAAAGCACAGTGGTTTTCTATGTTATGATTTTGCCACCTGTAGCAACTTTTAATTAAAAGTATGCAGGTAATCAGTCTTGTTGGCGCACAAAAAGCTTCCCTTCATCCAGATGATATGCTGCTGCTCTCTAATTTTGTTATGTCATCAGAATCATTTAGGTACTCCAATCAGTTTGACTCAGTACTAGAGTATTTCCTGTCATGGAAACATATATTCCCTTCGTGCCTGTTGAAGTTGGCTTAGTTTGATTTGACAGGATATGAAGGAGAAAATAAAACTAATTAGACATGTAACAGCACAACTGTTGTGTTTTAATGTATCTGGCAAACAGATTTTAAATTTAAACCCAATATGTTGCAATTAATGAAGTGAAGCATTTCATGTCTGTATCCTTAGCAATGTGTTGATGCATGTCATCAAGTACTTTAGTTTCTGATGAAGTGTTTAAGAAACCTGACTTCTTTGTCCTTGTGTCCTTGCAGAACATCTGAATCTTTCTCACCAATATGCCTACCAAGATATAATCCCATGGCATTTCTGTATGCCTATGTCCATTATTTTGATGTAAGGCTACAATTTATATTCATCTCTAAACCAGTCTATGGTAGATCTTCTTTTAGCTGATTACTTTTGTAATATCCAAAATTACAGCATTGATTTTGATTACTGTTTAAATTTGATTTTTTATGCATTATTTATTATCAAATGTACACTGAGCAACATATTTTTACAGGCTGAAACGTACTTGATATTGCTTACTACAAGTTCAGATGCCTTTTATCATCTTAAAGATTGCAGGTAATTCATACATTTTGTTTACTTATAAAATAATATCACTGATCAGTGTCGCTGCCTCCCCTCCTTTCCCTCCCAAAAAAAAAAAACCTTTTCCTTTTGCCTGTATCTTAATTTATTTTATTTTCCTGATATAACCTGATAGGATTCGCACTGAATCGGTTCTTTTGAAGTCAAATGTACTTGTTGAAGTACAGAGATCGATTGTAGAAGGTGGAATGCATGTAGAAGATTTGCCTGTTGACCTCGCTTCTCGTTCTGGAACTGTATTCGATTTAGGGCAGGCAAGACTTGCAACTGAACCGTCAGAGAGATTTAAAGAAGTATTTCATGGTGTTGGTGGTCCAGCTGGCCTCTGGCATTTCATATATCGCAGTATCTATCTTGATCAATATGTATCATCTGAATTTTCTTCCCCTATCAACAGCTCGCAACAGCAAAAAAGGTAGCCACCACAAGCCAGGCTGGAGGTTTTATAGGTTCATGGAAATAGTTTATGAAAATGGTGCCTTCACTTTCTAAGTGATTAACAGATTATGTGGTTTTAATTTCACAGATTATACAGAGCATATCAGAAGCTTTACACATCCATGCATGACAAAGGAACTGGGCATCACAAAACACAGTTTAGAAGGGATGAACATTACGGTATAAACTTGTAACTCCAAATAATTTTGCAAATGTGTTGATGGCTTTGATTGATAATTTTATGTGTTATTAGTCCTTTGTAATTGTGGAGAAGCTCTCCTTAGTAGAATTTTCAGCCTGAGGTGTTGAGCTGGGAATTTTACAATTTAACTATATAAAGGAAACTAGTTAAGAGCCATGATAACCTGAAATAAAAAACTCTGCTTTTAAAATTATTATTCTAATAAATAGTTTGATAACATTAATTTTAACGAACTTACTGATGAGATCTGGGGGCATATGGCAAAACCATTGAAATCCGAACTCCGTAAGTAAGTTTCTTCAGTACATTTTGGCTGGAAATTGTTTAGACAACTTTATTTTGTTCTCAATAGTTGGTGATTGGCTAGCTAATTATTCTTCCATTTTCTAACTAAAAGAAGAGAGGACATTTCAGTGTGATTTACAAATGCCATCTCCATTCTTAAATAATTACCACAATTTGGAGATGAACATGCTTTAAGAAAATTCTAAATTCTATGGAGTTTTGCTGGAAAATGATTAAATTGACCCTTAAATACTTGATTACAATTTGGAGATTCATATGTTTTAAGAAATTTCTAAATTCAATGAAATTTTGAAGGAAAAAATAATAATAATAATAATAACCATTATGTGAAATGAAAACAATAGGTATGATTATTTGATAGGATGACAAACCATAAGGAGACAATTTAAAATATGAAAAAGACTAATACATATTTCCTTAACACCATATAGTGACAAGTATTTGTCAGGAAAGGGAAAAAATTCCAAATTGTGACATTTGAGGATGGAGTTTTTGTCCATTTTTATGTTTTTAGATTTCTTTTTTAGATCTTTTCATATCTATATCTATATATATCTATCTATCTATCTATATATATATATATATATATATATATATATATTGTACCTAAGCTTTTATGATTAGAGCCAATGGGAGTTTATTGGGGTTGGATAAATTTTAAAACCTTCAATTCATGTTGTAAACTCAGCTTCTCCTTGAACATTTCTGGTTCTTACCCTGCTACAGATCTGATTTTATGAATCTCTTTCTGCTGGGTAACCTTCAGGTTTATATTTGCTCAACATATGCTGTGAAAGTGGAAAGTTTGCTGAAAGATGTAAATTTGTTGAGCAAACTTTCCACTTTCGCAGCATATTTAGATATGAGAGAATCCACTTTTATTAGAAAACATTTTAATAATTCCAGTTTTATGGATGGGTTTAATTGGAAGAGTGTCTTTATTGTATTGGATATTATTTTTATTCTTTTCCATACTACATAACTTGGAATTTGAGTTATGGACATTCTTTTTCTTTCTGTACCATTTGCCAATTGGTACATTTAGCTTCATTTTTTTTCTTTTCTTATTGTTTGTTTTTGTACAAATAATTGGTTCTGATTAATTTTGTATTTCTAATGAACATTCTTCATTTCTCTTTTGTATTTAGCTCACTTATTGATTCTTTTCAATTTGGCAGTTCTCCTTTGTTGGGTCACTCAAGATTTTGAATTATATGCAGCATTTGATCCTCTTGCTGACAAGGTTAGACAACAACTCTGTTACTAAATCTATTCAGCTTGTCCTAATTTTTAGATATTTTAGAACTCATTATATGGCAATCTAGAGTTTATAAGTTATTCTTCTATATGAGACATGTCAATTATAGGTTGTTATTGATAATGCATTGTGTTTTTCATTTGAGTGTTGGTGTTTTCTGTATTGGTTTTTGGCCTTAAAATGACTATCTTAATGTCCTAGTCACATTGTATAGTATGCATAGCTTCAAACCATAAATGAGAAGGGTACGTTTAGGTGCTTCCAACATCTTCTGGTTTCCAGCTTTTCATGCCCGTTGATGGCTGTTTTCTTGTGAGTTTGAACAAAATGATTAAAATTCTGGAGCCTTCTGGCTATAGTAGAATGAAGCAGGGACCATTATCCTGCAAACAAATTCTTTAAGTTTTTTCCTAGAGTGCTGGAGAGTAGGCATCAGGATGAAATTTACTGTTGGAGTATATCATAATTACACAGCATAGTCACGGTTTTAGGGATTTGGGGTATGTGGAATTTGACACTATTAGTACATATTCCTGGAAGTCATCATTTATGTGGTGCTTGGTTTTTGGTTCTTAATTATACTGAACTGGTGTGTGCAGGCTTTGGCAATAAAAGTTTGTAATCGGGTCTGTCAATGGGTGAAAGATGTAGAAAATGAAATTTTCCTGCTGGGAGCGAGCCCTTTTTCATGGTAATTGTACAAATAATACGGATACAGAATGTACTCTAGTTGAAATTATCATTGATAATAAAATTCTGGCCTGATTTTTTTATGGGCTCTGTATTTTTATTGCTATCATTTCCGCATTTCTGCTGTCAATACATAATTTAATATGTATTTTCTTGTCATCTGAGTAAAGATATTTTGTGCGTTATTTTTTTATGTTCTCCACGTTGCCCTGAAATGAGTTAAGCGTCAAGATTATGTAGACCGGAGAGAAGGGAAGAAGCCTAGCTGTAATGACAGAGTTTGGTATTATCCCAAAATTTAAGATTCGATTTGAGATGTAATCACTTTTTGGTTTGCTCTAGCTTGGCCTAGCTTCATTTCCTGTGTGACGCTGAAGTAGTACCTTAGTGGTAGGGGCCATTCAATACACAAAGTAAATAATGAGCTTGAAGCCATTTACATTAGCGATTTGTGGATTAGGTATCTATATGGATTAATGGAAGACCATTAAGACTTCTAGTTTTGGTGGTTCTGTGACGACACAATTGCTTCATTTACAATAGATATCATGTTGACCATCAAGTATTCTAATTCGTTGGACCGTGTAAAAAGTGGGTGGTGTTGTCATTTCCTTTGAGAACTTCCCAAAGCTTAAAAAAAGTAGCAAGGTATAAACATAGACAATCAGTGTGAATGTAGCGCCAGCGAACCAATGTTTCCGGGGTCCTTGTAAACACACACATTCTAAAATTCTCAAAAACAAAAAAGATAAAAAGCATAAAGAGGGGCATATTGTAAGATTCTTAATCATTAGAAACTCCAAGTTTAGGATGATGGAAGGTGTCTTCTTGTTCCAATTCGTCAAGAAAGTATTTGAGAAAGCATTCCCACACATTGTCTATTGTCTAAGCCCACTATGGAATTGTGCGTTTTTAAGGCGTAATGGGGTCAACTTCACCAATTTCGGTGACTAAAAAGAGGTTTTGTTCTTGTTCCCCACTACTACATAAATTTGTCCAAGGCCGCGATAACGAACTTGGACCTTCAAAATGCTAGTTGGACAGTTATGGGCTTCCAATGACATCATCACTACTCTCAATTCGAGGGTTATTTTTGTACTTGACTCTTCTTGTTCTTGAAGATTCCATAGCCTTAACACTAATTCCAACTGTGAAATCTAAATGGTCAAAAAAGGAAAGAATTTACTACAGTGAAAGAATTTTAATTGCAGCATATGGAGACCGGATTTATTATTGCGCACTCAAAAGAAAAGAGAAAAAAAGGTGCATTATTAGCAACGCCTACCATCAATATCCCGAAGAAAGAAAGAGAAAAGGGGAAAACAAAGAGCACCTCATCCCGATTACTCAGTAACTACTCCAGTCTCCAAAAGGTTGCCAAAAATATCTTTGTCATCAACAGATAGGCCTTTTCAAATTGGTCCCAATCATGAAGAAAATTTTGGGGCTTTATTGTAAGATCTTTGTTTCCATAAAGTCTTAAAATTGTTAATCGCCTTTCCTTCTTTGTAAGGAAACAATACAGGAATTTTCCAACCAAAAGAGAGAATAAAATCCTGATTATAGCAGCGAAAATCTTGGTCCTTTTTTTATTTTTTTGAGGAAAAGTCTTGGTCCATTTATGATTACAATTTTAGTGAAATATTGTATTTTCCTTTCTTTTAAATTTCTCGACATGTGATCTCTAATTCTATAAATCATGAGCCAAGCACACTGAATTAAGTTATTAAAAAATTATATGAGTTAGAATTTTATGTCTTGAACAAATAATGAGTTGTTTATCTTTTCTTTATACATTGAAGAAAGAAAGCAAATAAGCCATTTTTAAACGAAAATATGCTTTTAACCATTTAATCTACTATTTTCACAAATTGGGTATTCAACTAGGCTGCATACTCCTATACAAAAGGGGGAAGATGATATTTTACATAAATATTTTTTGTGATTTTCTTAGGTACTCTGTCTTATTTATTTGCGCATTATATTTTTTTATTTATTTTTTAATGCAATTTGATTAAATACACTTCCTCAAAAAAAGAAAAATATATTAAATACACATTTTGTCAAGGAATAAATTTGAGAAATATATACACACGAAGGCTTTCAAAATAATTAGTCAAATTAGTGAAATTGTTTTCCGCTAATTTGGTGTTGAAATTAAAATAAAAAAAGTTTACAATGTGCACAAGATTTACCTAATATAATTACATTTTTTTATTGTTTATTACACGAGATTTTCACTAGTGTGTGCTTTTTGGGTCACCATTCATGCCATAAAAAGAGAATTTTCCTTTTAAAAAAAATAATAAAAATAAGAAGAAGACATAGTAAAAAAGAATAGTGTACCCCCAGGAAAAAGATTCAACTCAATGCTTCAATTTTTAACTTTTGCATTGACTATCAAAAGTACACATTGAGAAGTGACCACTTTTCCTCCTTTTTTTTCCCCTCTCTCTCACGATACCTTTGCGTCCTTTGCCCTGAGTTTAAACCTAAGTACGTGGAAGCACAAGGGTATACCTTATTAAGAATCTCTTTATTTTTTATATATATAAAATTTGTATTATTATTATTATTATTATATATATATATTGTACAAGTAATTTATGCATATTGAGTTCATCTAATTGTATCTTTAAACTATATCGTTTAAGTGATTTTATATGTAATTTAATATCATAGTTTCAAATCATAATTTTGATAAATGCTATCTATATTAAAAGAAAAAATCTCATTGTTATAAAATTTAGACTACTAATACTATATTATAATATAATTGTCACATCTATTGCTCCTTACAACTTTTAAATGGATATTATCCGATTAGTAAATGCACGTATTTAATTAAATAACTTTCTATCACCTTTTATCTTTTAACTACAAAGGAGAGAAACAATACATATACATCAAGATATTATAAATATTTATATTTAAGTTAGTCTAAAAATTAATAATTGATTCATTACTAATTAGTTTAATGGTGTAGAATATTAATTTTTAAAAAGGTTATTAGTAAAATTTTAGTTTAAAAATATAATTATTTTTAAAAAATGAATATTAAATTTCAAACGTCTTTAAATAAAAATATGAATATTTAATTATAGATGAATGTAATAATAATAATACAATACAATATATACTCTTTCTATATTTTAAAATATATATTGTAACTATTTAGAGTTTTTTTATTTATCATATTATGAAATTAAGGCAGTATTTATGACTTTTTTCCTCCTTTGTACCTTCATTTAGTAATTATAATTAAAACTTCTAAAACTATAATCTATTAATCCATTTACGAAAGGTATTTTAAGCCTTTCCTTTTAAAAATTATAGTTTTCTTAATGATCGTAAAAGTGTATTTGTAATGAGACAGATTTACCAATAACTAAACTTTATTTACTTGTAAATAGGTTTAAAGTGTCATTTTCGATTCTAAACAAAGAAATTATTTATAATTTATTTTTAGTGTCAACCACACATTACATTAGAATAAGTAATAATAATATTTAAAAATGGGGCAAAAGGGAGAAAAATTGCAGGAAAGACAGGCAAAAATACAAATATATAAAGATATCGAAAATCTAGGAAAAGAGAGACAGAAAGAAAAAGTGATTCACATCCATGCAGAAACAGCCTAACGTTCAGTTGACTCTCCATTCCCATTACTATCTCTTTCCACCCCCACACCACCATAATAAACCTTTCTTTCCCACCTCACCTCCTTCCTCCGCCCATCTCTTCCTTCCTCCGCCGCGCTCCTCCTCTTTCTTTTTTTTTCCTTTCTTCATGTAAAAATCCAAACCCATTTCACTCCACACCCGATTTTCCTGATCCGATTTATATAGAGAAGCTAGCAGCTATGTATAAGAACCAGCTACAAGAGCTGGCCCAGAGGAGCTGCTTTAACTTGCCTTCCTACACCTGCATAAGGGAAGGTCCCGACCACGCGCCTCGCTTCAAGTCCACTGTTAATTTCCTGGGAGAAACTTTTGAGAGTCCCCATTATTTCTCGACTTTACGCCAAGCTGAGCACGCCGCCGCCGAGGTTGCTCTCAACTCTCTCTCTGCTCGTGGACCCTCTCACTCCCTCGCTGCTAGAATCCTCGTAAGTCACCTCTTCCGCTCGCTCCTCTTTCAATTGATTCCGTCGTTTCATGACAAAGACTTCAACATTTTTTATTTTGTTTTTGGCTAATGTGCGCCAGTTGTTATCTTCCTCAGTACCCATTTTCTCTTTTCCGTTTTTTTTTTGTTGGTGTTGTGTGTGTGTGTGGAGGTCAGGGGTTGGATTGGACCTCCATTGGTGTGAAAAGGCCAAAAAGGAATTTTGTCCTTATTGTGTAATTCAATATACACGGGAAATTAGTACCATAGATACCCTTTTGTAGCCCTGGTAGTTTTATGGTTAAATTTTCAGTATCAGCTGGGCTTTGGAGGTTCTGCACCAGAGACCCAGTGCGGTGATAAAAGAAGACTCTGAAATTTACTTTGTAGGAAAGGCCATTTTCAATTAATTACTGAGGCCCCTTTTTTATCTTTACTTTGTTGGTAACAGCTGTTTTTGGGTTTTCTTCCACCATTGCCTAATCAAGATTTTTAACTTTTTAAAGAGACTACTTTAGTTGTTGGTCTTTGAGGAGTTCTTATTTATTTATTTTCTGATATTACACCTTTTACTGGTCTTTGGATGTGAAAGAAGAAGCTGCTTCTGACCTTCTCTTCCATAATCAACTCTGTAAATGGGGAATTGTAGGTGGGAACTTTCAAAGTCGTTGTATAATGCGTTTGAGCTCATTTCAAAATCTAGGTTTGCATTTATTTGGGTGATTAATAAGTTTTTTGTATAATAAAGAGTTCGGAAAAGGACTAAAATTCTAAACCCGAATTTGCTGACTTTTTTGTATTTGTTTATTTGCACTGCAATTTAAGATGCTGATGTGAGTTTAAATACATTGAAATTGCGGGGCAATGTCACCTAACTATATTAAGTATTTGATATTGAATACAGAGTCGGCAACTCTCTGCCCGGCACATGCTGGGACAAATTTTTTGGTTTAGCATTAATTTTTAACTTTTATTAAATAGGAGTATTTTCTTGTTCAGCCCACATGATATATGAAGTTGTTGACTTCACTTTGCATGTTCTTTTTCAATTTTTGCATGCTGGACCAAACAAAAAAAAGGAAAAGGAAAATGAAAAGAAAGTTTTTTTTTTAAAAAAAAAACTTTACCTGTTAATGCATTTAGACTTGGGTTTCAGTTTAGTTAATGAGTCACTAGATTATAAAATGATCAAGTTTCATTATAGTACATGTGAGAAATTTGGAGCATGCTATCAATTTATTGTCTTGTCTCCCCCCATTTAATGTGCTTTTATGCAGTATGGCGTAAGATGCACATGCCTATCCCCAAGCATGGATAATGCTATTGATGAACAACAAAAACAGTTCTTTATATGTTTTTGAAATGTATAACATTACCTTTCTTTGATATACTTGCACATAAATTCTAATGATAATTACTAACAACAAACCATTCCTCAAGTCAATTCTAATCTGACGTACTTCTAAAATATTCACTTGCAGTTTGACATTGTCGGTTATTGCAAAATATTAAGGGTTAGAACTAAAAGGATTTATTTGTTAATGTATTTGGAGGGATCTCTGTCATCTATCTACAAATAAAATCTAATAGAGTTATTTGTAATCGAAAGATCAGAGTCTCTATTTCTCAATAAGCTTCATTCTCACTAGGGCATGCATTGACTGAACACAGATCATCTGTACTATTTTTCTTTGAAGGATTAAGTGACCAATCAACGAATTTCAAAATATGAACTACATATTTAACTGTAATACCATTTCAGGGTTATGTTTCTTGGAGCTCATTGGAATAGAAAATGTTCATTTGATTTTTTTGTTACTTTCCTTTTATTTTAGCATATTATTGGTATGCCTATATAAATTAGAGCTCTTTTTTGTCAGGTCTACACTATTCCTGCCTGATGCATCTACTTTGCGGACATGTTCTTTTTCTCCCCTCTTTTTTGGCACTAAGTAGACATGTTTGCTTCTTGCAATATTGGTAGATGATCTGTTTTTTGTTTGTGTGCATTCTTTACTGGACAACCCAATTTTTAGGATGAAACTGGAGTTTATAAGAATCTGCTACAAGAGATTGCACAAAGAGTTGGAGCGCCTTTACCACAATACACAACCTTTAGATCCGGCCTGGGGCACCTACCTGTCTTTACAGGAACAGTGGAACTGGCTGGAATTACATTCACAGGGGAACCTGCCAAGAACAAAAAGCAAGCTGAGAAGAATGCTGCCTTGGCATCTTGGTCATCCTTGAAACAATGTGAGCCCTCTCTAAACACTTTTGTGAAGTAAAATTTCAACTAATAACATCAGCCACACTTCTACAACATGTATTATCTATCTTCTGCAACTGTTGCACACTCACCATAAGTTTTCTATAATTATGTATTTGGAGTATAGGATATGGGATATTCATTCTGCACCTAATATAATATGAATATGCCATATTTTTCCTTTTGCTTGGCTCGATGTGGGAAATTCATTCATTCACAATTCAAGGTTGATCAGTTGTTTCTAGATTTTATAGCATGGTGTGCAATTTGCAAATTGAAAAAGTTTATCTGCATGCAAAAAAAGTCTTAACCTTTTTCTCATGCACTATTTAGTTTTAGTTGTTTAAATTTTATTTAATCTCCTTCTAGGGGGATACCAAATTGTTCAGTCTGCCATAAAAAAAAAAATCAGTTCATTTACACCACCCCATACAGACACACACAAACTTCTGGTCAAAGACTCAATTTTCAAATTTCTTTCCTAGAAAATATCTTCCTAAAAATCATTTCTCCTTGTTTACTTTTAATCCTCAAATCAGTATGAATGTGGAGTGTTCTCTTGCTTGGAAAATGCAAGTGTACCTTAAGAAAGGGATACTGCTAGGCCCTTCTTTTTAGAATTGAGATTTTAGAATTCAAGAAATTCTGCTGAATTTTTGAAGCTTTTGAATTTATGGTCTACTGAGAGTATCACTTCTTTTCCTATTTTAGTGGCACAGCAAGATTCAAGCTTATCTACAGAACCAGAAAATAATGATGAGCAAGAGCAGATCAGAATAGCAAGGGCCTTACTTAATTATCATCTGAAGGAAAGGATGGATATGGCTAACACCATTGGCAAACCTTCAGTTCCATTTCAGACGAAATTTTCTATTCCACGCCCACGGCCATCAAGCCCACAGCATCTTCCCGCAGCCACTTCAAAAATCCTCCCATTGTTCTGCCCAAAGACAACTTCTCATAACCGGCAATCTTCCACAACAGCAAATGACAGCCCTGTCCCGATGTCACAACCTCGGGCACCATCTCCTTTTCCAGCATCTGAGAACCGCACATTTCCCTGCCAGAGGTTTCCAACAGTGGAGGCAGCTCCGTATGTACCTCTTAGACAGTACCGGCCACCCTATAAAGGCATTGCTCCTCCTGTCACGATTAGAACAGCTGTGCCAGTATACTCTGCACCACCGCCATCTACAAGTCAGCCTAGAATAATACAGCCCCGACCAGTGAAAATAGTTCCACCAGTTCGTGTTAGGCAAGCTATTCCGGTATTTGCTGCTCCGCCTGCTCCAAATGTACGTTCAACGACTCCCGTAGCCCCTATTTTATCAGAAAGATCACCAGCTCAGGCAAAGGAGGATTCAGGAGATGAGTCCAATGTTGACATTGAAGAATCGACAGCTCTGAAGTGCTTGGAACACCTTGAAATATGAATGTTGATGAGACAAGAGAAATACTACCAACATTTTTGTGTTTAATCATAGCTTGCTCTTACATTTCTTGTAGTTTTATTATGAGTGCTCTATATCTTTGAAATTCACCTCTCTTTACAAGGCCTGCATGTTAATTCAGTATTAGCTGTATTAAACTTTTGCAGTTAGGAGGGCAGCACCACATCCTGTTTTTCATATATTTGAATCTGGAAATGGAACAGTTCTAAAGGGTCGCTATTACTCTATGGCCTAGTTGTATATTCCCTAAGTCAATTTTATTGAACCAAATATTTATTAGTTTGAAAAAACTATTTCAATTTTATTGAACCAAGTTGCAAAAATAAGAGCTTGAATACCACTTGTAAATAATCCAAGGAACATAACAGGTATAGGAACCACTGAAGGTACTAAAGAAACAAGAACAACAACGACTATATCTCTCTTTTTCAAATAAAAAAAAATGGTTTCTTTTGAGAAGCAAGGCCAAGGTTATCAATACTTGAATAATAAATTGAGTTATTGGAGAAAGTGTTTCTTTCGTTCTTAATTTTTGTTAATGTGAGGATTAAGATAGATAGAAACCGCCCCTGCAGGCCTGCTGACTGGTTGAAATTGAAATCTTGACAATGCTGTCAGAGTGTACCCTGGGGCCTGAGAGAGGACATGGGCTCTCCTTTTGGGCCTTGGACAGGAAGAGACGCCCAACATTGATGCTTTCTTCTCTGGTGTTAGGTATTGCCGCTGTCCAGAAGGTGACGCCCTAAATGTGATAGAAAGCTCCGAGTGTGGATGGGGTCCCGTCTGAAATTGACTGTTTGCACCAAGTAAAGCTACTACAAATAAAATAAAATGATATTCTTGAGCATTTTTTTCGTGTATTAATATTATTAGATTTAATAAATTTATTTCAAATCGCCACACAGAATATAAAAAATATCATAACCATCTTTGCAAACAAGGATCGGAGAATTCTATCTAATTGGCTTTACAAGGTTATTTGAGACATAAATATACTTTTTTATCATTAAGTTTGTTTCTTTGAGTGAGAATAACATTTATTTAACAGGAAAAAATAGTACACGCTTCTATTTTGACTGATAATGACATTTTGGGGGGGGGGGGGGGGGGGGGCGGGTTTACCTTCACAAATTTACCCACCAAAAGAAATAATACTGCATGAAGAATGGCTATTTAAAAACGAGTGAGTGCGTCTAGAAACAAAAGGATATTGACAATTTTATGCATAAAAAATAATTAAATATGAAACAACTGTCATCATTCTTATATATACTACAACATCATTTTGATCAATGATTGTGTTATGTACTATTAAATCATTTCAAAATGCTAACCTAAATCATTCAATCGAGTTCTCAATTTAAAATTTTAAATTAAATTATCTAATTCCATAAAAACGCGTCTTTAATAAATGGAAATCATAAAAAAATTTAATACTGAACAAAGAAAAGAAAAAAAATCCCTCTTGCAAAAAAATAAAAAAGCAAAAGAAATAAAGAAAAACAATGGGCTTGGATCATCATACCATACCAATGGCCCTGTTTTTGTATGCACCAAAATTAAGTACTAAGTAGCTATATATACCAATGACCCTGTTTCTGCTACCCTGAGAACCCCTTTGAAAGCCCAGAAACCAGAAAAGCCTTAACTCCCAAAGGAGAGGAAAACACAGTGTACACGTCCATTTTCTCGAGAATCTTTACCATGTTCTTTAAACTATTGATCTTAAGAAAAACCTATTCCTAAGAGCTTGCACCAAGAAGTCATTAGTTGCCTAAGTCACTAAGAAGAATCATATTATGTGCTCACACCAAGTAGTTGATAATTCAATTAGTTAATATGCATTTTTTACTTGACAAAAAATTTAGATTTGATTCAGATCCCAAATATACCAATTAATGCTTCTCTGAAGAGAGCTTTGAGGAAGGTAGCTACATAGAAAAAGAAAAAATAAAAATTCATCTTTTCCCTGGATTATGGGATCTGAATCTGGTCAATCTTGACCCAATTCTTGAAATGAATGTAGTTCAGTCATAGACTTTGCCTTGTGGAACAAAAGTAATCTATGATCACAGTCTCTGTAAATCATGATCCGTAACCTTTTATCTTCTTTCCTTCGTTTTTGGGCATCAGACAAAGAAGTCAGGACTTACAGAACCCCTCTCTCACCTGACCTGCAACCTGCAGTGACTTCTTATCTTTATTATAAGCTAACTTAGCAAACAGAATAAGTTAGCTCATTTCATTGCAGTTCTTATACTATATGAACTTCACAGATATAAGCACTAGCAAGGACCACTTGATATGCCTCATCTTTTAAGTGAAAGTAGAACATATATTCACCACATAAACCAAAGAATACACAACAAGATTGCTGGAGATATTAGTAGCTTCATGTGATATGTTCTTGGCCAAGTTAGCCAAATTTGAATGCAACGGTCCTTCTAAATTTAATTTGACCCAATCATATCTTCCAAACCATAGACACGAAACTGTACTCTCGTGTAATTAAAATCTTCTGTATAAGATTGTCCCTAGCCTACCAAAACCATTTTATTCCCTCCACGGTAATATTATGAACTACTTTTCCTACTCCTATAAATATATCCAACGTGTTTGTACACCATCTCTTGTGGTTCAACCTTTCCCATATATATAAATATTTGTTCTCCTCAAGGGTATTTCGTAGGGGTGAAAATCTAAGTTACTGCAAACCACATGAAGCTGACTGGCGATGGAAGAAATTGTTCACCTATCAAACAAGATTGTGAGGATAAAATCTGTCTTTGTAACGAAGATTGGCCTGCAAAAAGTAAAAGGGTGGGAGGTTGGCTAAGTGCCTCCTCCCATCTGTCTTTAGAGAAAATGATGAATGATGGCCCTATTTTTGGATTTGTCTTGATTTTAATGCCATACGATTAGGCCATGTCTAATAGTTTTTAGCTTTGTGAAAGATAAATTGTTTAGTCCACTTTAAGGTAGTTCAGTCATGAATTTGAAGGAGTAGTACAAATTGTAGATCGTGTTAGGTTTTGATGATATCTCAAATTTGTGATCTTTACTCTTGAAGAACGTGTTAGACTTAATTATTCCAAGGAGGGTGACCTCTCTCAAGGATTGAATTGACTTTGGCCAATGGCCCAAAAGAACCAAGAAATTTAACATGGCAACCATATCCAATTGTGGGTAAAAAATCTTGACGGTGAAAAGAACAGGGCATGCAAATGGGAGGGGTAGTTAAATGATGTGAAAAAAAGGAGGTACTAGAATTAGTGTGATAAACAAGCAAAGGTGAAGGAGACTGTGTGAGAGAGAGATACAGATAGAGAGATTGAAAATTCAAGAAATAGAGAGAGAAAGAGAGAGTCACGTCAAGTCCCATGTGTAAATGGGCTAAGGTGGTGGGGTCAAGTCTCCACTTCAACGACACCAACCCATGAAAGCAATGTCCATGTCAGCGTTTTATTAATTTACGCAACACATTTTTTGAGGGGGTCCGGCCCAGACAGGAGTGGGCCCACAACAAAATGTGGGGACTTGATTGGACCAGGGGAAGGAAAAAAAAAGGGCCCAAAGGGGTTGAGGAAGCACTGGCATTTATTCCTTCCCTATGAGAAAAGCAATGGTTCAAGGCAAAAGGAGAGATAGGAACCCTCCACCCATTAGGAGGAACATCAAACAATTTTAATTTTTTTAAAATATTAAAAATAAAAAACAATATATAAAAGTGAGGGAGACAAAGTGGGAGAATGTTAATCCCATCACCTAAAGTTCAAAAAAGCAAAGCAAATGAGAGCTATATGAAAGGAAAAAACAAAGAAACAAATATACCCATTTGACTTTGTTATTGGTCATCATAATCCATTGATTGTACTAAGTAGATGGAACTTGTATTATTGTCTGTTTCCATTCTTATAGTCAAATCTTTGTGCATGTCATGTCCCTTCTTTTTCTTTGGACCTTCACCAATTTCCTTTCTCCATATGTATTTCAATTGCATGCCCTCCTCCATAGTATACACTTTATGCATATAACGCCCTACTTATATAATAACTGGAAGAAAAAAAATCGCTGTATATATGGATTAAGTTTAAAGTTTCTGATAAATTCATGATACATTTAAATTTTAACTACATCACAAGTTAATTTTTTTTTTTTTTTGTAATTTTACTTTGTTCTAAAAAAAAGATGAGGCATTTGTATATTGTAACTCTCTCATAAAGAATGGTGAAAACAAGGGAAAGAAAAAGGTCGGAATTAGATCTGCATATTCTTGTGCCTTTGTATCAGAAAAGCACATGAACCCCACGAAATATTGTGTATGAATATACTTAATACTTCCTGCCGCTACTATACAAGTGGTGGTGGGTACTTTGCAAACACGCATAAACACACAGAGAAAGTGAAATGTATGAACATATATATATATATATATAGAGAGAGAGAGAGAGGGAAGATTTATGTCGAATCTGATATATGCATGCACACACAAAATGATGCCGACAGCAACAAATATGAAGGAAGCATGAAAGGGGCTCATTCTTTTTTCTTTTTTCTTTTTTTTGGAGGATTCAATGTTGAAAAAGTGTGTGTGTGTGTGTGTGTTTTTCTTTGCTTTACTTGTAAATTTGTTCAAGTAAAAATAGCCACATGGTTAAGGGCGATTGGGAGCATGCTGGAGAGTAGACATGGTGGCAAGAAGTCTAATGAGGAAGATTGGAAAAATCTTTGAATTTTGACACTTGTGTTAAATCTTTTTATTTCAAAGATCAAATCCCAACAAAAATGGCCATTTTTCAATCATAACATGTCGCTTTCCGTCTAATCTGCTCTACAATTATTCTATCTACTATAGCAATCAAAAAATTTCTCTCTAGAAAAAGACGGGTATGGATATGGTTCGGTTAGTAGTAGAAATAAGAGGAAGCATAGTGGAGAGGATTAGGTGTATATATATATATATATATATTTTAATCTTATAGTAAAAGCTTTTATACCACATTAAGCAATTGACTGATTTAGAATAGTATTGTTTGTAAATAGAGATGTCAATGATTCGGTGTGAGTTGAGTTTGGCAAATTTCAAACTAAAAATATTACTACGCACCATTCACATCACATTTACTACGCATAGTTAGAAATATCTTGTTTTTAAAAATTATAAGTTATGATAAAACTTTTAAATTTATTATAAGTTCTTAATTATTAAATTAGTCTCAAGAAAGACAGAAGTTTACAGCAAGACTTAAAATTAAAAAAAAAAACAAAAAAAGCGAACCTAATGATCACCTCTTAAACACAAACTTTTAACGGATTTACTTCAAAGAATAACAAAAACTTCTATCTTGCATTTAATTCATTAATGAAGAGTTTACTTAAATTTGTGAATGAATGGTTTTTTTTTATGATTCAAATCAGTACCTCTTTAAGACTTAAACTTATTATATAAAGCATTAAATGAAATTAACTTGCGCTTGTCACATTTTTTTATAAATAAATAAATAACCTATTAAATTTGTAACATAACCCCCCCCCCCTCCCCTTATATCACACATTCAAAGAAAAACTCTCTATTTCCTCCTTCTCTTGAGTGTTCAATTCTTTTAACACAAATAATAATAATAATAATATGGATTATTGTCCCATTTCATCTCTCTTCTTTCACGTTTTGCCAATGTTGTCATCTTCTATTTTATTGACATTTTTAATCCCATTTCTTTTAATGTTTTATCCAATATAGTTATTCCGACGAAATTAAGTCTGGAATTCGACAAGTGATAATCACGTGCCTTGCATGCGAGGGTAAAAGTGGAACATAAAAAAACACCATTGTTATCGCCATCTTCAACGTGGGAAAAAAATACCATCGTCATCTTCAAACCAAGCTTTTCAGCGACTCATTTGTTTTTTTTCCTTTTTCTGCTCTTTCTCACGCTATTTGGCCAGGGGAATCATGGGTTAGGTGCGACGAGTATGGATAAGAGATTGGGAGTGGTGGGTGACTTCAATTTGGCATGCATCGGTGTTTTTATTTTGCGAAAGTCGCGGCGGATTTTTTGCCAAAATTCCACATTTTTCGCCTGAAATTCGACTGGAGGAAGGTTGGGCTAGAGGCATCTGGATGTGGGATGCTAAGTGGGAGCAGTGGACACCTTCAATTTGGCCTGAAACCTAAGCGGTAGTGGCAGCAATGTTTTCGCGATCTTCACTAATTTCGTCGGTGATTTGACCATTGTAAGATTTGTGGAGTTGTTTAGAGGTAGGGTGGAGAGATGGGCTACATGGGTATCATCAATTTTGTCCAAATTAGGCTTTGGCTGGAAATTGAGAGAATAAATAGGGGAAAAACAAAAACATTTACAAAAGGGTTCCTAGAGCTAAAGCTGGCTGGCCCCAAGAATTCTAGAGCCTTGATCAACGTATCAGATAATCTGAATCCAAGTTTCCATATTGGACCTCTTGTGTTGTAGCCTTTTTTAAAAAAATTTCTTATGTTGCAGGCATGCAATGTTTATATTCAGTGGTTTATATTTATTTTGGAAGTATGTGCGGCGTTTCAAATTCCCAATTATAAGAATTTGCAAAGGGTTTTGATCTTGAAGCCTCTGATCAAGAATTTATTTGGGTGGTTAGGACACATGAAGATGATGAAGAAGACATTGAAGATTGGATGCCCAAAGTTTTGAGGAAAGAATGAATGACAGAGTTCTTCACACGTATTAAAGACTTGCAATGTTACGATTTAAATCGGTATGAAAGATCTATCGAGCAACATTAGATGTGAAAATAAAAATTTTAATTAAAATGAAGTAAGATTACATTAAAAAAAATTAAAAAATGAAATTCACCCTTTTCAAAAAAAAAAACAAAGAAAAAAGTTTGATTATTCACATTGGAGAAAGAGATGCAAAAAAAGTCTTTTTTCTTTTTTTTTTTCTTTCCTTTTATGTTTCATCATTGCATTGGAGGGGCTACGAAGAGAAATGGAGCCCTAACATGAGTCATGTGGTCCTTGACAAATTAGAGCTTATTTTCTATGCAAATAAATATATGCCCTTAAAACAATAAAATGAAAATACCAAATATCACTACACTTCCAAATCAAACTTTTTATCCAAAAATATAAAGTAACTCCATTACAAAATTTAAAAATTAGGACAAACATCTTCATCCAACCAAAAAGCGAGCATAATAGAAAGTAGAAATCAAGATTTGATTATTTCAAGAGGACTGTTGGTGGAGATGAGCTTAGGAAATCACAACTAATTTGACTACTATTAAATTTAAATTTAAAGATTTATGAATTTAAAAACATATAATCATTGAATCCAAAAGAGCCATTTTAACTTGACCCTCTAAAATATTACACCATTTGTTTCTTTTTCTTGGTTTCTTGCTTGAGATGCAAAATTGCCTTTTTGAAATGAAAAAAGATAAAGAGTGTCTGTTTTCTTACTCAGAATCAGCTTAATAAAATGGATTGATATTTTTTAATTACAAATTATGTGTTTAAAATAATTTTATGAGGTTGCTTTTCTTATTTTCTGTTTTTTCGCTCTGTCATATGTGGGACGCACGTGAGCCCTTCTTTTTGCGCATGCCAAAAGCAGATTAAAATGAATTGTCAGATAGAATTTCAGATCAAATGTGTAAATCAGCAAAAAAAAATTTTAAAAAAAAATACAATATATATATATATATATATACAGATAAGATTTTGTACTTTTCAGAGTCACATAGAGGAGTCAAAGATTAATAAATTTTATGGAATGATTTGAATGCTGAAGAAATAGAGTGCTGTTTGTAGTAGTATTTACTTTTTTGTGAAATTGGAGTTCCTTTTCTTTTTCTGATGACTCAAATTGAGTTATGAGATAATAGTCTCGATTCTTCAAAAATTACTCTTAATTTTAAATTTTTGTCGTTAGTAGGATTTGAATACTCACCGTATCACTTTTATCAAGACTTTCGTAATTAATTTATATCAATTATTTTATATTCAAAAACTATAGTTTTTTTTCGTTTGTTGAGTAGGGAGAGGGCCGGAGATTTCTTCAGCTATATGGTATATGAAATACTTTAAAATTAATTTGACCACTACGAAATATATGTATGCATGAAGTGATTGTACCTTTATAATTATATAAGCTTTTAAACATTTTTTCCATGATGATAGGATAAAAAAAGTTTCAACCATTTGATCAAGAGGATGGCAATGACAAAATTATTTATTATAGATAAACTCCATTGTATACTTATAAAAAAAATCATCTATCTTTTTATTTAGGGGAAAAAAAGGAACTCAATTTTATACCAACAATATTGTTTAGTTTCATGTCGCCAATCAATAATTCTTCTCTCACATATAAATTCAAAGCTATGAAATATAAATTTTATTTTTATGAATTTGATATTTATAAATTATGTATATGTCGAGCCCGCCGGGTCAAACAATACGATCCACATATCCGCTTGAATTGTGAAGTTTATTGTATTAAAATGATAATGTTTTTACTTGTGGTGAGTTTTGAATTAATAGGACATTTAAATTTTGGTTCGATCAAACTTATCTATTTTTTTCATTGGTCCGATCGTGCTAGAGTGCCTGAATTGTTACCTCTAAGGAAAATTGGAAAAAAAAAAAATCTAATTATACAGTTGCAATCATGAGAAAATGGGCAAACGATCCAAATTTAGATATGCTTAATTTTAAAAGAATTAAAATGTTTAGTATATAAACACATTAAAATTTTCAACAATTTCACAATATCTAAATCCATAAATTCTTTAAAATATATAATTATATAATATAAATATTTGGAAAAACAATTATTAACAAAAAAAATTTCACAATTTAACTCCTTTGAAAAACAAAGCATCAAACTATCAAACGTATTATATACACATATAAAATATTAATAATAATAATATATTTATTTATGAAATAAATATGATAATTTAGATATATATACTATAGAAAAAGTAAAATAAATTAATTAATCTTTATCCTGCTTAATTTTTGTTTTATTCTTATTCTTTAAAATTTTGCCTCATATTTATTTAAATTGAATAAATTTTCGCTTCTAACAATAAGGCTCCATGTTAAGATTTTGTCTAACTCTTGATCCTTATTTTCACCAATTTAAAAATGTTCGCTTTCAAAATTAAATATTTATTTTCTTAAATTATTAAACATGTTTTTAATTTAAAATTTTGCTAACATCCTTTTTAAATATTCAAGTGACAAAACTACAATAGATGTTAAGATGTGTGACAATTATGAGAATAATAAGTAAGTCTATCCAGAACAGAATTTATATTTCTAAGAACATATTGAATGCCTTGAAAAGTAATCCCTAATCGATTATAAAGGATTTTGAAAAAATGGCATAAGGAGAGAAATAAATTCCAAGCGCCCGGTTAGCCTTGCAAGAGAGGGTATTCGAGAGAATAGAACTGAGCATTGAGGGTGCGCGAGACAGAAAAAAAAAGGTCATGTAGGAAAGCTTTTTTCACCGCACATTACATCCTTAATCATCTCAAAACAAATAAGGTTTCGAGAATAATCTACACAATTAATTGATTTGTAACAAAAATAATGTCAACATTTAGATAAAAAATTAAATTAAATTAAATTAAATCAAAGAGCTTTTTCCAATAAAAAATCTACGGTAGAAAGGAAGGCCTAACTTTATACTTTATAGTTTATACTAGTACAAAAGCGTAGTAGTATTGTGACCAAATCCCTATGCACTGGCAACCGACCAGAGGCAATGTGCGCCGATGGGTCGCGGCGGAACAATTCCAATATATATATATATATCATATTCATATGTATATAATCATTATACGGAGGAGGAAGGAGTTCACAGGCAACAAAGATTTGATTGATAGCGAGGGAGAAGTTGGTCATCTCTGGTCCACTTTCATGCGCATTCGCTTTTCTATAAGCTCTGGTCTGGAATTAAGAAACCGCCTCCACACTATTGTTTGGTTATTTTCAAAGTAACTGGTCCCCCCACCCCCTTCTTCTTTCATTTCCTTCATCTCTCGCTCTTGCCCCTGCTTCACCTCCTATATTCTCCACTCTGCCACCACCACCACCACCACTCCCCATAATAGAATATTCTTTACAATTCCAATCCAAATCCAATCCAATCCAATCCCATCACTAACTATGCAATGCAGCCTTCTTTCTTTAATTAATTCATACTTTCTTTTATTATAT
The DNA here is from genome assembly GCA_019593545.1 of Apocynum venetum. NCBI lineage: Eukaryota > Viridiplantae > Streptophyta > Magnoliopsida > Gentianales > Apocynaceae > Apocynum > Apocynum venetum. The sequence goes on from SRSM01000134.1 coordinate 2,253,938, forward strand.
TGAGTCGTGATCTTGAACCTAAATCTTTTAATAAGGAAAGGATGATAACTCCAATAACAAAGAATGTATTAGAAATTCTTAATAAGATCGAATTGTAAATTGATGAACTTAAATATTTAAATATGGAATAGTGTGCTTTAATCCTCGTTGAATTATAACCTCTTTTATATTAATTAATACCAAGAACAAGAGGAAAGAATGTGAATCCAATTAAAATATAGTAGTAGAAAAAAAAGATATTTAAGGCGATATTAATGTCTCTCTTATTGTTTGATATGAAATTAAATATTTATTTTCTATTTAATATAATAATTTATGATAAGTAGTACTAAAATTCCTGTTAATACGTAAGAAATATCATGTGTTTGACTATTTTTAAATTCTGAATATTGAGAGATTTCAATAAAAAAAACATAATTAAAAGAGATTTATTGATAACGAAGATGTCTACTTTTAAATTTGAAAATATATTTAGTTTTAAAATAGATATCTAAAAATATAAATATGAATATTAAATTAAATTATGAGAAAAGATGCAGAATAGTAGTATTAAGTAGTAATCTCTATACGTGTAAAAGAAGATAATATGCTGTAGATTGAATAGATTTGTAAGAGAGAGATATAAGGGAATGTCATTATGTGAGTAAGTTGTAGTATTATTTAGCTCATGTTTGCAACGAATATAATACCAGCACATTGGCAGGCAAACATTTAATAGTGTACTATATACAAGGACATTAAGGAAGGAGAGGAAAATTAAAATGTTAAAGAGATTATATCAAGTTGTTGACCTGTTTTTAAGGGACTTGATTAAGATATAACATGAATTGGGATAAAAAGCTAAGAGGGTTGTGCATAACAACCAAGATTGAGCTATTTGTGCAAAATTGTTGAAGAAGATTAATCAGAGCAGTTAAGAGTGTTGACATTCTTCTATATGACTGAGACTTCACAATGATAAAAAGCAAAAAGTGAGAAATAGTACCAACATATACAAGCCAATCAAAGTTTAACCATATATGACAATTTGCATTTATTATCTTAAGTCTCTTACCTAATTGATTATTGATCAGTCTTGTCAATTGGAAAGAAAGCATGTTTGGTGTTGCTAGGGATATGCCATGCTACTAATCTTCTTGCCTACAATGAGTCACTGCACTCCTAACTAACTTAAAAAAGAAAAGAAAAGAAAGAAAGATGATAAGAATGTCACCAACATGTTCCATAATTATCAGTCCTTCAGTCTCATATCTCAACCTATTCATGACCACAATCAGAAAACTAAATGAATTAATCACTAATGCACAAAAAAGAAGAAAAAAAAAGTTTTAGTTTCCAAAAGGGCTTGTTTGCATATTCTCGAAAAACCTAGTTGATTGATTTATCTTGCCAAAGTTACCTCTAAGAGTAGATATTAGTATTCATTACTTCCAACTGTAAATAAAATCATTTGGACGGATACTTGCAAAGTGAACTTGTTTGATTGTAGTAGTAGTAGTGCTGCTGAACAAGAAAGATGGACCAAGAAACATCTTTATACTATTTGCTTAAACAGAAGCAAGTGTATTCAAGGCAATGACAGTTTTTCATCTCTTTAAAGTACAGGCCAGCAGTATCAAAATATTCCAGGCAAAGTACCCAATTTTCTGCCAAAAAAAATGACAACATGTAGGCGTGTGAAAGTAGTAGGAGAACAAAAATTTTACAGTCTTATGTCACAACAATCTAGACCTTGACTAGATAGCTTTGTACAATCCTTCAATCAAGAAAGTAACCTTGAGTGTTAGAACTCAGAACCCTTTTAGAGATGCCACAACTAAATTTCAAGATAGGAAAATTCTCAAAAGAAACAACTCAGCTTAACAAGATTTATCTACATGGAAAGGAAGAAGGAAAAAAGGAATAAGCTTTTCTTTTATATCAAACGAATCACAAAACTCTAACTAAGTCCAGAACACAAACCCAAAAAAATGCCAGTCAGAGAACTGGGCATTTGGCCCGAGTCTGATTACAGAGATAGAATCAGAGCCTACCACAGAAGATTTGTTGCTGTGATTTGACCAAAGCATTTAAAGAGATAAAATGCTCCCAACAGTCAACACAGATGAGTGAACAGTTACAGGGTCAAATAGTACCAGCAATGAATTATATAAGCAAGGAACATTGATTTCCATAAGCATAGATCCCTTCTTTTTTCTTGTAAATGTCATAATTCTCATATATTATATAATATGAAATTAGTTTAAATCTGTGACTTGCATTAGTAAAAGTACATTTGATATAACCATGTAAAACTTTTCTGTCATTCCAAAACAAGAACATGAATTGAGAATGGTAATTGAGGAAGAAATTTCACAAAGATACCACAGAGAATAGAATATATAAATAATGACAATAAAGAAATGGTAGTAGTAGTAGTACTACTGTTATGACAAGATAAAAGGAAAATCCAGAGCAGGAGCTGCAGAACAGCACAGCACAGCAGTGGCTGCAATAGCAACAGCAGCATAAAACACTGCACAGGCATTTTCGATTTGCGAGCAAAAAAATAAATAAAAATACAAAGCCAAAAAGGCTACCAACCTAATTCCTCACCTCAAACAAGAACACACAGACACACACTCTCTTTCTTTCTTTTTCTTTCTCTTTCTTCACCCACCACTCTCTCTCTCTTTAGCCCCTGCTTAGGTCAGCTAATTAGTCATATCGCTTTCTCTCTCTAATATTAATCTTCTTCCTCACTAAAGCTTGTTTTTATTTTACTCTCCATACACTTTCTTGATTATTGTTGGCATGCTTTAGGTTCTTATTCTCATCTGGAACAAGATTTTCTCCATGGGCTGTCTGAGGTCCTGAACTGGGAACTCTCTTCTTCTTTCATTTTCTTGGTTCAGAAAGGGAGAAGTAGGGAGAGTTTAGTTAGACAGCATTTGCATTTGTGTTTTCTCATTTCCTTTCTTCTTTTTTTATTTTTTCTGCTTCTAGAAGAAAATCCATTTTCTCTAACTTCCTGTGATGTCCAGCTGTCAATCTTCGCTCAAGAATTCTTCAGCTTCTTGGCCTTGAAGCCCTTCTTTGTTGTTTACAGTTGCTATTTTTCTTCAGTAAATTTTTTCTTGATTTTTTTTGTCTGTTTCCGCTGAGATTGTCCTTTTATTTCTGTGTTTCGGTGGCCTAATTAGCTGAAGAGTGTGGACACTACTGATTTTGAAAGTTGTGGAGCAAGAAACGTATAATAGAGGATATCATTGAGAGGAAAAAATAAAACTGAAAAATCCCATTTCAATCAGAGCCAGTAGCTGGATATCTGTTATCTAGTCAAGCTCAGGTGGAAAGTGTGTCGAAGATTGGAGTTTTGCTGTGAACACGAGTAAGAAGAGGTTACAAAAATTCACTCAACAGAGAAATACAGAAGTCCAGGATCAAGTTTCATGTGAAAAGCAACAGATGGGATTTGTTTTCGTCAGTATGTGCATGCTTTGCAATAAGCGGTAGCTTTTGTTTTAGCTATTTTGGCTGTATCTCAAGTCTTAAGGTAGCTGTCAAAGATTAACAGTGTCTTTGAGTCCAAAGACACCTAAGATTACGCCAAAGACTGCGAATCATTTGGTTCCGTCGAGATCATACGTTTCATATTTGGGAATCCACTACTGAACAGTTTCAATAGCAAGAGGTTTTTCTTTCTTCTCCCCAGTTCGAAACTCACAGTTTTCATCTCTCCGGTTTTGGAATTTGGGGGTGGAGTTAGAAAAAGAAATGGCGATGGTGGCCCAGCACCACAGAGAGAGTAGCAGTGGGAGCATTAACAAGCATATGGATGCTGGAAAATATGTTCGCTACACAGCTGAGCAAGTTGAGGCTCTGGAGAGGGTTTATGCGGAGTGTCCCAAACCCAGTTCCTTGCGCCGCCAGCAATTGATTCGAGAATGTCCAATTCTGTCCAATATTGAACCCAAACAGATCAAAGTATGGTTCCAGAATAGAAGGTATGGAGAAGATTTGATGATTTTCTGTTCGTTTTTCCATCTTTTCTTCCGACTTCTGTATGAGAAAAAATTTAATTCCTGCGCGGTTCAATTTTCTTTGTTCGATATGTGGGTTTTATCTTCACCAAATTTTTTTTTCATTTTTTAAAGCTCTGGACTAAAAGCGACTGGGGTTTTTATTAAACCTTATTCTGCAAATATTACACTGGAATTTTCTCATGCAACTCAAATTTGTGATTTTTGTTCACTGGTAACCTGAATTGGGCTATATTATCCAGGTTATTTGACTGGGTCTGGATAGTATTAAAGAATGTACTTGTTTTGATTTAGAGAAATGCTTTTCTTGGAGCTGGAAAAGACGGTTTCCTTTTGACGCAGGTGTCGGGAGAAGCAGCGAAAGGAGTCTTCTCGACTCCAAACTGTGAACAGAAAGTTGACAGCAATGAATAAACTGTTGATGGAGGAGAATGATCGCCTGCAGAAGCAGGTCTCGCAGCTGGTGTGCGAAAATGGATATATGCGGCAACAGTTACACAGTGTATGTCTAACTGTATTGTTTTAGTTCATTGTTACATCTATGTGATGGATCCCTTCCTACCTGTATATGATGTTTTAAGATGGATGTTCAAAAGCTGCGGAAGCTCTAGGGAAAGGTGGAATCTTTGGTATTCTTTGTTAATTTTGTCATTTCAGCCTCTGGGAATTGTGGTCCATATTGGAATCTTAAAGTTTTGCAAATAAGATGATTTTTTCTTCACTTTGTAAAATCAAACATAGGTCATAATTTTAGGGCTCTGTAATCCTGTTCCTGAGACTCATGTTTGGGGCTTTAGTAGTATTTATCTCGTTGGTCCCTCAATTTCTACTCAATGTCTTGTAAAAAGGGATAATTAAGATCAGCAGAATGTGTGAATTTTTATTTCAAGTCTGAGATATGATCACAAACTGCTGTTTCAAGCTGTCCTTTTTATTAAAAAAATATTTTAAAGGTACTCTCTTTAATATCTTTTTGAGGTGAAGTACTTCCTTGTATCTATGTTCTGAATCTCTTCAATTTCTGCAGGCATCCGCTGCTACTACTGATGCAAGTTGTGAATCAGTGGTGACCACCCCTCAGCATTCTCTGAGGGATTCTAATAACCCTGCAGGGTAATTTGTTTTGCAATCTCAGTACCTTTTCTCTGCACCCCAATTTACAACCTTCAGTGTTCAGACACATTGGTATTAGCATTCATTGCTGTTCCTTATAAGATATTCTTTTTTTTTCTTCTTTTTGCAGACTCCTATCGATTGCAGAAGAGACCTTGGCAGAGTTCCTCTCAAAGGCTACAGGAACTGCTGTCGATTGGGTTCAGATGCCTGGGATGAAGGTTTGAGTCCTTTGATTTGGTTCTTATCTCAACTAGTTTTCAATTTCTGTATGCAAATATTGGTACCAATACCCAAACCAGTTAAAGACTGATATTTTGGTGCAAACATTCTGAACTGTGTTTTCAGCCTGGTCCGGATTCGGTTGGGATCTTTGCCATTTCACAGAGTTGCAGTGGAGTGGCAGCTCGAGCATGTGGTCTTGTTAGTTTGGAGCCAACAAAGGTTGGTCCTATCCTACTACTTATACCTTGAGCTTATAACTTTCAAGGGACTCTACTGCAAAATATTTTTTGGTATCACTTGGTAGCCTCTTGGCATATTTGGACCATATGAATGACAAAAACTAAGCTATATTGTTCTTTATACTGTGAGTTTGACAGATTGCAGAGATCCTGAAAGATCGTCCATCTTGGTTCCGGGACTGTCGGAGCCTTGAAGTTTTCACTATGTTTCCTGCTGGAAATGGAGGGACAATTGAACTTGTATACACACAGGTGATTCTCCTTCAACTGTTTCTTTCGCAAATTCATCACAACTGTAGCAGTAAAAGGAAATAATAGACCTGAATCTGCTTGTAGATATATGCTCCTACTACACTGGCTCCAGCACGGGATTTATGGACTCTGAGATACACAACCACCTTAGAGAATGGCAGTCTTGTGGTACGTACTTCTATATTCTTTAAGTTAAAGAGTCTTCACATTACGCATGCCATGCAGACTGATTTTCTGAATAAGATCCAGAATAAGTCCATTGTTGAATAACTTGTGAATGCTTGGGCTTTTCTTGCCTAGATCCTTGAATGGGAATCAATATAAACAATAATTCAGCTTGGGCTAGATATTGGTGTTCGGAGTGATAATTGATTTTCAACCATAGAATGGAGTATCCAACACCATCTGTAATATTGTTTTGTCATGTTCTGCATGATATTCTTGGGGCCATCTATTTCTGGGGTATATTATCCTTAACAGATTGTATTTTAAGTTTCTGGTTTCTATGTTTTTTTTTCTTCTAAAAAACAAAAATTATACCGCGAAAGGAATAGTAACACGTACTTCTTGTTTCTTTCTTGCCTATCCGTAGGTGTGTGAAAGATCTCTATCTGGTACTGGGGCTGGTCCAAATGCAGCAGCAGCTTCTCAATTTATTAGAGCTGAGACGCTTCCTTCTGGTTACCTAATAAGGCCATGTGAGGGCGGAGGATCTATCATCCACATAGTTGATCATCTAAACCTAGAGGTCAGATCTTAATTATAGCAATTTATCTATGTTCATTTGTTTGCCTGAGCACATTGACTAAAGTGCACTATTATGTGCAGGCGTGGAGTGTTCCAGAAGTGCTGCGTCCACTTTATGAATCATCAAAAGTTGTAGCACAGAAAATGACAATTGCGGTGCGTAAAGCCTTTCATTAATTTCTGGAGTTTTTTTTGTTTCTTTTTTTTCTTAAGTGTTCTGGACTGGGGCTTTGGCTCCTAATAACGATTAATGACTGCTAGGAACTCAATAAGAAGCAGGTTCAGTTCCATTCAGTTGATTTTTCTTTACAATTCGTTACCATTTTTACTATCACGACCTTTCTTTTTTCCATGGTCAAGAAAAATGCAGAAATTTGGAAGATTTCTCAATACAATCCAAGAAATATTCTACAGTTAGAATTTATAAATGTACATCTTTTGTTTGGCCTATGGCCTTGGAAGTTTAGTATGGGCAGTATAATATTGAACTTGATGAGAAGTTTATCTTAATTAGATAACCTCATTTCTAACTATACATTTTCATATGCTTGAAGGCTTTGAGATATATCAGGCAAATAGCCCAGGAGACTAGTGGTGAGGTAGTATATGGTCTTGGCAGGCAACCTGCTGTGCTGAGAACATTTAGCCAGCGATTAAGCAGGTAATGATCAACCCTTCAGACATTTTGTTGGCTTTCTAAAGTGGGGCCTGCGGATTTTATTTAATGATCCCAGTTCTGATATGTAGGCCCAAATATTCTAATTTACTCTATTTTACTAATTTTATTCCTATAGAGGATTTAATGATGCGATCAATGGATTCAATGATGATGGCTGGTCACTTTTGAGCTGTGACGGTGCTGAAGATGTAATAATTGCTGTTAATTCAACCAAGAATCTTGGCACCTCTTCTACCTCTCTTTCCTTGCTTGGAGGCATTCTTTGTGCAAAAGCATCTATGCTGCTTCAGGTAACTGTTCTCTTGTCATGAATGAAATCAATGAACTTATCTTCTCTGTATCTTTAAACATTAGTCATCTTTTTGCTGAAGTTGTTAGCAACATTTATATCACCGATTTTTTGGGCTTTTTGAGAAGTCCAGAAAAGATTCAGAAGTTAATCTTCAAATAAAGTTCGCGTTACATTTGGATATCTATGATCTCCTCACTTATTTGTATAAATATGTTAATAGGTCTAGATATCTGCTTCTAGGTTAAGGTAATTAAATTTGTATCTTTGAGAAATATATCTGACTCAAATCAGATTCTGATCAGTGAATCGTCAGTTTATTGAATTCATGAAATATTTTTAGCTTCTTCCATGGAACCCCTATTTTTTTGTAACGTGCAAACCCTAAAGAAATGGATTTATGTGCTACTTTCTTGCTAGAATGTACCTCCGGCTGTGCTTGTTCGATTTCTTAGGGAGCATCGTTCGGAATGGGCTGACTTCAATGTTGATGCTTACTCTGCGGCATCCTTGAAAACTGGCTCATATGCATATCCTGGGATGAGGCCAACAAGGTTTACTGGAAGCCAAATCATCATGCCTTTGGGGCACACCATTGAACACGAGGAGGTATATAATAGCCCTTGCTTATTACATCTTCATTAAACCCCATATCGAAATATATCTATTGAATATCCTAACAATTGTGTCTGTTTCCTGTACAAGTTGGTCAATCTTTTACATTTTGTTTTTGGGCATTCACAGAACTAAAATGTCAGTGTGAATTTTCCTTTACATTCTCTTTTCTTATACAATTCAAAATATGGTTTCAAATACGCATTTTCAATTTTTTTTTTCTGGAAGAAAGATGGCAGTGCCAAAATTAGGTTCCATTTGGACAAACATTTTCTAACTTCCCCATCATCTCCCAAGAACTCCACCCCCCTCACAAAAAAAAAAAAGGAAAGGAAATTTCACATTTAATTAAAATTTCACTCATTTCCTACTTTAATAACCTATATTTCTACCACATGGGACCTACTTTATATCAAGCCATTTGTCCGATCCATGAAACTAAAAACCTTATCTATTTATTTATTTATTTTTCCCTACTTTAAGTTGCTGTCCAAATTCTGTGCTGTTGATGAATGACTATTATTTCACTTCTTTTCGCTCTTACATTTTTGCCCCTGCATTCAGATGCTTGAAGTGATACGACTTGAGGGGCATTCACTTGGTCAAGAAGATGGTTTTATGTCAAGAGACATTCATCTCCTACAGGTTCTACACATGTTATGTATACTTTCGTTTCATGTACTATAAGTTAAAAATGTAATAAGGGTAAGCTGATCAAGTGGGTTGTCATCCACAGATGTGCAGTGGAGTCGATGAGAATGCCGTAGGAGCCTGCTCTGAGCTTGTTTTTGCTCCAATTGATGAGATGTTCCCAGATGATGCCCCGTTGCTGCCCTCTGGTTTCCGTATCATTCCTTTGGAATCAAAATCAGTTGAGTTAAATGATCTCCACATACATCTTATGATTTTGTTTACTTCATTGTTTTATCAATGGTCTGCAAATGGGACATGCACATTGTGGCAGATTCCTTTTCAGGCTTACCTACCCACCTGCACAACCCCTCTCCCCCATCAGCAAAGGGGGGAGGGGGACGGGGGCTTTAAATCTTTTCAATTTTGTCGTATAGCATGCAAATATGTTTCCTGGAGATCTAACAAAATAATTTTCAGAGTGATGCACAGGATACATTAACTGCACAGAGGACACTAGATCTGACATCTAGTCTTGAAGTGGGCCCAGCTCCAAGCAGCACTGCTGGGGATGTTTCCACTAGTTACAATGCAAGATCAGTACTAACTATTGCCTTTCAGTTCCCCTTTGAGAACAACCTGCAAGAGAATGTAGCCACAATGGCACGCCAATATCTTCGCAGTGTGATCTCCTCTGTCCAGAGAGTTGCAATGGCCATTTCACCATCAGGAGTGAGCCCTACTATTGGGCCAAAGCTATCTCCAGGATCTCCAGAAGCTCTAACACTTGCTCATTGGATATGCCAGAGCTACAGGTATTTCCATTTTTTATTTTAAATTTTTTAAGTTGATCACTTTGAAAAAGCTATAGACACCAAGTGAATTACGTTTCTATGAACCATATACTCACTTGTACTAGCAACGATGCCACTATTATTTAGCTAGATTCATTGGCAGAAGTTTTCTACTTTCAAGTCCCATCAATGATTTGACTTTGGTCCAACAGTAGTTTTATTGTCAGGCAACATCATTGGACATTGGCAGTCATACCCTTGTCCCGATATTTTTACTGAATTCTATTGTGCCAAAATATGACACATGGAGCCAGATAATGGTGATATCTCATCATTGAGCTCTAAAGTTTATAGAAGTTAATCCAATTAATTGCTGTCATTGTGGAGGGTATTCAACCTCGAACACATTCAAGGACCATAATAGCTGCATTGTCAGCCATATACGATATCACTCTCTACCCCTTTTCTCAAGCCCCTTCATGCTAGGTAGAAAGTAAAAGAGAATTATGAAGGCTTGACTCTTATGTGGTATGCTATCTCATTTAATTTTCAGTTATCATATGGGGGCAGAATTGCTAAGAGGGGAATCTATGGATGGTGAATCGGTGTTAAAGAATCTTTGGCATCACCAAGATGCCATTTTATGCTGCTCACTGAAGGTATAACTAAGTACACTGCAGATTATCTACTTCCAATATATCTGATGCCTTGCTTTGTCATTATTACTGTTTTCTCCTTCATCCAGTCCCCTATACTTGTGAAGATCTTATGACAAGTTTTGTGTGATCCACAAACTGCTTTCTGGCTATTGTTCTGAAATTCTGGGTTACCATATTAGTGATTCAAAATATTCCACTTCACCAAGTCCCTCTGAATAATTCAATTTTGGTGGGATGGTCTTTATCTAATTATGGAAGACCAATATACATTTTGCTAATCATCTATTCGGGTGTTGCAGTCATTGCCAGTTTTCATTTTCGCAAACCAGGCAGGACTTGACATGCTAGAGACTACTTTAGTGGCTTTACAAGATGTTACTTTGGATAAGATATTTGATGATTCAGGGCGGAAAGCATTGTTTGCAGAATTTGCAAAGATCATGCAGCAGGTAAAAAGCCCATACATATAATAGAACCCAATCTTTACTAGAAATTATCTTAGTTGGCGCTCCCTCTCATGGTTCTCATGTGTAATTAATTAGTCCAACAAGATAAATAGTTCCTGTTTTACCTCGGTGTCTCGGCTAGCTGCCTATTTGGTGTAGCTTCTTAAATAGATTACTTGTTCAATTCTCAGGGATATGCTTACTTGCCGGGTGGAATATGCATGTCAACCATGGGCCGCCATGTTTCATATGAACAAGCCATAGCATGGAAAGTTCTTGCTGCAGATGAAAGCACAGTCCATTGCCTCGCTTTCACCTTTGTTAATTGGTCTTTTGTGTAAATGTTATTTACGAGCACATTAAGCGCTCTTTCTCAAATTGATATCCCTGAAAAGGGTGGAGAGCAGTTGTTGATTGTGAAAGAGGAAGCACAGTTTTGTAATATTTATAAACTCCAGCCAGGCCTGCATTAATCTAATTTAATTAAAACGTGCCGTTTGTTCATAATCGTGTTCTAGTTTTCATTCTTGTCAAGCGAGGTACTTAAAAAGTTAATAGGTACTTAAACATTGGAACACTCTCATTCATGCTAAAAGTTTTATCATGTTTATTTTATTTTATCAATTGATTAGTTTATCTCCATTCATGATAAAACATTTTATTTTATCAATTAATTAGTTTTATCTCCATTCATGAAAGTCATGTCATATAAAAGTAAAGCTTACAAAGTATTGGAAGTTATTAATGTTGGCTTACCATCTATTACAGACTACTTAGTAAAATATGATAAATATAATAAATAAATATATCATTTATATTTTAAAGTTTGATATTATAATTATTTAATTTTAAAGTTTAACAGTGTAATTATTTTATATTTATATAATATTATATAATTTAATATTTCATTCATTAAGTTTTAATGTCATTTGTAATAAATTTTTTTTGAGATTGAATATTTCCAAAGGAGAGCCAAAGAATAGACAGCTAGTTCTTGTAATGACCCAGAACATTACGATATTAGGCACTGAAAGAGCACCAGATCCAGAATCAGAGAATGGTTACAACACATTTAGCTTCTACTTCGATTTGAAAAATGTAATCTGCAAAAGCACAAACCAATATGATTTTTCATGTATTTAATTTCAGAGCAAAAACAGGGATATGAACCCAGCTATAGGAACAAAAATACACTTATCCAACTCTTTGCACACTAAGATAGGGCATCGTGACTACAGTACCTTCAAAGAATGTACCGACTTGTGCCCTTACTTCTCCCACGTCTTGATGTTCAGATTAATACAAATATCAGTCAAAGCCCAAGTTCCATCATTTTACAAACAGAGCAAAAGAGGGTCAAATTTACAGTGCATATATACACATTGCTGGATCAACTTTCAATTTTGACTGTTGGTAGAAGCGACAAAAACAATCATACAAACAGCATATTGTCAAACGATTCCTTTACTTGACTCCTTCTTTCTTACAAGAACAGTTTCGTGCCTTTATCGTGAAGCAAGTGACCAGAAGTTCAATAGAAAGGAGGGTAGCGCAGAAAACCAACTTAGGAAAGCCATGGCTGTGGCAGTCTCAAACTCAGTGCAGTGATTTTGGCCACAGCTACCAAGGTCATTGCCAATAAGAACAGTTATGCCTGCAGAGGCACAGGCTGCAGCAAATGTAAGAGTAGAAGTGACCTGCAGGGAAAATATACATGCTAAATCAGCTTGAAGATAAAGAGACTGCACTTGCATATTATTAGCGCATCTCAAGATTGCTATGCACACTAGCATAAAAGTAATAAAATGTGACTTCATACTGCCTCAAATCTCCCGTCATCACTAAAAGCAATTTTTTCCCATAGTATCACAATCCGTTGGACAAATAATTTAGCAAAAATTATTTCATATCATCTGAAAATCTCCTGTCATCATGACTAGCAAAATCCCGCAAGATCATGATGTTTCAGTACAACATAAAATTTAGCTGTTCATCGCTTGTCGCAACAAAGATGTTGAGCAACTAAATGGATTGAAACATTTCTCTTCTGGATTATGAGTTGCCAAGAAAGGAAGTAAAAATCACATTTGAGCATATATATTCAACAGGAAAAGGGAACCAATCCTCTAATTTTCTCATTAATGGAGGAGCGAAGTATTGAGACTGATAGCCTTCATTTCAACCCACCTATAGAGCCCAGAAATTTTATCACTAACTGATTGCTTAAAAGATGATACTATCTTCAACTACTAACAATTTTATGCAAGAGAAAGGAAAATGGCAACCAATTATATGAAGAAATTATGTGTTTCAGGTAAGTATGCATATTCCATAACAGAATTAGTGACTTGCCTTTTATTATCAGAAAAGGATAGGAAGAGAAATTGAATGCAAAATGATGTTTGAATAGGAAAAACTTTTAGCAGCTAAAGAATAAAATTTATTACAGATGCATGTATCGAATATTCAGTTCAGTTCCCCATCTTCACTTTATTCTCCTCAAAGTGAATAAAGATGTGAAAAATGTGAGCCCCTGGACATGAAAAAGGAGCATACAATGTCTTTTACATTATCAAAACAAACTAAAAGGACCATAGTATACAAATAGTGAAGTCATTGCTGCAAGCTAAAATTTGTTTTAGTGCATGCTTCTGAGTTAAAAAATGGTTACACAGGCTTAGAGTATCCAGACCAAGATAAGTTATATTTTGCAATAATCAAGAAAACTTTTGCAAACCTTAATCTTCTGAACAATGCAAGAGAATAGTAGTTCAGTTAAGGAATGATTAATGTAACTCCAATTTACCTACCTGAACTAACAAACTGAAAGCCTAGATAAAACATTATGTTCATCATTACTAATAAACCATAATGAACAACAAATACATATGCTACAGGCAAAATATCTTGCTCTTTTCTCCATTCTTCATTTTTGACAGTAATCATGACACAATTAAGGTCATTCAACTGTAGGACAAAATAATAGAGACCTTGCTCAATTTCTATAAAATATTCTACAATCTGATTTTGGTAATTATGGTGCATTGGCGATAAGGAAGGTTAGACCCCTGCCCTACTATAAATTTGACATTTTTTCTCTAAGTTAAGAAGAGCACAACTCAGAAGCAAGGACCTGTAATGTCCTTTGTCATAAAAAAAAACATCATTACCAGAAGACTTCCAACAAAACATTCAGCTAAGACTGCAATGCAACAGATGGGGTTAGCATGTTAATTTTTAAAATTTCAGAGCTACCAATAGATGTAACTCACCCCATCTCCTACAGCAAATAAACTAACTCCTCGGTAATTTTGCAAGCTGCGTCCTACTAGCAAAGCATAGGTATCTACAATTGCTAGTGAAAGGCTCCACAAGCTCTGCAAGCCGGCAGCAGCAACAAGGTAACTGTGAGCAAAGAAAACATGACCTCAGTATACCAAGCAAAGCATAATCGCCATTTAATTAGTGCTAATCTTTGCCCATGCTATTAGTTCCAATTAGACAAAAGAAAACCCTAATAATTACAGTCTACAATTTAGGTATCTATTCAATTCTCCTCTACAAGGACCACACATGTAATAATTTAGCAACTTAGTTGTATGATATTTAGACAACAACGTTCATTAACATAAGCCTTCTCAAGAGTATAAAATAATCTAACAGCATAAGGATCCTACTTGTTTAAATACTAGAATAAATAAAATACTAACATTATCAGAAATCAATAGTGACCTGCTCAAGAATTCCCAACAACCAGTATATTTTAATTCTGTCACTTAAATTCACATATGTTCAGTAATGAAGGACTCTGGTTCATGACCAGCCTCATTAATCATCAGTTGAATAAATTCTGAATTGTGACAGAATGTAATGTTAGTAGATGGAGCTGTATAACTTTTGATATTTAGACTTATTTTACTGAGATATTATCTAAAATTGCAGCAGGAGGTGTCATTCTTTTAAAAGCTCAAGAAACTGAGATGAAATAACTACATAAACTGAAACGTTTTATACTTCTCTTGGTTCATTTAAGGTCAAGCCCATCACAGCAGACCACTACAGAGGACCCAATAGAAACAATTCCATGAGCAGAATTTCTCTAAAAGCCAAAAAGCTGAACTCTTTGCAGGATAAAATAATTTATTGCGTGATAAGTCACGAGCAAACAAATAAAGAAATGAAGACTTCTGTATACAGCATATTTTCATCCTGACATATTTATGTCCATTTTGCATTACAAGTTTACTTTAGCTAGGTAGATAATATGCTTCATCAGTATCTTAGCAGCATCCAGAATTCATTGCTTGAACAGTTGGAACTTCAAATTGCAATTCTAACAATCCACAGTAATTGTACTTTCCTTTGAAACACTTGGCTTTTGCATTATTGTTGAAATATCAAATAAGTATATGCATAATTCGCAATCCAAATTGCATTGCTGCTGAAATCAGAAAATTTTAATTGCTTCTCTTTCCTCAAGTTGCTTTCATTAAGGAAGTAATTCAGCAAAAGATCAAAAGGTCTAAATCAAAATACACACTTTCGAAGGCTGAAAATTCAAGAGACAGCTGATATCTAACTATAACAATAAATCGGAGTTCATTCATATGCCAAGATAAGAAAAGAAATACTACATTTGTCTTCTGGAATACTATTTAATTAATTACCAGAAGGCCGTGACGGAAGGAAAGTCACTGGTGGTGACCATGACGCAAAAAGCAACAACAGCGAATATGAACTGAGCCAAACGCAAACAGAGTCCGCCGATCGTGCCAGGCATACCTTGAATGTCCTTCATTCTCACTCCAACTGCAGGCGGCGGATTCGCACCCTCCGTCTGCAGTGGCGGCGCTTCTACTGGGACTGGATGAACCGACGCGTGACTCACACTCATTCTCTACACGCTACTGCCCCTTCAACAACTCTCTATTCCTTCTCCTCTTACCTGAAAATCATCCCAGCACAAATATTCAGCTCAATTTGCGTTTTGCCTCTATAGTTTCGTGATCTAATGAATATTTTGGAGAATCGGAGTCGCAAATTTGTTGATCGTCTCCAAATGATCGAAGGGAACTAACGAGGTCCGCGTCAGTGTCGTCGTCGCCGTGATCTGGAGGAATCCGGTGGCGACAATGATGAGAGTTGTTGAGGGAATGGCGAAAGCGGGTCACATATAACGAATAAGTTGGCCCGTCGCCTGAAGCGTGAAGAATACAACTTTTCCCTTCGGATCTCGTTCAAAGACTGCCAAATTCTTATCCATGGGCAATGCCCCTTAACCAATACGCTTTCTATTTGAAACGTATGCCTAATTCGACTCTTTTAAAAAAAAAAAATTTAAAACTCATTTTTAATTAATATGAAAATGTCTTTTATTTAGTTTGCAGTGAATCTATGTAAAGTGATGAAGTTGAAATTTTGTCTTTATGTTCCCTTCAAGTTAAAGCTAGAGTTATTTGTCTGTTTAACAAAAAATTTGAATTACTTTATGGGTTTAATTCACTAGGTGTAATGTTGTCATAATAATTTGGTGTATTTAGATTAGGATTTGAAAATTATTTTTTGTTTTGATTTTGAAATTATTATAGTTTTTATTTTTGTTTGGATAAGATTTTTTATTGAAAATTTAAATAAATGTTTTTTGAGTTAGAGAATTAAAAGTTTGATAAAATATATTTAGGTCTCACATTATTTTTATTTTTTTTAGAAAACATATTATTTATAATAGTATAAAATATAATTAATAAATCATTTGATATTGTATTTTGAATTTAAAAAGAATGAAAAAATATTTTTTATGTAATATATATGAAATCCATTTATAGAATTGGAAAAAATTTAAAATTTTAATATGATAAAAAATTTGAGAGTAAAAAAATTATTTTGAAAGATATTTTTATGAGAAATAATGAATTTGTTTTAAATTTCTTGTTCAAATTGATGGGGGAAAAATACTCCTTTCAGAAAGCATGGTGGCTCTTGTCCTTTTTATGACCACGTCTCAAAATCAAACCATGACCAAGTCTAGCCAAGCCTATCATAATGGGCGATACTTTTCTATTATTATATATATATATATAAGTGGCTAACTTATTATTTTAAATAATATGAAAGACGATCAAAGACATGCTATTGAAAGGTTGTACAAAGATAAAGATGGGAGGAGATAGATTGAATAGTAAGTTACATTCACGTATGAATCTAGGATAGACTATCAAGTATTTTTTGACATTTTATAAAAGAGTATTTAAAGTATTTTTTTTCATGTGGATTATGTAAGTATGATCTGAATAAATTAATATATTCTTGTATGGATTACAAAATATATATATATATTTTTAAAATGTTTAAGTTTTTAATGTATAGAGTTTACTAATGGAGTTTAAAGAAGAAGAAAAAGAGGTCATATACCCCGTGTAAAAGTTCTTTGAGGTTTGCAACATTAGTGCTTCGATTCAGCATTACTAAAAGGTCACACACTAATCGCGAAAAGGCAGGGTATAGTGTCCTTTTAAAAATGACAAAATCAAATTGCCACATTCAACTTGTTTTAGGCACAACAGAGCTGGTACAAAGTGAAAATCTTTGCAGTTGCCCCTAAAAATCACACGTGACCCCTTCTTGTTCTATTCATACCAATTATTCATCTGAAAGTGTCCCTAAAAGAGCAGGTTCAAGCAAGAGACTTGGCAGTTTTGGGAGCGTTTGCACAGCTCAAATTCCTTTTAAAATACAAATGCAAAGGGTATCTTAAATTATTTGTCATTTGAGTTATAGTCATTTTTATAAGAATTCTACCATTTAAATCATTTTAAAAAATCATTTACATCTTCAAAAAAGAATATCTATCATTAAATCCTTCAAGTATTGTCCCAAAGTCATTTGTATTCTCTTTTTTTTTCCCCTTTTACATATCAATTACCTTTGACTAAAAAAAGAAAATTAAGAATGTAAATCGCTTTTGGACAATACTTAACATATGTTCATAAATGGCTAGAAACAATATATTTGAGTATGTAAAGGATGCACATGATTTGTTTTGCAATATTTTAGAGACCAAATTGGCCATTTTTTCTTTTTTGAGAAACAAATATCAAATAGTTAGTTGGAAAAGTTAATGATGTCAATTTAAGAATCTAAATGAATTTGATGGTTCATTTTGGAAATTCTTACTTTCGAACTTATATTCAAATTAAAATGACTAAATACATTTATTAGAATAAAAAATACATTAAATTTTCATATTTTAATTTATTTGTTCCATCACATTTACTAAAAAGCACACTAATTAGCTTCAAAAGTATTTTTTCAACTATTTGTTTGAATTTTGAAGTTTCAAACATATTACCTAACTTTGGAGCTTTTATTCCTCAAAAAAAAAAAAAAAAAAAGGGTTGGAGCTTTTATATTTTTCTCTGGTATATTCAACTAACCTTGCATGTAACACTTCAAAAGTTTGTGCTTTTCGAAAGTAAAAGTTGCATTGTTCCACCAAGCATGCATAGAAGTAGATCAACTTCATGTGTGTGTTCTTCCTTATTTTCCTTTTTTATAATTATAATGAAAATGAAAATTTAACTTTCAAATCTTTAGTATTCAAAAAGTATCTCTTAATGTCCGATAAATATTAACTTTTTTAAAAAAAACTATTTTATCTAAAGTTTTATAAATAACTTTTAATTTATGAACTCATATTTCACCAATATATGAATATTAAACACATTAATAATAAGAATAATACAGTAATAACTTATTATTGAACATTTCTCTTCAATTTTAGTACCCACTCCAAGATAAATTTTTAATTAGGATTTAGGTAATACTAATGTACTTTCAGGAGGAATAAAAGGATACCATTGCAATTCTAAAATATAAGTCATTAGATTTTTAATATGAATTAAGATTTCAAAAGGTAATTTATGTCCTTAAGTTAAATATCCTAAATAGTCTCACGTCATATTACATAAAAAAATTGAAGTAGGAAAGGCTCATAAAATCCGTAAAATATATTACATTTTATGAAGATTATTTCACACCAAAATGACTAATATTTTTATAAAAAAGTATGACATTGCCTTTACTCTATTATATAAGTCAATTTGTAGATTTGGATAATAATTTATGACCTTTTTTCAATACTACTCTACTTGTCCCACTATGCTCTTATCTTATAACCCACCCTAGGTTCATTGATTAATTCAGAATTTAGAGAAAAAAAAAATCAAAGTCTATTTTCAGAGTAAGAAAGGCAAAATATGTAGTTTCATTTTCATTTATGGCAATTTGCAAGATTATTAATGTAGTTTATGATTTTTTCAATTTAATATTCTTTTAATGTATGAAAAAGTTATGCATAAATCTACCCGTTTGATTATAAAGACAAAAAAAAAAAAAAAAACCCAGAGGCCGAAAACTGTTTCTAAATAACAGAGAAGGAAATAAATGTCATTTTATTAATTACATATTGTAGTGCTTTCTTTTAAGTTGCCTCTTATGAATGCTAGTAGCATATTTGTACTTAGATTATATGATGTCAATAGCTTGCCAATTAATGAGTAAAAAGACATCTTCCATCTGCATGCTATGTAATTCTCCAAAGTATCACTGTTTAAAATACATGGAAATTTATGTCACCAATCGGTTCATAATAGAAATATTTTTAATAAATTATCGAAATGAAAATGTAATATTACTAGCCTAGAAGGACCGTGTCCATAGTTATTAGATAAAGAATACCATATTTCTTAAATTTCCATCACCAAAGGCAAAGAGATATTTAATGTTATGTGTGTGAATTTTAATACTACTACAAAACAATTAATTCACGACATTTTTTGTAATTACACGTATTAAAAATAAATTAAAATGATCGAGCTCCTAATCCATATCCCAGCACACGTGCGTGGCACGCTGATCAAAGATTCCATAAGGAATACTGCTATAATTTAGTAATTTACATATTTTCCTGATAATTTTAGAGGGATAATTTTAATCAATTGCATGAGTTATTCGTCATACTTTGTATATATATATTTTGTCTTTATGAATATAATCGAATTGGTAAAACATTTGTCATTTGAATACATTTTTCGATTTACAATTCACCTAATTAGGACTATGTACACATCCTTTGATTTATAAATCAACTAATTAAAGAATTTTATCCTAATAAAAAAAAGTAATTTTATTTGAATGTATATAAAATTTCAAGTCTGTATCATGTGGGTCCCGACCACATCACACCAAATACGAAATATGAAATTACAATGCTAACCATTCAAGAAAAAGTGGTGAATGAAATAATTTTTAATTTTTTTGACTAACTAATTTTTTTGAGTAATTAATTAATTAATGGTACTTCTTTTTTTTTCACGATCAAATTGATTGTTTCACACTTTTATCAAGTAATATAACAAATTAGTTTTTTAAAGGAAATTAGTTTAATTTAATCTCTCATGCTGGAATTTAAAACTTATAATTTTATTTTGAAATGTTCAAAAATAATTTCACATTATAAATAAAAAGTATTTATCATATATTATTCAAGTTCTTATTAATTTAAATATTTTACATTCCTTTTAACTTATAGAATTTTTCTATTAACTACATTCATAATAAAAACAATATAAATCTTCTTTAATGTAAACAAATATTATTTTTATTAAATTAAATATAAATAATCAATTTTTAAACTGATAAAATACTTTTGTAGTGAATAGTGATCATACCTCAATTTTAAAAAAATAGCAGGTTCTTAATTATTACGTGAAATAAAATTATTCAAACGAGTGGTACCATTTTCTAAATTGAGAAGTCGATGATTTGACGATACTAGTACATGTTATTAACTCTAGAAAGCAAAACTCATAAAACATCTCCATCAACCTGGCCATCATCGTCATCAAAATAAACGCGCACAACAACCATTTGACTCGCAATTAAAATTATAAGATATATGTATATTATAGTTTTATAGTAATATGACTCAGAGATCGCATGAGAGAGCTCTTGTTTGGTAATTTTTTTCATTTCCTCTCACCGTGTACGTATGTGTGTGTCTATATATATATTGTGTGTGTATGTATATATATTTAATGCAATGCAATATGCTATTCTGAATAGAATATTTAAAAATGAATGTTCAGTTTTTATAAAATAAACATATTATATATACATTTCCTTAATAGCTAGTCTTCTTAATTTAATATTTTAAAATTACTAACTAATGTTTTACACTACTAATTCAATTAATAATAAAGATAAATATGTAGTTTTCTTGAAATCAAATATTTTTTAGGTTAAATTAAATATAAATATTTAATTTTGAATATAATAAATATTATTTAATATATAAAGTATAATTTGTATATATTCTTTTTGAATAAAAATATACATGTCGTAATTGTATTTAGTAGTTATTCATAGAAATTATGCGTAAGAAAACGATCAATAAAAGAAAACACATATTGTTAATTTGAAAATGCGTTTCTTAATTTTAAAATTATTGGATAAACGAATTGAGTTAAGCATGGAGGCATGACACATGTAAATTTCGAGTGGCTATGGGTGCATAAACATTCTTCCACCTAATCTTCCAGTAGCTTTTGTCTTGTATTTAAAAGAAAGAAAGATATTTAATAAACATATTCTTAAAATTACCTTTTCATCATACTTACTCATCAAGAATTCTTTAATACATTCAATTTTAAAATTTACATATAAGGTGTGTTTTGATTTTGGCGACACATAAAAATTATATTATTTATTATTCATAAAATAAAAAAAGAATATTGAAATAGGGATTTACATTTTAGAACCAAATTGTATGAGCCATACTTTTTGACTATAAATTTTAAGTAGGGAGGAACTAGAAATATTAGTTTAAGTGCACAATATATAGAGACACGTATAATAAGAAACAATGGCAAAAGGGAAAATTATAAAGTATTTTTAAAATAATTTTTTTTTGAGAAAAAGTAAATTTTAAAAACTTGGAAAAAGGAGAAGCTGCAACTCTCTATCCTCTTATCATATCGTTTACCAAATCGTTAAGATAGCAATAAAGAAAGAATGATAGAATTAATAATCAACCTATTTGTAATGATAATTTCATATTAACTACTAATATAGAAAAGTTAAAGAATCAACGGTTAATTTTTAATTATAGTAATATATTTTTTTACAAGAATTATAGTTATAATTTAGTAATAATTGTTACAATAACAAAATGACAAAATAATAAACTGATATTTTAATTATTAAAATTCCAAATTTGAATCGATGTTTTCAAAAACAATGAACAAACTTGGCAGTAGTAAGGGTATCTAATTAATAAACCAATAAATTTAATGTGAAATAGGATATAGCAATAAGTATTTCCTTCAATAATTAATCACCAAATTAACGATTTAAAATAATGATAAATAGTAGTAAAAAATAATAAAAAATTTGTTGAGCTAGTGATTTAGAATTAAATAGTTGTCTTGTAATATCTAATTGAGAATATGAGATAGAAATAAAGAAAGAATGATAGAATTAATAATCGATCTCTTCATAATTATAATTTAGTAATATTGCGTACCAATATAGAAAAATTAAAGAATCAACCGTTAATTTTTAATTAAAGTAATAATTTTATTTACAAGAATTATAGTCATAATTATAATAACTGATACGATAACAAAATGACAAACTACTAAATTGATATTTTAATTATCAAAATTCAAAATTTGAATCGATTTTTTCTAAAGCAATGAACAAACTTAGCCGTAGTAAGGGTATCTAATTAATTTAACCCAATAAAGTTGAACCCCTTCGAGGTAAATGTAACATAGGATATAGCAATCAAAATTTGCTATAATAATTAATCACCAAATTAACGATTCAAAATAATGTTACGTAGTAATAAAAAAATTGTTGAGCTAGTGGTTTAAAATTGAATAATTATCTTGCAATTTCATCATTGAAAATATGGAATAGAAATAAAGAAAGAATGATAGAATTAATAATCAACCTCACCGTAATTATAATTTAATAGTATTAACTACTAATATAGAAAAATAAAAGAATTTATAGTTAATTTTTAATTAAAGTAATAATTTTATTTACAAGAATTATAGTAATATTTTAATAGTAACTGCGTCGATAGCAAATTGATATTTTAATTAACAAAATTCCGAATTTGAATCGAATTTTCCAAAAAAACAATGAACAAATTTGGCAGTAGCAAAGAGTATCTAATTAATTTAAACAAATAAAGTCGAACTCCTTCATGGTAAATCTAACATATATAGCAATAATTATTTCCTTCAATAATTGTTTTTCAATTTTATTTTTTTGTTTTTGTGAAATCCGGACGTGATTTTTGTACTTTTCCGCCTCTCTCTGTTCATTTCTTTTTCCTCGTTGCCAAACAAGCGCAGACACAGCCATAACCTATCGTTGCCTTTGGTTTGGTTTTCTCCTCCGCCATTTTTACATAAAAAAATCGTCCCTCCTCCTTCATCTCGTCCTCTTCTCTCTTTCTCCTCTCGATCTTTACGGGTGCGCTATCCGTCTTCGATCTGGCTTCCAAGAAATTAGGGTTTTACCAACGCCTCTTCGTCTCGAATCTCGAGCACCTAAGCTTAGGGTTTTTTTACAGATCTGTCCTTCAGCTCTTGCTTTGGAGCTCAATCCGCAATCTATTTGCTTCTCTTTCTGCATATACGTGTAAAGATATATAGGTATAGGCACGCGCCGGCACGAATTTGAATATGTTTTGGAAGCTCACAGCTCTATCTGCTTCTTCACCTGTGAGTCACTTGATCCATTTTCTTGTGCTAATAATTATTTCTCTTCATGAAATTTGAGTTTCTTTGACGAAACAAGTTGTCGGATTTTGTTTCTTGATCTGGATATATAATTTTTAAATTTAATACTTAGTAATTACTGCAATTTCTTAGTTATTTATGATTTTGCATTGGGTTTTTGCTGCAGAGCTTTATTTTTGCTAGTATTATGATTGAGCTGAAGCGTTGCAATCGTTTTGCTGTTTATTTACTATTGAATATTTTATCATAGCGAGTGTGCATTGCTTGTGTTTTTATCGTGCAATGATTTGATTCTGCTTTTGCTGCGTTGTGTTTTGGTCTGATATGAGTGAAAAAGGAAATGTCACATTGGTAGTCATGATTTTACAATGTTTGCTGGATAACATATAAAATTGCTCCATCAACGGATGTAGTAACTCAGGAAGAAATTTATTAATTAGCAAAAATTGATGTGGGCAGATGGTTTAATTGCTCATACCTTTCTGACTTGACGATATGACTTATGGAACTGCAAATATTTCCATTGATGAATATTGTTTTCTTTTGGGACTCTATGGAGTGAATCATTTTCTTATGTTCAAGAGTTTGAATATGTAGTGGATTCGCCTATATAAACCATCGGCTGAGTTATATCTATGCTTAACTGTTTTTGTTTTGTGTTCTGGTTAGTTTCATTTTAATGCATTTTATTGTTTTTCTATTTCACGTCATCCTTCATTTGCCTCATAAGACAACTGGTGTTGTGTTCATCTTATTTTGGAATCTGTAGGTTGAATCGGTGTTAGATAAGGAGAATTTCACTTTGGAAGAGCTTCTGGATGAAGAAGAGATAATCCAAGAATGCAAAGCTCTAAACAGTCGTCTTATAAATTTGTAATCTACCATTCTCTTTACCCCTTGTTCCCCTCCCGGCACATGCATGTGGAAAGGATTTTTTTTCCTAAAAGAGTTTTTACTATTCTTAGGGAGCTAGTAATCCTATCAACAAACTACTTCTAACCTTTCAAAACCTCAAGGAAATTAATTTGTTTTTTTGGCATGCAGTTTGAGGGACAGAGCGCAGGTTGAACAGTTGCTGCGATATGTTATTGAGGAGCCTCCTGAAGAAGCTGACAGCAAACGAACTTTCAAGTATGTTTTCTTGATCTGGAAAAAGAATACGCGAAGCATTTTGTAATTATAGTCTAGTCCCTTCTATTTGCTACCTCTTTTTTTTTCCTTTCATTTGATATGATTTTAAAAATATGAAATGCTTGCTAATAAACTCTCTTGTGAACTTAGGTTCCCATTCATTGCTTGTGAGATTTTTACATGCGAAATAGATGTTATTCTGAAGACTCTAGTGGACGAAGAGGAGGTATTGCCATTCTTTTCAAGAGTTGCAGAATGATAAATAATTTCAAAGCTTCTTAGCAATTGGAATTTTATTTGTTCTTTCTTGGTTACAGCTAATGGATTTACTATTCTCCTTTCTGGAACCTAACCGTCCTCATAGTGCACTGCTTGCTGGATACTTTAGCAAGGTATTTTACGCTAGGCTAGGACTGCCATGTTTTTTATGGTCCTACTGGTTTGCTTGCTAAGATATGCCTTTTGACTTTGCTCCATCTCAGGTTGTGATATGCCTTATGTTACGGAAGACTGTGCCGCTTATGAATTATGTTCAGGTGACTTTCAACAAATGTTTTTTTTAATGTTAATGTCATAGAATAATTTAAAATATCGTAGGTGGCATTTGATTGTTGATGGTATATGAGAAAATCCATTGGAATATTTTAATGTAAAATGTTATTAGCTTTGAGGTAAGTTATTTGAGTTGTGGACACTAATGTATTATTAATCTAAAAGTTAGTTGAAGGCAATGACAATTTTCAAAATAATTTGAATCTAGAACAGAGCTGATACTCATCTTGTTTTCAATCTAGAATCTTTTATACAATAGTCAATCTAAAAGAAATTGTACTTTTCAATGCATGTGAGAGCCTTTCTCGTCCTCAGCTTGCCTATCTTGAACAGATAATGCATTGATTGATTAAAACCTGCAATATTCATTTTATTTTCCTCTAAAGCTGGTCTCAATCCCCACTTGCAGTCACATCAAGATGTTTTTCGGCAGCTGGTTGATTTGATTGGTATTACATCCATCATGGAGGTACAATGTATATATTTATTTATTTATTTTTAGTGTAGTGCTACATATCATTTCCATAACCTCTGCTTTAATTTGTTCTCTTGTCAGGTTTTAGTACGTCTTGTTGGTGCTGATGATCACCTCTACCCCAACTCTATGGATGTGATGCAATGGTTGGCTGACAGTAGTTTGTTAGAAATGATCGTGGATAAATTGAACACCTCTGTAAGCAAATAGTATTCTATTGTGAAATTTTATTATATTATACAACCTTTTCTTTATTGGATGAGGGCTGTACTTTTGTTAAGCATACTGTTGTAGTTGCTGGCATGTGAAGAAAGAGTTGCGAGATTTCTAAGAGATGTGTTGATAATATGCATCAATTTGTAGATGCCTTACAAAGCAGGATATGCTGCAATAATTGCATATGGGGACAGCTAGCATGGTGCAGTCGCTGCAAGTTGAATTAATAGTTAAACATTTCTGTTTTACTTGCATGTGGTCTTCCTCTGTGGTTTTGAATATTGTTGCATGAAAGTTTAGCTTGGTTAGCCATTGTATTTGTTTTATGCAATTGATGTTTTGTTAGTTTTATAACTGTCTTTTTGGTTGAAGACAAAATATTCTGTAATATTTGAAGTTCATACATCACTGTTACAGCTGGAAGTTTAACTTGCCTCATCTTTATTCTCTCCAGAGTCCTCCTGAAGTACATGCTAATGCAGCAGAAACTCTATGTGCTATAACTAGAAATGCCCCTTCTCCCTTGGCCACAAAATTATCCAGTCCAAGGTTTGTATGAAATTGATTTGTTATCTTTCTTGAGGATGCTGATTTCACTATGTTTCATTCGTCTAAATGGTGCTTATTTAAGTCCGGGCTTTTCTTTGGATTCAGCTTTGTCGCGAGGATTTTCAACCACGGACTTGAGGACTCTCATTCCAAATCAGCTCTTGTCCACTCATTGTCAGTCTGTATCTCGTTGCTGGATCCAAAAAGATCGATTCCCTCACAACTAATGTACTCTTTTCGGAATCAGCATGTATTTGAGTCACCTATACATGTTAATCCTGATACTGTTGGTGCTATGCTCCCGAAACTTGGTAGGTTTGCTTATATCTTGCATAATTTGCATGGATGGGACAATGAAACATTTTGGTGTGATACCTCTGAATATTTTTGTCCATTTATAATCAAGATTGACAAAGTGTTTGGTTGGGAAAAGGGGGGAGGGGAGGAGAAGGAAGTTTGAGGTAAAATCCCCTCCCTCCCCCTTCTAGCCTTCACCTCCAACAGTGTGTGTTGGTGGGGGGGGATATTGCTGTATAATGCAATTTTCATTGGCCAAAAGTAGTCAATTTGTGAAACAAAAATTGATCTTTTCACATTTAATTTGTGATCCCCATGCCATCATAAATTTATGTAGTGTTCAGATTCTGTTGCTAGTAGACACCATGATATGCCAGAAATCTTTTGTGTACTGAAGTTTTCTTTGTTGCTTCTGTCAGAAATGCAACTTAAAACATTTTTTCAGTAAATTATAGAAACTACATATACCTTCTTTGTGTTTCATTTGTGAGGGTTTTCACATTTTCTGTGATCTTATTGTTTAGCTGATCTCCTGTTGCTGCTAAATGTCTCGTCTGATGAAAAGATTTTGCCTACGACATATGGTGAATTGAAGCCTCCTCTAGGGAAGCATCGTTTAAAGGTTGGTCCTTCCTAATTAAATTTGCTAAGGGGACTCTTCTATCATGGATTGTATGAATTTCAGATTGACTTAACGCCTATCCTTCCTCTCCAAGAGATGTGTCAGATATGGGGGAAAGGAATGATATGTAATTTGTCAAATTTATTCATCTTAATAACTAAGCCTTTTGTGGTACCTGATTGCAGATTGTAGAATTTATTGCGGTGCTGCTAAAAACTGGCAATGAGGTTGCCGAGAAGGAATTGGTGAACTCGGGGACGATTCAAAGAATTCTTGATCTCTTCTTTGAGTATGTGTCTCTTTCCTCATCATTCTCTTCAAGTTTGTACTAGTTGTTTTTATTAAATATTAGTGTTTTAGTCAGTCACTCTTATGATAAGCTGCTTTGATCTCTTCCTGTTTGGAAATGCTCAATCATGATTATAGCTCCTCCTGTTATATGTTGCAGGTATCCATACAACAATGCATTGCATCATCATGTTGAGAGCATAATATATTCATGTTTGGATAGTAAAAATGTAACAGTTGTTGATCATCTTTTTCGAGATTGTAATCTGGTTGACAAGATTCTGGAAGCTGATAAACTTCCTACAGTTTCTGCTGGTTGTAGTCCAGTAAGTTATGATGTTTGTATATTTGAATTTGTAGTTTAATTATAAATTTTTGCCTAGAAATAATTTCCCCCCCTTCTATCCTCCCTCATCCTTTTTTTCTTTCAAAAATATCTTGTATATTGGAAATCTTAACATCTTTTGGTGCAGCCAACTATACCTTCTGATGGAAGACAAGCACCTCGAGCAGGATACATTGGACACTTAACAAGGATCTCTAATAAACTTGTTCAGTTGGTAAACAATGAGAGCTATATTCAAGCACACCTTCAGGTTTGTTGTGAGGAAGCTTTTGTTTTTTTTTTTGTTCTTTATTCTTTTGCAATTTATAAATGCTTTGCCAGATATATGAACACTTCTTAATTGTGTATTTAATAAAAAATATTAATGAAATTCTGAATTTTCTGCCGTAATAATCACCTTGAAAACCAGAAGAAGTTTAATTTTGTAATGGTCTTTCTTTGTCTTCCATAGTAAACCTGAAATATATTTTCCCACTGGAATACCATTTCAACTTACCTTCCTGGAAGTCATGCACTAGAGATAGAAAGTAGAAATTCTGCTGTTTATTCTTGTAAAGGTAATGTGTTTTGTATTTTGTATTCTGTTGTAAAATCTTGTTTTGGTGGTGTTGAGGATTTTTCCCCGCCCAAGTTTGAAACGAGATTGAATTCTATTGTCTAATTTTTGTTGTTCTCTCTTATGTGTATTCTCTGGTTATTCTTTATTTGAATTTCTATCTTTTTTAACAGAATGCTATTTTCTCTCCCTAGGAAAATAACGAATGGGCCGATTGGCAGTCTACTGTCTTGCAAGAGCGCAATACAGTTGAAAATGTTTACCGGTGGGCTTGTGGGTATGTTTGTTTCCTTAATCTCCTCTTTTAACTTTGATTTGGGGCAATCTTTGTTGAGCATGGTAGGGAGATTGTCAAACTATCTGTCAGACGAATTTTTGGATCGGAGTGAATAGAAAATTATATTGTCTCTTTCTTGGGAGTCTTCTTTCAATTTCTTAATGTAAGTTCCCTATGCAAGATCATGCATTTTGACATTTGTGTGAACCTGCTTGTCCTGTTGCACTGTAGAAATCAGCATCTAATTTGTGTCATATTAGATTTGTTCTTAATAAGTGAAACACAGTTATACAATTGGCTATATAATAAGATTTTTCAGGATCAGTAAAAATGAATCTGGACAAGTATCTGACTTAAGAAGAATAAAACTAGAGTTTTGGAGAAGCAGAAGAAGAAAAATTTGAGAAAAGCAGCAAATAAAACCTGGAGATGTTATCAAACTGTCTACTTTTTATACTTATGTTGTTTCTTCATGAAATTCTTAGAAATTGTGCCAAGAGGTTCATTTTAGATGATTAACAAGAAAAAGAAAGAAGAAAATCTATTCCTCAAAAGGGAAAAGGAAATCCCTGGCGAAAACCAACTCCAGTAAAGGGGATGGAGTTGTTTAGTTTCTGATATTTTTAACTTACTTTCATTGTGATTTTTGCAGCCGGCCTACTGCACTGCAAGACAGAGGAAGGGATAGCGATGAGGAGGATGTCCATGATAGGGATTATGATGTTGCAGCTTTAGCAAATAATCTGAGCCAAGCATTCAGATACACCATATATGATAATGAAGATACTGAAGAGGTAATAATCATTGCCCTCAACACGGTCATCCCCTCTCTTCTTCCTCCTTTCCCCCCCCCCCCCCAAAAAAAAAAACAAGACTAGAAAAAGTAAGAAGTAAAATAAAGGATGTGTCTCTGTTCCCAAGAAGGGCTAAAAAAAAGGTTTTTAATGATTCTATTACTTGGTTGCAGGGCCATGGCACTCTTGATCGAGATGATGAGGTAAAGTTCTTGTTTTTTTCTTATGGTTTATGCACTGATAGTTTAATTCTGTTTGATAATGATTCAAGATGCTAAAAGGTAGGATATATAAGGTATGATCGCCTCAATACTATCTTTTCACACCCATCCCATGTGATTGAATTGTGGTATCCCATCTATGTTGCAGGATGTGTACTTTGATGATGAATCTGCTGAAGTTGTAATATCTTCATTGAGATTGGGTGATGACCAGGGAAGGTGAGTATCCTCACTGTTCTTGTAATAAATTTTATGAAAGTGGGAGAAGATGGCCAGTGAAGTAATTCCTCGTTGCCTGTCCCTTCAAGGCTGCAACCTCAATTTTTTATTATCTTCCATTTGCTTTTACTTTTCTCCCAGTTGATCGAGCAACAGGGAAGGGATCAGATGGTATTGAGCACATTTGGGAGCAGTGTTTATATCTTTTTCATGGCCTTCAATACTGGTCATGGCTGTTATCTTTCTTCTATTAGCACCTGTTTAGTTTCTTACACCATATTTTGTGTTTCTCATTCTACAGCAGCTTGTTCACAAATTCCAACTGGTTTGCTTTCCAAGATGATGGAGCTGGTGATGCATCTAGGAGCTCCTCAGCAACTGATGTGATGGATGAGATCAACTTGAATGGAACATCTAATGGAGGCAACAGCAGTAGTGATGATGAGGTAGTGGTTGGAGAGGATGAGGAACTCACTGATAGTAAAAATCCTGTCAATGGTTCAAGTACCGGTACAAGTATCTTTAATGGAGATAGTGGAGGGAGTTCACTAAATGGGGAGATGAATTCTCAAAATAAGAAAACAAGTGCTTCTGGTGACATGGGGTTCTTAAGATTTGAGCCATCAGAGAACAATGATCTCTTTGGTGACCGGCCCATTCCTGAATGGGTAGCATGGGGAGACGCATCAGATTTTCAAGTTAGTGGTTCTAGTGTTAATCCATTTCTTGATCAAAATGACACTAATGTCAATAACACAGTGGAGCCAGTGGGTACCCCCATTAGTTCTACTTCAAGTGGAGATGTAGTATCGAATGGTACCTCTACTTCTGTTGATTCTGTGGCAACTTCTTCTGGATCTGATTCAAGTCAGAAATCTGCTTCAGTACCCTCTTTGTTTGAAGAGGATGTTGAATTTGTAGGCGTGGAATTAGAAGGGACAGAAAAGGCAATGGAGCAGGCTCTCAAGGAGGGGATTGTTGGGGAAGCCGGCCCATTGAAAAGGAACTTGGTCCCCAAAAAGCCGGAAAAGGAAAATTCAGATGATGATGGTGCTGGGATAAAGGAATTCAATGATGCAAATTACTGGAGAGTTGAGCAAGAGGTTGCTGTATTGGAGTAACCGAATTGGACCTTGGAACGAGCTAAAATTTGAAGGGTTCCTTATTTAGGTTGCCCTGGTTTGATGTAGTGGGGATATGTACAGTATATTTTTGTTTCAAATGGATCAATACTAGGCTATATAATTGTTACTGATTATTTATTGTTATACTCAATTGTTGTTTATTATTCAGGGTCTTGTTTCTTGATTAAGATTTGTGGGGCTTTCCCTGTCGTTTATTTCCGTTTAATTTTATTTAGCAGTTGCCCATCCACTCGTCAGCTTTGGAGGGTTCATGATTTTGTAATATTGACATGAATTTTTCAAGTAACGTTTTTCTTTATTATTCTGCGGAAGGAGAGAAATCAGGACCGAGATGTTATTGTCAGCACTGGTAACGATCAGTTCATTGTATTTCATCGCTCAACAACTCAGGAAGTTATGCTTGAAATTTGTTCTATAATTGATTCGTGCGTAGTGTTTGTGTTCCTCCAAGGACATCTTGTAACCCACTTGTTTTTGTAAACAGTTCTCTTTGAACTGCTAGACTAGCCAGGGACATCTTGTCTCTCAGGTATTAGAGTTACTTAGCCAGGGAACTCCGGCAGGACATTGTGCTAACGCCAACAGTATGTACCTGACCTTTGGATTCTTTTTTCTTTTGTATTTTTGGCAATTTCTTCCATGCTTTAGAACGAGAGCGTTCTTTCAAAGAGAACGAGAGAGCACGTTTGAATTGTCTTTTTAAACAATTATTATTATTATTATTATTATTATTATCAATGCAAAATTTTTCTATTCAATGGTAGTAAAAAGTTTAATATTTCTTTCAAGGATTAGTACCAATTATGTTCATAAAAAGTCATTCTTTTAATTATACCCTTCAAATTTAAGAATAAGCAATTATACTTTTCAAAAATTTGAAGTTCATCAATTATATCATTTCCATATTAGATAATTAATGAAATTATCTAGATAATTAATGGTAAAAAGAAAGAGTAATATAATGATTTTTAATATGCAAAAGATAAATGCACTTTTTAAATTTTAGGAAAAAGGATAATTTTTTTAACTGACTTTGGATAGGAAAGTTTTGGAAACTTGAGTTTGATTTCCAAGTTGGAGTGGAAAAAACGCAACCCGTGTTGGAAAAGGATCCTATAAGATTTCACAACTAGAGAAGACTTTTTTTTTTTTTTTTTGAGGGAAAGAAGACACGTCTTTGTGTAGCTAGGAAGAAAAATGATAAAATAGTGGTGGGATTGTTTTACCCTTAAAAATCAACCTGACGAACTCAATGATTTTATTTTCCCACTAGAACATCGCGTGTAATCTAATTTGGGGTATTTTTAATAGTGCGAAAATAGTTTATTGTTATTAAAAATGAAAAATAAAGATTAGATCAATTCCAATAGTGCAATTTTAATGATTTCCACTTCACTTTTTATGGGACTCTCATCCTACTTTATTTTTTTTATTTTTTACAATTATCAATCTTCAATTATACAATCAATAAAATTAATAATTTTTTTTATTAAAATCAATAATGAACTCATAAATCACCCAACTTTCATATATAAAATTATAAAAATAATAATGAATCACATATTTTCTTAGATGAAACTCTCTATTTAAGTGGCTTCCCAAAACAACTATTCATCCTAGTTGACAAATTTGAATTGCACTTCAATAGTATTTAATAATATGCAATTTTCAATTGCATTGAAAAAAAAAA
Organism: Apocynum venetum; assembly: GCA_019593545.1. NCBI lineage: Eukaryota > Viridiplantae > Streptophyta > Magnoliopsida > Gentianales > Apocynaceae > Apocynum > Apocynum venetum. The sequence continues at coordinate 2,286,838 of SRSM01000134.1, forward strand.
TGCAATTCTCATTAAAGATGCCCTTACTTAAACATTTGTCGAGTAAATTAGGGGGCGAGTCAAAAAAAAAAGGAAAAAAAGAAATATTTTTTTTAGGAAAAAGAAAAGAAATCAAAAGAATAATACTCCACTTTGGGTATACCTTTTATTATAATTTTATTTTAGAGAAGAAAAAGGAATACTTAACCGGCTTTGGGTAGGAAAGTTCTGGCGGCTTGCTTTTGATTTTCCTAGTTAGAATGGGAAAAGAAATTTCACGACTATAAAAGGCAGAGAAGTCAGATCCACTAGATTATTTGAGGCAAAATTCTAACGAGTACAGAGGGTTAGGGTTTGCAATCGACTAGCAATCAAGATGATCGAGGTAGTGCTGAACGACCGTCTGGGGAAGAAGGTGAGAGTCAAGTGCAACGAGGACGACACCATCGGAGATCTCAAGAAGCTCGTGGCTGCTCAGACTGGAACCCGTTCTGAAAAGATCAGAATTCAGAAGTGGTATACCATCTATAAGGACCACATCACTCTCAAGGACTACGAGATTCATGATGGCATGGGCCTCGAGCTCTATTACAATTGATCAATTATGTCAATCTATTTACCTAACTTTTGTTAGGTATGCTGCTGTCCAGGCTATTATATTTTAATTGTTTATCTAAATTAGTTTCTGTCGGGTCTAATATATATTTTTCTAAGAAATATTTTTGAAGTTTTTGAAATTGGTAGTTGTCCTCTTTCTTTATCCAGTCAATTATGGTTTAGGCGTGAAATTTTTCTCAATTATGCTTGACATATGTGTGGGGCTATCATCATCGTTCATTCAAGATAATGGTTTGTATGTTGTCCGGTTGAATTTTGATTGTTAGAAATTCTGCAGGATTATGGCCTGGTCAGGGTTAGGGTAGCAGAGAAGATGTAGTTAAGCTGAATGTCATGTCTAGATTGCTTTAGTTTAACAAGCTTTCTCGTGTAATAATCTGGGTTTATTGTGTAACAGATATTTGAATATGTTCTGAATGTTATTTATGTCATTGGCTTTTGAAAAACGTGAATGCTTATACCGGAGAAAACGCCAGAGATGTTGTATCTTGCTTCACATCAAATTAATCAAAACTGCAAAAGCAGTTCCTCTTGGTAATCGAATTACTTTTCCTTTAGTAGAAAACATATCTTTTCCATTCATGCTAGTATCCGTTTAATGTACCAAATTAAGGATTCCAAACGAGAGCAGGAGTAGATTGCTCTAGCTTAAACTAGCATTCCTGTATGGTACTTTGGAGTAATGCACCATTGGCTCCAGGAAAGTGAATACTTGAATGTATACTATAGAAAAATTTAAACCATGGGTATGATAACTGAGATAGATTGATGTTATATCCGCATTCAATTTACATTAGTGAAACCACAAAAGCAATGTCTTCTTGCAGATTCCAATTTTTTTTTTATATGATCTGATCAGATCATTGAGTTGAATTACATCTCCCTTGGGTGAAGCCTTATTTTTTGTAGTTGTGCTACTTTCTCTTAAGATGTATCAAAATCTGTACCATATGAGCAAAAGCAGGAATAGTTGCAGAAAGGAAGCAACCAAGACAGCTAACAAAAGATGGTCACTCCAATCGAAGGCATCTTTTTTCTCATAGAAACCTAAAATGAATTTACTTTTCACAAGTGTTGGATCTGTAAGATCATATTATTGTTTCCCATTATAACATTGCTTTGAGTTTTATATCTTTCCAGTTTTGCACATATAATGATGAAAGCAGCAAAAATTAGTGGATTCGTAATAAGTTCCCATGATACCCCCCCAAAAAAAAGGTTAATGATACAATCAACCAATGAATCATGATTTCATTTCTGTCACTAAGATTCGAAGTAACTAAGAACGTTTGCGTTGAAATATTAATATTAATGAATTATTTGGACTCATCTTATTTCTACTTATATCTCATTTAAAGGTTCAAGTCAATATCTTCAATTGGAGCTCTGCTTTGCACATTTAACAACTATGATTGGAAGATTCATGACGTGGTTCTTGTAGTACTTAGTGATCACGCATGGAAAGGAAAAAAATTCTGTTAGCGGCTCATAGTTTAATTTTTTCCCCCTTTTATTTAGTCATCTTTTGGGTTTGTTAGCAGCTTGTATAGTGCAAATTTGGCTGTTTTAAATGTTGGTTGAATTAGCAATATTTTCCGAGTGTCCTTCACTAGTCTGTGAATTTGCATTCCCTGAGCAGAACGTTGCCCGTTTTTATGTGCTCAGTTGAGCAGTATAAAATATATGTTTGCTGATGTCTTGTATAATTTTTGTCAGTTAGGTCGATTGTAGTATTTTGCTTTGGTGATAGCTATGCTTCAGCAGTACACAAAAGTATCCTGCTTGGCTCTATAAACTATTGCATTATTCTTATCAATGTATAGGTTCCTATGCTAGTGATCTTATCCTATTAATATTATTGATGTCAGAGAAAAATGAGGCTTGCTTTCTGAATTGGATGGGGCTTCGAATAGGGTAAAAAGTTGGAATAGGTTTTATGCACGTGACATGTATGTATATATACAGAAACAATGGATACTGTTGGTTAATCTCAGAAAGGAGCACTGGAAAGTTAAGTGTTCAAGCCTTTCTTGTAAACCTTGTTTCTTTTGTCGCTGTGTTTGAATAGATAAACGAAAATTTGCTCTTGGGGATTATTTTCTTGTTGAAGTTTTAGGTTCCATTTGTAGTGTGAAAAATGTTTTTTTGAGCAATATGCTGTGTTGCTGGCTGATGAATTTGTTCTTTTTTTATTTAGGTTCAGCTATACTGAGTTTGGATAGGCTTCTTACCTGCATCTATTTCCTTTCTGCTACAGGTTGTGATGCAAACAGAGTGAAGTGGGAATCATAATTTAGATGGTGCTGTTGTCTATGTGAAAGCTTGTATTACTGCTTATAATTACTATGATTTACAACGTGTTTACAGACACATGAAAACATTCTAGTGTACGCTTGGCACTTGGTAACTAATTACTTGGTTATAACCGTAGTATGCTACGTTCCTTGTGGGTCATGTTCTGATTATTGGCATCTTCGTATTTCTAATTTCTTGAAGTAATTGATCGTTCATTAGAATACTTTGTTAAGTGGAGGTCAATGAACTCGGAAAGGGCAAAAAATCAAAAGAGGAGTTCAGTTCAACAATGAAGGAGTGCCATTAGTGAAGCTTACCTAGCACTTTAGTTTATGGCATTGAGACCACTGCTCTAGGCAACACAATATAGGGTTGTTCTTTTGTGTTTCTAGGTCGGCCTTGTTCGGCATTATCAGCGTAGCTTTGGATCGGCAGCCTGGAATTGTGTCAAACAGTTTGATGTCAACGGTTTTGGGGATGTGTAAATAAGGGCAAGGAGAGCTTGGCTTGCAATGGTAGGCCTAGCGTAGGTTAGGAGCGGAACTAGAAAAGAAATAACGCACACAAAATACATTCGGTGCCGACACGTTCAAGATAAGTCTGTGGCCCATTGGCACTATTTTGGATAGGTTGGTCCAACTCCAACGTGGTATTAATCGGCCGTATTGACAGGTTCCATAGCTGGGCTCTCATGCATGCTCAGTGTTAGTTCTCCTATTGTTCTGCCCCCCCCCCCCTCTTCCTACAAGAAAATAATGAGTACACTTGCAGGACAGTAACAGCATTTATGTACTATTTACCCAAAAAAAAAAACTACTTATCAGGAAAAAAATGAAAAAAAAGGCATATATTACTCACTTAATTTAAAATTGAATATTTATATTTTATTTAATCTAAAAATTAAGAATTATTTTTGAATTTAAAGAATTTATTTTATTATTCACAATATTAATTAAGTAATGGTAAAAAATATTAATTAGTGTGATATAAAATTTTTAAAATTAAATTATTTTCATTTTATTTTAATTGTTCACTCTGAATTTATATTAGGAGTAAGGAAATTATTGAGATTTATAAAATGTAACAAAATTTTATAAATAATCCTTATTAATACTATACTATCAATAAATGTATTTTAAAAATTGTAATCAATGATAAAATTGCAAAAGTGTTTATTAAAATTAGAAATAGACAATTGAAATGAAACATTTTTTTTTAAAAAAATGTGTATAATTGAAATTAGACAAATGTGATTAAATTGTTATTGAAAATTTAAATAAAATATATAATAATTTTTATAAAATAGACATTCATTCTAAAAAAGATGTGTATAGAGAGTTATGCTTTTAGGTGATCTTTATTTTAAAGAGTTAATATTACTTTTACCTTTATAACATCTAAGTGAATCCAATATGGTCCTTGGAGGGTCAAACTGACCTGACAATAACTTGCTCCAGTTCCTAGTAGCTGAACACTTTGAACTTATGTGCAAAACATGTTACTAGGTGCAGGACATCTTTCCCTTCCCCAGACTATACCTTTTTATTATTATTATTTTTAAAAAAAAGATAAAGTCCTTACCCAGACTATACAGTTGCTATTGCCTATTCGATGATGAGTCAGCTGATAAGTGCCTTTTACTGTTGGATATTACTCTCTCTATCGGACTGTCATTCTAAGTGCAGAAAGAGAATTAAGATTTTTACTGTTTGGCTCAGAAGTATGTTCTTCTTGAGGAAGCCATCCAAGGTAAATTGTTTGCTATTTGTTGACCAAAAATACGACAGTGACAGAGGGTAAAATAGTTTCAAGTATTCTCAGAAGTATTATTGAATGCCCGTTGGCTTGGCTACTCCTTCGCCCCATCATCATCAATCATCTCGTGAGTCAAAAAAACCTCAATTTATCGTGATAAAATCGTTTCGTATACTGCAGTTGCTCTACCCTTTTTACCCGGGGGTTAATTCTTGGGGATAAGATCTGGGCTGGGCCTCATCGAATCTTGATCATTTACCAAACTCACAACCCAATTTGGACCGTACACGTAATACCAAACAAATTAAGCTAATTGGTGCGTGCACGTTAATTTCTTTTCTTTTCTTGTTGTTTTTTTAGAACATTAATTGGGGGATATGGTGGGACCTACTAATATCTCACCCACACGGATGAACCGCTCATTGCAACGTCATCGAATCTCTGTCTTTTTGTGGGCGCTTTTGACTTTTCATTGATCTACTTATTCCCGTAACGATAATAAATTTAAAAAGGAAAAAAAAAAAGAAAAGATGCCCTACCTTTTTTATATCTCAAAGACTAGGTATTTGCATTCGAATTCTGAATCGATTTTCTTGTTTTGTTTTGAATATAATATAATATTTTGTTTTTAAATAATATTTTTTTATTAGAAATTGAAAGAATTTCTTTTTAGAGTCAGAATTTAAAGGAATATTTTTTGGAATTAGAAAAATAAAAGTTTGATAATAATATAAATTATAATTAATAAATTGTTTGAGATTGTGTTTTTAATTAAAAAGTAATAAAAATATTATTTATGTAAATTGTAGGACTTATTTATTGAGTTTAGAGAAAATTTAAAATTTTGATGTGATATAATTTTCTAAGGGAAAAATTTATTTATGGATTTATTTTTTATGAGAATCGATAAAATTTGGATAAATTATAGTACAAATATAAAAAAAATTCAATTGTCATCACATGGTTAGCTTACTTCATCTTTGACACCTCAATCTCCTAATATAATATTCTATATTTATAAAATATATTAATCAAACTCTTTTATTCATAATATGTTTTTGCTACTTTTTATGATTATTGTATATGTTATTTTAAAATTTACGCATATTTTAATGAGACAGAGAAAAAGAGAATAAATACTTTATTTTTTCAAGAAAAACTAAAATAAATAAAGATATAGTGAGAAGTAAAATAATTTTATTTATTTTGTGTAAAATTACCTAAAACATTTTATAAAAAGGGACGAAGGAAGTAATTAAAAAAAGACTAAAATTTCAATTAAATGGAAATTAGAACCGCTTAAAAAAAATTCTCCTTACGAGTCGTTACTATTTTTTTGTATTAAAAAAAATCTACTTACAAGTTGTTCCAAATTTTTCGTATTAAAAAAAAAAATGAAATCATGCTCTCCCTCTAAACACATTCATGCCTTCTATTCCAAGCAAGAATCTCGTTCTGTTTTGTTTCTAGGCATGTGCAAAGAACATGGCAAGAACAAGAAGATTGAATCGAGGGCCACAAATTGGTTAAACACCTAAAATATACAAATGGGTCGTGCCTGCAAACTCATATTCCACAATCCACACCAACTATTGAATTTTTGCTTAACCCCATTTCACAGTTCGTTATGAAATTGATATGCCTGATCTGTATAGTACTTGTGTAAATTTTATATGGCAATTGGACAGAAGTGAAGTACTTGATCGGAGATGGGCATCTTCTGCAATAATGATGGAACAGTAGTATGTTCTTTGTTCTATAGTTATCTTTAAACGTCAAGTCAATGACTGAGGTTGCAAGCTGATCGTTGTTGTTATGATTAGTTAGGTTATAGTTGAAAAATGGGGCAACTCAAATGGGGTTGTTCTATTTCTAATGAACAAAGATGACAGTTTAGGAGGTTACAACCGGCCACACTTTCTTCCCTAAATATATCACTTTCAGATTATTTAGCCAAAAACCATCTTTGCTATTATATTTACTTTGTTCATTAAAAAATATAAATTGTTTGACTAAAAATTACATACATCAGTTTTCAAAAAGAAGAAGAAAAAGAAGAATTACACATATCAAGAAAATACCCATATTTATTATTTACTTATTTTCTTGAAATTTTATTTATTAGTCTTCTCTCCCTAATTATTATTTTTCTATCAATAAAGATAATATTGAAAATAAACAATAAATATTCCTAATTTTTTTTAAATGACTTATGTTTTAAGATAATACAAAAGTTATTCAATGATTCATATTTTTTTTCGGAAAAAATATGACATGATAATATGTAAAATTTTCATAGACTAAAGTTCTCCAAAATTAGCAACTAAGCAATTATATAAGTAGGGTTACTACTTGATTCATGATATGAAATCCCTTTGGACCCGAGAAAGAGAAAAGAAAAAGAAGATGGTGGATGTGATAAATCTGAATAGAGTAGGTTTGGGGGATTTTTTTTTATTATAGATTTTACATATCTAAAAATATACATGTAGTAGTAATTTTGATAACAAATTAAAAAAGAAAAACTAGAACTTAGTAGAAAAAAAAACACTAGTATGACGGAGGAAGTACAGACAAAGCAATCAGGCAACAGTGATCTTGATCCAACTTATCATCGGTGATAATAAATTCTAGGAGTATTTCAACCGTACATGAGAATAGGAAAAAAACTTTCCAATCTTCCGAGAGGACTCTATCTTTTGACGCTTCCATTGTTTAATGAACTCTTCGTAAGTTGTGGGAAAATGTAGTAATATCCAATACCTGGTTTTTGATGTACTTGTAAATGACAATTCATTTATTACTCTCTGGAATTCTTGGATCTTGAATTTAGTACATTCATTTGGTCAAATGCTACAGCCTTGCAAATATCTTTACCATTTGAAATTTCTTTATTGGAATTCAATGCGCCTCCTTTGCTGGAGTACTTCTAATTGTATATTACTATCAGGAAAATATAAAGATTTATTTGATCCTTTTAGTCTCAATTTTTTTTAATTTTAAAATATTAATCGTTTTATAATTATGATGATGATATTTTTTTCAGTCAGATTTCTATTTAATGTTTTTTTATTAAAGGGGGAAAATTATATAGTCATTAAACGTGAGGGAAAAAAAAAGATTCTCTTATGCATAAGATGTTCAAGCTTAAGTATCTTAAATACATATACAAAAGATTAAAAAATATCTATATTTTGAAACTGGAGTAATACAATGATTTAAGGACAGCTATTTTAAAAAATTATAGAGAAATAACAATATTGGGCATGATTCTTTGGTTACTGAGGGGAAAAAATGGCTACAAGTCTTTTTAGACCTTTGCATATAAATTAACTAAGTATTCAAAAAATAATGCTTGTTTTAACAAAAAAAATTAGTCAAATAAAAGTCTTTCCTAAAAATAAATAATAAAAAAATAAAATTTGTTAAAACAATAAAAGAGAGAGAGTAGAAAGAAAAGTAATATGAATGTACTAACTGTAGGGTATAGAACAAGCAACTAAGAAGCAAATGCAGCATTTTTGGTATCTCTAAATTGATCTGTTTCGGTATTCTGTCTAACTCCAACCTGTGGTCACTTTCCTTTGCCTATCTTTTCAGTTTTACCTGTGATTCTGTCTGTTCCAATCTAATCTTCCCCCACGAACCAAAAGGCATGCATTTAGTGAATCAGGGTTTTTCATGTCTGCATTATAATCTCAAACTTGGCAATGAACTCAAGAATGGGATATTTATTAGTATCAGTTTGTAAAAACTTAATAATATCATGAGCAGGTATTCCTTGTCTGTTGAAATTCTTATTATGTTTGTGTAAATTAATATACACGTATTTTATTTACTTATACTCCCTTCATCCCTTTTTATAAGATGTATTAAACAAACTCTTTTGTCCATAATTATAAAATATTTTTTACTTTTTATGGTTGCTGTATATTTTATTTTCAAATTTATTTCTATTTTTATTGAGAGAGAAAAATAAATAACAAATAATCAAATTTTTAAGAAAGATTAAAATAAATAATAATATAGTTAAAAATAAAATAATTTCTTAATTTGGGTAAAATTAACTAAAACATCTTTATAAAAAGGATGAGGGAGTAAGTAGTAAAAAAGGAGGTATCGTAAAACATGAAAGACTTTTTAACGTTTTCAAAATGGGACGAATTGCTCATTTACTATTATTCTACTCCTACAATTCCATTCTAAGCACCAAATTAAGCCTAGACTCTCTAACTAGCTAGGTTCATTAGACATTGAGCTACATTGAATTTGAGAGACCCTTACAGTGTTTGGAATGTTAGGGGTGGAAAACTGACTGTCATTCCCTTGACAGAGAATAACAGCAATGAAAAAAAAATCATGAATCATTGATTTGAGACAAAGATTAAAGAAAGGAACACAAAGACAAGAAAAAAGAACCCATGCGAATGCTGAAAAAGAGGGTTTTGATTTTCAAATCATGACAATTATTTAATAAGGTAGAAAACTTGAAGAATTGTCAATACTATTAACAACATCAAGGGCCAGCTAGCCCTGTAATTAAAGAGTCAAGCAAACATAAGCAAAGCAATTATATATATTTTATTGGAGGGGGGGGGGGTGTGTTGGGGGAGGCCATGTAGAAAAAATGAATGCTACCACTATAAATGTTCATGGAGCACAAGCCCCTGATACCCGCCTTTAGACCTGAAAACAAAGAAGGAAAATCTTGGGATGCCAAAGGCTTTACTTTGAATATGTTTTGTCATTTGTTTTTGCTCCCACAAAATTGATTGTTTGTAGTCCTCCTAGCATTCCACACAAACATTTGACTATCACAATCCCTAAGAAGTTCAATTTTGGAACCTTAAAATTCATCACCATTTTTTCTTACTAAGTGGAGTACTAATTAAAGGGAAATATGACATGTCTCCATAAGCCAAGTCATAGAGTCATGACACATTGCAAGTGCTAGTGCTAGTATTATTTCTTCCGTCTATATAATTATATGTAAATTTTAGAAACGTTTCGATTTTGTTCTTGGAATTTAAAGATTCTATTTAATTCAATGCATCACTCACTAGTAATATGCAATATAAGGGGTGAGAAGAAAATCTTGTTTACCGAGAGTATGGAAATATGGAAAGAAGCCAGGTGAGATAATAGTAGTAAATATTTATAAAAATTCTTGAAATAACTTATAATTAGGGATAAAGGGAAAAAAAATATCCTCCACTTAAATTTAAAATAAGAGGGAATATTAACAAATTTCCAAATATTTTATTATAACTTTCGGATATGTACCCTTTACACCATTCAATATAAAAAAGCTATAGCTAGTACTAGCAAACAATATTAGCATTTAAAAACGTTATTTACATAAGGGGAAAGAAAGTTTTAAGATTTGCATTCCTAAAATGTAGCTACATGAAGCAGGTATTCAACCGCTAATGTAGAAAATTCAAGAAAATAAAAGTAGTGCTTTTTAGTCAAAGAAAGAAGGGAAGGCAAATATAATATTTGCCTTTTTGGATGGGTAAGAAAAGCACAATAAGTAATAATGAATGAACTCAGCCATCAAGGCGGCGAGGCCAGTGGGAACCGCACGTGAAGTAAGGAGTTGAAGAATTGACATCAAATTTTCATTGATAGGAACCGCACCCCCTAAATTGGATGAATGGATGGGGGTTGTCATTGTGTCCCACACTCACGTGTGTGTGTGTGTGTGTGTGTGTTTGTGGGTGGGTAAATGATGTTGTGTTAGTCGTTAACTTGTTCTTGGAGCAAGACTTTTATAAAAGGCAAAATACAGAAATTTGGGCCATTTTAGGTTTGTTTTGTGGAGATTTTCAACCTTGTTTTCAAGTTCTTCCTTGACCAGACTGTCCAAATCCTCATTGTCCTAGTTTAGGGATCATCACATCTTTTCTTGCCCTGCCTTTTCAGTTATTCTTTTTGTCCATAATTAAACTACTCAATATCTACATCTTACTATTAAGCTTATCTTAATAATATTATTAAGAATAATGTATTCATAATTAAATATGTTATTTTCTATAGTAAATATTTTATTTTAAACAAAAAGAGTATTCTGTTTTATTTATTTTGTGTTCTCCTGCCCCTCTTCTTTTGTTATGGTATTTGTTTTTTGGAGGGGACCCCTCTTCTTTCTTTAGGTGCTTCTATCTGTCTTTTTCCCCAGGTTTTATTATCCCAATCATTCTAAAATAATCATTCTATTTGGGACTTGCACAAGAACTCAGGAAAATCATTAAATTAGTTTAATTAGTAGTTGAAAAGGCTGTATTACTCTATATTGAAATCTGAGAAATAGTGGGAAGAAAAACAGCATAATTGTGCACATCAATAGAAAATAAAGAGTTTAATAGGATAAATAATTCTTTTTTTTTCCTTCAAATAAGACTTATTTAGAAAAGAAGAAATACTATGTATGTGTGCTTGAGGCCTATGACTACGAGTCTCATTGATGCAGACATTCTTGGTTGCTCATCATCTGACTCCTACTTATCCCTCATAAACTAATTGAAACCATGATGCAGAGGGTTTGAAGCAATGCATTTCTCTTTGCCACAATCATATATCAACCCAAAAATAGTCTAAGTGATCTGACAGATTCTTGTGGGAACAAAACGCATTAGAGTTCGCAAAATATAATAAGGCGTCACAATCTGGTTCCTCGCCACACATTACTTTGGTTCCATAACTAAAACTTAAATCAGTCATAACTTAGCAATACACAGTACCAAGAAGTTTTTGGAAAATCTAGGTAAAGCAGATAGATAGTATTTCTGATTATTACACATAAGTTAACAATGTCCGAATTTATTTCTAAAATCGTCAACTTCTTCATCGCCTCTTCACGCTGGACTTTACTTCTACTACGCAAATATGCTCATAGGTCCTGTCTGGTTTGAGGAATCTAGTCCCCGTTCAGCAGTTGGAAGACCCGTAATCCATTTCCTATAACACAAGAATTGAAGCATTCAAAATTTAGTTATTTAATGTAAGAAAAAGATATGAGACCAGTGAAATGTCTCAACAAATAGTTTATGAAAAGAAAGAACCAACAAAGAGATGAAAATTACCTTCCAAGACTGCCAGCGCCTGAGTTCTTGTGAATGGTCAGTCTTTTTGCAGTTTTCATGAACTCACTGAAGTTTATACAAAGGGGAAGGAGGTCAATAATACGATTCAAAGAAGTTTATGTCCCAACTAATCCACATTTTCCACCAAGAAAACATATAAACTCAATGATGTAAAACAAAATGCTAGAGTATACCTGAATGGCTCATCACCAATTTGTTTAAGAGCACCAGTGGCATCTCGGTAGAACACATGGCTCTCCATCTCTGATCTTTCTATCCCAAACATGTTTGCCAGCCTTTTATACAGCTCATCATATGAACCGAGAACAGAGAGATCAAGAGTCCTGCCAACATCCTCTGACTCCAAAAACACTTTGCAGTGACCAGTATCAAGCTCAACTACATTACGCTTCCATAAAAAACCAGTATTTGTAAGGCTTTCTGGAGGAACTTTTTGCTCAAGGGCGGCAAATCTTGCCATGCATGAAGAACTTTTTTCTACTTTAGAAACTCCATCACTAGAGCAGCTATGGGACATTTGCTGCTCAGTCAATATTGGCTGACCAAAGAGTAAGAATCGAGGTGTCTTATGAGTGTCAATTTTTTCCAGCTTCCGATGGGAATTACCCATGGTTAACAAACAGGATACATCATCTCTGCCCTCCAAATGGCCTCGAATGAGACTGTCAGGAATTTTAGCAAGTGGATCAAGCCGCTGGAAACTGGGGCGCAACAGTCCCAAATGCATTTTGTTGCTAAGATGGAGATCCGGTAATGGAACTCCAAGTTGAGCATGCCTGGCTCCCTGTATGCCTGCAGAAATGTTGTCGGATGGACAACACAAGGGACTGCTGGGCCCAAAAGGGTTGCCTGAAAATGACGGCATTGGAAATTGGCCGTCAAGAGGAAAATCTGAATGTGGTGGTAATCTTAATTTTTTTCTTGGTGGTGAAAAGGGAGGTAGATGAATTACGGGCATGTTCGACACCAATTCAACCAACCATGGGTTGACACGCTTCACATTTTGCAGCAAGTCTGGCTCATCCCACGTCACCTGCAAGATAGAGTGAAAGAAGGATAGATGTGAAAAAATATTTTGTTGTCAGCTTAGGTGATTCTAGACATGGGAGAATCAATAAGTTCAAAATTCAATTGAAGAGATTACAAGTCTAGCTCACTATGAATTGTTTAGAAATGCAATCAGAGTACACCACTAAAGAAGTTTCCCTTTTCATAATCATTGAAACAGAACTACTAAAAGTCAAACCTCCACTAAAAAATTTATGTCAAACAATCCTTTGAGATTTAAATGTTTAAAGTGCTACTTTGGAAGGCACGAATATCTGCCTTTCCTTTGGAAGCAACAATATAACCATCACTAAACATCTCGCTCCATGACTCCACACAGTTAAAAGAAGTCAACACCACAAATCCAATGTGGTTGAGTTATTCAATAGACACCACTACCAGATATTTTTTTCTAATGTTATTGGACTACAAGAAAAATTGTCAATTTCTGACTTCCGGTCATTCATACTTACAAATCTAGTTTAACAGTAGCATATAAGAAAGAACTCTGAGAAAGTCACTACTCCATTAAATACTTGAAATGAGTCACCAAAATTACTGAGCGAAAAGAGGCTGAATAAGTGGTTAAAGAGAAAGAAGAATATAGCAGATCAATCAAGTGCTATTTTAAATCAACATATTGGACAACATGTGGCTTTCTTATAAAATATTTAAAGTGAATTAATTGCTAATGTACAATTATTGAGTGCAAAGAATATATTCACATTGACTCTTTCAAGCATGTGATCTATCAAGGACTCATAGATAGTGCTCTCCAAAATAGTAAGCGTGAGTTGGCCATCCAGCCAAAGCATATGCATACTGGAATGGGAAGCAGGGAGGAATGATGAAACCGTTGCAAGTTACAATAAATCTGCTCTCCCCTTCCCCCCCTTTCTTTCCCCTGTTGAATATAATGCATTTCGGGATCACTATTAAGCATGTAACACAAAAAATAAATTTCACAGAAAGAATAAATTTCCTTTTGGTCTTAAAAAATTTACGAATAGCATATCATGATTTGAATCTTAGTACAATCCTCAAGGAAGAACTCAATTATCACTGATTTTTGTTTACTTAAGACTTCAAAGACAAGGCAAATACAGAATGACATAGAATGCAGTAAAATACTTGCTAACAAACCAATCAGACGCACTAGTTACCCCAACAGAGATATTCCAAGTTTTTTATATGAAATATTTGCAACTGAAGAAGCATTACCTGAAGAAGTCTCCAGGGCGAATTAGGCCAGCGAATCGGATCAGCAACTTGAACAGAAGAAACAGTACCCATAAACCAACTAATGCGAGAAGAATCCTCCGTTTCAAAGGGCATCTTGAACCTCATTCCAGCACACCACTGGACCCTCATGGCCGAACTCACAGATGAACCCTTAACAAAGAACTCAGGAGTACTAGCACGAGGGTAGTATACAACATCAAAAGGCTGCCCGCTTGCAGCAAATGAAGCTGCTTCTATTACCAATTCAGGCCTCGCTCTTCCTCGTCCCTTCAGACCCCCACCACCAACAGAGGAATTTGGATTTCCATTACTGCCACATCTCATTAGCTTGTTTTCCTCTTCTCTTAAAAATGCTGAAATTCCCCCATAGTTTCCGGCCGCAGAATTCCAGCCAGATGGGGATTCAGGGCCACCAATGCCACCTCTTTTAGCCCTCCGAATGCCGACACAGAGATCACCATTTTCAGCCCTCAGAAATACAATGGAATCACCTGCAACCAACTTCTTTTGATTCACAAAAGTACTCCATCCTGTTGTCAGGAGATGCCTCCTCGGTGTTCCTCTATAGATATGCCTAAATTTCCAAGTCTCACCATGAACATCTTTCGCAACAACAGTCTGAACTGGTGGATCAGCAGTGTAATCCAAGCGGGGGAAGATTGTCTCAGCACAATACCTGGGAACAGAGAAACCCCCACCATTATTGGCATCTGACTGGGTCAATGTTTTTGCAAAAGATGCAGGCTTTTCAGCGGATGATTCAGACCCTTTACTCCCCATACAATCATCTTCTTCAAACTCATAGCCCTCGTTGTTTCCAATTGGAATCAATCTAATTCTTGCAAAAACCTCATCAGTCTCTGGGTCTGCCAAGAACTTCACAGCAGCAACTCTGCAGAGAATCAGAGCCGGGATTCTGGGCATGCCCGTGAAATCCACGTTGCTCAGTGTGTGTTCAGCATGGCCTTGAGGGAAATAAAAGACTTTCGAGTTCACAGAAGGCATTTGGACCATGCCCCCTGCACAGGCGTGCCATAACTGAGAGTCCAAGCTTTTCTCCATCATCTCCTTCATTTCACTTCCTCACGAAATGTGTTTTCCCCTTTATTCACTTCGCTGAGAAAGATTTTTCAGGATGATGCAGCGATCAAACAGTGCCAAGAAATTCTCTTCAGTTCCTACCCGTCTATCTCCCGTCATGTTACAGAGACAATTTTAGGCAAAATACAGTCAGTTAGCGGTACAAATCAGAAAATCGAAATCAATTAATCAAAGCTTTATGAGAAACTAAATGGAAACAGCAAAACAGTGCAGAAGAACAGAGATCTAGAATCTTTACTCACCAAGAAGAGAGATCAGTCCAAAAATGGGCCAAATACAACGCCTTATCTTCTTCATTACAACCCAAAACAATGCACACCAAAAAGAAAACCCAAAAAATTCAGGAAAGCGATAAACCACGGGCTACTTCTACAACAATATACCAAACTCCTCCATCAAGAGTCTATCTTTCTTCCCAAATCAAACGCTATGCCAACACCTCTCCCTCTTATACACAGACAACAGAGACATAGGAACACTAGACTAGAAGTCTCTTCAGCTTCACTCAAACTCCAAAGCCTTTACATATGCCTAACTCCGTTCTCTCAGTAATTACAGCATATTCAAGTGCATACATACGTATCTATATTCATAATTCAGGGGAGTGGCAGTAAGAAGCAGCAGGAGTAAAAAAAACAAAACGAGTTTGAAGTCCCTGATTCAACCGTGCGTAAAACCTTCCGATAACACACAATCTCACACTGCCCCCCTCCGCTCTGAAATTCAAGAATTCAACTGCCCACTATCTCTTCCACACTCAGAAGCACAAATACACACTTTTTATAAGAAGGATTCAACAATATACTAGTAGAAAGAGAATTTCACAGCCGATCACAGTCAAATCAGTACAAGTAGAAAGAGAATTGTCCTCATAGCAAAAGGCCAGAACTTTCACAAGCATACAAAGAAAGCAAGCAATTAAGAGGCTCAAGAAGATGAGGTCCCCTCTTACCCCCCCTCTCTCTTTCTACCAGTGATTTTTTCTTCTTTTTCCTATGTCAAGTATTATTACTACCTGATTTTTGTCTGTTTGTTTTGTAGTACTTATCTTGTTTTTTTCTCTCTCTACAGATCTGCACCAATCTGAACATAGCAAAACACAAGACGACAAAAACCCCTTAATTAATCTTCGATTATTACTATTTTACACCAAATTCTTGTTCTTCTTGAGAGAGATTTTAGTATTTTAATGGAGGAAAAGAATTTACTGTCTGCAAATAGAAGAGGAAGAGGAAGAGGAAGAAAATATACTTGATTTATTAGGGTGGATTTGGTGCTTTTCTGGGGGAGGTAGTTGAGAGGATCTTGTTTGTCGTATCACGATAAATATCGCGAGATTTACGGGTACTGTGGGCTTTATTGATTTTACTGTACCGTATAGGAGCGTAAAAATACCGTATTTTATTTATTTATTTTGATTTTCTTTTTTTCTTTTTTTACCTGAAATCTGAAATGGGTGAGGGAAGCAGTAATTTGACTTGTCCGGTTTTTAACTTTCTACCCAGGATTAATTTTTGGCAAGTAATCCTTTTCTGGTTCAAGTACACCTTCGAATTTCGTGTAATGCCAGCCAAATTTATAAACCGAACTCACTTGCTTCTTTAGCGGAGTCGACCCGCTTATCCGAAAGTTTCAATTTTATTTTAATTTGTATACCGTAATTTGGATAACATTAATTGAATTGAAATTCTTATAAAAATGATTTAAATCCAATTGGATCAAAACTTTAAAAATTGAATCAAAGTAATCGAAACATTTTGTATGTTTAAAATAATACAACTTAATGGAAATTTCCTCTTCCTTTTTTGTTTTCTAAAAAAATTATATACAATTTCAAATTCTTTTAGTCTTATAAGTTTCCATAAAAAAAGAGTGAGAGTCATGGGTAAAATAACCCAAAAACGCATTTTTAGGAAGGACGTTGTTTAGAAATGAATGCAATGCATTCATACTATAGTCCCGCTGCCTAGTCTATAGAACAATAAACTAATGTAACGCATTTTACAATTGTGTTCGTTAGACGATTAATGTTGCTACAATACCATATTTAGGTGTGAACTGATTCAAACTCCATAAAAACGAATTGAAATTTTAAATTTTTTTCTTCTAAGTCAATTTTGATTCTTTAGTAAACTAAGGTGGGCGTCCTCAACATATAATTAAATGAATTTTTTAAATTTTGTGAATTTTTTAGATTTTAATAGAATTTCATAGAATTTAGTACATTCAATAGAATTATATGGAATTCTATGTCATGAAATTTGATGAATTTTTAATAGAGATTTTGCAACAAAATTGATAGAACAAAATTTGTACATTTAAAAAATGCATATATGAATCATCAATTTTTTAATGGATTTCTTGTTTGATTTTCGTTCACTTTAGATTTTTTGTATGATTTGTTATAAATATGTATGTACGCTATTATTATAAATATGTATATATATATATATATGTTATTATTGCATACATTTTTACATATAAAATTATTTTTCTACTCAGTATTCTAATTTTATCACTAATAAAGTTTGAGCAATAATTTAAAGAATAAACAAATAACAATTTTCTCTACACCAAATCAACTAGATGGATTACATGGAATTTTATGCCACACATTTTTGTGGTATTTGATGAATTTTTATTAGAGTTTTTGTAATAAAATGGATATAATAATTTGTATATAAAAAAAATTACATATAAACAAATCAATATTTGTGTAAAAAAGTATTATTATAAGAGGGGGAATATAAAGTTATAGGAATCAAATTGAGAGAGATATGTGATATTTTATTTTTTATATTTGTTATTTTTATTGAAAATAAATAGACGAATTCTATAAAAAGTATGAGGGGTTACGGTCGGATTTGTGAAAGAATTGTTTCTTCATATTTTTTTCTTTAAATTTCATTGAAAATTGAATTACATTGAAATTCATGAATTTTTTAGAACACTGGAATCTTATGAAATAAATTAAATTCCATATTTAATGGCATTAGATTTTGATGAATTTGATAAAATTCTAAATTGAGAATACATAAAATGCAATAAAATTTTAAATTCTATCAAATTCTATAACAAAGACATCCCTAAATAAATTAAGATTCTCTTTTCTTTTTCTACTTTTTAAAAATAACAATTAATTAAAGTAAGTCTATTGAAAATTTAGTTATATTA
Source organism: Apocynum venetum (assembly GCA_019593545.1). Lineage (NCBI taxonomy): Eukaryota > Viridiplantae > Streptophyta > Magnoliopsida > Gentianales > Apocynaceae > Apocynum > Apocynum venetum. The sequence goes on from SRSM01000134.1 coordinate 2,305,155, forward strand.
CTAACCATATCAACAATATAAATCATTTGAACTTTAAAAATTCTTCTTAATTATTATATAATTTAAAATATTTGAATAAAAAGAGTATTTTCTAACTTTTAAAATTCTTTCCATGGAAGAAAGAGCACACTTTAGAACATTTTTATCCAAAAAGTCCTAGGGAATTCAAGTTGAACCCTTTGTCCATAAGTGAAAATTTATTTGATACAATTGCAATTGGGTATTATATCATTTTTGCGATTCTCTTCGGCTAAAGCATCCACAAATTTGTTTGTTTGTTTAACTAGAGATACGAGAGGCTGATAAATTTTCCATATGGAGTACTCTGAAGTCCATAATCAAAGACTTGAGTATACAAATCTAAAGAACTAGTTTTCATATGCACTCATTTATTCTTTCTTATTAAAACTATTATTTTCAAGCAATTTATTTGTGAAAATTGTAGTATCTCAATTAATTATTAATACTCTATCACTTTTAAATTGAATTAAATTGAATGTTCATATTTTATTTTGAAAGATTTTGAGTTAAATGTTTATTTTATTAAAATAAATATATTTTTTCATTTATAGTTATACTAATAAAAATAACTCAGTAAGTTCTATCATTATTCACATTAAAATTAAAGATATTTTAATAATTTTTTTATTAAAAGAATCTTACTATTTAAATTTTTATATTTTTATTTTAATACATTCATAATTAAATATTAATTTTATTAAAATAAAAATATTTTTCATCTAACAAAGCATTATTATATTAAGTGCACATTCAATTCATAAAGAAGAAATACATTTGTTTAGTAGGTCTGATATTCCATTCAATGTTCCTTTCTTTCTACTGTGGGAAAAAACCCCGGCGGGGGGTAATACCTGCCAAGGCAGTTTCGAGCTAAGTGGTTGCCAAAGCCGAGAGAGAGAGTGGCTTAAGGGCTGAATATGCAAGTCTCGCTTCTTTATTGGTGGGTGACGGCACGCGCACGCGGAGTGCGGCATGGTGGCTCTCGGAATCTTTTTGATTCGGGCGGTTGAAATGTACGTAGCGGTGACATTTTCTTGTTGCCTCTTTTCGGATCGGATCCTTCAGCTAGAGTCTCACAGGCTCCATTTCTGGTCTCTTCTCCTTTCCATTATACTATTTATTTTCACACATTTTATTCAATTCAAATCAACAGTTGCAGGAGGGAAAAACAATAAGTTAAGACATTAATTAACTTAATTTTCTCAATTTCATCACTACAAATCTTGGTTGAACTCCTACAAAATCTCGAACTTGAAGTACCATCAAGCTGTTTTAAAAATATCATTAAGTAAACAAAACCTTGCTGTTAAAATTACAGGCGAGGTAGTAACCATCAACCTGTTTTGATTATTTTGTCGGCATATGTCCCAAAAGATAGAAGACAAAATGGATATTTAGGAGTAAGTGTCAAGGACGAAGTCTTTGGTTAAAAGCATGGGATTTTTATTTGCTGTTTTTTGGGGACAAGAGTATTCTTTAGTCACTTTGATCCAAAATCATCAAATTGTTTTGTACTGCATCAAGTCAAGAGTTTCTAATGGAAGCATATGATAATTTGAGAGATTGAAGGGCTTGAGAGTAACTGAATACAAATTATGATGATTTGTGAAACAAACCTTGTTGTAGACTAGTATGAATGAGTTGCTCAATTGTTTTTTATTCGATAATGCTTGGATAATAAGTTTTCTTATCATTTTCTCCATTCCTTTTCTTTTAGTGGTAGTATTTATTTATTTTGATGGGTTAGTGGTCGTATTTTAGACTTTTAGTTACTTTTTATTTTGATGTGTGTAAATGTAAATTTTAAAAATGTTTTGAATTGGAATCATAACCAAATAAGAACTTTTAATACTTTTTTCGTTTGTAATTAAATAAAAGTTATTAGTGAAATATTAAATAAAAAATATATTTATTCTAAAAATATAAAAATAGAAGAGTAGAGATTTAAGCCAAACAAAATTGGTATTAAGGATAATTTCGAGATTGTAAATCCACCCAACTCACTACTCCACCAACCACACAGTAGTCTACCATTGATCTTCTTCTTTTTTGCTCTTTTCTTTTGATTGAACCATTTATCTTCTTCTAATGTGAAAGAATCTACTTATATAAGTTACTGCATTCATTTCTGAAATAAAGAAAAACAAAGAGAGAAATTGTCACAAACCTCTCCGGCAATTTCAAGTTTGCCGCTTTACTATTGTATATGAAGATCCATTTTTCTTCTTTTAAAATTAAAAGTTCTATAGAATGAATCTCTAGAGGAATAAGAATGTAACTGCCAAACTGAAAACATCAATTAGAATTAGAAATACATATTCGATTTTGTCACTGTCACATATGTTTGAATGTGAATGTAGTTTACCAAACGGCTGAGATATTTATATGTATAAGCATACCAAATATGTAATGGCAATGAGTCCAAACAGAAAGATGCCTTTCACCATACATTAGAAACCATATTTGGAGATTACAAGGCACAAACTTGAAAGTGGTTGGTGAAAGGGAGAACAATGAAACAGACATATACCACATCATCAAGCCAACTGAAATTTGACCCTTTAAGCAATAAATACTCATTGTTTTGTTGCTTTTAATTTAGGTGGCTTTTTCCATCTCACAAAAACAACAAGCAAAATAACCTTCCCGCGAAAGTAAAAAATATAATCTGTTATTTTCATGATATTCAACTCTAAAAAACAAATAATGTTTACAATGCTATTGTAAGTTTTACACAATACAAGAGGATCTAAAAGAAAGAAGTATACCTAATATACCTATTTAGTTGCAGTAAAATAAAAATAAATATCGATTGAGTTTATCCTCATTAAAAAAAAATAAAAAAATTCTCATAGTCTTCTCTTCTTTATTTCAATTCCTAATTTGTATAAAATGAAGGGACCTCTATACTTGGCCGTTTCATTCCCTTCCCAACCACAACCATGCATAGACAACAATGCCAAACCTAATTATGTGTGGTTTTATTATATCCTACTGGGGTGGTCCTCCAAACAATGTTCATCTCAACTTGCTCTCCAATAAGACTGCAGGCTATAATCTCAAACAAGAATTGTGGTTTAATTGTCACCCATGGATGTTTTTGTAAGGAAACACTTAAAAGGGTTTTGGGATTTATTTGATGTTTTGAGAGAGGTCTATAGTACGAACTTTATTAAAATGCATATTCTTCTTTGTTGTGAATATCAAATTCAATTTCTCATTCGGTTGCGCTTTGTCTTTCGCACTCGATCTCCTTTAGTTGATAAGAAAATAAAATGTTGCTATTTTAGATTTTGTTTTTAGTACATTATCTAATGCATGATAACATTATTATTTTGTGTGTATTCATTTGAACTCTTTCCAACTTTTTCATTATGTAAGTTTCCTTATCAAATTGGTGACTCTTTACCACTCTAATAATAATATTAAATACAACCACTTGTCTCTAATTATAATTACTTTTTTGGTTCTTAAAATTTTGTCAATCTTTTACCAAACACGAGATTTGAAGGAAAAAGGGTAAAAAAATGACTATAATATCCTATACATTTAAATTGTTTAATAGGTCACCTAGTTTTAAAATAAGAGTATATTAGAATAAAATTAATGAATATCTTATAGATTTAAGAAATTGACAAAAAAAAATTGTGCAACAAAAATTGTAAAATTAACAAAATTTTAGATATAGATGAGTAAATACATTTAGTGGTATCAATTCCTCTTCCAACTACATACACGCAAAGCAAAGGAAAAGAGAACACTACTAATGTAAAAGAATGTAAAGGGTTTTTGACATTTTTTTTTACTATTATTTTGAGGAATGACATTCTTTAATTTAATTTTGATAATCAGATAATGTGTTGTTTAGAATAGAATTTATTAGGCGAATGTATGGTATCCCATTCGATGAATATGTTCTCTTCTAAAAAGACATTTGATGAATGCATTAAATATAAAATTTTACTCTTTAATTAATTAGACATTCACTGGATATGTCCAATTTTTTTCTTTTGAGTTTATTTTTAAAAGTTTCAGTTAAAATATTGTAAAAGCTCTAAAAGAAAAATAAATGTTTCGATCACATATTGTTTTCAACAATACGCAATACTTCATTCATTTCATAAAGATAAGTCATGTAGTTTTTTTCACACGTATTAAGAAATGAAATGATGATTAATTTAATTGATATGTAAATTTTATATACAATTTTCCATATATATCTTTATCAGTCATTAATTACTTAAATTATTTCAAAACAAACAAACTACTAATAAATATTGAAAAGGATTGAAAAGGAAAACACGAGTTTGTGGACTTTGGGAGTTTAAGAAAAGTAAAGTGATCGGGAAAGACCATGTGGGCATGAAATTTGAAGAAATTTTCTCCCAAATAGTTGAGAGAAAATGAAAGAAATGAAAAAGGAACTCTTCTTATAGTCTTAAGTTTTCTCTTCTATTTTCCCCTATTATCAACTAAAGGCATTTTGGAAATGTGTTCTATTTTAAGTACATATATATTTTACAAATGTGTTCCACGGAAGAAGATAAAATTACAAATATGTCACAATTCCAAATGCGTTCACTTTAGAAGAAAGGATGCATTTATATAAAATGTCTTTATTTTTTAAAAACACATTTAAGTGTTTTTTTTTTTATGTAGTAGGTCAATATGAACTAGCATGATACCAAATTGAATTGGTATGTTAGGACTTGTTCTAATTGAAGCTTAAACATCTTCTGAAATTATACAAAATTTATCTCGTATAATTATTTTTATGTAAATATTTAATCAATACACACTTGCATGACTATTTTAAAGAGCAAAAAAAAAAAAACATTAATAAAAACCCAAAGTCGAGACCGACTAAAAAAATGTGCTTAGTATCCGGACGAAGCTAAAAACTGACGCAAACCCCATCTCTATTTCTCCTTCGCACAGCTTTCTTTTCTGGGACTGTCCAATGACTCAAAATCATCCATTCCTTCCTTCTCTGTCTCTCTCTCACGGGCAAAGGCTCAATTTCCCCAAAAGTGTTTACACTAAAGCGTCAATAATAAATTACCCATAATCATCCCCATCTTTTTCTTCTTTTCTTTTTTATAATTAAAAATCATAATAATTTTTTTATTATCTAAATCCCCCTTTTTTCCGATTAATCAAACACGCATAATCTCACCCTTAATCAATGACCTAAAATCTTTTTTTTCTCTTTTTTTTTAATCTTGAACCTTTCATCCCAAACCATGTAGATTAGATTAATTAAGCTCGCAAAGTCTAACTCTTAATTAGTGACCTAAATTTTTTTTTCTCTTAATATGAAGTATTTAAGAAAGAGTCAAATTTGTAAATTTACTTAAATATTAACAAATCTTTTACCATTTGTTACAAGCTATCAGGTTTAAAAATTAGAATTTAATTCTAATTTCATATGAGGGTAATTTTTCATTATTTTATAATATTTCCCTCAAAAAAATATTTTGAAAGATTTTCTGTTTTTCAATTTATTGAGTAATATGGGATTCAATATTACTATATGCATTTTGTTTTACTATGATTAGGTCTGACGAGGGAGTCGTTCATCATGAGAGTTGCCTTGGGAGGGGCGATTTGGAGAGTAGAAAAGAGAATTAAAAATAGAGATCAACTTCTCTCTTTTGAGATTTTTTCTTTTAAGAGAGAGAAGAAAAGAAAGAGGGGAAATAATTACTAAAGTGCTAAATTTATCCTCCTTCTATCTGTGAAAGCTATAAATTTAATATGATATCATAATGGGATGTCTTTGTTTAATTTCAACTTACGTCAATTTATCGATTGCTATACATATGCTAACCTATTATTGAAAATTTGTATTCAATCCAAACGTAAAGTTCCATAACCTCAAGCTTTTACACCATATGAAAATTTAACAATAATTCATGAGTAGAAATTGCTTCCCTCCATATATTGGGAAGAAAGTAATAAATGGAGGGGGGAGATTAGTTGAGACTTTTTGAAATGACAATTCAGCCTATAAAATGTTTGGCTCAAATGTTTCAATAATTAATGAAATAAGGTTTCGAAGGTTATTTATATAAATGACTCTTATTTTTTCAAGGAATCAAGAAATTATTTTTATTTAGCATCCTTTTATTAGTTTTCTCCGAATTCCAAATAATAAATAAATAGTTTTTTTCTTTTCTTACTTAAACTTTCAAACAATATTATACATAAATCATCTCACACTCTTTTCTTTGGTCTTTCAACATTTGTGTTCTTTCCTTTTCCCAAACCAGCTCCAGCAGTAACTATCTTGGTAAATAAAAAATAATTATAGAAAAGTTAAACAACTATGTCATATACTATCTATAATATATATAAGGCAATTTAGAATAGTAATCTTATAAAAATGTATTTCTTTTTACGAAATTACATAAACATTTATTGATTTTTTTTCAATATTACTTTACTAGATTTTTATCCTTGAATTTCTTAGATAATGAATAAGCACTTCTTAAAAAGTTTGACTAAAAAATTATTTATTTTTAAAATTTTAATTTGTACACAAATATTTAAAACGATTTTTTATTCTAAAAGAAAAATAGTACATTACATAATAAAAATCTTTAAATAGTATTACTTGTTTAAAATGAAAGAATGGTGGTTGAGAAAAGACAAGAAAAAAAACCAATGAAAGGATGGGGAATAACAGTAAGATGAGAGGGTTTTTTTTTTGTGTGGACAGCAAAAGACAATCAAACTGAAAAAAAAAAGGTTTAAAATTTTATTTGGTATTTAAAAGTTTAGCACAGATCTGAATAGTTGACTGTTAGTAGTAAGCAGTTGTTTTCATTAAATAATCAGAGTGGGGAACTGATGAGGACGTAACGCTGAGCTCTTTAGCCCACAGTTGAATAGTCTTCTGATTATCTCTGTCGTCGTCTTGTCCTCGCAGTGTTCCTTTTCTCTTCTTTTTTTTTTTGGTAAATATTCCTTTTCTCTTCTGTGTGTGGTGTGTTTTTATTTTATTTTATATAATTATAAAAATTGGTCAAAAGTTTTATAGAAAATTGATGAAGTTGGCAAATTAATTAAACCATTTTGGAGAAAAAAATAAAATGAAGGATAGATAACAATGTGGAAAGAAAAACCATATTCAGTATGGCAACGTCAAAGGTTCTCTTGTTTTGATTATATATACTGGCTAGAATGGCTTGCACACTCAATGAGTGAACACATTTAAAGTATGTAATTTTATCAAGTTAATATATTTTAGAAATGTAATTTGTTATAGGAGAACGTATTTTACAAATGTTTTGTTTCTGTTAGAAGATTTTCCTCTCACTTGATGGGTTAACAAAATGCATTTTGTAAATGTGTTTTTGCCTTAATAATGCATTTTTTAAAATTTGTTCATTTGTAAAAAAAAAAACTTATTTTTAGAATATATTTATTTGTGACGAATACATTTTCTAATTGCATTTATGAACGACCAATACCGAGTATAATTACTTTTCATAAAAAATTCCATTCAAAATAATAACAAAAAACCGACAATTTTAAATAGGTTAGAGATTCTTTTGATCAAGATTCATCAATTAATTAGCATATTCTCAATTTTGCCTAATTGGAGAAGAGGGGGTATTTGATTAGAGGGGGATCCCACTGTCGGCAAAGTTTATGAATGTCCTTTGTACTGTGCAAATGAAATAGTAATGTCTATTTATTTTGTTTCATGCAATAATAGACATCTATAGATAATATGCGAAACTAGATACATTAAAGAATTCCAAGATTAGAATGGACACAGTGTGCCTTTATATCAATTTTTATCTGAAACTTTTTCCTTTTGTCTTTTCATTTTCAAGAATTGCAAAATTTCTAGGCCAAAATGTGTGGTTTGATATTTAGTGGTATATAGAAAGACAACTTTATATGGTCTATGTTGGATTGACATGCCCTTTTGTGTAGTTTCGTTTTCAAAGTGCATTTAGACATATAACCAAAATATAAATGCTTCAAGGCTACAAGTAAATTAGATAGCGACTTGTAATTTTGGTAGGAAAATTCACATGGCCAAATAATCGAAATGACATTGATATATGTTCCATTTGGGAAAAACACTTTCCGTGGTTTCTTGCGAGCCACGCCCTTTGAGGAACCAAGAACTAAGATAGCAATTTTACTGGCATGTGGTTTTCCATTATAAGCAAACCAGATTTGAAATGACTTATGAGAGTTTGTGGCGTTTGAATATTGGATGTCCATGAAAAAAGGACGAGAATGGAACCCTACATTATATTGGTTGTTTTTTCTCAAAAAAAAAAAAAAATTGTATTCTTTCTCCCTCAATAAATGAATACGAATTTGATTTGTACTATAAATTGTTACGTCCTAAATAACTAGTTAGATAGATTGTTAAAGCATCTCTTCTTCACGTGTCCGAATTGCATTATGAAAAATGATCGAGAATTAAGTGATTAACCGCATAATCAACTAAACATTAGCATGAATTACGAAAGGAGAAGACAATAATATATTAACCCAACGGTAGCTAATTATTCATCTCAATAATTCCACCACCTCTGAGTGGAGGCAAACATTTAAGCCCACTGAAAAATGATGAGAATATTGACATTTGAGAACTAGTAGTATTTTGTTATAAGCATAACACATTGTCCCCCCCCCCCCCCCAACCTCAATCACTCATTTCTCATCCCATTCTCAACTTCGCTCAAAAAAAAAAAAAGACTCTAGAGTTGGGTTTTTTTTCTTCTTTTCTTTTTTTGAAAGCACTCTAGAAGATGATTGTTCTATTAAAAAGGAAGCCATGATATACAAATAAAATCCTTTTAAAGGGTATACCTTTAATATGTGCGATTTATTTTGTTATCTTATAATCACATGAATGGATAGCAAAATCTTTTATTAATAAAAATTGAGTAATTACGAAGATTTACCCAGGAAAAAAATAATAATGATCATAACCGATTAAACAAGGAGGAGAAGGGCCAACAGCCTTGAATGAACAACGTGTCGACACAAAGACGGAGGCGGCTGCTGTGCTTCCGATCAAACAGGCTGCCGAATGATACCGTTTGGGCTATTTTTACTAGTACGACTTTAATTGTGTTACTAATTTAATTATCAAAATAAACCAAATGGTTATATCTAATTTCAGGGCAGAATATTCTATTATAATTTTTTCCTGTGTACGTTTAATTAGTTTTAGTCAAATCTACGTGCATGGTAAATCGGATCCCTATGATATCGATGTGATCTTTGAACGTATTTTTAACTATCAGCTATGGTTTCCGGGTTACGCTCCCAACTTTAGCAATGATCTTTACCATCACAAGTTTTGCGCCCCTTCATTAGGTTTAAGAAAGATTGAGATTATATTTTAAATTAAACTTTAGCTACGTTGAAGACTTACATGTCGCAAAGGAGTATAATATTTTTTCTGGATTTAACTTTTAAAATGTTTAGTTAAAAATTGACAAATTGTATTGACTTTAATACATTTTGAATTGCTTTAAGCATTCTTACTTCAAAAAATTAAAAAATACTTCTTTAAGTAAGTCGTTAAAATATATAATTAATTTTTTAAACGAATACATTTTGTAAATATTAATTAACCTAAATTTTTTATTTAAATTCGAATTAATTATTAAATGAATAAACTATTAACTAATACAAAATTAAAATTTAATCGCTTGTTTGGTTAGTTAACAAGTCTGCATTATGTATTTTCACTAGGCTAAACCTAAGTTAGATGTGAAGCCCCACACCATCCTAAAAGTTGGCCTGGAGCCGGCTTTTGGATCATCCTAAGAGGGAAAGGCCCTTTAGCCTTGAGCCGGCTTTTGGATCATCCTAAGAGGGTAAGGCCCTTTAGTAAATGCCATGCCAGGCACTGCTTTGAAGTTTCAAAGTAAGATAAAAAACAAAACACATGAAAGCATTTTCAAGTTTCCACTAGGAAACAATTTCAAGAAGTGCCAAACACCAGTTACACAAAAAAAAAGAAAAAAAAGAACGCAATGAAAAGGGAAAAATTAAATACCTGAAATATCTAATATATAAGAATTCCAAGTTACATAACTGAAAACCCTTTTCAACACAAGGTTCTTCCATAGCCTCCAGCTAGTCCTAAACTAATGGCTGAATATATTCCTTTTCTTTCTGCAACCATAATGCTAATCTAGACTCCTAATCTCATTTTTGTACATATGAATCTAAATCATTCATCAACAAGCAGAACACACCTCCCCTAAGTAAAAAAAAGAAAAGGGAAATTAACACCATAAACAACAAACTAATCCTAACTAGAAATAGAGCTACCATCTCAATAGATAAAATCGAACAGAGAGCCACCCATTGGAACAAACTCTGGGGGTGGTGACACGGGAACATCATGAGGGATAGCTGTCTCTGGCACAGTAGCTTTCTTCCTCATCTCTATGACTTTCTTGTGAGAATTTGAGTGCAATGTTGGAACAAATGTAGGACTTGCTGCTGGTCGATACTCTGGGAATAATCGTCCAGACCGGTACCTAACCCCACAGGCATTGCATAGAGTCTTTGGACCCATTGGTCCCTCTCTCCATTGTGGTGTCTTGGTCACTTCACAATGCGTGCATTTTTTCACTGCAACAGAACGTTGCTGGGAACCTTCTTTCTTCACTGTAGCATCTGATGCATTCAGAAATTCCTCATCAGCCTGTAGAAAGGAGTCATCTGAAACCTTCACAAATGATGTTGGTGAAACTTTCTTTTTCTTCTCTTTGCTTTTCTTGGATCTTATCATCTTTCTAGCAGAAGATATAGGAGGCATCACAAACCATGGATTTAAATGTGATGGTCGTGCACGCTTGGATCGAGTTCTAACTGGTATAAAAACATCAGGCTTTATAGGCAAGCTTTTTCCAACTGAGCAAGAGCCACTGCTATTATCAAGCACAGAAACCGGACTGTGTATCTGAAATGAACCAGACTCCTGGTGGGTCTGACCAGTTCCTCCAACCTTGTTTATTGTATGGATAAGACAGCAGTAAAAGAAATATCATATAAAAACATTCATTAAACAGTGGGAACATGTAAATATACAAGAGTTAAAACATAAAAAACATCCAAAAAGCAAAACTTTGAACTCCAAGTTTAGTACAAATTACTTCTTTGTTTTCAGACAAATTATTTCTGATACACATAAAAAGAATAAAATAACTGCAAGAGAAACTACTAACACAGGCTTTTTTTGTCAGAAAATAATAAAGAATAAAATCAAGTTTCCAAAAGACCAGATGCTGTTTAGCCTTACTCTATAATATTCCAAGAAGCATGTAACCAAGAGATAATGAATAACCACATCATCAAGGCCTGCCCTAAACCTGAGATGCGTCTAAACTTGCATGAGAATTATGGATAATGACAAACATAAACAACAATGCAAAATAAAACACAAATTTTCATCCTATCTACACCGAGATGTGTAATGGTGACAAATGTTTTGTGTACATATACATATAAAATTTGGACATATTCTTCTTGCCAGCATGGCATGTACAGCAGGACAGGTTTCTGATTTTGGATCTCTCTTATGGAAAGAATCTTGAATGCACTCCAGCCAAAGAAGAGCAATAGTCTCTTGACACATGTCATGCTAGTAAAGCAGTAAAAACCCAAACTCACTGACCGACTACACGTCAGTAAAACCATTAGCACATAATTTCTACCTTTCCTTTTGGATAGATAAGATTGAATTGAGAAACTTTTAGTGAAAAGTATCATCCATTTCTAAGCTTATATATGATATATCCTTAGAGAGAATTAACTGCTAAGATTTTTTATGGAACTCAAAGCCTTTGAATCACTAACAAAAACATGAAGTTCACAAGATTCAATGTAGCACATTAAGAATTCTAAATTTTCATATTTATAAATAAGCTTTGCCACTTAGAAACTTAATGCGTTCAGACTATAGGAAAATAAAAAGAGAAAATAACTGTTGTACAAAGGAACTTAATAGATCATCAAGGAGCAATTCAAAAGAGAACATAAATGAAAATAAGAAAAAGTGCAGTGTTTTGATGTCTACAAAGGCATATTGTAAGAAAGGTAAATTCATAAGGACTTTACATCATATTAATCTATCAGTCACTATAGTGCTTTATACCTAAAGAATACAATAAGCAAGTGAGATGAGTGAGTTACTTATACATTTGTATTAACACTCTTACTCAAATACCTTAAAATCTTAAATTTATTTATCCAAGCATTCTCCCTCGTAATTTTAACCCTTTCTCATGTGTCTATAGTCCATACCTGAAACTTCCATATATATCATAACGTGTTAGGGCATTTTTTCATTTTTCCAAATCCAAATCCATAATTAAGAGAGAGAATTCTTGCCCAATGTTCGTGCTATTTAAACCATCTTCCACAAAAGCATCTAATTCCCTCTTAAAGTTAGGAACTAATAGAGACAGACTGAAATTTGTTAGGTTAAGTGGCATATATCTTTCAAGATCTAACTCCAAATATCTTTCCTTTACTCTTAAGGTTCAAAAGCATTCGATTTGACCAAATTTTGGTTCTTTTAGCCTTCATCAACTACAATTTGATTAATTTTCTTCCATGAAGGCCACTTAACTGTGCTTCCATCAACCCTGAAAAGCATAGGCTCCCGAATTATAATACATTGCATACTAGGGTTGAGACTTTCTCACAGATAGCTATTGTTTGATCTCCATTATATGCTAGTGGTTCTTAACCAATTCAGTTCTCTAGTCCTCACTCATCCTTTTCCCTGAAGCAGATAATAATGTTGTCATACCAACTTCTTAGATCTTTGTACAAGTTATTCTGTCTTGAGGAAAGAGGAATGTGCAATAAATGATATGGAAATTACAACTTCATCAACTCACATGTTCTGCAGTATAAAAATAATAAGCTCATATTGGCAAGGTTTATGGCACCGTATACAATGCCAAACTATGTAGATGGCCAGCTTAATACCAAAACTTAAGAACAATATGAAATTGATTGCATCAGAGAACAGGAGAGGAAAAGGAAATCTTCTGAACTCACAAACTTGAACATATAATGGCCAGAATCTGTCCCACAGCATCTAAGGTCAGCTCTTCATACTTCATATGTGCACTCAATTGAGTTAGCAAGCATGCCTAATAGGGTAAAACTTAATTTGGCGTTCATTCCCAAGCTCTTTGTAGTTGCTCAGATTTGCAACTATAAATGATCCAACAATTAGTACATATTGGTAAGAAAAACTTGAGGTGCTATAATTGCCACCGGCCAAGTGAAATCCAACATTGAACTCATCATGAGCCCAGTCTCATTGCGGCCCATCATATGCTAGTCACATTCAACCATGCAGAGGCTGTTCGAGATTGTTTTGAGCAATCACTCCAAAGAAATGAACAGAAGACGCTACATAGGTTGTCATATCCAGAGGCCCAACATAATTAACCTCTCACATTAAGGTGCATACAAAGCCCGCACAAGAGAAGTGAAAAAGTTTGGAGTCTCATAACAAATAGTGTGTTTCAAATCAATCTTTATCATGCAAGAAAATATCGTGTTTCAAAATTAAAATCAAATCTTTATACGTCGGTATGAAGAAAAGCATTGTTGCACTGTTCCTTTATGCTCTTCTTTTGGTTTTCAATGACAAAACGTTGCATACTGTCTCTCTCCAATTCACGGTTATGCATGCTCTATGTTTATTAAATTTTCATGGTTGATAAATCATCTAGAGTGTTATGGTGCAACTCATTCATAAAATTTTCATCCAGGCATACATGGCAAGTCAAAGTAACAAAGTATTAAAAACACACATGACGTAGTTTCCAATGAGCATCTTACTCTAAACTGTCAGCAGTTCACAGCAACAACGTACCCACGTGATACAGAAAGATTATGAGAACTAATTATAAATCACAAAACCCAAGAAGTCACTTCGAAGGCAAAGCTCTCTAGTCTCTGCATGCAATGAAACAAGTCTAGTCAACATACATAATTTTGAAAACTCACAGAAGCATTGGTTGCCGGAAGGACATTGTCCTGGGGAACCGGTGGCAGACTAAGAAAAGCATCCGACGGAATTGGCCCTAGACAATGCGAATTACTAGCATCCCATTCCCCACCATCTTCCAAACTCTCCATGGGAAAATCAAAAAAGTCGAGTAAGTCTAATGGCTCATCTTCTGGAAAGTCTTTGTCGCCAGGAATAACATCAAGAAACCCATCCAAGTGATTCGGTTCTACCATATTCATCTTCTTCTGTAACACAAAATAGACACCCCAATTTTGGTTTAACACAGAAATAATCAGTAAAAGACAAGACTAGTACGAGGTTTTATAAGCGTATTCTTAAAATATATCTTAAAATATATGAATTACGACCAATACAAAATTATAATCTTGGAATGACTCTATCGATTTTATGGTTAAAACAAGGATAAAAAAGGCAAATGATATATGGTAAGATTCGGCTATCACATATCAAAACATTATCCATATGGGAAAACTGAAATGGGGTAAAACTAAGCATAAAATGTGACCACAGTTTAGCTAAGGCTTAAAGTTACCATTTTTTTGAAATCTCTTTCTTGCCTATAATTATACCGAAAAGAGGACTCTACAAACGAATTGAGTAATTATATTTTTTTCCATTTTATCCCCTGATTTTCCTACTTAGTAATCAAACAACTTTATTATTTAAATTAGGAAATTTTAGCAAATTGAAAACATTGAACATAATTTTCGGGCCGAGAAACTAAATTTGATGGTAAAATCATTATTTCCAGCTCATCAAATCTTAGTGGCAATAGTAACAGTCAGCAATTAAGGGAAAAATATAATAAAATCTCGTGCTTATTTGGTGGAACAACATTTTCTTCACGAAAACGACGTAGTTTTGGGTTTGCAATCGCTTTCCTAGACCAAAACGTTGCCCTAATGAGGCATTCAAACGACCGCCTCCGCTCCGCTTCGCCAACAACAAATGCAGAAAACCCATGGAGAAAAGAGAAGGAAATAAAATTCAAGCTCTGCATTTTCCAAAAACCAGTGAAAAAAGCAAGTTTCTTGACAAAAACCCAGAAGAGAAAACACTCAAAAACCGTTAATTTCTAACTCATTCACCCCTTCACTTCCTGTACACCGAAACAGAGGGTAAAATCAGAGTACAGCAATTACAATCTCAACTACATGCATGAAGAGAAAAATGCAGAGCAGAACCCAGAAATTATTCTTCAACCACTGCAAAGCACAGAGTTTGGTTAACAAAAAAATCTCAAATGGGTGTATAAGAAAATAAATTCATGCATGATGAAATGAGATTATGTACTTACCATGACAAAAAAAAAACCCTTAAACCCTTTACGCCATTTGCACTTTGACAAAGATTTTGCAGAGATGGGAAAAAAAAGTGGACTGGGCAGCAGAAAATTTAAAAAAGATAGGGTAATAAGATAGGGGGGGACACACTTTTTTATTTTCAGAGTAATGTCCTCCTCTGTGTCTGTGTAAAATTTGTAAATTAGGTTTTTTTATGGAAAAAAAAGGGGGGGAAAAGTACTAAATTAATGGGCACAGAATTTATAGGCTGAGGAAAAAGAGCAGGATAGTTAAGGTGGTCTGAGAAGTATCAGATAACGAAACTTTTTATGAAAACGTAAAAATATGAAATCTATCCAAATTAAGAGTAGATTTTGTTATCAATAGATAATGAAGTTCAAATAAACTTTACAAAATTAAATTAATTAAAAAATAATAATAAATTATTGTTTGAAATTAAATATTTATATGTCTAATTTTGTTGTTTTTGAATGGACTATTTATTTTGTTTTTAAAATAATAAATATATTATTTTTTATCTAAAATTTTACTGACAATCTATTAATTTAAAAATTTTATATTTAATTCATTTATGCGATTTCAAACATCATATTAATAATAAGAATAATACGATGTTTCTTATGTCTCAAAATATAAAATATTTTGATATTTTTAAAAGTTATTTTATATTATTTTTACTATTAAATGAAAAGAGAATATAAAATTTTAAATTTTAAAAAAATATATATGAAATACTTAAAATATTTTATATTTATTGACGAAAATAGTAAATTTTAATATTAAAATTTTGAAGAAAAAATATAAAATTGGTTGACATACAAATTTTTCTTGTGAGTGGAGGGAAACGTGAAGTGGGACAGATGATTTTACTAGGGGGGAGGGGGGAAGGAAACATAGGATGGGGGCCCAGAAAGGGGTTAAATGTTATCTTCTGATGAATGCTTAGTTGGGAAGGGGTCCAGGGATACAAAGCAGTGATGGGCCCTTTGTGCCTTAAAACCAAAGATAAATACGCCATTTTCCTTTGACCCCTCAAAATTTGGCTGTCACTAATAATTATTTGTGTTTGGATACATGATTTTGAATCCATCAATGGAGAAATGAATTAGGCTGTGGGAGGGAAAATATTATGAGATTTTTGAAAATAATGAAAAGGGTATGGAGGGAAAGTAGATAGAGAAAGAGAGAATGACTTTCAATAATTGATGGTTCTTTTCCTTCTTCTTTTTTTGAGTATGAAAATTATTCTTTTTGGTTATAACTGTTTGGATTGCTTCAATAAGAATAAGTTATCTAATTGGTGTCACATTGTTTGGAATTTTAAACTGACAACTTTTGTTTTTTTTTCATTTGTTTTTTTAAATAATTCAGAAACAATTATATAAGTAAATTAATATATGAAATACATCACAGTCGAGTGATTAAAACTTAATCAATGGAGAGGAGGTTGGAGAGTCTACTTGTGCCTCATAATTTCCCAGCAATGATAGAGTTTCGTATTTATGTACTCTCTCCAGCCATCATTGGGAACCTTTTAACCTAAGTTGTCTTTTTTTTTTCCCCTCAGACGTTTTTACATAAGTTAAGGTTTGCAAATTAATATAAATCTGTATAATTTTTCATTACAATAGCTTATATATTATGACCTTTTTGTTCTTCTTATTCTTGGGAGATTTAAGAGAATCTTTATTTACCGAGAATTTGGGAATAAAAAATTTGTGACAAAAAAGATAAGTGAAGGTAATATTAAAAACAAATTCATATTTTTAAAAATTCGTAAAATAGTTTATAATTGGGAAAAATGAGAAAAGTTACTAAAGGTTTATATTTTAAGATTGAGGGGTATTAAAAATAAGAAAGAAAAAACAAACTAGATAACTTATTACTCATTTCCTCTGAAATTGAGTATGATTAGCTATGAAAATATATGAATTACTGAAATGTAAATCTTTTTAATTAATGAGTTTATTAATAAAAGTCTTAGATAAAATATACTTATTTTAAAAAAATGAATATTTAATTTTAGACATTTAAAAATATAAATATGAATATTTAATTTTAAACAAAAGAGTATTTTTTAAGTTAGATGTATAGTTTAATGTTAAGATCCTTAAAATATTAATGTTAATTAGGCTTTACGTATTAGATAAATTAATAAAATAATTAAAATAAAGTTAGTAATAGGGAAAGCAAAATTATAAATTATATATTCAACTTCATTTGATTGAACTTCTGAATTTTTAAAATCAAAGTGAAAATTCCTTTTTGGATTAGTCAAACCAATCTACTACTATATTCGTAAATCGATTTGAAACTTTGAATTGGCCGATTTTGATGGTTTTTAAACTTTGTAGGCGTGAATGTATGGAAAATTAAATTTAAAATAGTTAAGAATGTATATTTCATTTTTAGCTTGAGACACGTGCGTTGGAAGCTTAAATTTATTTTCTTTATGAGTTTTTTTTTTTTGGAGAAAAAGAGTATTTTTCGCAAATAAATAGAGAGAAAAATAGGTAAAATTGTTTGATAAATGCAAAATATACAAAAATTGGTTTTGAGTTTCAATGTTGTAACCCCCTCTTATTTTCCACACCTCTCTCCTTGTCTCCCCCAACTTATTAAAGAATTGTTCTTGAATACAAAAAATATAGAAAAGAAAAAAAAAAAGAGATTCTTGAATTTGAATTACGTCAAGAATGATAATTCTTATATAGACCGCTTATTTTTAAGAAGGTGCAAAGTAAGTGACTAGCAAAAATTAGTTTCAATTAAAAAAATTCCTATTCCAACAATCCAGAAAAATTAAATTGGCATACAGCCCCCTTATATCATTTCATTCATTAAGTGAGAGAATAATTCTAATAGGTAGTGGATGGGGAATGGGAAACAATAATGACAAAGGTGGTGTGGGTATAGGAATATATAGGTTTATAAAACTATAGTGGAGAGGAAGGAAGAAAAAAAATGGAAAGAAATGGATAAATTAATAATTTAAAAAATTCTTCATTGTTACTCCGACCATTTGAGTTACACTATTTGACATAGTTTCTTCTTTCACAAACCACCACCTCCGTAGTTCTTGGGTTCAAGAGATTCACATCAAACTCACAATGAATCTTTTAATGCATTATTTAATACACCTTACATTATACTAATGATACTATTTTATGTATTTACCAATTTTTAAAGTAGTAAAAACTCAAACATATTAATTTAATAGTTAAACTCAATGAAAATGATATAAATATGCACACACATCATTAATGTAATAAAAATATATTAAACAATGTAGTATTCAAAATGCTTAAATATATACGAGGGACAAAAAAATTAGAAACTATCATTATGGATCAGATTGCTTTACTTTCTATTTCTGAGTTTTGTTCTATGAAGTTGTTCACACAGTAAATGCAATTGATGGCATTCACAATTTAAGTTTAAAAGTTCTTCTTCTTGCATTTACAAAGAGAAATACAAGCAAAAGAAGTGAAAAACTGGCAAGGGAAATGTAGAGGACTTTCCAAGAAACGGTACCATCATATGAATTGCTGAAGATGCTCTTTGTCTCCTGCAGAGAAGAACAAATGAAGCTATAAAACAATCATTTCAGGCATTTCAAAGATAACAATGAACAGCCGAAGCTGCAAATCATCTCTTCAGCACTTTTAACTCTTGTTATTCTCATGGAAGAAATATTTACAAGAAAGTTAGAAAATCAACATATGACGATGTGGAATCATCCAGCAACATTATGAAGCTTTTCAGGGAGACGGGGGAGAAAGGAACTCTAAAATGAATAATTATGTACATTTCTCATAGATGACACAAGCACAGCAATGACAGACCAGTTCAGGGCCTTAAGCAAACAAGGTGATCGCCTAAGGTCCACCTCTGAAGCAGACCTTGAGCTTTGTGTTTATATATTAATGAGATAGTTTTCTTTAATTACAAGGTTCACTATTTTTCAAGAGAAGGTCCATTCTCTAAATTGACTATTCCTTTTATAGATTTCTATACAAGACACTGCATTAACGAACCAACTTGATTTACTACATGAACACTCGTGAAGCAGGATTGACCACACAGCTTATATTGTTTCCCATTTCAACCTCCAATTGCTCAGAGTACTGAATAACCAGAATTTCTATTTTCCACTATTTCACATTAATAGAGAGTACAAGTACCATAAGCCTACACAGCATTAAAGCTATTATGGGGCACAACACATAAGGTGAACAAGAACTGACCTCTTCAACTATTATTGGTACCATATGTCTTTGTTGCTTTGTGAAAATATATTGAGCATATTTGTACAGTTCCACATCTAGGTGATTGAATGATATAATTTCCTGGAGAACATCTTCATGAATATGGCGCCGAGCCTGTGAAATTATATGGTATCAGTAACTGAATAATTTGAAGTCATTGTTGCCTCTAGTTTACTAACTACAGCAGAATAAAAACAAAAATACTAGCTGAAGTGTATAAACTGCTGATAATTTAAATGCTAAAATTTGAAGATGTGTCAACTAAACCTTGATATTGTATTTAGATAATGTGTATTGTACTCCCTCAATCCTTTTTTTCAAGTTATTGGAGGGATATTCACACACACTAATGAGGTTTTTGTTTTCTTAAAGTACCCCTACTTATTTTGTCTTGAAAATAAGAAAGAGAAGCGAAAGGAGAATAGAGCTAAGAAAGGGATAAGTAAATTTTGCCTTGAGAATAAGAAATAAATAAGAAAAAAAGATAAACAATAAATTAGGGTAATATTGAGATGTAAAGGTAAAACATCTCCAAAAAATTCATAAAACGACTTATAATTTGGAACAAAGAAAAGTATTCTAACGACTTATTTTTATGGACAAAGTAACTTATGTCCAACTAAAAATTGAATAGCATGAATTTTACATTATGCTCCTTCATATAATTTCTTTCAATACAACTCCAAAATAAAATGTTATCCAACCGTCAGTTTATTATGCATACAAATAAACTATTTTTGTATAGAAAGTTAAATACCAAATTCAACTAATTCAGTTACTCCAAACTATTTTTGTCATCCAGTTAATTCATCAGATTACCAAAAAGAGTATTATCTTCAAGGTTCATTTGGTGTTACTATAGAAAGAGTATTATTTTTTCATTTTTACCTAAAAAGTTGAGAATTTTTTAGAAATAGCATTAGAATACAACATTTTCACACGCTATCTAAACAGTAAACCCTTCCATATATTCGTTCTTATTTTTATTCTTCTAAATATTACTCCCTTTGTTTCAAAAATAAATATTGTTTTAAACATTTGTACAAATATTAAAAATATTAAAAACAATATAAATTTTAATATTAAGTTTTAAATCTACACTTAATAAATATTTTAAATCAATCTCTCATTATCTCTCTCTAAAATAATCATTCTCATTCTCTCCCCACTTAAATAAAGATAAAATTGAAAAATATTAATCATTGAGGCTAGAAATACACTTAGAGAAATAATCTTTTTTGCTAGACGATTTTGAGTTTTGGGACAAGGTATCAGCAGAAGTCTTCTAGATACAGGTTGCAAAGTTCAAGTCTATTATGTGTTAATTTCTAGAGAACATTTAAATTAAACAAATTGAAGGCAAGTGAATGAGATTAAACCAAAATTGCTGTCTGAGCTTACTGAAGGGGGATATATCAAGAGTACTTAACAAAAATTCAAAATTGTTTCAAGCAGAAGTTTAAAGATGCAGGTGTCAAAAAATTTCATTATGCAGCCTATAAAGAGGCAAAGCTTATGACTTACAGACTTTAGATCATGCACAACTTAGTTAAGTCCTGATTATTATAGTTTAACCAGGATTTTAAACCGAAGTGAAGTAACATTTATCCCAGCACAAGGTTACATTAACGGAAAAAGTACAATCCAGTCAGCTCCCCAGATGCACCCTGGTATAAACTCTCCCCACACAGGTTGAAATCTTTCTGGTATGTGAGTTAGTAGTCCAACAAAAAGTAAAGGGAAATCCAACTAGCCATATACAGACTTTGTCTACGTTCATCACCTAGTGAAGAACTCTCATTAGAACTCAAGAGCAGAACCTTTATTCATGTCATGATTGCAGGACTAAGGACTACATAACATCCTTACCGTAACAATATGAAGAGCCATGTGTACATACATAGTGAAAGAAAGATAGCAAAACATGATAGATGTGCAAGAATTGACTATTAGCATACCTCCTTGGTAAAATTTGCAGGATGTATTTGTTTAAGGGAGTTAATACGTCTCTGTGATTGTGCCTTTCTTAAGGGTTTGACACAGCTCTCATAAACTTCGATAAGTTTCTCTGCAGTCATCTGACATGGAATAAAAGAATCCTCAGTCCATTCCCCCAAGGAAATCAGGAGTGCCATGGGCAACACAAACTCAGTAATGACAGATATTACATACATTTCCTTTTGTCAATTCACCATTTCCAGTTGAAAATTTCCTCTGCCTTTGTTGCAGGCCCTAAAACAAGGGCAAATACAGAAATACAGATGACAATTTGACATTTGATTCGCTTGTACTTCTTTACATGTGAAGGAAAACAATTATTACACTTACCATATGATGATTAGCACCATTCAAATCTACATTTGAAGAGCTCTGATCTGAAAAACAAAGGGAGCAGATAATAAAAGAAAAAGCTGCAACTCTTTACATAGAGATTTGCAATTTCAACAAATATTTAATAGTTAGCTTAAAAAAAATAAAAAATAAATGGCCATTTTGTTTGTCTAATAAAACTGGGCAAACAGGTTACAGGTGAATAAAAATCCTTAATCATTCACGAGGAGGACACAGCCACTTATATTTCTGAAGCTAAATTGACGCATTAGAAGAAGATTTTGGATTGTCAACCAAATGGACCCTATACATTTCTCTTTCACTTCCCAAATCTAAAGGTTAAAACAGGATCACAAGTTTCATATGTGAGAACAACTCCAGAATCAGAGCAACAAAATCCGTACTACCATGATATCTTGGCATGTAGGTACCAAAATGTCTAGAATTTTGAAAATCTAGAAATGAATGCCTAGGAGAAAAAAAGAGGGGGGGGGGGGGGGAAGGAAAAGTCTCTATCTAATGAGGCATGCATTAGAGAGAGTAAATATTTTTAATCCTAACCTGTAGAGTTGAGTGCTGCATCATTGGTGCTTAAGTTTGATCCTGTGAACTGAGAGATCACCTGAGCACCAACCACATCTGCAAAAATTTTGGCTGATTCTCTGTGGTTCTCAGTGAGTCCAATATACAACATATTATCCAACCTCTTCTGCAAGATTTACAAGGATCTACCATGATTGCAACCATACGGAGGAACATAATATCAGAAAGAGAAATACTACTAAGAAATGTTAAGCACAGTCAAGTGAACCTGTGATAGTACCTTAGCAACTTCTAGGACATATTCACCAAGAGCCTCATGTTTCATTACACAACGGCGCACTTCATGTGACTCTGCCAGATAAGAATTGTTTGCAAGTCCAGCAATCTACAGATCAAATAATTCAAAATAAACATATTTACACACATCATGCTAAAGTTTTGCTATGTTTTGACACAAAAAAAACTCCCCGTAGTTTTGGGCCCTTTGGGACAAGTCCAACATAACTTCCTGAACGGACATGATTATGTATCAGACAGAAACATACAGAATGATACATGTATCCACAGCCCTTTGGGGCAAGTCCAACACAACTTCCTGAACAGTCATGATTATGTATCAGACAGAAAAACATACAGAGGGATACATGTATCCAAACATTTGTGTTAATACTACATGTACAAGAAAAAATATCTTTGGTGGCTCAACATCAGATAATTGGAAACTGAGGCACAAAAAAAAAAAAATGCCTTCTCCATGTCTCCAGAAGGTAATACTTCATACATAATAATGCTTTGATAGTCTTACTCATAAACTCTCCTTGAAGTAGTCAATTTCCATATGTTAGTATACCACATTGTTTAGCCCCTACTCTTAAGTAAATCATGGTCCATACCAGAAAAAATTAGTTCAAGCGCACCTACTTTGTCTAAAGTAGTTTATTGTTGAACACTTTGAGAACTACATAATTCCACTTAAACATTCAAAAGTCTGCTCAATAAACACAAATGAAAAGGCCATTTAGAAAGGATATGTAACAATAACCTTCCTCTCATTCTCGAGTCTCCAATTTGGATCTTAAGTAGCATAACGCTAAGTTTTACTTGAACTTGCTATCAGTTCATAGAATAATGGAACTATGACACTGAGGCACTAAGGTACCTGTGAACCAACCAACACTAGTTTAGATACCTGGAAAGTAGCTCCATTATGAATGATGTCCTGTGCAATAGGATGATTAATGTAATCATGCAACGGCATTACAATATCCTCCATACTGTATGGATCACTGCTATACTTTGAAGCCAGACCATTATGTTTTCTAGCATCCCTCTGCAAGAAACAAAATCATTATCTTTTAAAAGTAGTAGGGTACAAGCATGAACTTTCCATCTTCATTAAATTCAAGTACAAGTAGCAGGATTTCACATTTCTTAACAAATTTCTCTGCCAACTATAATCACTCGAGAGAAACAGAGTACCTAGAATAAAACTTATGTGCAATGAACTGATCAGAGCAAATGTATGTGAGTACATAGCTCAAATGCATATTCCGACACATAGAAGTACAGGAATGGTGAAACTAAGATAGCTGTTAAGCAAAAAGATAACATTGCTTAAACAGGACCATTAACACAGCCCACCTAAAGATATATGCAGAGAAAGGGTGGGAAAACTTTGAGATCACATGGAAGATTTATGGAAGGATAGTAGCCCCAAAAAGAAGGAAAAAGAGAAAAGGATTGGAATCTACCTAAACAAGAGGTGAAAGCGTTTTGACACAGCTACTCCAACAGCCCATCCACCCAAAAGTGATAATAAGGAATATGATACCCATTAGCTTTGGATATTCTTATAGCAACAAAAGATATGAAAACCATAAAATTTTGAGTACGTTGAAGTACATGAGGGGGAAAAAGTGATGAAAAATCCCTACAAACAATATTCTTATTCTGGAAACAAATCAACAACCATTTGTACCTATAGCTAAGCAAGTTTAATCACCAGAAAACATTTGATGGTGCTATGGACATTCACACATAAAGAAATTTTTTGATGAAAGTTGTTAAGGAATCATACCCGAGTAAACAAATCTTCTCTCATCCAAGGAACAAGATACTTCCATGGCCAGATGTCCAATGTGCTTATTGCCTTTCCTTTAGCACGCAGACGATTTGTCATTCTCAAGGCTGATGTTATATTAGGGTGTATCAAAAACCTAGCTGCTACCTCTACAGAAAATTCATAAGCACTAAAGACCCGGTCAACTGGGTCCCTAAGTATTGTCACCACTGATGTTTTTCCCTTTGGAAGTTTGGACATCATGCTGTAGTCATCATGAGTAACTAATAAGCTGCAGTCTGATTTCCTGTGAAGCGAATTGAAATTATATAGATTTATTAAAGCAACCTCCAAAAATCTCAAGCTTTACATGTAGCTACAACACAAAATGAAGAATAAAAGATCGCCATAATGCCCTGCCAAAGTAGTTGATTTAAATTTTGGTCCAGCAAAAGTTTTATATGAGAAATTATGCATGTTACATCAAAAGAAAGCATATCTACAATATACTTGCGGACCTTGTAAAGTACGAAAAACCAATTTCTTATTAGCCACAATATCTAAAATAGGCACAGACTGATATAAACAAGAGACTTGGAGAGTACAGATATTAATCTGAAAATTTTTAAAAACAACAGAATAAACAATCTTAAATCCCAAATTTTAATTAGGCCTCAAATATATGAAACTTCTTTAAAAGTATTTTGAAAAAATTGCATTATTAGAATTCTTTTAAACCAACCACCTCCAAATGTATTCTTGAGCTATTATACAATTCTTTCAACAAAAAAGTAAAAACTTGAACCACAATTGGGAACATAGTATTACTAAGCAGGAAACAGTTCGATCAATGCTTCTAGAAACTTTATAGAAATGACAAATATTATATGCATCTATAGCTTAGCCAAGTAGCCAATACTTTATGGCTTATGAGGTCATTGACACATCCGAATTAATAAATGACAGTTAGAACATGGCTACTTGCATAGACTTTCATTTCATGAAGCTACAACTAGACACATACCAACAATGATTTCTAAAATTAACAATACAAGAATGAATATGTTACCTGGGATTAAATCTTAATTTATCATAAGAACGAGGACATTCAGAAGCGGCAGGGTAAAGCTTTTTCAAAAAGCTGCATAACAAAACCAATAGTAAGGCGTCATCAAGGAAATGCAAACCAGTTTTGTGCCAAGAACTATTATATATGCAAAAGTATTTTTTTTACCAGTGATAATAAGTTCTCCCACCAGTTCTAGGGATATGAAGGAAAAACAGCAGATCACGCAATACATGTTTGTCTTCTCTGACTTCCGTTTCAAGGGTAGAAGATGCCCACTTTTTGACAACATGTTCACACTGATCCAATGCATCTTCATCAAAGGAAGCCGTTACCATGCTCAGAACTGTAAAAAAGTAACTGAAGTCAACTAGTATTATGAACAATACATTGTAACCTAGAATAGCTTATCTAAGACGTCCATGTGAAGAAGTAAACTCCCTTGACGGCAAGAAAAGTTTTCAACATGTCTTTGCACACTAATCAATTCCTAAGAAGCTAATGTAGGCAGCACCCGGCTATCGCCAAAATAGGGCACATAACTAAAACAGGGGGAGAAAAATGGAGAAAGGAAATTCAGGTACATCCATTTGGCAACAAAATGCCCTTTAGTTTCCACCGACTTTTGCTATTCTTTTTTGGTATTATCGAAAAACGAACTTCATATCAAACTTTCTTTTCTCAAGCTTACATCTACCTATGGACTCCAAACCAAGTAATTATTGCAGCCAACATATTCAAAGGGCAAAAAATCATAGAAATAAAAGATTACCGTGCAAAAGTAGCACCAGAACAAGAGCCAAACTTAAATCACAATGTATCCTCCTCATTCTCTTCTCAAAATCGATCAAGAAATCCTACAAAAACCAGGAAAAAGAAGATTTTGCAGCTTCAGCAATATAGCATCCAAAATGAACAGAAATTAAAAACCCACCACTAATTTTCATTTCTAATTCCACACGACCAGAAATAAAACTGCCACCTGATTCAGAATTTCAGAACCCCCACCCACCAGGCCAAAAGAAACAGAAGAGAGAAGTGCTCAAGCTCACAAATACATATAGAAAAAGCCTCCATATGCTAGAGTAAAAATGGCAAACCTTATAGAGTTTCGTGATCTCGTGCTCATAAATTCACAAAAAGCGAGTCGCTTCCCGATCAGACAGGGGTCCACAAGTTCAAGCTTCACCCCTCCGATCGAAGAAGCTTCTTGACCCCACTTTCCTCGCTTTTCTCCTACAAATTTGTTTTCCCGGAAAAAGAAAAAAAGCTTGAAATCTTATGGCTATGGCGTTAACAGAAATTCTCCTCGCAGCTTTCCATTTCTGCCTGTCCTGAGTCTTTCAGACATACTCTCTCTCAAACCTTTTTTTTTTTCTTCCTTTTTGGCCTCTCTCTCTTTATTGGGAGTAAAAAGATATTTAAGATGATGATCAATAACTTAGCCTCTCTCCTTAAATCTTATTTAGGGCCGAAGTGGCCTCCGCTCGTGCGACCCTTTGAGGTTTAAGGAATTAATTAATTATTTTTTATTTAAAGAAATTAATTAAGTTACCTTACTCAGTTGTTTAATAAAATAAAATTAATGTAATTATTAAAATTAATAAAAAAATAAAAGTAATCTTTGTCTGTTTCAAAAAATAAAAATAAAATAATTGTAATACTTTAAAATTAAATGTCACTTAATATGAAGTTTTAGATGAAATATGATTATTTTAGAAAATTTTACATTTAATTTTAGATATTATAAAATAAAAATTATGAATATTTAATTTGAAATATTAAAATAGAATTTGATATATTTTTAATTTCATAAAGAACAAATAATTTGAAATAATTTTTTTCAATATTAAAATGTAAGTGATAGTAAAGTCCTAAAACATAAATTAAAATATTTTTTGTTGATTGATTTAGTTATGAACTAAAATTAAAAAATAGTAATATTTAAGTATACTATGATTCACGTATACAATTATAAAGAATTCAAAAATAATTACAAATTACTTATATAAACAAATTCTTTGACAAGAAATAATAGAATAATATAAAGTAACAAACTCATATCACTCCAGAATTATAAACACTATTAGGAGACATATTCTGCATGGATTAATCTTGCAGTACGAAATTTTTTTGTGCTTATATGCCTAACTTTTTGTTTTTATTTATTTTATATACTTAACATAGTATCAAGTAAAAAGTATCCAGTTATGATACAATTTGCTAAAAAGGAAAAATTTTAGGAATTTGAAGTTGTGGATGTTGAATGACTAAATTGTCCTCGGGGTTGATGGAAAGTTGAATAGATTAAGGGAGTCAAAAGTAGGACCAGGCCTGGGAGGTGGTGACCCAAATGGCCCACTTTCCCTTGTCGTAATGGTGGGCCCCTTCTGTTGTCAATTTCGGGAAGTCCGTCACCACAAGTTGTTGGCTATTTGGCGTTAGGAGAATTCCCATTTAGTAGTACGGCCCTAAACATATGAAAAAGTTCTTGACAATTTTGAAACTTTTACTAATTAAATTCGTAAATATTTTAAATTTGATGCAATGTATTTATTTTTTAAGGAAAATATTTACTTAATAATTTATTAAACTTGTATTAATAACTAAGAAAAAATTTTATATCATAGAAAACCAACATTGTTATGCGTATTATTTAATCAATTATATTCATTATTTATACAATAATGAATAGTCTATACAATAGTTAATAAATACATTATATCTGATTTTAAAATAGTCTAAAAGTATATATAATTTTGAAAACTCTAAAAGCTATATTTTATTTTCAGAGTGAACTAGTAAAATTAGACTATGTAAACTGGAAAAAAAAAGATTATACAAATAATCCATACTATTTATTTTCTTCTCTTTTTTTAACCCAGGAAATCTCTCTAAAGGAAAAATAGGTGGTATAATTGTAGGATTTTTTATGTTTGATGGGTTAAAATTATATAATAAAAAAAAAATCTAACGTAGAAGTCACGAATCGCAAAATTAGAAGATTCGGACAAAGAAGCCTGTTAAGACTCTGTCTGAGAGAGTCTCACTACTGTGACAGAAGAGGGGAAAATAAGGATTTTATCTGAGATGTTTGTTTCCATTGAGCATCAAATTTGAGAAAATTTGACTTTTAATTTTTAAAATCTCAACTTACCAATTACGAAATAATTTTTAAAAATTTTTCATACAAAATTAAATGTTAATAAATTTTTTTAGAATGTTTAAAAATAAATATTTATCTTTTTAATATAAATATATTTTTTATCTAAAATTCTATCAAACTATTTAATTTAAAATATTTATATTTCACTAATTAATAATTATCAAACCTAATTAATAAAAATAATAAAATAAATTAATTAAGATCAATGCCTATTATTAATTGTTAGACGTTTGAGTTTTTTTTTTTAAAAAAAATTCTTTGTTAAGATCATCCACAAATAGTGATTACTCAATTTGGAAACAAATGTCTATTTAGCCAAAAAAATTAATTTTAAGAAATTATTAGATCATTTTTGTTATTAATATAATTAGTTAGTAATTAGATTAATAAATTCATGAGATATAAAATATTTAAATTAATAAATGTATTAATTATAATTTTAAATAAAAAGTACATTTATTTTAAAAAGTAAACATTCAAAAATAAAAATAAAAATATTTAATTCCCAGACATAAAAATATTAATAAAATGAACATGGCATGAGAGGTTTTTTCTTTTTTTTCTTTTTTGGTGGGGGGATGGGTTCAACCACGTGTACATACAAATACCGAGTCCCATTTTGAGATCCTTAGACTTTTCCAGGTGGGAGTGGTCACCAATGGAAGGTGAAACGTTAATAAACCACTTCATGTGAAAGTAATGTCTCAATTCATGTGCCTCCAGGGGCACAGACGAGTTGGTAAGTGGGAAGGTGATAGGGGTGGAAACACTCCGACGTTGCGGGTTCGAACCTGTGTGGTGGCAGTTCCTTGCTGAAATATTGCATGGGCTGTTGCTAGGTTCGTATCTCGTTGGTCCTCTCCCTTGCAGGGCTGCCACTCGTGCATATCCCTCGATTTACAACCACCTGGCTAAGAGGCCTCTAGTACAGGTGGGGGTACAGGTGGGGGGTTCGCCTTCGGGACTTCCCCTTATCAAAAAATGTCTCAATTCATGCACTCGATTGAGGGGCTTCTCTTATCTATACTGCTACCAACAATTCAACATACAATAATGCAATATACTATTTGCCTGTTAACTTTGATCGAATAAAAGAATTGGAATACATGAGGTTTTCTAAAGCACGCTGACACATCCATTGCCCATCATCCAACTTGGGACCTCAGGAACTTTTGGATTCAGCAAAAAAATAATGTTAATCTCATCATGGTTTCACTGGAATTGACTTAGAAGCATCAAGATGGTTAAGACGGCAAGTTCCCAGAAGAAACTCTGGAAGCTCTTCTGGCGTGTTAGCCTGCGGCAGATATGTAGTATGAATAGTTGAAATCATAAACAAAATTATATGGAACCAAAAATTTTAAAGGGCTTCAATTATTTTGACAGTAAGTTAAGTGCATCTGATTACCTGTATCAGGAATGCCATCTCTATCACTAAATTGTTAAGGTAACCAAGAACAAGGCTGACCACACCCCTTGCAACGGTTGATGAACCAATATCCACTCCGAGCTGTTATCATAAGACAATTTTAGAATAACAATGAAGCAGGAAAATGAACTTCTAGGCATTTTAGACAATGTCGATAGCCTATACTATCTGTATTTATACAAATATAATTGGTTTCTAGTAAGTTTATGAGGATTCCATGGCTATGCTATCTGTATTTATACAAATATATGACATTTTCCAATATCAAATATGTCACTGTAATAGTTGCCGCTGAGGGCAGAAACCATTCTTTCTTATCATTATCAATGTACTGAAGTTTTGTTTTGTCTTTGAAATACTGGGTTTTGAATATCTTAACCCTTACATAACTTTGATTATCTAATCTTCATCACCCAATTCACCAAAACAACCCCTTTCTCTCAGTGAGAACTTTTAAAGTCTAATACTTCCCTGTTTCCCCTCAGGACTTTGGCTACAGGTGAGATCTCTAAAACTAACATAAATATAGCATTAGGATCACCAAGCTGATGCACAAAATAATGTTACACTGGGAAGTTTTACCTCTATGTAGTTTTTCCCTAGAAAATAATTTATTTCTAATGCTTGACCAACCAAGCATGCCTTTTTTCCAACACTCTGCTTTACTATCCAGGAACCCTGCAAGACAAATAACAGATAGAGTAACTTTTATTTCCAAAAATAAGTAAATTGTAAATTTGGGACATTTTTTATGATGTCATAGGGCTTAAAACAGATAAACACACAAGTTGCATGTCGAAATGAATTGAAATCATAAAAATCATAAGTGACATCTAACAAGTAACTTGAGATTAATGGATGATGTATATACCTCCTTTCTCTCAGCATCATGCGGTGAGCAACATATTAACCAAATTTCAAGAAATGTTTGTCTAATATCAATTTAACTAACCTTAGATATATATGGTATGAGCTTGAATCTTGAATTTCGGTAGGCATCATCTCCTTTGATAAAATTATCCAGCAAGGGTGTATCTTCAACTGGAGTACTCATCATATAGTACAGAGCCAGATTATAAGTGGTTGAACCTGGGACCTGAGGTTATGTTCATGATAAGTTCCAGAAAATTAGGAGTTGTTGTCAAATCAAGAACTACATCTACCTGTATGTTGACAATAAAGAAGAACTCTGGACCACCCTTTGCTGCATATTTCTGCATAGCAAACAAAAAATCTGATTTGAAGCATCATGGGCTTTTATCAAATATTAATAGTAGATGGTGCAATAATTAAATACAGGAAGAGTAGTTTAGACATGGATTGCTTGGGTATAGCCAAAAACTACAAGAATAATGATTTAAGCAATAGACCAACAAAAAAAAAAAGGTTTTTTAAGAAATAATTAATAGAACCTGCACAATGCTTCCAGGGCGGCCAGCAAGATCATCTTCTCGTTTGTCAGATCTCAACCAATCTGCAGCAACCATTTGCATCAAAGTGCCTTTTGCTTTAATCTGGACAGGGCAGGGAAAAAGAATGGAATATAAAAACAACAAAAACTATAGCGTCATGGGGTAATAATCCAGTACCATGGACAGAAAAGAAATTCAAGAGATGAAGTATATTCGCTCCTAGTGGTCTCAGTATACAGCATGTATTCATATAGTATGATATGGTAACTTCAAACCCTTGTACTATTGTTTTTTGCAGCTCTGAGAATAGCAATATTCCCATCAATTAGATCAGGACCCTCTATGTGCAGGTTCATGGGTTCTAGAGAAGGACATTTCTAGAGCCAAGATTTGGCTACAAAAGAATATCATGCTGGTAATTTTGCAGAATGAAAAGTGGGGAAAAGAAAAAGGCCACTGTTTGTTTGGTCATATAGTTCAAGTAAAAGCACTAATTTTCCAGTCAAAACTCAAGCAACAATCGATGAACAAGAAGCATGACCAAAGATGCTGGCCCAAGCAAAAAAAAATCTTAAATAGCAGCTGAACCTCATGCTACACTTATCAAGGAAATCTCATGGAGTATATTGACTTATTTTACTCCTGAACTGTTATCAAGAGCAGTGCAGTTATATATTAACTTGAAGACTTTTCAAGGAAACCTCAAGCCAAATGGATAATGGCCTAGTTTAGAATAGTTCAGCAACATTAGTACTACTATGTTAAAGGACACCTTTTTACGGTCCTCTAGGTAAGTCTCTCCACGAATCAAAAATGTTGAGGGATCTGCTGCAGTCCAGCTGCAAAGCAGATTACAAGCTGGATCCTTTGGCAGAGTGAAACCATAGTTGCATGACAGACTGTCCTCCCTTGCCATATCTTGTAAATCCACATAACCCCTCTTCTGAACTGCAGAACAAAAATATCTAGCTTATTTAACAAATCCTCCAAGTTCTGTTCTTGAAAGTAGCAAGCAGAAAAACAGGAAAAAAATGACAAAAGAGCAGTAAAAACAACCAACACACATGTTATGATCTTGAGCCATCACGCCCATCCAAATTTGGTTTTATAGGAATAATAAAGAAAAAGAGAACTATAGAGAGGGAGTAAATAGAAAAAGAGGATTTCTTATCCAACTCCTCAAGGCCCACTGAAATGACATGCTGATAAATTCACATATATCAGGGTGACTTCATCCATGACATCATTATACATATCTTAAAACTAACCTGCAAGATCATGTAACTTTTTCACAAAAACAGCAGCAGTAGATAATTTTGGATGGCGTGCATCCTGCAATTTGGAAGTGTTAATAAAACTCCAAGACATGTCAAAAATGAAATGGCAATATTTGTTTAATTTGATGAGACTGGAGTAACTATTCTAAACTACATATTAGTAGTTAAGGGAGTGAGGGAACAATTTCAACTGCAGAAGAACATACAAGCATACTTTTACTAGCATACATATATTGTTCACTCTTAAACATAACATCATGGTTGCTTCAACTAGCAATTGCCTAATGGATTCTAATTGATGCAAAAGTTAACACTCTCAAGTTTTTCTCCCTTTCAAGTACCACTACTATACGCTAAAAGATAATACCTGAGAGTAAGTATTTGGACCAAAATCAGAAGACCACTCATCTTCTGATTGATCATAATCTAATGGTTCAGAAACATCAAAGAACTCATCTATTGGCTCATTTAGTCCCATCAGGCTTGCATGTTCTGAAGGTGTTTTGACCATTTCTTCGTCCTCTGCATCCTCCTTGCTCTTCCCATTCTCCAACCTGGTTGGGACTTCAACCTTTAAATCTTCTCTATTTTGGTGCAACCTTCTCTCTCTTGTCAGCTCCCCAGATGAGAAATTGGAGACCGTATGGTCCCCAAGTTTTGTTCTAAACAACTCTCTTAAAGCTGCAGTTAGAACATGCTGATTGGATCAGTAAAAAGGAGTGACAGAAAGCCAATTAAACAAACAGAAGTTGTAGGTTATTTATTACCAGCCACTCTCTCGAGCATGTGGATTGTTACGGATCGGGCAGAGGATGCTTGTAGATATGATTTCCAGGATTTCCAGTCAATAGCAAGCATATGTTTAACTACTGACTGCTTCCCTTGATTCATAGGAGATATTACAAACCCTCCACCTGTAAGGATAGTATAATTCATCTTATTTCCAGGGCAAGCAAAGACACAGAGTTCTTTTAAGATTTTGAAGAAGTCTGGTAGAACTTGTGCACAAGATGCAATAGGTAAGTTCACTTGTAGACAAGAGCAAGTTCAATGTAACAGCAGTGAATAGATACCATCCATGAACAGTATATGGTGATAAAACATCATAGAATATAGATGACATGTAAAACCAAACAGAAAGGGGGGAAAAAAAGGAAATCCCAACATTTCTTCAAAAATACCAATACATTGGTGTGATATTTCATCTAGAAAATATGATTTAGAGACCATTAAAACCATTTCTGCATTGGCTCTATAAGCAAGCATACATTACTTTTAAGGCAGGCGCGGACATAGCCCTTTTGAGGAGGACACCTTTGATGAACAACAGAATGGTACAGAATAACTGCAGTACAATGAAAGAGAGTCAACTACAAATATACACGCAAAATATCATAAGAATATTTCACATTATGCCAAAAACTTATTACCATATGTCCCATCATCCTCTCTTCTCCAATAGCGCCGCAAGAGAAGATCCCTAGGTTTCATACCCCTGTAACAATACATATATCATATTTTGACTTCTAAAGGTAAATAACCTAAACTATGCACAAAGGTACAAGTCAGACCAAGGTAGCCAATTGCTGTATAACAGTTTGTGAACTATATCAGTGTGACCATCCAGATGTTCAATCACACTACCCTTGTAGAAACAGAAGTCCCACCTGCAGATGATGGAGAATCACAAACAGTCAGAAATATTTTACATGGATACCATTCTTGATTTCACCAAAGTGGAAGGAGGGGACTTAAACAAAAGGTCTCCTTTTTACTCAAGTTCATTTGAGAGAATGGTTTACTCAACTCTATTAGGTATTGTCAACACAAACACTTCTAGTGGTTTTGGATTTAGTTTCTTGGGAATTACCAGTCACTATAAAATGAATCATGAAGGACGGGAACATAAAATGTGATAAACCAACAGGCCACGTGTTAAGAACAAAAGGTTCATAAGCTATAAAGCTGAGTAGGTATTATGCTGGGGCAATTGAGATCCAGTACATTCACTACAGGTATCAGGAAAAGACATGCTGGAATAAGGCTTATTGGAGATATACAAATTTACATTGAAGTAGAAATATCCTTTTTCTTTGCTCACCACACAAACTGCAATAAACGATGTCATGCTTCAATAACCATCATTATTCTTTTAATGCACAGTAACCACAATTTCATGTATCCATAGTCCATTGTTTTCTCTTTTACTTTTCCAGAGTGGAAGGGAGAAAGAGAAAATGGATAAAAAATTAACATATGCAGACATTAAGCATACTGATTATACTTGAACTTTTCAGATATGCTGATTACTGAAGCAATGTACAAAAGGACTTTAATATGGAAGCAAGAGCTTTAGCTCTTGTAAATTGACCTTTCTTACTTAGTTTTTGATAAAATATGTGTAAATTGATAGTTTTTCAATCAATTTGGGTAACTCTAATAGGAAGGCGGTCAATTTTTCCACAATCAATCAGACGGAAAAATTGCCTTCTGCCTCACATCAGTATTAACAACCAAATGGAATTCTTTTTTTTATTTTAGTATAATTCATGAAGCGACAATCATAAGTACCAAGAGATGAATAATGCCTATTCTTGAACAAAAACAACAATCACGGTTCTATTTCAGTATAAACTTTGAACTTGTTATTCTGTTTTCATTGTCATGCAAGAGAGAATTCCATAACTAAGTTCTTTTGCAATTGCAGCTTACTCTGATCGTGAAGGACCAAGAGACATCAGGGTTTGGAAAATGGCCTCTGAAGATCCATCAATTACTCCAACAGCCATTATTGCAGGATGATCATCCCACTGCAGATATAGGACTACATTTAACAAACATGGATTTGAAAGCTCAAAAATCCAAATATAAATGCCACCAACCTTTCCATGGAATTCTCTATCTTTCGCTTCCTTAAATAGCCGGAGACCTGTATGCCAATTATAATTAAAATGCAACTTTAGCAATGTACTTTCCATATAATGCAGTCTAATTCTTACCATTCTGGCATCCAAAGATTGTCCAAGGTGAAGGTGCAACAACATCAGATGTCATTGCATCCATGGCTGTGGATGAACAAAGGGTCCAGTCAAGAGAATTTGTATGACATGCCTTGGTGGAGCAATTTAACCTGAAAACAAGAATACTGGAATTAGAACACTAAGATATACCTAGAACAAATCATAAAAAGTACTATATCAGTAAAGGGTTTTTAGGACCTTAAACTTGTTAGTAAATCAATAAAGATTAATTAATAAATTCACAGAAACAGGGTCAGTGAAATCATTCTCTAAAATATCAAAAAATGCGTACTTCATCCCATAAACAAAAGGATAATTATAGTGTTAAGACACCTCAAAGGCTGTGCTTCAGGGCTGGAAACTTGATTCGGGTCTGCCTGCACATATTTTCAAAACATCAGGTTGCACAACTAGGTTGCCTTGCAACTTAAATAAATGAAACTGTTTTTGGACCTTTAAAGCTGCTTCTTGAAAAGATTGCATCCATCTTGCTGCTTCTTCAGGACTATTTGCTCCCAGCTAAGAATTTTAGACTTAATAACTACACACAATAATTTTTAAGCAAAAGTGTAAATTTTGAAACAAAATTTCCATACCTTCAGTTGATCGCTGTGATTGGAAGTATTATAAAGTGTAAAAATAAAGAATACCTGCCATTTACAAAATACCAAGCCATTAAGGACTGCTCAAAAAGGAAAACAACCATATCATTCCAAGATAATATACATTTTCAACATTACAAACGCATATATACCCAAAATAATTACTCCACAAAAAGGAATGCTGCTTAAACTACATACTCTTCTTTGGATGCTTTCCCTTCCATTATCTGACACCCGAATGCAGGAATCTATAATTGCACTTCTGATTGGATCCTGAAAAAAGTTGCAAATAGGTAAATCCTAAATATTAGAATGATCAAGTTTGGAAAATGTTGGGTATCCAGGATTTGAAAGACAGATGAGGAGAGCAAATACTGAACATGAATTTAAAACACATCTTGAAACCATAGTCAGTATGCCATTCTAAAACTACATGAACAACTTTGAAAAATGTTGAAAAGCCAGGTTACGAATGAAGTGGAAAAGAGCAAACATAAGAAACATAATGACAGTCTGTAACTGTAACTATCATGTTAATTGTTAATTGCAGCCACACTTCTAGCAACTATCATGAATTTGGCAGTCAAAGCACTGTTTGATTAGCAGTACAAAAACTTCAGACACATGATAAGGTATTAATAGTGCCCGTTCCAGCAGCACCTTCAGTTGCCTCAGAGCCATATGCATACATCAGGAGAACTATCAAGATGTTAAGAAGGATGGTAATTCAGACTTGATCAGAGCATGCAAAAGTTAATGTAATCAAAGTTTAGCTTAATGGCACAACATATTTAGAAAAAATTGAGAAATAAAAGTTTATTATGAAACTGAACTTGTTTGGATCATCACCATTGGCTTAAAACTCAGTCTGATCAAACAACCTGTGGTCAAGTCCAAATTCAGTAAGTTCTAGTAGAATTTGCAGAACTCCTGTTACAAAACTAGAGTACTACATGCGCACATTATTATTATTATTATTATTATTTTATAAATATGCGCGCATTATTCAAGCAATAGATATATCAACATCAAAAGTACTACCATCAATTGCTTAATCAAACCATAATATGATAGTAGACTGGAAAAGCAAGAAAAATACACCCAGACCAAATGCAAATATATATATATATATATATATATATTTTTCCTTTTCTGCTGGGTAGAATGGGAATATTCTTACTAAATTATGTATGAACCCGTTTCATATTTTTACCCCTTCATTGATAGAAAGTGATCTGCACTAGTTTTTGTTTAACAAGAAGATCTCGTGTATCTTGTCGTTGTTTAATTCCCAACATTTGTCAGAACATAGACATTTTCCTACACAGACATATTCCGAAATTAATCAACTTAGAACAGTAAAAGGAAAAACGCAGCATGTAAACAACAATGAATAGCGGTAAAAACTAAAATCAACAGTAGCAACAACAACAAATTGTAGAAACAAAATACAAAAATCAAACAAACTAAAT
Source organism: Apocynum venetum (assembly GCA_019593545.1). NCBI lineage: Eukaryota > Viridiplantae > Streptophyta > Magnoliopsida > Gentianales > Apocynaceae > Apocynum > Apocynum venetum. The sequence continues at coordinate 2,343,178 of SRSM01000134.1, forward strand.
CATGAGCAAAACCGAAACAAGTTAAAAATTGGCAAGACAAGACCTCGTTCTTGGAAAGTGGGACAGATTTGTAGCTCTTGAGAAGGTGATCTTGAAGAACAAAGTATCTCTTCCTCGAGTACTGCAGCCCAATCCGATTAGACCGTATCAAATACAACCACCCCTCCATTTTGCTACCCTCCATTTTGCTACCATCATTTTGCGAAACACCCATCTCACAATCTTCTGTAAAGAATCCACGAGCCAGAAAAAGCACAAATTCAACTGCTCAATAATTCCTTCAATCACAAGCTTTTCAGGCTTAGTAAAACTTTTTTTTCAATCCTACTCCTACTGTCCTACCCAGTTATTCCATATCTATAAACCGTATTCTGCTATGTAATGAAAAACCCACGAACAAATTCTCAATTTTGATATCGGGAATCTTTTGTACTGACAAGAAATTGCAACTGTGCTTCTGAGGATTGCTGTGCTGGCAATGGAGAAAACAGAGAAAAGAGAAGAGAGAAGTTAAGCGTAAAACTTTTCTTTTGCTCTACTTTAGGCTGTTTAAAGTTTAATAAAGGAAGCAATGTGTCCTCATAAACTGAGTTGAGTTGATAAGGGTGATACGGGATAAATCCTAAGCATGTTCGAACATTGTATTATACGATAAATTTTTAATAAAATATTAAATATTTATTTTAAATTTGAATGATATTAAATTTTTTTTATACGTTTTTGTTACTCGAATACTGTCCTTAATTTACAAAACATTTGATTAACTAACTTTTGTACGAATGGGGAATTCTACTTATCTCCTTATAAAAAAAAAAGGGGGCAATGAAACAAGAAACGGAATTTGGATTAGCCGCGTGAGACAAAAGCTTTTGCAGGCAAAATGATTAGAAAATGCCAAATGACAATGATACCCCTTAATCTTCCCACCATGCCAAAACAAAAAAAAATTCAAGCCCAATACGGACTACCCCATCTACTTTATTGATCTCTTGAGTTTTTTAAATTTGGAGATATGTTTCTTGTTTTTGTTAGAAAATGGACACTGCACATCACACATGTAGTTCATCAATGCCTTTTCAGGGGCAGCAACTGTCATTTTTGCTTACAGGTGTCTCAATGAGTTATCCCAATGTAGAGTAATTACACAAATTTTATTAATTTAATTTTTAATAATTAATAAATGTATTTATCTTAAACTTGTAATTTTCGGTAGTGTTCATCATTTGGTGTAAATTAAAAAATGAATCAAAACTGTACAAATCTTTGGTGTTATCAATTTGATTCCAATTTGTAGAAATTTCAATTTAGTTTTAAATATAAAAAATTGGGAAAGTGAAAATTCAGAGTTATAATTTATCTTAAAAACTCTAAAGTTAGTGTTAAAATATTTTTATTTAATTAAATATTCATTTATATATATATATATATAACATTTAAATTATCTTGATTCAATTTATTTTTGTAATTACATAAAATTAGATTGTCAAACCCAAGATCTAAAGGTCCTAAATGATGTGAGCTAACTATTGAAACACTAACACATTTGACATTTTGATTAATTTTTTTAAGGAAAAAATTGGTTTAGATTTGTTTGATTTGATTTTTATCCAAAAATTATCAAAGATGAATTAAAAACCACAATTTTTAATCAAAACCAAATGCACATCCTAACAAAAGCAATACCCTAAAATCATGTTCAATACATAGTTGTCTATTTTGACATAAATCATATTTTATTTATTAAAATATTTTATGTTAACTCGTCAATTTATTCATAATCCACTGATCAATTATGGTGAAATCTTTAAAATAGCAATGATCTTTAATTTGACACACTCTCTCTCTCTCTCTCTCTCTCTCTCTCTCTCTCTCTCTCTCTCTCATTGCCTCTCTCTCTTGCTCATTCCACTGGCCCTTTCACAGAAATCAAGTAAATCATAATTCTCATACATATTGTGAGGACGGCACCTTGAATGCGGATCGCTACCTCCAATGATTATCTAACAAATTAGTTTGAATTTTTTTGATGGACCGTTTCAAATGGATGTCATAAATAAAAAACTGTAGATTTAGAAAAGTGTGTGTATATATATTGTAAATGAACACTGTTTCATCGAGTTTGTAAAGTTTGATTATATTTGAATTGGATTTTAATTATATAATATAGTTAATAAATTATTTGATATTAATTTTAATTAAAAAATAATGAAAATGTTTTGTGTAGAATTGAGAAAATAATTTTGAAGTTCTCTCCATATTTCTTACAGTTCAAAATATGCTTTAAGACAATAATTGTTTTGGTAATATACTCTTAATTTGTAAATGTAATTCATTTTTTTAAGGAAAAATAAATATGTATTAATGAGATGAATTGTTTATAATAGTTAGAATTACATTAGAATTAGAATAAGGGGTTAAAATCATCCCAAAAAAACTAGCACATAATGCACCACCAAACAAAAGTGAGAATATCACATATTTTGACATCTTTTTTGACATTTTAATAAAGTAATAGTAGTGGGTGCTATTTAAATGTAAGAAAATCGGATTTGAATTGAAGAGTATAGTTAGTGGCATTTGATCATGTTGTCATGAATAATCTTTAGTATCTTTCGATCGTCGTTTAATAGTCAAAATCTGACAAAAAGATAGTGATGCATATATTTTTTATAAATCTACACAAAAATGATTGAAATTTTCATCGAAAAATCTAGCAAAACCATTTATTTTCATGTTAAGAAGTAAAACATAAAATAACCTGGGAGATGGAAACCTTAAAAAGGAATAAAAAACTCAAAATAAATTAAAAATAATACTATAAAAAAAGATAGAAATGAAAATCTGATCTGAACAAAAAGTTTAGCAAAAGCAAAAGTAAAAGCTTTGGTGTAGCCTGAAATCATGAAAACTGGGAAACTTGAGAAGAGAGAGAGAGATGGAAGATAATCATTGTTCGTAAATGTATTTCTAAAATGTATTTTTTAGAGGTGATAAAATGGATGTTCAAATCCATTTTAATGAATTTATATGAGTGTCAATTCATTTAAGTTCAAATCATTTATGATTTATTTATAAATGGTTTAAACTTTTTGGTTCTTAATGGTTTATGGATTGTACATGAAAACCTATTTATTCATATAATTTTGATTATATTTTTTTAAAAGGAAATTATTTATAATTGTATTTAATTAAATTACTTGATCTAATTTTTATTATTTAATCTCATTTTTAATTATATTTTTAAATATTTAATTAACTAATCATCTATATATATTTGTAAATTATTTGAATTTAAATGATTTATGAATATTTATGTACACCTATTTACCCATATAATTTTTTTTTTGTTAAGAGCTCATTATTTGTAATTATATTCAATTAAATTTCTTAATGTAATTTTTATTATTTAAACTCATGCTCAATTCATTTTTTTAATATATAATTTCATATGTATTAGAAACATGTAAAAATGATAACTACACTATCAGTTGATTTTTTTTAAAAAAAAAAAAATTCATATCAAAATGAAATTAAAATTTGTCTCATATCAATAGATTGCATAAAATGAGTAAAGTTGTGAGTTTTAAAGCTAACTTAGAAAATTTATGTACAAAAATAAAAATTTATGAGTTTTAAAAGTTGAATTAGTAAAGAAATAATAAAAAAACAAAGTTGTAAAAATAATAATACTTATATAAAAAACTTAGTTTGATATGAAATTTAAAATTTTCATACAAATTGTTTTTTTTAGAATTTTATAAAAACTTAATTATTGAGTTATATGTGTTTAAATAACAATGTTGTTTGTTTATTATTGAACTTTTTGAATATATATATTTTTGTCCAATGTTGAATTAATCATTAAAAGAAAATTAAGCAATAAATTCGAATACATTCAAGGAAAATCATCATGATCAATATTAAAAAATTTATTCTATGTATGAATTTTTTTTCTTTTTCTTTTTCCATTTTTTAAGGAAAACTCTACATGAAATTAATAATACATAATAAAACTTTTACTCATAAAACACTTATGAATTATGATAGTTATAGATAGAGAAAGAATGAGAGTTTTGTTTTTTTCAAACATGGAAATTTTTTTATAGAGTTAAAGTGAAATTTAAAATATATATTGGATTAAAGTGTAATTAATTAAATTTGATTAATGGACATTGACCAAGTTAAAATTTTTAAAATGTATATTTATTGGATTTCATAAATATCCATTAGGATAAATAAATTTAAATAAATGTCTACTTAAGTTATATAGGTGACCTAAATTTATTTAATATTAAATAATTTTAAATATTTATTAAATTTTCATCCACTTAACCACAGATAGTATTTTTCTAATAAAACAATTTACACTGAATACAGCCCGCTATAAGTATTTTATTAATTTTTTGACAAAAAAGGAAGATGGAAAATGATCAAGTTAGTTTAGCAACCTGGGACATTGTCCACATCACCGACAGAGACAAGTAGCCAAACAATGAGTATGAGTTTTGAGTCAGTGCAATTGGGAATCTGATCCTGCACTTCTCTCCTCTAATAAGACACTACACTTTTTGTCCTTCAAGACTATTTTGATTCTCACAATTTTTTTGTTTTTTATTTTTTTTTTTTGTGGGGGGCCTTTTGGGTCGGGGCGCTAAATAATGTTCGTTGGTTTTCCTATCTACACAGGACAGCCTGTCTTGTCCTCCTTTGTTAGACATATTTTAAGTCACATTGCTATTGTTTTTTGTGTTGAAAATTATATTTTATAAATGGAAAATTAGTAAAATTTATATTATTTTTCCTTTTCAGATTTAGTATTATTTCTTCAATTTTAAATTCTACCATAAAGAATAATTTTCTTTTTACCTTTAGTCGATCGGTCATTCTTTGACCGTTTTCTAGTGAAATCCATATAAAGTCAGTGGTACTTTTTTTCCAGGACAAAATTGTTTTTAACAAATTCTTATGATATGCATACTATTTTACTTTTAAAAAAATTTATAATATATATTCTATTTTAAATTTTATAATATCAAGTCATTTTTTTAATATATTTTATCAATCTTACCATTTTTTTCAGCCAATATTATACAAAATTGGTGGTTCATATTTTTATGAGGATGTATATGTTATTTTCACGAGTATGACAACAAACTTCAATTTGACGAAGAAAAAGTGAAATGTATGAGGAGAAATAGGGAAAACATAAAATGAAGGAAGGAGGAGAAAAGGGAAAAAAAAAAGAGTAAATGATCAAATTTGTTTATGAAAATAACATATATATTATCATAAAAATATGAGTTATCGATTTGGCATAATATTGCTCGATAAAAAATGGTCGGATTAATCAAATATGAAAAAATAAAAAGTATTGGTACTGTAAAATTCAAAATAGAAAATATGTTATCAAATTTGAAAAAGTAAAATAGTAGAAGTTTTTTTAGAAAAGTTGAAAAGATAATTTTGTCCTTAAAAAAATTTGTGCTACTGATTTTGTATGAATTTTGCAGAAAACGGTTAAAAAATGGCTGGACCAACTAAAGGTAAAAAATTTTAAAAGTACTTTTATGGTAGAATTTAAAATTGAAGAAATGATACAAAATATGAAAAATAAAATAGTATAAATCCCAAATTTGTTAATTTTCCTTTATAAATTAATATAGAATTTATTTTTAATGGTAAAATAAATAAAAAATGGTTTTTAAAAATGTATATTCAGAATAGTTCATTCAAAAAAAATTATTTAAAAACTTATTATAGTTAATAGATTGAAAATTAATTAAAAACAACTTAAAATAATTTTTAATTTAAAAAATCAGATTTTGCTTATTTTAAGATAGAGCAAAATAAATCTTGAAAAATCTCATGATATTATTATTACATTTTTTTGAAGGACAATTATTACCATTACTATTTTTGTTTAAAATTAAATATTCATTTTCAATCTTAAAATCTTAGAAAAGTTTTCTTTTCTAAAAGAAACATCATATATTCTATTTAAATCCCATAAACAATCTTTTGAATTAATTAATTATATATATATATATATATACACATTGATATCATCATTAATTACATAAATAATAAATATATATGATCACTTATGAATGAAAAATCATCTTATTTGCAATAAGTCAAAAAGAAATATGTAATTTTGAACAAAAACATATTACTTAGAAATATTCAATTTTGATTGAGGCAAATGGGTAGTCTATGGGACATTTTCCATTACATAAAGGTCCACAGGACTTTTGCCTTGGAAAAACAAGTTTTTGGTGGGGGTGTTTTGAGAGTGGTATTATCTAATATGTAACATATTTTTTTACACCTTGCCTGTGTCATGCAGACTATTACGTGAGAGAGATTGATATGTTGTCCACTTCAAGTAACAACTGCCATTACAGAAAGTTCGATTTAAAAATTCCTTAATTTTTTAAAAATCAATAAATATGAATATCCTAAGAATAATGGATTTTGTCTACTATGAATTTCGTGATTTGGTGGTTGCGCTAATACCTCGATATGATATGCTGAAAATGTAACGCGGAACTTAGTTTGATCAAGATTATGATTTTTGTTTCTTAACAAAACAAGATAATTAACTTGAAATAATAAATTAAATAGATATTTTCAATAAATAAAAGGGGGGGGGGGAAAGAGAGATAAACCAGATGGAATATAGTGAATTGCATTTATTACAGAGGTCAAAATTTACACTCAGTGGAATACCCGAATGAAAGAAATATCTTAATTGAATTCATAGTCTCCAATAATCCTACACCACAATCAAACTAAGGAGCTCTTTGATACTTTCTTCACATCCTGGCTGTCTGCATCCATGTTCTTCCCAACCAAAAGTGGTGTTGTATCTCTCTCTTTGTTCTGAAACAACAAAAAGTCACAGTTCAATCTTCAAAGATTTGCAAACTTGTATAATTATTCAATAGAAATGTTCTGAATTACCTATCTTCCCCTCTGTCCAATTTAATCAAGTAGAATATAATATATATGTTAACTATGTGATATTTTTTAAATAAAAAGAAAATATGTAAAAAGAGAAAGACATAGAGTGGGAGGGAGATAAGTGATCCGTAACTCGTAGAAACTCTAATTACCTGTGATGGGAAATCTCCCCCTTGTTTCTTTTTGCTCTCAGAGGTGCAGAAGTAAGAGTACAAGCCCATCCCAACAACAGCTATGGATATTCCAGCAATGTTTCTTGCAGTAAAAGGATCATGCAAAAGTGTATAGCCAAATCCAAGAACAAGACATGTTTTAAGATGTCCCAAAACTTGATATGTCACTGGAGATGTCTTGCCAATCACCAGAAAAGTGCTAAAGTTCACCGAGACCGCGATCAAGCAAGAAAGTATTATGAAGGCCTAAATGCATATATACATTGATTGGCATTGGCCAAAAACAGGGGATATTGCTGATCAGAGCAAGTGCTGATAAGAAAAAGAGAAAACGATATTGATAAAAGTACATAGATGATGAGTTGTTACCAATACTAATGGAGAATATTTGTAGGCAAAAACGTTCTGCTTGGTGAGACATTGGTCTACTACAGGACCTGTCACAAAGAGAATTGCAGCCTGAAATGGGGCTGATTGATACAGCAACTGAGTTGACGAGACATTCAGTCTCTTCTGTATCGTGTTTGTGAGCTGAAAGAGTACAAGGTTAAGGATGAGCAGTTGATTAACTCAAATCCCTTTTTCAAAATAAGTTATTGCAGGGGAAATTTATCCATCAATTTTGATGAAATAGTGATAAATGTATAAATTGTATCATATCTATCAGCTTAGAACTTAAAGTTTTTAGATGAGGTATTAGGGCAGGAAGTCTTGTGCCCAAATCTTGTTTCTGCCCAGTTATTGAAAAATTTGTGGTCAGCACAAATTCAAGCTGTAAATGTATACTATAAAAGCTCATCTGGCAAGGATGACTTCCAATGATGCAATATATCTTTTAATTAAGTGAAATGATGATAACAGAAAAAAAGGATACAATTTGACCAACACAAGTGGTGAGGATGGCAAGAAGAGAGAGGATAGTCCCAACCAAGTTGAGCTGAAGATCAGTTATGGAGGCAACCCCAACTCCAAAGAGTAGGATGAGCAGAGAGAACTTTATCTTCTGGCTGCATATCATTGAGAAATAGACATATATAATCATTGGTAAAAATGTAAAGTTTAATTATATGTCTCCATAGTTAAAAATTTGAAGCAGAAAGATTTTTTTCTTTGCCAATGTTACCTGAACTGTTTTTTCAAGAAAATGGTTTCTAAGAGTACTGTGAAAGGTATAATTGCAAGTTTGGTCATCTGTCACAAGAAGGAAACAAACATGAGAATATCATAAACATTTGCAAATCTGGTGCATTCATAAATGGTAAAATGCTCTACTTACTAAGCTTAATCATTATGTTCATTTCACCATTTATTATATCAATTTTAGGACTAAACTTCCTTTGTAGGACAAGTAAATATCTGCACAAAACTTGTGGAGGTCATGTACAAATCTCCAGATCACCTACCTTTTCTTTGTCCCGTTCAAGAAATTAACATATATCACCCTCTAGTTATAAAAGTTGACCCCTTAAAAAAATTATCAGGCCCGCCGCTCACACAATTTTTTGTAGCAATCTCTTTCCTCATACCTCCTAAATATCTAATAAGAAATAAATGGTATGCAGATGGGATGAATGCAGTGCACCTGATAGAACCCAATGGAGTTAAATCCCAAACTTAAGTTGAGGAAGCCTATTGAGACACCATTTAGAATGCCAAATAATATCACTGTCTTCATGTCAATTGGCTTGTTCTCAAAGAAGTTCAAGCGCAATGCCACATGAAGAGTACAGTATGTTACCATCAAGTGCCAACTAGTCAATGTAGTTGCTGCAAAGATTCAAGAATAAAAAATCCATAAATAATCCCATAAAAAAAACTCATTTCTCTATTTTTAAAAAATCATTTTGGTTCTCAAATTATTACAAATTTGCAGATATTCATATTTCACATGTATATATAATATTATTGGATTGATAGGGACCATCAACCTTGAAAATCAACAGTATGATATACAGTCCCTTTCAACATAAAGTGTTAAAGAGAGAAAAAGGGGAAAAAGTTGACTGTTTACCGAATGGAAAACCAAGATTGCTCATCAAGGCTTTATTGACGATAACAATAGATACTGAAGAAGCCACTGAAAGGAACAGGGCACCGATGACGCCAAGTTGGAAGCCAGACATCTCTCCCATCTTTCACAAAATAACATAACAGAAGAAGAAAGTATGAACAGAAATTATTCAAGCTACAAAGATTTGTTGTTCATCAATGATTTGAAAAATATAAGATTTTAAACCATAAAGTTAAGCCAAGAAAATGCATACAAGGTATAGTAATGTAGCTAATGGTAATGCAATAGTTGAACATACCTCTAATTAGTTATAGTAAACTTGAGAGTTTTGAGAGCTGCGAAAATTCACCAGCACAATCAATATATGATCTTCAAGAATCAAAATTCTTTTCACAAGACTATGCAAAATGAGGCAAGTTCCAAAGGGTTGTGGTGGCCGACCGATACACAGAGGAATTGAATGAGAAATTGAGAGTGAAGGAAGAGGAGGAGGGAGAGCTGGGAGAGGGAGAGAGAGAGAGAGAGGTCGTGGCTTGAAGGAGAATGAAAATGTAGCACTCTTTTATTCCTGACTCTAGGGAGTTGTGGTTGGTGCTAACGTCGGTAGTTTATATTGTTTATGTTTCTCATTTGTTGGTTCTTTGTTAATTAGTAGTAGTTCCAGAATGAACAAGTTAACGGCAGATTTAAGCAAGAGATATTGGAACGGTCTTTCTTTATTTTTTTTTATGGTCATTAAAAATGTGATTTATTATTTCAAAACCAAAGAAATTGTAAATGTGTTACAAAAGATGTTTTTCTCAAATCACGATTTGGAAAGGGACTTAATTTAGATTTATTTCTTGCCATATTTATGATCAGAATACTAGAGCTTAACTAAGTTTGAAAGTGTCGTCTGTGAATTTCCAAGAAGCTCACATTGTTAATTGCCATACCCAAAATTCTTTCCAGTGAAAATTATTATGTGAGGCTTATTTTTTTGCATTAAATTATAAATATTGTCTTCTAAAATTATAAATTTGAATTATAACTTGCAATTCACTGGAATTAAGTTCACGTAAAAAAGGAAACACCGTGAAGTATCTGTGATCAATAATATGTAAACTAAATATCTTTCAAAAATATTTATGGTAGTTGCAGGGTTAATTAGAGAAGCTCATAGGGTAGTTTATTGAGTCCAATTACATGTGGGAATAGTTAAAGAAGACTTAGCATACAAGGCAGGATGGTGAAATGTTCACATTTCACAATATGACTGAGATATCTGCCTGTGGAAGCAAATGCTGGCTCTACTCTCAGTTTGTCAAACGGTTTGGTTGTTTAAAGACTTGAGTCTCACTCCAAAAGTTTTGCCTTCTTTGAAAATCACCAACCATCCATATCATTGAAGTTGGGCAATTTTGCTCTCCAAATTTTGAAGGACTTTTAAGTTTATTAAGAGTATAATTAGAATGTCAAGCATTTCTGTTTATCATTCTGTGCAATTATTTGAGAAAGACATGTCTTTGTACTTATTATTGATGTTATCTTTGTACTCAACATATGAACTGTATAATATGATCAAATTTTGGTTGTTTTGAATGCTCTCTCTTTTTCCTGTTTCCATTTACATTAGTTCAGTTCACTATAAGAAATTAAAAATGAAAAAGAAAAAAGATAATTGAGCTATGAGATTATGATTGAGTTTTTTTTTTTATTTTTTATTATCAAGAAACAGCAAGGAAAGAAACAAATCACAGCTAATAAGATTAATTTGTGTCCATAATAACATGGGCATGGATTTTTAAGTTTTTTTTATGTGGACCTGATTTTTGCTAACCACAAGTTTTTAAAAAAAATTATACTCTTCTAAAATGTACATTATATATTTCTTTGCTGCTTGTAGTTCACAAAAACTCAATTCACACAAGGATTTCCGATATTTCATAGATTTTTTGTATCGATTGAAATTGACACTACAAAAATCTATGTATTTTGGCATTAATATATACTATATTTAGTTCAGCATTGCAAAATTGATATTCAGTTAATTCTAGAAACTTGGGGGGAAAAAAACTAAAACAAGTTTCTTCTTTTCCTTCTTAGCATTGGGCTCTTTGTTCAGAATAAAATCATACCATCGTATTAATTTCGTAAAGGAGGCAGAGCACACTAAGTCATTCCCAGTGCTCCTTTCCATCTCGCTAACAAGATCTTTCAAGGTGAAAGTGTTTGATGATAGAAATAAAAACTCTTAATTTTAAATACTCCAAAGGGGCCAACGCTCAAGTCACAAGGACTGATATTACTAACGAATGTAAACTTCCTGTCGGAAGCCCCGTCAAAGCAATTGAAAATAAACCATCTCTGTGAAAAACACCGGCAATTTTATCAGTATGTATTAAATACAAAACCCATTTCATTTTTTACAACCCCTTATTGAGTAAAATGTCACAAATGTCCTTCTTATAAAAACAATTTCTTTTTTAATTTTAAACACAATTCCACCTCTTTCTCTAAACACATTTATACTTTTTATATTTCAATGTTCAACAAATAGTTGATTTGCATGTATTTTGTCTCTTAAATTCGTATTTTTTTCCTTAACATAAATATATTTTAATATATATTCTTCATATATAATATATATTTTTTAATATAGAATACTAATATATTAAGATATTTAGTGAGTCATTATACAAACTAAAAAATACTTCAAAAATAAATAAAGTGTCACAATTAATATATTAAATTTTAAAATACGAAATAATGTCAAATTAAAAAATACATATAAAAATAAAAATGACATAAATGCCATTGTATATATATAAAAAAATCAATTTGGACCCATTAAACAAGTTTTGTAATACATTTCTACTTCATTCTTTGTTAAACTTACTTCCCTACTTCCTCTCCCCTCATTGGTGTACTCAAGACTCTCTTCTCTCAACTTTTTCATTAAATGAATGATGAATTTATATATATATATATATATATATATAATCTTAATATATTGAGATTTTTTTAGTGGGTCGTCATACATTTTAAAAAATACTTTAAAGATAAATAAAGTGTCACAATAATATATTAAATTAGGAAAATGAAATAATGTCAAATTAAAAAATTTATATAAATTTTAAAAATAAATATAACTTATTATATTTGGCCCTCCCGTATAAACGAGGTGATGGCATTAGAGTATAGCAACTCAGTCTTTGTTTGATGATAGAAATCTAGTAGTGGAATCTTTGTTTGAAGGTGATAGTGGTAAACTAACGTCGTGGAAAAAATCTATGGTTGGAGTATGTGCTCGGGGGAAGGGGAGGGTAATCTAAGGCCCAGGGGCAAAGTAAGGTTGTTTAGAATCCAATTAACCTATCTAGTGATCCTTACGTTAATAAATTTTGGGTTGATTGTTAGGTTGATCGAGTCTTTTACTTCTATCTTTTCGTCATATTCTTACACATATATAATTTAGTTCAATTATAATTTACAAATATAATAATAATTAATTTCCTATATATAAAAATTAACTCGATACCAGCATGTGGCAATATCCAGACAAGCTTAGCGTATCATATTAGGGTTTATTAATGAAAATAATAAAATTAGTATAATTATTTTATAAGCAGATAATATAATTTTAAAGTTGAGAACATATTATTTGATTTTTCACATTTAATGAGATACTAGTGTTTATGTGTGTATATTCTCATAACGTATTTTTTTAATAAAAAAATTTAAAATTAATATAATTATTCTATACATAGATAGAATTAGTTGTAATATGCTGAGTTTGTTTAAATGTCACAATATCGCCTAGTTTATATGAGAGAAATATGTTTTATAAGTTCTATTTTTTTATAAAAAATCATATATTTTTTAATTTGACATTATTTCGTATTTTAAGTTTAATATATTAATTGTGACACTTTATTTGTTTTTAAAGTATTTTTTAGTATGTGGTGACCCACTAAAAATATCTTATTATATTAAGATTATATATTAAAAAATATATTAAGATTATATATTAAGAATCCGTATTAAAAACATATTTATATTAAGAATAAAAAAAATATTAAGAATAATAACAAATTCTTCTTAATAAATCTTTTGTGATTGTAAGAGCCATAATCCAAAACATGTATGGTTACTAAAATCACGATACAAAAATTTAACAATTCAAAGACTTTTGGAGTTATGCATTACTAAAAAAAGATATGTGACTATCAAATACACATCCCAATATGCAACTCTAAAAGTCATATGTCATGAGTTGGGCCATGACCCGAGTAAGTAAAGTCTTCCGATCCAAATCTCTTCTCAGACATCAAATTAAATTAAAAATAAGAATTTAAGAGTTAAAATACATATAAATTAATTATTTATTGAACATTAAAACTTAAAAGGTGAGATTGTATTTATAGAAAGAGGTAAAATTCTGTTTGAATGATGAGAGAGTAATTTTAGAGATAAAGGTATTTTGAGTATTTTACCTGCGGCAAAAAATGAAGGCACGTTGTATTTAAAAATGACGTTTTATCAAATAGAATGAAAGGTGATATTAGGGGTGGCAAAATCGGCCTAGCCCGTTGGGCTGGCCCATTAAGCCCGAAAAATAAATGGGTTGGGCTTCATTATTTGTGGCCCGAAAAAATCGGGCCTAATTGGCCCGGCCCGTTTGGCCCGCGGGCCAAATGTGTTCGGGCCATTTTAGCCCGTGGGCTGACGGGCCGGCCCGATTCTAATTTTTTTTTTAATTTTTAATGTATTAAGTGAATGAACATTATGCTTGTGTTTGATGGTTTAAATGTTTTTTTTTATTTGCTTGAAGATGGTTGGTTTGTTTTAGAAGTTTTTGGTGTAAAATTGTAAATATACTACAGGCTATAGATATAAATATTACGTAACATTTTAAGTTTATCTTTTATGATTTAAATTTATTGAAATTTAAATTACATAGTGGACTGTTTTAGGCCAAAATAAGACTATAAATGTGTTATTTGCTTGTAAATAATTTAATAGATTTATTTTTTCAACCAATATAATATCATAACTTTTTAAAAAAAATTATAAATTTTCGATCTATTTTGGCCCGTTGGCCCGTGGGCTATGTAAAAGTTGGGTTGGGCTTCAATATTTCAGGCCCGCACAATTTCAGTCCGGCCCGAATAAATCATTTAGCCCGTTGGGTTGGGCCGGGCCGGGCCGGCCCGGCCATTTTGCCACCCCTAGGTGATATCCATTTGCTCGCCAGGACGTGCCAAATTGTGCCTGAGCAGACCTATAGCTTGTCAAATTGCTTTAGGGCGCTATATTTGATTTTAAATGGTCTATATAATTAAAAGATATTTGCAAATACTTTTTGTAAATAATAAAGTTGGCAAATTAATCAATTTAGTATCCAAACTTTTTTCGTTTGGAGGGCTGAATCACTAATTTTTTAAAAAACTTTTAACATCCACAAACTTTTTTTATTTGGAGAGATTGAATCCTCAAATTGAAAAAGTAGTCATAAAATAGGCCAAATTAGCCAAAATTTACAAAAATAATCAAAATCAACTAATTTCATACCAAATTGAAAACATCCATCACTTTCCATTATCAACTCATATTTAAACACACATTTTGCTAGAATTATGTAGAATTCTCTAAAGTGAAAATAAATCATCTCCTTAAAAACACCGACACTTTTGACAATTTTACCAAATGGAATGAAAATCAATGCCATTTCCTAAGACTCGCAAAATCAATTGTGCCTGGAAGCGCCTAAAATTTGCTAAATAACAAAATTTGGTAGAATTGTACGGAATTCTATAGAGGCACATTTGTAGGCATTCGATCAAATAATCCTAGCCATTCCGTTGGAGATGTCGAGGTCTATAAATACCGTATTTCCACCTCATTTCTAAGTTTGTTTAGGGTGAAACCACAATTCTACCAATTTCTGAATATGTGATCCTAATTTACGAGAAAATCAAAATATGTATAAAGCAAGCCTATCAAAAGTATATATAAGTGAAAGAAGCTAAACCTACTCTACTTATACACAAAAAGGGGTCAACACCAGTATCTGATTGTCAAGTCTTCACAACTATAAAAGACTTGGCTACACTCCTATGGGTAAAGGAAAAAAACATAACTCACAAGAATTGGGTAGACATAGCATCCATCAAGACAAAGATGGGAAAAAGAGAACAAGAAAACAGAGTAATGTACAAGTGATGAGAGGATAACTCTAATTTTTGGGTCCTCCAAGCTGTGCAAAATATGCCTTGTCTGCACTTGCAAGCCGATCTTGAAACTGCGCCCACTCATTTCTGCACCTCTCTCTTACCTATGAAATGGAATGGAAACAAATGTAAATTACTTGTTTTGTAAGTAGAGAAATCATAGATAAATATATGCATACCCCTTGCCAAGGAGCTTTTCCATTTTCAGTCTGACCCTGAAATCACATAGAATCATAATTAGCAACCAATACAAGAAGAAAAGGGGAAAAAATAATACAATAGAATTAATGGGTATGATTGAAACGGTAATGCAAGAGGCAGAGAAGCAATAGTGAACCAAGGGGTGGGATAAGAAAGGCAAGAAAAGCCAATATTAGGTATATACACAAAAAAGAGTGAACAATTTTAAGACGGAATGTCTTTTCCCCTCTTTCAAAAATAATACGTCATAGACTTGAATGAAATGAGAATTGTGATGAATTTCAAAGTTTCTATTAAATACAGTACATATGTTCAATCAACCATTTCAAGTGATTTGATTTGTGATAGAATGTTTTACTGACCTGAGCTCCAAGAGAAGGAATTACTTGATGAATTATCCACTGAGAGTCAACTACACCAATTTTCTCATGCGCAGGCTGCAAGGCCAAAACAAAATTAAAAGGACATGCATATATTGATAATTCTAGTATTAAGAGTTAAGACACCGTAATTAGTTCATAGAGATGGAGCATATTTTGGCTCGTGCATGCAGAAAGTAAGAGATTCCCTACCTCCACACATCTCCTAAGTGCAAAGTCCAATCCCCATCCATGTACCAAATCATTCTACCAAAGTTATCCAAACATCCAGCATCAGCAATTGTAAGAACAGGTACAAACAGAAAGCTTTAAGAGATACAAATTAAGCAAAACTATGCAGACAAGGCTAGACAAATATTATTTCAAAACACTCGAGTACCTGAATCATATGCCAAACGCATCGCCATGCCTCCCTAGAAAAGACAGGAGCCATAATTTCCACAAATCTGATAAGGAAAAAAAGGGCACATGTATAAATTAATCAAAGATCTAACATGGGAAATCATTGAATTTCTTACCGCACGTTTTATCATACAAGCTGCGATACCAACATGAAATTATCAAATATAGTTGAGATCTGCACTATCAACAAGCTGTCTTGTTAAGCAGCTCAAAGTCTATGCAGAGTTTCAGCAAACCTAAATCTTGTAAATTACCCTTGGTAAATTGTTCTAAATGCAACACCATAAACATTATCTTTTCAGTTTTTATATAGAAGAATAAAGTCACATGATATGACTACTGCTTGCCATAATTCAAACCACACACACATACACAGAGCACAAATACTCAAATAACATTAAAAGTTCAAAAGAGATCTTGATATTATCTGGGATGTACTAAATCAAATCTGGAATGTGGATTATAGCTTCTATTTTCCCTTACATTCGGTTCTCATGTCAAATTAAGGCACTGGAACAGGGATTGGAAGGGCATAAGATATAGAAAACACGTGGATACTTAGTTTATGAAGTATGTGTCCAAAATAAATTAGTTCTATTCAATTGCTTTCTAAGATGCAAAACATGATAACTGAGTCCTGGAAAAGCATAGCAACTAATTTGAGTGAAAAAGTTGAATTTATTTACAACTATGGCACTCATGCTATCATATGAGAGAGAAATAGAGCGTAAGATGGAGGGAGTACGCTGCACAAGGAGGCAAGTGTGGGTCACTGCACCAGCCTGGTTTCTCTTCTGTATCCCTAATCATCCATTCATACAGACAGTGTTATAATGTATAAGAAAACTCCTCAAAAAAAAAATTGTATAAGAAAAGATGCACTAATCATATAACAAAAACTAAGTGACTGGAGGAAGCCATAAAATATAACCTACTTATGAACCTCTCTGTCACCTCTCCTCTTCGTCATCTGCCATGTCAGCCCATTGTTGGGTTCAAGACCAGGCTGGGAAATTTCTAAACCATGTTTGTTAACTAGTTGAATATACCTGAAACGTGAGGATGAGAGAAAAAACACAACTTAAAAAAGACTGAAATAAAAAACCCATAAAAGCATCTGCAATACAATATCTTACTTGTCAGCATTGAAGTGCTCAACTCCAAGATCTTCATCCCAAATAAAAATATAATCATAAGCTGCTACAATATCCGGATGCAAAAATCTCTTTGCATACCACCTTTCAGAAATAGAAAATGACATAAAGGTTGAAGAATCATAAGAATAACAGACAAAATTAAAAATGTTGCTGAATCATAACAAAGCTCCAACAGATAGAAGGGCTGAATCATAACAAAGCTCCATCTAATTCTTCATGGACTAAATTATCTCAATTTCACAATTCTATTGATTAAAAATAAACCAGATGTACAATTGAAAAGTATCCATGAATTCATGTGAACAGTCTATTCTTAATAGATAAGTGATGCTCCCATTTTCCTAAAACAAATGTCCACTTTTAACTTCATAAAAAAATTTTAGGGAAGTCTTCGACCATTTTCATTTTACCATATTACCACAAAGAATTATCATAGGACTTACATGTAATAGTGTTCGGGCATTCATGTAATGAAAATCCAAAATCTAAAAAATTCATTATGTGAGGGAGTAAAAACTAGTAATCTCAAAAATATAAAATCATTTTATCTAACCATTTTGTTTGTTTCCTAACGCTGACATGGATTGCACGCTTGGACCACTCAAATTCATCCCATTCAGTTGTCCGGCCATCGTAATGAAAAAGCATAATTTGAAAATCATCGGAAAACTGCAATAAAGAGCAGGTATTCAGTAAGACTACTGATTTTTTTTTTTTTTTTGTGGAATCCCTATCAAATCATGCACTATACTAACCTTTCTAACTGCTGCATTAATATTGTTTTTCTGATCCCAACCAACAGTAAAAGTCACCAAGTACTTCGGCTTCTTCTTCAAATCCTAAGAGTTCCACAACATTTTAGAGAAACTAAAATACATGGAGATTGTGTCCTCCACATGACAAATACATGAAAATAGCATAGAATAAGAGAGAGAGAATAAAGGTAACTACTTCATGTTTGTCTACTTAATATCATTTATGGATTGATAAAAATATAAGCACAAAACAAGTATTCAATTTTTACGTTAGATTGAATATCAAGCACATAAAAAATTAACTAGAAGCGGTCAAGTTCCGAAGGCAACATACGTAGCCGCTGAACAATTTTAAAACCATACCTCACTTGGTTCACCCCATAATCTTCGCAGATAGAAATCTGATTCTGAGACTACAATTGCTGGAGGCAATGACTCTGCACCTCGAGGATTTGTTGGGACATAGATCTAATGCCAAAATTTTGAAAGCAAATTAGTGACCCAAACTTTATCCAAAGTAAAATTTGATATCCAGATTGCTTTTTTCTTATTCATTTGTAAGTAGATTACGGATTCCATTTCAAGTGGCAGAAGCACCAATTCAAAGACCATTGCTTTTCCAATCAAAATCCAGATGATGACAAATCTAATGCCATAGGATGTTATGTACTAACCTATAAAATTATTCTCTTTCTCAACACAAAGTCAACTGTATTTTGCTCGTCAGATGAATTACGAATTTGGATTTGGTCTCCAAAGTGGAATGCAGTCAAGATTGTTCTAACAAAATAATATAGAAGAAAGAGAAATATGTACAGAAGAAGTACCTTCGGTGTTACAGGAGTACTACCAGAACCAAGATTTTCGGGAAAACTACGCGTAGTTGATCTATGATGATCATCACTAAAGGCTACATCAAGAGACGAAATCAAGCTTGAAGGTAAATTCATCTGCAATTATAAAAAAAGAGGATTAAGATGAATGATAGACACTGTTGAAACATATGATAATCCATCAATATTACACATACCTTAGCTAGAGAAACAAACGGAAATGACACGCCAATAAAATATCCAAATACCATCCCCATTATGGTTGTTATAATAAGCCTGGCACTATCATTTGATTTTTTTAAAACCCCACTGCAAACATCCAAAAGTAACAGTTAATCATTTTATGGAGGAATAGTAAATTTATTTTAGCTATCAAGAGAGTATTTTCAAAACGAGACAAAGTAATCTCTAACAGGGGAGATAAGAAGAATGCATAATTCCTACAAACCTGCGATGCAAGGTTCCCATCCTGGCAAGAGGTGCTCAACCTAGAGGTCACGCACTAGGCAGAAACCTATTACTTGAGCAACTCTTGAAGTACATACAACAGCTTCCAGTTTCAAAAAAGCCGATTAGTGTATTGAAACTTGAAAGCATAAATCCTGTTGAGAGGATTAGTAAGAAAATGTAATAATTGTTAATCCAATATTAGATACAATAAGTAATCTTTATCAAGTTCAACAAATTAGCACCATCTGATGAGCAATAACATGCAAAGTTAGCAAAACTGTCTTGATGCACTTTACATTGATAATTACCTTTTTAAACAAACAATAGAAAATTTTATGGGCTTTTCCCTTTATACTATAGAGAAGAACAAGTGCAGTAGCTTTAAGCAACTCTAGGTGCAACAACCAAAACTACCCAGTATAGGCATCTGATAGCCTTCAACACTAAGCATTTTTCAAAAAAAGAGAGAGAGAAGGGGGAAAAAACAAATCATTATCTGACAGCCATCTGATACATTTAATTGCACTAATACTAAAGCTTTTTAAAGTTAAAAATCACATACTTTTAATCTTAACCAGAAGATGACATCTCAGTTAGTAAATGACCAGAACTAGAAAATCGGAATGCAAAGTAGAACTTAAAAGGAAAACACATAAATTAATCAGCTTCACAATTCTCGTAATGAAAAACAGAACATCGTATCTTTAATTCATGATCCATAAGCTAACAACTAAGGAGATACAACTTAGAAAATACAAACTTAAAATCATACAGAAAAGGAGTAATAGGTTCCAAAAAAAGATACATAAAAATACGTCGCGAAATATTTGAAATCACCTAAAATTTATTATCCATGCAGTTAGAGCACTAATGAAATACAATGTGAAAACTAAAAGCTAAAATCAACGAATATAAGCAAAAATCTCCAAAATGAAGACTCGATTATGCCAAAATTATCACGAAATCACAGTGAAAAATCAAGATGAGAGCTATAGAAAAACTAAAACGCCAAAAATTGCATTTCATTCCATTTTTACAAGATCGACTGCTTGAAATGTAATAACTTTTTTTTAAAAAAAAGTTACACGCAGCGAGAGAAATTGAGCCTCCAATATAAACAAATAAAAAATGCCGAATTAAAAAGCAGTGGCAGACATCTAGGGTTTGAGACTTACAGGTTTCGCAATTGTTGGACGCCGAGAGAAAGAAAAAGAGAGATACAGAGAGGGCGAGATTGAGAGGGAAGGGGCTTTCGCGTTGTTGAGAGATCGGTGTGTGATATCAGTGCTTTTGGAGTATTTTACTATTTTTATTGCGGGCGACAAAACTCAAAACATATGTTTGCTCATCTTCTCTATTACCAAAATAACCTTCACAATTCATTACTCTTTTGTTTTCTTTTTATTTTTTTATTTTTTATTTTGCCCCTTTGGCAGAATATTTGCAGGTTCTACTTTTTTCCCCCTTAAAGTAAAATGCTCTTTGCTTTATCTTATTATTTTCTTTTAGGATTTACCTTATCCGAATCCCTGAAAAATGAAGAACCATATTCGGTTAAAGAAAAAGATATATTAATGATTCCAGGTTAGAGCACTTTATGTAAAGGAGCTATTATCTTAATTAAAAATTTATATTATTTAAAATTATTGTACTTTTTTTCTCTTTACACAAAGAAAGTATTTTTTATCAATTCTTGAAAATAAGTTTAATTTAAATCATACTATTAAATACATTTTAAATAGAAATTTGAGTGCTCGTTTTAATAAGGAAATAAATTCCCAGCTTTTGATTTTATTAAAAAAAAATTACTGACCAAATCACTTGATCAGGTTCGTTTTGCCAAAAACTTTTAAGTAGATTACCAAAAAAAAAAAAAACATTATCACTTTATTTTTAAAAAAAGTTTAAAGAAATAGTAATCCCTGCATTTAAAATTGAAAGGAAATTCGTACATGGATATTGTCTTTCTAGATTATATATAGGACTATTTTAAAATGTATAATTTACAATACATATAGTACAATTATTTAAAAACATAATATATTTACATTAAAAAATTTATAAAACGAAATATCTACTTTTCACTAAATACAATAATAAAAAAGATTTTTATCATGAACAAATTATTTATTTTTATTATCGATATAGTTAATAATAAAATGGCATAGAATGTGAATGCTTTGACATACGATGATATATTTATCTTGGAAGAGCATGCATCCACTTTGAACATCTAAAATAAAAGGTGCATATGATTGTTTGTAAACTATATGAAATTCTCTCAAGAAAAATTATAAAGTATTTATTTTAAAAAAATTAATTACAAGTCAATGATCTACATTTCCTATATAGTATATTTCATGAGAAATAATGTTTCCATATTATTTTTTCAACAAAACGTTTCCAGATTATTTGGCTGTCATTGAAATCTACTAATGTAAGAAGTTCTTAGTGTGGATATGAGTTATCACCGATCATCTTTATAAGGTAAATTGCTTAACTAACAGATAATCCACAGAAAGCTAGATTTAAAATTAAAAGAGTTGGCAATGTTTTTATTTATTATTTCTGGATGGTGACAATGTTACCAAATTTAATATTCCCTATATTTTTTACATTTTTAATCTCACCATGTCAAAATATGAATATTGATCTTTAAAATAAACAGATTTTTTATTTTAAATATTAAAATTAACACTATTAATAAAAAGATTTATACTTTACTGACTCGTAAATTTTATCACTAATCACCTCATTTAATAAAGATAATTGGCACTTATTTATGATAAACAAAATATAGAACATTCATTCTTGAACTCTAAAGCTAAAAGTTGAAACATTTACTTTCATGAACAATAGAAAAATTCAAACACTTTTAGTTATTATTTTATCTTTGTCTAGCATTAGTAAACTTCATATATAAAATGAATATATTTTAATTTAAAATAAATTAATTTTGAAAGTTTGAGTAAATAATTCTTTTTGTCTAATTATATATTTACATTGACTTAATAGAATAATTAAGAATAATCATTAATTTTTAAAAAATTATCACATTATTCTTATTATTAATGTGGATAGGAATAGAAACATAAGTTAATAGAATAAGAAGATAAGTTGAAATTTTAAATAAAAATAAATTTATTTAAAATATTAAATATTTAACTCCATATATTTTATTTCATACCTACAGAGTTACATATTTAATTTTAAAAATATAAATATTCAAACTTGAAATATTTTAAAGAAGAAACATTTGAGATAAAAATGGCAACTTAGTGATAAGACTTTTCACCTTGGGATGAATCAATTCCCCTGTCTTCCATTATGTAATAAAAAACAAAAGAAAAAGAAAACATTTGAAATTAATATTGGATGGAAATTGAGTATATCAAATTCAAATTCAAATTCAAATTTAAAAGAAAACATCGATTGCCCGGGTTCGCTTTATCACTCTTTAGATAAGGTAAGACGGAAAAGCAAAATTTGGAAAAGATAATCTGCACTGCCACGTCCAACTTGAAGGCATATGACTAAAATCCTTTAATCAAATTGTGGAACATTATCATGCCTAGGATTTGATAATGCATCGATTGGCATCATATTCCATCTGTCCATTTTTTCAGGACAGCCTGGTTCTCCTAAACTGTTCACGTTACTTGCCCCTTGTGTGAAAGTTTTAGGACAAATATTTACCTTTTTTTATTTATAATTAAATTTAACGTTTCTTTTTTTTTTTTAGAGTAATGAATTCACAAGAAAAAAAACAGCCGTGTTTTTTCCCCCATTTTTTACAAGCGAAATTCATTGGTTTATGTGGATGGAAAAATTGAAGACGGAAATACGGACTAAGAGTCCGTTTGGTTCGAAGTGAGGACCGGAGGGAAGGAATTTTAATGGAGGCAAGGGAGAGGATAATAGGGAGGGAAGTACAGAGAAAATATCATTGCTTGATTTATAAGGGGAAGGGAGATAAAATATAGTTAAATTGATTATTAAACTTTTATAATATTTATTGTAGTGAGTATTTTTTTTTAGTAAGTAAGAGTAATCTAGTAATTATATATTTATATTTTCTCTTATTTTCAAATTCTCCCACTTTTGGAGGGGAAGAAAATGAAGAGAAATTTTTATCTAGATTTTCCTTCCTCTCCCCTTCCTTCCCTCCAAATCCCCCAACCAAACATACCTTAAAATGCAACAATTATGATAATTAAAATTTTAAAATCATGCTATTTAAGTGGGAGTGGGAGTAGTTTTTAAGAAGTTGGGGGTATTGCCTTTAGGAATTAGTGGAACGCAAGTCCAAAATTTGGATCATCAAAAGACAAAAATTTAATTAAATCACCAAGTGAACTCAATGTAATTCTTGAGAGAGAGAGAGAGAGATGTTGATAAATTTAAATTAGGGAATGGATGGAATTTAGATAATTTAAGTTTAAATTTTTTTATTTTTTTTGAGTGATTTGTCTGTTACTATTTATCCTAATTTATGACAAATTCCCTTATGTAAGAAAAAAAATAACAAACCCTAGTAAAGAATGAATTATCCACATCAATTGACGTTGCAAATTGTGTACAAATTTGCATGATGACTCCTTTATATATTGAATTTGTGTTAATTAATTATATACGATCCTTTACATACAAAAAAAAATAAAAAATGTACGCCAAATTACATAAATTTCAAATTGATGACAAGTTGCTGTTATTAAAGAAAGAAATGAAATTAGCAATACAATTTTCAAGTTTTGAGCCTACCCCTTTTAGAAATGCTTCTCATCAAAAGATTTCTAAGGAAAAATGATAATAAAAGGACGGAGAATTAATGTATGGAAGGCACTACTTATTTAAAAATAAAATAAAATATGGAAGTCAATAGAAGAAGAAGTATTTGGTGAAGAGTCACCACTATGAAAAAGAAAAATAATAAGATGGTTATATTTTAACTACCAAGGAAAAAGGCACATCTTCTAAAAGTTCTCGTCAAATTTGTCCTTCTTTGCTTCACAGTGCAGTTTGATGGTTTTCGAAGATTCAAAATTTGGAATGATTCATTCGATGTCTGTCTTCTGTTTGTGAGTTTCATTCAAAGCTCTACAGAAGTAGAACTTGCCAATCACACCTTCTTCCTGCAACATCCTATTCAAACCTTCAATTCCTTTCAAAATTTCGCACATTGTTTTCCAAATAAAAAATTAACCAATGGAAGGTTATTTTCCAATTCTAATCAACTTCAAAACTATATTTGTCTATATTTTAATGGAAAAAAGCTTGCTGCAAAAATACACATATACGCCCAACAATATTTGCATATTTACTTTGGATTACTGGTGATTAATCTTCAATTTCAATGGGTGTCTTCAAAAACTTCAGAAATTACTTCGATTTGAGATGGGTTTGCATCAACGAAAAAAATAGCAAGCTGCCGCGCGAGGTCTTATATCAGAGCAAATGATGGCGTTGGACGAATTTGTTAAAAAGGATAAGGACATTTTGGTGAAAACAATGTGGTATTTAGTAATATTATAGCGGGATTTAATAATTATGAAAAAAATAATATAATTATGAACATAACAAACATTTCTATCCTAGGGTATGAAATGGATTTTATAGCATATTTAATGCACTAATACCAATGTAATATATATATATATATATATCATGTTACAATTAATAATTGAAGTATTAATTTACATAAGATGTTATCAAATGACTTTACATTTAATTTTTAAAAAAATATTTATTGCATAATATCAATAATAAATTATATTTTCTATATCTTATTTGCTAATGAATAAAATTATTAAAAAAAAATACTATTATTTATTTATGTTGTGTTACTATGTAAAAAAATATATTAATAGATGATATTCTTTATGACATTATTAATGATACATCATAAATTGTGATATTTGCATTAAAAAAAATTGATAATATTATTAATTTTGATGATGTTACCCAACTTTTTTTAAGATTTAACTACTGTTATTTGAGATGCTTGCATGATATGATTTCTCTTTTTTGGATTGTGGTATGAGATGCTGACGTTTCAAAAGACATTCAAAATGGAAGAGAAAAAAAAAAAATCCAAAAGACACTGCACGATAGCAAGACACGTGCCTCATATCAAATTAGGTTTAATGGTATTATGCTACCCTTTTTCACCTTCTTCAAAATCAAAAGGAGCATGGGTCAGGCCATACTCAATTGCTTCTTTTATTTAATAATTAATAAGTAAATTATTATAAATATTTATACTCTCTACGTCTTGAATTATGTACACTTTTAATTTTTACTTTAATTAAAAATTTATTAATTTAATTAATTTATTAAATTACTTTTAATATTAATATAATCGATTGTGATATTCCTGAGTTAGTAATATGTAAATATTTTAAATTAATGTGATGAGTGATGATGATTATTAATTAGTGAAATATAATTTCTTTAGAGATTATTAATGAATTTTTGAATAAAAAATATGTTTATTTAAGAAATATGAATATTTAATTTCAAACAAATTAAAATAAAAATATATAAATTTAATTTTAGACTAATTAAGTCAATTAAATTTATTATTAGACTCTCTCTTTTAACTTTTGACCATCAATTTACATTTTTCTATATGTTAGAGAAGTCTTTACATGTCATAAAATGGTGGGTTTTTTTTAAAAAAATTGAAACTTGCTTTCAATCAACAGATTTATATTTTTCTCATTTTTTTGTTATCTATATTTAAACTTAATTCCATCTTTCCTAAAAAAAAAAAAAAAACCTAATTACATCTTATACTCCAACAAGATAGTTGGATCCAAAATTGGGCCAAAGGGAAACAAGAGTTCTTCGATACAAGATAGCTAAGCAGGAGCAGCAAACAACCATTCAGCTTGGAGTGGTTTGTTTTAAAATTTGTGTGTATTTGGATTGAAATTTCTTTGGTTGATTTTTTTTTTGTTTGTTTTAGTAATTTAGATAAGAAATTTATAGTTTATAATTATATTTTTGATAATATTATAAAATCTATAAAATATAATTAATAAATTATTTAATAATATGATTTTAATTAAAAATATTTAAAAAGACCCTTTATATGAATAGGTAAGACTCATATCTAAAGTTAATAAAGAACTTAAAATTTAGATGTGAGACAATAGATAAAAAAGGTTTTGAAATTTTTTTTGGTATGAGTCTATGAGAATAGAAAAAGTTTTGGAAATAATATCTAAATAATATCGTAAATTTTCGATCAGCAATCCTTATTCAAGGACTAAGAACAAATTTGTCTCTCGGAATTTTTAAAAATACTCAATCAAATTCTTAATTTTTTAAAAGTTTCAATTAAGTTTTTCATTTTCACAAAAATATCATTTTTTTATCACTGTAATTAAATTTTCCATCTAAATTCGTTAAAATTAATTCTTTTCGTGACAATGAGATTTTCTTTCAATTTATTTTAATCATTCTATTAAAAAATTCTTTGGCAACAATGATATATTTGATTGAGAATTTTCGAGGAATGAATTTGCAATTCTCCTAATGACTTTTTATTTAATTGTTCAATAATATGGCATTACTTGTTCATAAAGCTAAAGAGGAGGAAAACTGGAAAAAATAAAAGAAAATTAATGCATGTTAATATCCTTTTTGGAGAACATCCAATACATATTTTCTAATGTTTGTTTTTATTACAGTACACTTAATAACAGTTCCCATACACACACTATGCAGTCTATGCTAGATATATAAATGTGATGCCACTTTTAGCTTCACTGATTTATATATATATATATACATATGTATATGTATATATAAAATTAAATTCAATCTATTTCCCCCTTTAATTAGCTTTATTCCCCTTCATTGAATTGGGATTGAGAATTCACAAAAGGATGAAATTATTCATCTTTAATCTCTCTCCCACCTGGCTGTTCCATCCAAATCAATCTTGGTGAAAAATTATGAACAGAGCATGAGATGAACACCATCACCCAAGCAAAGGAAAGAGAATAATCAAGAATATTACATGAACAAATTTAGTGAAGCAAAAGAATTATGGCAATGGATCAAGATCAGAATCAGAATGGTGCACAATGTGAAGGCAGCCCTGTTTCATGGTGGACGATTACGGTCTCCGTCGGACCACAAGGGAGCACATCCTGCCCCAATTTTGCACCTGCAGCCTTTAGGCCCTTCAATGAAACTGGCTGGTTGAAGAGATTCAATGATGGTAATCTTGAAGCTGGAGGCAATTTCCCACTTAGTAAAAATTTACTAAAATCTTCCATCAACAATGGCACCTCAAAATCAGCCTTATCATGCCTGACAACATTTTCCTTTGCACTGATATGAGCTCCAGGTTCCATATGATTGGTTGAGAAACTGGATTGATTTGGGAAATTTGGATAGAGACTAACATAGCCTCTGAGGTACATCATATCTATCAAGAATTTCTTCCAAGAAGCTTGCCAGCCATTGGTTCTTGATTTTGGTATCTGAACAGGGTTTTTCTTGGCATCTTCTGTAAATCTCATGTTCATGTAGACATAGAATTCCCTCCATTGTTTTGGGAAGAAAACTGCACCCCAACTGCACGGTAATTGGTGGAGATAAGGCGTGTTTGGATGAATGCGCTTGAAGAACTCTGTTGGATTCCATTTGGGTCGTTCTTTTACTACTTCAACCAGACGCGGAGTGTAAAGAGAGATGGATGCAAGCTCCGGTAGAGAAACTTGAGGGTCATAATGGTATGCCAAGAGAGCATATTTGATCCAGAGGTAGTAGTATGGAGAGATTTCAATGTCATCTTCAAGTAAGAGCCCGAAATCATCGTCCGACGAAGGATACCAACTCTCACTCACTGCCCTGATTAGGCCTCCTTGAATGATTCTTCTTCGTAGAGTTTTTGGTCCGTGAGGCCAATTGAAGTTGTTTACAAGCTTTATAGTCGCCTCGTCCACTCTGCTGTCCATGTTGAAGGTGATTGGAACTTCATCTCCTAAATAGTAAGCATCGCTGAGAGATTTCAGAAGTCTTGCCAATGAGTTTGCACGATTCTGGGTAATAATGTTCACTGAGACTCTCATCCGGTTCCAATCTGAAACGAAAATGCAGTACGGATTAAGTAGATTATTAGTAGAACTTTAAATGAAAAAAAATATGTTTATTTTTAAAAGAGTAGATAATCAATTCTGAACTTAGAATGTAAATATTTAATTGGGGACATAGAGTATATATGGACACAATGAATAGTTCTTACTTGGCAATGCTGTGGCCCGAAGTTCAGACATCCAAAGAACCTTTGAGACAGTTGATTTTGGCAGAAGGATCAATGTGGAAACATTTCCATTAGCTTCTGATGCCATCTTCAGAGCATTCTTCACATTGGAGTCAATTTTATCCACAGCAATCAACACACTGGGATTATGAATTTTCACCAAACCTTTCATGCTAGCATACACTGCTTGCAGAACTGGCACCTCAGAATCGGATAGTTCCGACAGAGAACCAACTCCTAGATCAAAAATCTTGAATCTTCTTTCTTTACACACAGATTTTGGCCAATGCAAAGCTACAGCAGCGTCTTCACAAGGGCAGAATTTGCCTCCAGAGACTGCAATATAGGCCTTTTTGCCAACAGTGAACCTGAACTTTTCAAGAAGAGGAGCAAGAGCTTTAACTTCTTCAAGTGAGTGAGCGTAGAATAGAGCATCGATTTTCTGAGGATGCATAGCTGCCCATTGTGTGACATAACCTGTTGAGAGTGCTTTCCACCATTGATCATCCCTGACTTGAACAATGTCTTTGAAAATTACTGTGGTTTCTGAGACATAAGCAAGCCTATGTTCACTATCACCCCATGTTTCTTTGTCCTTTGGATCAACTGGCAACACAAATGAACCGGCATTTCTGTACTTCTGAAGCTGATAACTGCATGTTTTGGTTCAAACACAATTAATCTTTAGAACTTTCTGATTGACTGATTGTCAATTTTTTCTTTTATACTAGGCAAAACTAGATATTCAAACTCTTGACGGTATATATCAATGCTTGTATTTGATTCTATAGCTCAATCCAAAAACTAAAATTAGTGCTTGATTTTTTTGGATTGAACTTATTTTATCATCTATGATTAATTCGATTCACTTCTTCTGAGCACCTTTCACAACGACGCAGTTTCTTCCAGGGTTTGATTAGGGATACCAACCAACTAGCCATGTAACATGTTGGTACGTAGTGCTTGATTTGAGTGATATTTTATAGTAGTTTCTAATATCTAAATCACGAATGACAATGATGTACATTTAAATTGATTTAGTACATGATTTATAAAATAGAGAAAAAGACATTTGTCTTCATATTTCCTATTTCCAAAATCATTGCACAATTAAAAAAAGGGGGAAATTTTCTTGAAAGTTCCGGCCATACCAACAAACAAGGAATCTAAAAAGTGCATGTATAAGATAAGGAAGAGTCATAATAGTACAATTATTAGTGGAAGATGCCTAACTAGCATATGTAAAAAAATACTTAGAATATCAGTATTTTTATTCAGTTTCTAATATTTTAGGTATTGACTAAATAGTTTCAAGAATTGATCACAAAATAATTCAAAGTTGAGTAGGTGAGAAAATTTTTATTTTATGCAAAAAAAAAAAAAAATCTCTTCATGATATGGAAATACAATCATACTTCGTCATCACTCATTCACTCTCTTTAATTCCCCTCCGCCCCCCCCCAAAAAAAAAAGAAATAATAAAATAAAATAGAACAAAGCAACAGCCTTAAAATTAATGCCTCAAATCTGCCGCTGCAGGAACAAATTATGGAGTTTTCTTTCTTGTTTTTAGATACTTAGGTTTAAGGGAGTTGACTAAGTAATTTCTCCTTTTCAAGCTCAACCTATTCCTAAGTTACGTAATTATGTATATATTAATTTGTACTCAACCTTGACTTTAAGAGATTATAGCAATAAAAATATTGTGTTCCCGATAGAACAACTCTAAGAATTTGAGATATATGTATGGATTTGAATTTTTGATCTTCTATGTTATGACGCAGATATTTGATTATCAAAAGTATAATACTGTCATGAGAAGGGAATAAAAAAAGCTATTATATATATTTTCTGCACTAAAATTCTTTTGTATGTTATATATTTGCATCTTGTGAAAATGATATATATATATATATATATATATACATATACTGTTAGAAGGTCAACAACTCACACAAGAAAAATACTTTGGTTCAAGTGATATTAGTCTATTTTGAATAACCATCTGGTGACATTGTCTAACTATGCATGCATTCAAATACTTAAAGATTACACATAAAGATAGTTGTCATGGAGACGTTAAGACAAGGACATGAATTGAAAATTGGACTTCTAGTAAAATGAGCTACTAGTTCTTGTTTGTTTTTTAACTCTTGATGTTACATATATTAAAGGGAAAAAAAGGCAAATATTGAAGAATAATTGAGTCTTTTTTTTTTGTCTTGTTGGAATAATGAAGGAAAAAAAGAAGTTAAACATATACACATACCTCAAATGCAAATCTTCTCCAGTCATGAAAGTGAATGGCGTCTCAATGAAAAGCGTTTTCACCAGCTCTGCAGATAGAAACCAAGAACTAGAAAGAAAATCAACTTGAGCAATTCTTTCAACCGTGATATCATAAGCAGGATCAGGCAAATAAAGCCCTGCTTCCTTGGACCGAAACTTTCTGTAACTTGGGAACGTAAAATCCCTCTGTCTGAAAGGCAAAATCCTCCCGATGCTACCCAAAACAGAATTCTTGTATTTCTCTGTACCTGATACGTGTGACAAAATTTGTAGCATCTTCTTACCAGGTATCATGTCATCATCAAGGATATACACAAGGTCTGCATCTGTTTGTAAGGCCATTTGGAATCTTCCATAGTATTTGAAGTCATAGCTTGAGCTAATGAAGCTTATTCTGGGATTGTTATAGCTGTCCACAATTCTTTTCAGGGAATTCTCATTTGGGCTGCCAAATGAAAGTACCCAAACATGGTGGAATGGTAAGGTTTGTTGAAGCAATGAATCAAGCTGAGCACAGAGGGTTTTCCTCTTGAAATGGTTTAAGATTACTGTGACTTTTGGTTTGGTTGGTCCATGCAAATCCCACTTGGATTTCATTGCCATTAGCTCAGACAGAGTCTCTGTGCCGAAGCTTTTATTCTGGAAATCAAGAATTTCTTGATAGAGTTCAGTTTTTAACTTGATCATGGCTCCATCATTGGACTTCTTCTGTACAAAATCTATTTTTTCGTGCTCACAAACTTCGGATGGAGAAAATGGTACCATCTCAGCTCTAATGAGGGAATTACTGGATTCCTGATACCGGCTCACACCATGGGGTTCATGAATGATGAAATGTTTCCATTGTTGAGCAATTTTTGTAGCCCATGAAAAGTCTGGTTTGGTCCTTAAGTCTATGGATGGACTCATGTAATACAAAAGGAATGTAGCATAAATTGCAAAAGCAAATTGTAAGCAAGTAAGAACTGTTACTATCCTAGTAGAGGCACTCTTTTGTGCTCTCAACTTCACTTTGCCTCCAACATAATAATCATTTAGTATTCCCTCCAAGTACTCCCCACTTCTTGAATTGGGATTCCTTGAGAAGCCCATCTGATCAGAATCCTTTGAGGTATCCACCTGCAAATGTTACAAAATTCAAATCCTATTCAATAACTAGGCAAAACCTGATCAAGAAACAAAAAACAGAACAATAATGCTATCTAACAAATTAAAGCCCCCTAGTAATTTTGCATGGTATAGGAACTGGATGATCAATATTAGCTTAGGAAACCAAAGAATTGGCCTATAAAGTGATCATAACTAACCTTGAAGAATAGTTTAGGGAAGAAGATGACAATGGAGGGAGATTGAAAGCTTTTGATAGAGTTTGAAGAGTAATGGATGCTGTGACTCACGATGGTTATTATAAATACACACACAAAAATGTGTACAAAGTACTAAAGTGCAGTTGAAGGACCCATGAGAAATGCAGCAATGGTCACATGGGGTTAGCACCTATAATTATAAAAATAGTAAGCCCTTAACGCGTTACCTTCACTACATCAATACAATTCCCACTTAGGACACTAATTAAAAGCCACTTTTGCTGCCGAAAAAATTGCCCTCCCTTGCGTTTTTGACACTTCACATTTCATCTAGTTAGTATAACTCTTTATTCTCCTCTTCCATGCACCTGGTTTTTTTTCCATCCCCTCTTCAAGAAGCTACCCCTACTCCAACCCCATCCAACATAGCCCAAAGGAAAAAAAAAAGGAGAAAAAATAAGTGGAAAAGGGGATTGTACAATTAAATTGAATCAAGACTTTTAAGTTAAATCTTGGTTCTTTTTTCCCTATAAGTAACTAAACCAACAAACCACTCAAAGGTTCACAGTCAACACCCGAATCTTTAACAAAGTGATGCATGATCATATATTTTTCTCGTTAAAAACTCAAAGCAAAAAACAATATCTCAAGATTAATTACAAAGGTATGCCTACATATTCAAACAGAGTTAGTTTGTCAAACTCAAAGCCCGAGAAGTCTAGCAAAATTGAAATGCAAAATGTACTTATAATTAGGTAATATCAATGAAAAAGAATTGGAGAATATATATAAAAAAATGTCAGCAGCAGCAGAAGATGATCATATAAACTACAGTACCTTTTCTTCTTCTGCAAACTAAGGTGTGGCAAAGGCTTAATGCAGCTAATCCAAGAAAGATTCCGGCAGGGGCCGCGTAGAGTTGAACAGAAGGCAAAAAAAACTATGACCAAAGATTGAGTAAGAAGGGAATTTATACTGAAATTAATGTTTGGCACGGGTTGACTTTCCAAGTCCATATTCATGCACAGATGAACTTGGCTGCAATCTCTGGTAATGCCTTGTTGCCAAACTTGGGCAAATTCAACACTAAGTAATCCAGGTATTTTTTTATTTTAATTTGTTCTCACAAGACAGGGAAATTTTAGTAATTATTTTCTCTCTCAAACAAATGAAGGAAAATTCCTGTTCTTGGTTTTGACAAGTAGTTTTCTTGGAGTCTTATATCATTCTTTTGCAGGAGAAATTGCACTGAAGCTTTGGGGAATCCAGAACGTAAATTATTTATAATTTACTTGTCTCAATCAATAATTTTATTCTATTTTTCCAAAATCATTATATATTATTGAAACAAGTAGATAAAATATTTAACCTAAC
Organism: Apocynum venetum; assembly: GCA_019593545.1. Classification (NCBI taxonomy): domain Eukaryota; kingdom Viridiplantae; phylum Streptophyta; class Magnoliopsida; order Gentianales; family Apocynaceae; genus Apocynum; species Apocynum venetum. The sequence goes on from SRSM01000134.1 coordinate 2,376,962, forward strand.
TGCTGCATTGAGAAGAGATTTCTGCAATGTTCCTCAAACTAAAAAGTAGAATGCAGGATAAGGATATGAATTTTGCATTTTTTTTTTTTGAAAACATAAATCTGGAACAAACTTCTCATGTTATTTATTTCATTTTTTATCACCTATATCTCATCTGTCTTTTTTATTGTTCAGAAAAAAAGAAAGAAAAAAAACTCTTGCATTCTCTTTTGCTTACAAAGGTTGACTCCTAAAATAATTTAACAGATTTACCTTATAAGCACTAACTACCTCTTGATGCGAGACCCACAAGGCTCACATTTACTTCCTTTTATCAATTTTCAAATTCATGCCTACTATTATTATTATTATCTTCATTTGAAATTTAAAATCTACATTTGAGATTTCAAATGTTGGAAAATTCAATAATTATTTTATTAAAGTAAATATATTTTCATTTAAAATTTTATTAACAATCTCTTTAATTGAAAATATTTGTATCTACTAACTTATATAGTTCAATTACTAATCATGCAAGATATTGCATTAATTAGCCTTTTCGGGCCAGAGAAATATTTCCTAAACTTGTAAATTTGTGACTTGTAAGTCCTGCATCAAAATCGAGTTTGAATATAATTTCACAAATTTCGGTAGTGTCAACATTTGAAAGTAGTTTATCAAAAGAAGAAAAAAAAAAACACTTTGAAAGAAGTGTAGATAATGTAAAGCAATATTATTCATAAAATAAAATAAAAAGAAGAAGAGAGAGAGAGAAGATAATGTAAAGCAATGTTCTTACAAAACCATTGCCATAAACCGAAAATTATAACGCTAATAGGGAATGATACCTATGCCTGTGATCAAGGTCGGAACCTGCAGACTTTTGAAGACGGGACAAATTATAGGAAACTTAAACGAGAGTATAATATTTTAACTTTTGAATCACTTTTCAAAACAAGAGGTAATTAAAACTTTTTTAAAAATTGAATATTCATATTTTGTTTGATTATAAAAAAAGATGAATGCATGATATAAAAAATAAATATTAAAATTTATAAAATAAACTTATTTTTCATGTAAAGATTTACTAATAATATAATCTCATTCATTTAAATAATTAATGTATCAAAATATTTCATTAATCCCATTAATAATAAAAATAACATGACAACTTATTTAATCGCTAAACATATGACTTTTTTTTTTCTTTGGAAAGGAAGCAATGCAATTGCTAAGCTTTCACACTATATGTAGTTTTTCCCCTGCTTTAGAGGATCCAAAGTTTTTTTCTTTTTTCTTTATTATCAAAAAGAGGAAAAAAGAAATAAACTCCCACCCCAACCCCCCCCCCAAAAAAAAAAAAAAAAAAAAAAGAAAAGAAGAAGGGTTCTAACTAATAGTAGCATACTTTATTACTAACTTTTACATTTAAAATTAAAGCATGCACAGCTTGAGAAGTTGAGAGTTTTAAAGACTTTTCACCTAATCATGTGGTTCAAATTCTCAAATAAATTTATATTTCCATTTGCTCTATAAAAAAAAGAAGGAAAATATTTATCATCTTTTAATCTTATCAACTGAAAATGAAAATGTGCAAAGTCATCTCCTCAGCCCCTAACTACTTCACGACAAAACAGTATGCATGCAAACAAGAATGAGCTATCGATCATTAAAAAGATAAATAAAAAAGAAGGCATACCTACGTACAAATAAAGTACTGGATCTATAGTTTAAAGATGACAATTCCGTTCTTGAAATTTATAGTCCATCCATGAAACTGAAGAGAAACATAGAGTTTTTCACTTTACGTTGGCTAATGCTCATCCATATGCTATGATGATACACACCATTATAAACTTTCTTAACGTGTTTCACAGTTAAAAAGGTTACGGTTTGATTTTTAAAATCTTCTACCTCCTAAAGTATTAAAAGAATAGAGTACTTCAGCTTGATGCTCACTCACGGGCCATATGGCATCACAAGCTACTACCCATCCCAAAGCACATGCACGAATAGACATCTTCAGTTATTACTACTAGGGCTGCTAGGTTGTGCATTTGGGTTTTTTTTTTCTTTTTATAATTTTTTTATGAGAATCGAATTGAATAGAGTTTCTTATAAATCTAAAAATCGAAAATCAAATTAATTCGGTTTGATCTAGAATTGAAATTTCACATAAAAATATTATTAAATATTTTAATAAAAAATTATAATTTTATTATAATAATATAATAACCAAATTATATAACAATCGGTTGGGTAATCTTGTTACAAAATATTATGAAATATTTTTATTTAAATATTAATATTTAGTTTTTGGTTCGGCTCAATTTTAATTTGAAAATTGAAAAACAGAGTCAGATTTTCAATATTCTCTATGAAATCAAGTCAAATCAGACCAGTTAATCGAAAAACTTAAACATAATTTTTAAAACAAAATTCAATTTAGTTTGGAATTCAATTTGAACCAAATAGTGAGCACGCCTATTTATTACTCTTTCAATCTAGACTTTTTAAATGTTTATTTTTTTAAAAAAAATGGATGCTCATAAATTAAATGTTCCCTTTTTATGATTAATTTTTTTTATTAATTTTTAAATTAAATTAAAAGTAAACATTCTATTATAAATAAAAAGATGATTATCTTTTATATTATGTATATAAATAGGCAAGCGATTACACCACAAAGGACTCGAGAGTATAGCGAAAGTGGACTTTATTCACACATTCAGTCTAAACAATTGCAAACCAAAATAGTAATTTTCAAACTTTCTACTGATCCAATGTTGCAAACAAAAAGGGTAATTCTCAGACTTTGCTAGTTATCCAATGTGAGACTCATCCGAGGACATCTTATATGATTGATAGTTTTTAAAAATCATTGTTCGATAGAACCACTCGTGTTTTATGTATGAAAAGTGCTTTTAAAAGCTTACTTTATTATTCTGTTTGGCCAAGTTTAAATGTTTTAATTGTTTTGTCCTCAAATTATATGACTAATTTCAAAATAAATGTATTTATGGGTTTTTTCACAAATTTACCCTTATTCAAATGCACAGTGAATTGATTTATTTTGTCAGGAATACTACTCCCTGTATTAAAATTTGGATAACTCATGTTGACTTTTTGACATTTTTCATAAAAGAGAAAGAAATAGTTAGAAAAGGAGAGAAAAATAATTAATGAAGGTGTTCATCCAAAAAGATTAAAAGAAGGAAGGATACATTGGATATTTTATTATTTTATATCATAAAATTTAATAAATCTTTAATATGCGTAGAAACAGAAAAATGAATGTGAAAATTTAGTTAGAGAGAGTATTATTATTACTGCTATTAGAAAGATTGGGCTTTAGTACTTCAGTGATAAAATAGAAATGGGAAAGGGCATGCATCTAAAAAGCTAAATCGAGTGATGGTAGTTAATAGAGTTCTATTATGATAATAAAAAGGTTATACAATACATGTCATTGTTGAGTACCGGCCGGCTACAAAATATATGTACAATCAGATGGAGTCTGAAATTTGTAGTACAAAAGATTTAAGACATTGAGCACAATTTTCACAATCTTTAAGGCTTGTATCTAAAGAAGTTTTCACACAAATACCTTGACAAATTATGGTGTAATTTTAGAGAACAGATCCATGGTAGGTAGGTCCACAAATCCAACAAATATCTAAAATTATCTATTATTAAATCGATTTGTTTTATTCGTATAAAACTTCTTAAATTGTTTTAAATGAACATTTATTTAAATCTATTTATAATGAGTGTACATAAAATTCAATAAATATTTATTTTAAAAAATCTAACTTGATTAATGTTCATTAATCAAATTTAATTAATTACATTTTAACTCAATATATACTTTAAATTTCGCTTTAACTCTATAATTTTTTTTCATGTTTGGAAAAAAAAATCTCACTCTTTCTCTCTCTAAAACTATCAGAAATTCATAAATAGTTTTTGAGCAGAATTTTTATTATGTATTATTAGTTTCATGTGAAGTTTTTTCCAAAAAATGGAAAAAGAAAAAGAAAAAATTACATACAAAGAATAAAATATTCAATCTTGATCGTGATGATTTTTCCGTAATGTATTCAAATTTCTTACTTAAGTTCAAATTTCTTTTAACGATCAATTCAACATTGAACAATAAATACATCTATTCAAAAAGTTCAATAATGAACAAGCAACATTATTATTCAAACACATATGACTCAATAATTAAGTTTTTATAAAATTTTAAAACAAATAATTTGTATAAAAAATTTCAATTTCATATCAAACTAAGTTTTTTATATAATTATTATTATTTTTACAGTTTTATTTTGTATTTTACTTTATTTATTTATTAATTCAACTTTCAAAGCTCATAACTTTTTATTTTTATATAGAAATTTGCTAAATTAGCTTAAAGCTCATAACTTTATCCATTTTATACAATATGTTGATACAATACCATTTTCAATTCATTTTGATAGGATTGTTTTTTTATAAAAAAAATCAATTGATAGTGTAATTATCATTTTTACAATTTTTTAATACATATGTTATTAAATATTATAAAAATGAATTAAGCACGAGTTTAAATAATAAAAATTACATTAAGAAATTTAATAGAATACAATTATAAAAAATGACTTCTAAAAAAAATCAAAATTATATGTATAATTGGGTGTTCATAGATATCAATAAACTATTTAAATTCAAACAATTTATAAATAGATCATAAATTATTTGAATTTAAATGGAATAATTAATGGGCCAGCCTAATAAATAGGTCATGTGATCCATAACCTAAAAGAATACTTAACAATTATTACTAATTATAGTTTCTAAAATATCCACATCAGTTTTCATTTTTTTGGGCGTGGGGGGTAGGGGTTCCCTAAATAAAATTAGGTTTTATGTTGTTTCAAGGATAAGGAGAAAGAAACTCTCAGTAAAAAAGGTTAAATGTAATATGAATTTATATTTCAAATAATATATATTTTTTCAACTAAATTATTGCTTTAGTTTAATTACTTTTACTCAGTTTTCCAAAAATAAAATAAAATAAAATTACTTTTACTCTATATGCAACCTTTTTTCTCTTAGTGGTGCATGCTTTTGCTTTGAATGCAAAAAGAAATAGAGTTTTATGCAATTTCTTTGTCAAAAGCCAGAGCAATAATAGTAGTATGAGATTTTGTAATTATGGAATTTTAGGAAAGAATTGGACAATAAAAAGAATGTTGGAAATATTTGTCCATAACACAATGAAATAAAGGCATATTGAAATTTTAAAATTTGGAATGATGACATTTTTTTTTTGCCCCTTAAACTTTTCATCAACTTTTAGCTTGAACTATTTAATCATGAAATTGAAATTTGACTTCCATAAGATCCCTGCTTCCCTGTGATAGACCTCTGCTCCCCTTGTTTCATAATAGTAATTGCCACTTTTTTTTTCTCCAAAATACCAACTATTAGGTTCTCAGTACCAGGTACCACGAATCTCCTATACCATATGCCCTTATACCACGCCCTCCTCCCCCTGCCCCCGGGAAAGAAAAAAAAAAAAAAGAAGAGGAAAAAGTGCTTGTTCAACCATGGTAACTTGGTAAGGCTTTATAGATAATCACAAACGTGGCAAAAGAGATGAGTTAGGCGACGCCCCCAACACCTTAATCTTTTTCAATTTGTATCCATCTTGATAATTAGGTTGTTGACTCCACAAAATATTTCCACGAACAGAATAAGATTTTTGTGAAATTTTATTGTCATACTTAGGATTATATTGAATAAATTTCTTTGCTTCTAAAAATTTTATATGGGATCTTGACTGTGATTGGCCCTTTTTTCACATGTTTTGCAGTAAATTGGATCTCATTCACTTTCATAATCATTCATTCATTCTTCCTATCATGAGAGAATTATGGGATCTTGATTAGTAGTATTAGAAGTCAAATCTAAATTAATCAAAAAGTTAAAACAAATAAATAATTAACCTTTCTGATTTTTTTCCTCAAAAAGGGAAGAATTTTTTAAATTTATTTTCCTCAGAGTCAACACCGTGGAACCATGGAAAAGTCAACTTTTGATTTTCTTTCTTAACTACATAGAACACCCATCTGCACCAAACCCACTAAGAAACTACAGAAAGATCCATGTCTTTTGGCACACCTTTGAAAGCTAACCTCGTTTGACAATCAAAGTATTTGAACTCACACGGATATGGCGAAAGCAGAAGGCCAAGGAAAATAAAAAAAGACTGAAATCCGTCGTCCACACTGCACATGCTCAATGCTATTATGAAGTAATTAAATCAGGATGTGCATCGCATGAACAGTACAACAGGAGTCCCTTATTAATTACAACCTGAAAATCAATTATTTCTGTCAACGGAGTTCGAACTCCCACACCCCAAATTGCAGCGAGAGAAAAACTATCAAATCAACTCATGTTGTTTAATCAATTGGTATATGTCCCTGAGGCAAAAATAGCCTTTTCTTTTGCCAAGTATTAGAGGGGAAGGAGGATCTCTAGAATATCCCTCCTTGGAGGTGAACTTAAAAAGTCTCTTCTCACGTTTTTCTTTCGTACAAAATTAAACATTTAGTTTAATTTTTATATGACTAATTAAGGAATTTTTATCATAAATAACTTATTATATATTGTTTTCATATGAAATTGAATGTTTATATTTTTATTTTAGACATTTAAATTTTTTATTGTTAACATTTATAAAATAAACTTATTTTGTATATAAATTTTCACTAATAATTTTTTAAAAATTTAAAGATTTATACATTTAAAAACAATAAAAGGATTTATACTTTTATCATTTTAAGGATTTCAAAATTTATATTTTTAAAAATCTCTTTAATTTAAAAGTTTATCCTATATGATCCATCTTCACTAATCATATTTATAAAAATAATAATATAATAATGTAAGGGGAACGACTCTCTATAATAACTTAAAAAGGAAGTAGTATTTTTAATGTTTTTGTGATATATAAATTTTGTTATTTATAATATTTTAGAGTATAAAATGTGTTTGATTTAATAAAAATAAATATATTAATATTTAATTCTAAACCGATAAAATAACCAATCAAATGACGATAGCTTAAAAAAAAAAAAAGAGTCTATTGATCATGAATTACCATGGCAAATAAATCTGATCTTACGAACTGGACCCATATCAATAAATGAAGTAGCATCATCGAAATTCACATCCGCGATGAATCCTCCAATAAAAGAAATAAGGATGCCTGCGTGCGAGATGGGGATAACAGTCTAAAATGTGTTCATTTTCAACTCTTCTTAGCTTCTGCAAGTGGAATCCAGAGGTTTATTTTTGTTTTAATGAGAAAGAGGTCAATTTGTAGAAACTGGTCTCAATTGGTCTTTCATTGACTTGTAATATATATATTAGGTGGGATGATATATTAGTAATTTAGAATATGTAGATACTGATTCTCGAGGAATTTCACATGTAGATGAAGACTAAAGGCTGCCGTTTTTATTTTAATCTATACTAAAAAGTGTCGAATTTTGAGCAATTTCTTATTTTTTACATACTTTCATGTTAGGATTAGTTACTAGTTCAAATTTAATACAAATTTATATATTTTGGGAATTGGTTGGAATGTGTTCCTATTTATTAATAGGATTTTGATTCACACGACTCCTCGCATCAAATGATTGCCAAAAAGGCTTTTGTAACAAATCGCGTAGGGAATTTTGGGTTATTATTAGAAATTTTGGATTTTTATTGAATAATGGGTAGTTTAAAATTTCAAAAGGTTTGCGTTTTGATATAAGTGTGGAATGGTCATTCTTTTTTCAAGTGTTCATAATGGAAATCTTAATTTTGGCTATGAATTTCAAATGTTTGAACTCAACATATATGGTGGATTACATTACAAAAATTTAATTAACATCGTTGTAAAACTTTTACAAAGCACAATTAATCTGGTTGAATCATACTTTAAGACATCAATTCAAATATCATTCTCGCTTGGAACAAACTCATGTTTATACATAAAAGTATATATGGAGCAACTCATATATTATCATTGTTTTCCCCTTGGAAAAACTTGTGGTAGCTGAAAGCATAAATTAAACATTAAGCTTATCAAGAGGGCTCAAGAAGCAATCTGGCATGAAAGTTGCGTTAAAAGACGGGGATGTTTTTAAGGACGAAATCCGCAGCATTGTTCATTTCGTATTGTTTAAGATGCTTGATTAACAAGAAAACATGTACAATTTAAAGAAAAATAATCAACGAAAATCATTGTGAAATTTCAAATTTTATTTCATTAATGGAGTACAATATTACATTGTAAAAGCTACCAAGCTCCCAAAATCTTTAAAAAAAAGAAAAAGAAATTCTGATTTTCCCTAAAGTCGCCATTCTTGATTTCCAGAGCACCTGCCTCCTGTTCCAAGACCGATACATCACCGTGCTACGCCACATTTTGATGGGAAACCCATTTTTTCCATTTCCCAATTGAGTTGCGAAGTCACTCTTTCATGACAGGGTAAGTAGTCCTAACAAACAAAAAAGAAAAAAGAAAAATTGGATATTAATTTCGAACTTGCATAAGTACAATGACTACTTATGAATAAAATTATGTTCTTAAGTTTTGGAAAATGATCAAATTTAGTCCTTAAACTATATTCAATTTTTTACTATAATCTCTTATCTTTTTATATTTTTGAACTATTTTTATTTTTTCAACATATGTCCTTAATTATTTTTAATCTTTTTATCCCTACATTATTTTCATGTTTTCAACTTTAGTCCCTAATTATTTTCCTTTTAACCCATGAACTATTTTCAGTTTTTTATAAGAAAAAGAATCAAATTTGAAAAATAAAAATAGTTTAAGGATAAAAAAGATAAAAAGAAAACGATCAGAAAAGTTGACAAATAAAAAAGTTCAAAGATAAAAGGATAAAAAAAATCAAGGATCTAAGTTGAAGAAACAAAGATAGTTCGGGGACTAAATTTGATATTAATCCTTAATTTTTCTTAAACATATAAATTCTTCAAGAATGTTGGATTTTGAGTTTTTGACAAAATTTTACCTCAAGTTTCTTCATGAGCTCTCTAGCAGTAGGGGCGGATACAATGATGTGGCGTGCACTTGGACTGATGAAGCCTTCCTCTACGGCTTTATCAATGAATGTCAACAAGAAATTGTAGTATCCATCCACGTTTAACAATCCCACCTGCACAAAAAAAAAAACTCTTGAATAAGATTAAGAAATTCTTGAGCCCATCATCCTTTAATATCCACGTAAATACACGATCCAACATAATCATTCACTCAGGAGATGATTATGATTTTGTTAATGAAAGTGGTGTATTTGTATTGAATTTTTAAAGTGTATTTTTTTTTTTTGAAAATGAGAATTATTGTATTTGAATGAGATTTTTTTCCGAAAGAACTAAAACTTTAATATAAAATATTTTAGATCTCACATTATTAATAATAGTGTAAAAATTATAGTAAATTATTTGAAAATATGATTTTAATTAAAAGTATTATTTATGTAAATAAGTAGAACGGCACGTGAGATAAATTCTTTTTGAGTATAATAAAAACTTAGGATATAAAATCCTTAAAAAGAGAGTTACCGGTTTATCATGGATGCGAAGTTGTGCCCAAGTTATCACTTCAAGCAGCTCTTCGAGTGTTCCATAACCACCTATATGCACAACAAAAAAGGTATTAAATCTTGAAAATGTTTCAAGGACTATATACTTTTTCATTTGTATTTAGGTTTGTGCTCCTATGAATATAAGTATAAATATTTGTGAAATTTGTTTCTTTTTTTATATAAAGAAAAGACAAAAGCCGTTGTCAAATTTTTGTATATTATTATTATCTTTTTTTATTTCGAAGTAGCTACTAAGTTTAAAAAATGTCACTAGTTGTAAGTTTTGGGTTGGGCTAGAGAGAGTAGTGGTTTGCAAGTCGGCCCTTGTACAAACCTAACATTTAACTGGTTAATTGACAATTTCTAATGTTTCATCTCAGCCCAGCTTGTCTCTTTCCCCAACACCCCGACCCCCTATATATAAATCTCCTCTTTCAAAGTAATCAAGACGAGGTTGCAGCAACTATGATTAATCGTTCATGCTATTTCAAAATGTACACCTAACTAGTTATGGGCTGTTAATGCTCAGGCCCTTGTGCTCAGTAATGTAATTATGGCCACATACAACTCAAGATCAAACTCTTTAGCAATCATCATCAAAAATGTTTTTATACTCTTTTCTTTTCGTTTTATTTATATTTTTTATTCGATTTAAATTGTCTAATTTTTAATTTTAATATGTATTTTTATAATTTTATTTTTATTTATAATTTTTGAATGAATTATTTACTTTTCTTGATAATGCATTTACTTATAACATATTGAGTATTAATATGAGCTATTTAATAAGTTTAGTTATATTTTATCAATTTTAATAATTTTTTTAAATTTAGTACAAATTTAAAGTGAATAATTAAAATAAAACGAAGGGAATATAACATATCATAATTTTATAAATTCTGAAGGTATTACTTATGTAATATAAAAAGTTTTCATACATAAATATGAAGACACATCTAAATTTCTTAAAATCCTATAGATCATGCTTGTGGATAATCTATTTTGCACTGGCAGTGGAAAAGTAAACCAAGAATCGTGGATAGCATACGAACCAGGTAAAGCGATAAAGGCATCAGAATGTCTAGCCATCTCTGCTTTTCTCTGGTGCATATCTGCAACAGCCTTTACTTCTCCCACTGTTTCCCCTGTTATCTGCACTTCCACTTACATTAGTTTCAAAACTATCAACACATCAAAAATCCATTGTCAGCAACCCCAACCCCAAGCCAAATCTCTAATAGCCCCCACCCACATATACTTTTGGATACCACAAGACAAAAAGCATCTCTAATAGTAACTTACAATTATTTCTTGCACGCCCTTTTTATGAGGTTCTCTCTCTCTCTCTCTCTCTCTCTCTCTCTCACACACACACACACACACACACACACACACACATATATATATATATATACATTTTACATGAACATGTAATTTTTATTATTAGTAATTACTGTCTTATTAAATAGTGAAGGGTTACTCATAAGGAGGAGTTAATTGTTAGAGAACGGATTCGAATCAGAGAAGATTCGCAAGTGTAAGAGCATTTATGTTCAACGATACTAGTTCTTTGTCTATCACTAAGTAATTGAGACTTTTCTTATTGTTACTAAATAAATTATTTTATGGTATTTAAGGAAAAAAATGTATATAGTTGCCCCTCAAATAAATAAATAAATCTCAAGAACTTATATTTAAGGCTGGAAGTAATTAATTGCAATATTTTAATCAATTGTTTAATTAATGTACGACCGTCCAAGTTTCTTATTTATTCAAATAAAGACATGACTCCATCTTTTATTGGAGAAAGAAATGATGTTTTATTTCTTATCAAATAAATAAATAAGTAAAAGAAATGATGTTATATGAACAAAATAGAAATTCATAGACGTGATATGATAAGTTTCTTTTCAAACTCAAAAAAGACAAATGCAGTTATCAAAACACTAGGTATTCCTGTAATAAATAGTATTTGTTTATGCTATATTGAATTAGCAAAATCTAGCTGCCAATATCAATATTTGGTCGATTTTTTTTTATCTGGTTATGTATTTAGTAGTTGTATCATGTTAGCACTAATTAAGTTATTCCTAGGTTGATGTATTCTGAACAGAACCGACTTTGCATTTGTTTGTGTAAGCTGATAAAAAAAATTGACAAATGTTATGATTAATTATGTGTATTAAAAGTTACTATCTTTCAAAACCATAAATAATTTAATGTATAATTTTTTTTTTGTAGAAATTGGATCTACTTATATTTATCAATCCACTTGGATCCTAGTGATGAAAGAACCTTATGTTATTTCAAGGATACAACGTTCTCCACGTCTTGAGGAAGAAAACAGCAAAACTAGTGAACAAAAGAACTCCTCTTGTCCATTTTTTCAGGCAACCAAAGAATTATCAGAGGAGTAGACAAAATGGGGATGGAAATATCAAGATTCAAGAAATTAAAGAGTAGTTGACATGCAACATGTAATACGTTATAAGTGGAAAATAAAATGTAAAATTCTCACAAAAGTAAAATAATTTTCGCAAATTATCATACAAAATAACATATTATAATTGATTAACACGAGTTATTCTTTTTGTTAATCGACAACACAAAGACAACTTTTTGTGAAGTTTATCACATGAGTTTGTGAAGTCCAAGTAGAAGTGATAAGAAAGGAGAGGTAGACATTGAAGTTATAAAGTGGACTAAAAGAGAGAAAAAAAGGGTTCAATTTTCAGAAGAGAAAAAACAAAAGACATATGGATCATGCCTTCTCTCTAGCTAGTCTCTACCCCTACATAAATAATAATAATTTTCTATACTCAATTTATTGTCATTTTCAATATTTCCTTCATAAATTTTGAGAAGATTTAAATAAAATAAGGTACAAAAGTGAAAGATCGCATACCTCTCTAGTCATTAGTGTCCTCGGAATCACACTGCAGACAGTAACATGACAAAATGATACTTATTTGTAATGATGATTAGAAAGAATTTGAACAAAGTTTTGTTTCATTGTTTCATTTCATCCTTATCTATATCAAAATCAAGTCTAATCAATTTTGACAAATACTAGGTTAAACAGAAATTATACATAACAAAATTCTAATATATCTTGAAGAAGGAAGTTACCCAAGAACATGGCAACCACCACTGTAAACAGCATGGGCGACCAATCCCATCAAACCAATGCTTCCCCCTCCATAAACCAGCCCTATGTCTCTTGATACCTTCACAAAGTAACATATAAGTTGTAATTTAACCCACAAAAAATATTAGTCTATAAAATATTCTACTTTGAATCGAGCGTATTAGACCAACTCTTTTATAAGAAATAAAAATAAACTTCGAAAAGTAAATGGTCCACCTAATATATTTGGTGGTAGAATTTAAATCATCTCATCACATTTTTCCTAATAAAAACACATGCATGATCATGCATCCCGGAGCAGAAAGGAGTTGCTGCCGGGAGTTGGGGGAGAACTGTATGTGATTTCTTGAAGAGAACATGAGTTATGACGTTGTAATAAAAGGGCGCAAATTAAAAGAGATAAAAGCAGAATAATATGGGGTGATGTATACCAATTCTTTGCCAAGCTCTATGGCAGCATCAGTGTAGGAGCTTTTCTTTCCGGGACTACTGCCACAAAAGACACAAATTTTCTTGAATTTTGATTGCTTCAGTTCCTTCTTCTCTCTGGATAATTCCATTTCTTTACTTATTCTCGGAATGTGTATGTTTTGAGTGTCTATCAGGGTTCTTGTTGATAACAAATTTATAGTGAGCTAGTCACATTTGAGACAAAACAAAAACCACTCTCCATCACTCCACCCCACACCCCAATTCCACCCACCCTTGTTGCCCCTTGTCTCTTCCTTTTCCCAAAATCTGGTCTTTAGCTGACATGTAATCTTGAAAAGTATATGAACCTTCAACTATCCTTTTTGCGCACATGTAAGATTCTGTGTACTTATTTTTTTTAACCAAAGATATGGTTTAATTTTGATGAGGGAGAGAGATAATCGATAGATGTGTGTTCGAGGTGAAGACATATATGGGAGAAAGTCAATATGATTCAAATTTGCTCCACACGGGATTTGAACATGTTTTGCTGAAGAATTTCTCCCTACATCACCATTCACGTGTATTACTAATTTGGCTATGCCTCTAGGGACAAGATATAGTTTAATTGATTATAGATTTTGTATACATTAGGGACTTAATTACGAGGATTGAACATGATTGGATAATCAAGTGTAATTAAATCAATAACTTACTCCTTGGATTGAATATTTATTTATTTATTTGAAAACTAGGATTTTATAAATATAAGGCTTCCAATAGGAGAGTGAAGTAAAAAGACTAGAGAATATTTATATTTAATTTAATATAAAAATTAAAAAAGAATATTGACAGTTAGTACTAATGTTAACCTTACAAATTGAACACATACTTTAAAAATTCAATTTTTGCAGTCCGAAATCTATTCGTTTGTCTAGCTGTCCAATGATTTGACCCTCCAAAAATTATTTTTCCAATGGTCTCTCTATTTTACAAAAGTTTCCATTTGGCTATTTAATTGTTACATTTTTTTTTTTTGACGATATGACCTTTTGTTAAGGTCTCGATTTGGACCTTCAAAATGTCAAAACATACTTTTTTGTTTTTTGAATGAAAAAGACGACAATATCATTCAAGTTAAACATATTTAATGTCACTCTTTTGTTTATAAAATTTAAAGGTAAATTGAAATTATTTTGAGATTTTAAATTGAAGTTCTCATCAAAATAAGGCTAGAATTAATTACAATAAATAATATTAAGAGCATTTTTAATTGTACAATATCAATATCAAAAGTCATATGTCACATCAGTAAAAATGAAAGTATCTTTATTTTTTGTCTCCAATACACAAAGTCTTAACCTTATAATGAAACTTTTTTTAAAAAAATTATTATTAAATAGAAATTGAGTTTATTTGAAAGAGTCAAATGACAAGCATAATTAATTTACAAAAGGGTCGAGTAATATTTTCCTATAAAACGGGATAGAATCACAAACACACACAACCTTCTATTTCCAACACCGAAAATTTCTCCACTTTTTGCTTTTCATAAGTTTTGCCTGTCAAAACCGGGTGAAGAGAACCGTTTTGATAGTTTTTTTTAAAATGGAAAAAGAATTTCCATTAGATAGAATTATTCGATTTATATCGATATTACCGCTACAAAATAAGACTCCAGTACGGCATGGACAGCAGACTCAAAATAATAACATGCTACTCAGTTTTTTTCTTCAATATTCGTGACAGTTTAAGAATTTTATTCACTAATATTTGTTACTCTATAAAATTAAGATAGTAATGCTTATTATATTTTTTTTCTTATTATAATCTTATATATTTAATATTTACATTATCCGTATATATATATATTAAAGATACAATTCTTAAAATTTTCCCAACTACATGCGCAATTCTGTACAATGAAAATGAAAGCACTTTTAAGAAAAATTGAGCAAATGCACAAAAAGATATTTTAGTTTCTTATTTATGTGCTTTAAAAGTTGTATAGAGTTTAGAATTGTTATTTAAGGGCTTGTTCAAATTCCTTAGTTAGATGCATATGTGATAAGAAAAAATGGGACACAGGGAAAGTACTATTAGTCATGATTTTACAAATTTTTCTATTTCTATATTTGGGTCGATGGTTTCTACTTAAATTCATAATTTCACTTGAACTTCACTTTATTTATTTATTTTTTTAAAATGAAAATCATGATTTATCTTGATCTCCGAACTCCCCTCTTCATCCTTCCCTTTAGCAAAAACTAATCCAAACAGTACCTAAAAAGTCTCTCTTCGTTTTTGTAAAGACATCATTGGAATTAAAGAAGTAAACCTTATCAATTTGGCACCTTTTCAATTGGTTGTTTGTTTAAGACTGGTTCCTTAAACTTTTTTCAGTTGCAGAAAAAATTATATCCACACATTAATTATTGATTAAGAAATACAGTAACTCTGATATATGCTTATAAATGCAGGCTGAAGTTATGGGAGTGCCTGCAAATTTTAACCAAACCGACCCTTGTTTGCTTGCCAGAAAGAAAATAATGCCAATTGAAAAGCTATCCATTTCACCATTTTCTCCACCATTCGAGGCTGAACTGATTGTCCCTATTTGTCTGATTAGGCAAAATGGATGAAGTTGAAAGACATGAAATTATGTTGGTCGTTTCCATATTTGGAGAAAGTTTTTTTTTTTTCCTTTTCTTTTTTCTTCTCTCTAATTTGGCCATCATAGCATAAGATGATGTACCTACCCCAACAGAGGGTGATATGTCTGACCCGCCATTGTTGGACAAAGAAAGCACAGCAATGTAATCATCCACTAATCCAAATGACTTTCTTGTGGGTTAGCCAATCATAAACTAACACACATATATTAGGATCGTGCCTGAATTGGCATCATTCAGTGATCTGCATTGTCCAATCCCATATTGTACTTTAAGTACCACTCTTAATCGCATGATAAACAAAGACTATTACACGCGTGAACTTGCCAACCACCAACATCTTCACAATCTCTTTTGAGGTGGAGGGGAGGAAGAAACACATGTGCATGTATTGAGCCCCACTTTGTTAATTACTCATTTTATTCAAGAGATCTGATACTCCTTACTTTTTCACTTCGTTTTTGAATTAAATGTATATATTTAATTAAATACAAAAGAGATGCCTCCGGCCAGTGATTTTCATAAATTTTTGGTTGGTCGCTTTCTGCATTGATGTAGTAGAAGCAGGAAAAAACGACCTAACGGCACCAAATGGAAACCCATGTTTCGAGTGAGAATGATTTTTGGAAACAAAATCTCTTTTAATATGAATATGCATATGTACATTTTGGATGATCCAACGTAGTATGGTTGCATATATGCACAACCATTTATCAATAGCGCCTCCCATTGGAAACAAATTCTATTTCACAAATTAGAAATAGCCAAAGAAGAAATATCAAATCTGTGCACCACGTTTCTGGTGATATCCCAATAGGTCCCTAGCATAGATGACGATATGGCGACCCATATTCGTAAAAAGGTTCAACCATTGAATTCAAGGTACATATTTTCTTTTTCCATCTAACATCATGTGTCTAAATTTACTAGTTAAGTACTTGAATTTTGTAATAATGTAAAAATATTTAATTTTGAATATGAAAATTATTAGTCAGCGATTTTAAAGTCAACTTTATTTGTTCTAAGTTGCTTGAACTCACCACTCAGCCAGCTGATGCAGCACGGAAGCATTTGGAAACTGTTATTTTAATTTATATTAATGCTACTAAGAACAGAACCTAATGATTCTGAAATGTTTTTTTTTTAATTGTTTAAATGTGGGTAAGAAAAACGAATACCCCTTATAAGAATTGAATCCAAATCATTAGTAAAATCCCAAATCAACTAGTTAATCTCAACAACCATAAGTTGGTCGACAGTAAAAACATTACTAGGCAGGATGAAGATGAAAGCCGCAAATGTTGGTGGAAAGTTTTTACTAGTCAACTTTTGATATTAGTGTTTTGTTAATAATAAACAGTAAAAAGTAACTATCAACTTCAAACTTTGTCCAACAAGGGACAGGGGTGGTCTACATATCTTATTTAATGACACCATTTTTAATTAATGAAATTTGAAGTGGCCACTTGGTACGGAGAGTTTTAAAATATTTCAAAATGTAAGTGACTATGTAATGAATTTTCCTTTAATTTACTTTTGTCTCCATGGCATAATTGAATGGTAAGGGGTGTGAATAAATCTTCCGACAAAGGAGGTTCGAATTCTGTGGGAGACAAATTTTTACTGAAATATTGTGAAGGTTTATCCTGTGATTTGAATCATGTTTGTTCTCTCCCATATGTGTCTGTCACTCGTGTACATCTCTCGATTTACAATTCTTCTAATTAAGGAACCTTATACAGGTGGAAAGTTTCTCATCTCTCCCTTATCAAAAAAATATTACATTTCTATCATATGCATTACATCTCTATCAGTTATGTGGATGTCACCGCAAGTCCTTGGAAATAATAAAAATTACTAATTCAAAGTTACAAAAAATTAAAAATTGTTTAATTATGAAATGAAAAAAAATATTATGTTAAGTTTTGACGTCTCATTCTTATCTAATTTTTTTTAAAAAAAATATTAATTAAAAAATTTGTAATTTTCATTTATTATAAAATAAAATTATTGTGATTAATGCCAGATCCAACATAATTTAATCAATCTTGCTTCTGACTACCATTCAAATAAGGTGATTACTAGTTGCCATAATTGTGTTAGCTGCATTGACCTTTTTTTTTTTTGCCTCTATCTATTTAGAATACATTTATTTTATATAATATCATAATTATATCTTATTTTTTGTTATTTTTACTTTAATAATTGAAATAATTATTTGCAATGTTTTAAATTTTACAACAATTTCATTTTATAATTAATGAAAATTCCAAAAAAAATTCCAAAAAAAATAGATGATAATGAGATGCACAAATTCAATATAATATTTTTTCATCTCATAATTAAATAATTTGTAATTTTTTGAAACTTCGAATTACATATTATTTCAATCGATAGTGGTATGACACACATCTGGCAGTGGTATGATACATATGATAGTGACACAATGTATATGACAATGGCGTTATTGCATTTTTCACGTACACCAAGTAAATCATAGTATTGTCAATTACGTTTTACACCATTTTAGAACTCTTCATATCAAGAGGACTACTTCGGATTTCATTGATAAAAATGGAGCCATTTATGTAAAAAGCTCTTGTTTAAAGGTCAATTTCTTTTCCTTAATCAAGCAAACAGAGTTGAGTGGTAAAGGTCAATCTATGAAAAATGGAAGCATGCAAAAAGAAAGGAGAAGAGAAAACCTAGACACTTTGCAACACTACTGATGTTTCACCTAAAGGATATCATTACATTGCATGTGAGTCCTTTGAAATATTGGTGATTCAATTGCCATATTGTACTATGAAGAGGAAATTACTTGTCACAAGTTGCCCATAAGGTCTAATCCAATATGAAATGCCACATATATATATATATATATATATATATATATATATATATATATAAAGGGATGGTTTTGCACGGTAGTGCATTTTATCCTGTTCATAGTTTATTCAACTTAAAAAATTGGTTTTAACTTAAATTGATTAGTCCGATTGTTAGTTCGGTTGTAAACATATTACCAAGTTAGTACGAGGGCAATTTCTTATTTTGAACTCAAATATTTTTTGAGATATGAGTTTGTTACAATGGTATGCATAATATAATTTATCTTTATTACATAGTTTATAATTTATATGTCTATGAGATAGATTTACCTTGTTATAAAGAAGAACAAAAGTTTCTATTTATTCGAAGCTCAAGCCCTACTAATTCAAATCCAAACTCTTCAGATCTGTTTTCTTTTTCTTTTTTTCTTTCAAGTTCCTATTGGCAAAGATTAGTAGTTTGTTTTCTCCTTGTGTAATTCTCAGGAAACAGGAAAAGAAAATAACTCATAATACTGTAACTCAATACTTGACTCTTTAATTTACTATAACACAACAAGGGTTTAATTAAGATGGTCAAGTTCAATTAAAAAGACCATCTGAGTACTTATTTATTTATCATTTCAAAAACCAGTTTTTTTTTTTGGGGGGGGGGGGAGGGAATTTTGTCATAGTCTTGGTTTAATCAATTTATATTTTCTTTTCCCTGTTAGGTCAATTTTAAAATAAATGAAATAAATTAGCCAAAAATTTGATTTTGGGTCGGTTAAAAGCATTTGCACGCCCCATCTTACATTGCTTTAGTCTAAATTCCAATATTGTTTTTCGGTTTTTGAATGATTAAGTCTATGTCTAGACAAAAGAAGCTATTGTTAGCACAACATGCCAAATATAGTTCTTCAGAACTCCCTTTTGGAATTCATTATCATTAAATTTTACATTTTTCCTTTGAAGTTAATCTACCATTACCATTGATTACCACCCTAGAACAACACTGACCGCTACATAGTATTTGTTAATGATTTCAAATGAAAAATAATTGCAAGAATTCTGCTTTTATACAACCCTGTTATCATTACTTAATCTGACTATTATTCTACATAGAGACAATTCTAATCATTTTCTGTAACCAAGTTTCAATTATAAGTACATTATTGTCTCTCTTTTAGCAGTTTAATTAATTGCTTCCCACCGATATCTTCACCACCTAAAGGGCTGCTATATTCATCTAGTTGGAAATGATATATTAAAAGAAATATTTAGTCTATCAATTTGATGAGATTAATGCATCAATTATTGCTTTTAACAATTTGATTTATGTAGTATTTCTTATATTAGAAGAGAAGGAAATTATTCTGCTCATAATCTAGTTATACTTGGTTTGTCATCTACTAATCCTATTGAGCGGTATAAGGATTATCCCTCTAATGTACTTTCAGCCGTTTTGGCTGATTCGTCTTCTTAAATGAATTTCCTTTGTTTTTTTTTAAAAAATAATAATAATAATATTGCTTTTAACATTTTGAAATTATAAATTGAATTAATTAGTTCGAAATTCCAGCTGCATGATGTTATGACATGAAGCATGCAACAGTATTAATTACCAGTGTGTGTGGGAATGTTAAGGTGGACCGATGGAGGTTTATGCGTGCAAATTCTCTAAGCATTACAGAACATTAATAATGCAATTCACTGGCGTTTTGGTCCAGTCAGAACCCCCTATGGAAATACTTCACTTTCCATTAGCCTTTCATGGTTGTTGCTTTACTTCAGAAAACATTTTACAAAATGTATGCCAACTATACTTGGTTGTTTTGTTGAATGTTGAGGGTGTCCATCTAGTTCCTGTTGTCTTTCTTAAGTACTTCTATATATATA
This sequence comes from Apocynum venetum, assembly GCA_019593545.1. Classification (NCBI taxonomy): domain Eukaryota; kingdom Viridiplantae; phylum Streptophyta; class Magnoliopsida; order Gentianales; family Apocynaceae; genus Apocynum; species Apocynum venetum. The sequence goes on from SRSM01000134.1 coordinate 2,397,540, forward strand.
TATATATATATAGAAGTGCATATGTAGTACTTTACTGTTAAAAAAATTCTAAATGACTTAAACATTAAAAATATTTCTTTTAAAGTCATGGGTAGTCAAAATAATCTCAATAACATGTTAAATTTGGTAACAAAAATAATCTCAATGGCTTTAAAAGATATGTTTTTAGTGTTTAAACTAATTATATTTATTTTTGAACAGTAAAATATTAAATATGTTAAAAAGTTTACTTATAAAAGTCAAATGACAATTTCGATGACTTTCCAACAACTTTCCATTAAAATTTGACCAATTTGACAATAATATTAAACATAAGGGATTAAAAAAGTTATAAAAATATAAGAGACTAAAGTGGCAGAAATATGTGCATAAGAGACAAAAACAAAAGTTAAAGAAAAATATAAGGGACTAAAGTGGCGAAAATGACAAACATAAGGGCATTCTCCCATTTATTTTTATTTTTTTTTAAAAAAATAATTAAGTTAAAAATATAATATTCAATGTGAAAGTTCTGTATATGAATGAAAAAGCTACCAATATTGTAGCACTTTTTACTAACAAAAAAATAAAGTAAAATAATGGTGGCATTAGTAATAAGGAGTAGGTTGCTCCCGTCATACTCGAAATGCCATCGGATTGGACAGCTGGTTTAATTTTAATTAATCACAGTATATATTAAAACTAATTAATATTAACGTTGAAAATATATTGGAAACAGTGTGACAACTCAGTTACTGGCAACTCCAACTGAAAAACTCTGTTAATGATTGATCGGTAATTGATACTCAATATAAAAATATATTAAAATATTAATACCCAACATGGCTGAGTAGGTCGTCCCCATCTATTTGATTTCCTAATTTTTATTAGGGTTGCTAAATGCAGCAAGGTCTTCCTAAGATGTCACAATGGTAGGGCTTCTTCCCCTTTCTCATTTTCATCCCGTACGTGTTTCTCTCTCTACTCTCTCTCTTCTTCTTTTTTTCCTTTTTTTTTTTTAATTTTAAAAAACTACTTTTTGTCAAACAAACATAATATCACACAATATAATAGATCCAATAAAGTGAAATAATAGGATAGGGGACAATTACAACCGATATTCTGCCAAAATGTGGTAAAAATTACTATCTTTTTTATTTGCTTGAAATCCCAAAACAAGTAGTGCTTAATAAAATAAAAAATTAAATATTTGGTCAATAATTTTTTAAAATTTTATCAATTCCCATAAATTTATCTCAATAAAAGCATGTAAAATCCCATAAAACCTCAATCTGTTTCTTGTCCAACTAAAGGGACCCCCTTAATCATACAACATAAGATGTAATTACGAATTCATTCTTTCTCATTTCAAATAAGAACTATGAACATTAGGAAAGATAAGGGAAGACTAACTAAACAAAGAGACTTAGATTTAGATTGAACTAAACAATAGCGGGTTAAAGAAATTTATATCATATCAAAATTTTAATTTTTTTCTAACTTAGTAAATATGTCTCACATATTTATATAAATAATATTTTTATTACTTTTAAATTAAAAACTCAACCTTAAACAAATTAATAAACAATTTATTAATTATATTTTATATTATTATCATACTATCAATTTTTTAACTTTACAAAAAATTCCTTTCAATTCCCAATAAAAAATTATTATCCAAATATAAAATTATATTATATTCAAAAACATAATAACAAAGTCTAAGTCAAATTCCAATCAAATACACAAAAAATTATCCCACCCTCGTGCAACCGGCTGGATCGGACCAATTCTTCGGAGGGCTGCTTGAAGGTGATTCAATACAGTTGACTGATCCTTTCCAATTGGAGGGAAGCCCCGTGTGCATCCGAATTGGTTGGATCCTTTTAATCCGGTCAAATTGAGTAAACTCGGTTTTTTTACAAAAAAAATTTATGTGTGAATAGTTGCAAACTCAATTGGAATATAATATTTCTTTAGCTTATTACATCCACCGATAGAAATCGTTACTTTTTTTTTTTGGGAAAAAGAATGATATATTATTTATAAAAGTACATAGATTATATTTTTCAACATACTAATGATGTCAAGTTTGTTGTTGCCACTAAACTTGAACACGTGATAACTCAATTGACCAATGAGATTGTTGAGAAAAATGTGGCAGTTCAAGGAGATTTGGTTGTCAAAGCTTGGGATGACCTGTTCTAGTTCTTGCACCCTACAGCTTGTCCTTTTCTTGATTCACCTTATTTTGATCCAGAATGCCTTCAAGATTGGAGTTCTCTTCTGGACTCGGATAACAGGATGAGAAGAACACCATCTGTATGTTCACCTGAACACACGACGCAAATCAACCTGCAAAATGCTTTGATTTCCTAGCTTTAGTTCCGCCTGAAAAAGGAGAAATCTAAAGCTTCATATGAATAGAACTTCCTTTCTGTGTATGGAGGTAAGAAACGGGATACATTAGTCGTACTATGCTTTGAGAAACCAATCTGGAGATGCAGAAACAGGCCCTTATTTAAAGTAGCATATAGAATTCCTGATCTTCCATCATGTAGTTCACAGAGACTACACCAATGCATGACTTTGCCTCCAGTATGGTGGTTTTTATGGCCATTGCTTTACCTTCAACATTTTATTGCTTGTTAATTCAAAAGAGAAAATGACGACTCTCCAGCAAGATTTGACTTTTAAAGGGGTAAGTACTCCACCTTAAGTTCAAAGATTGCCTGCCAAGACGTTTTAAGCAAGAGCCAAGAGAGATATTTCATTATGTATACACTGCTATAATGCTTTGTAGCTGCATTTCCATAACTTCAGGAGTTCGATTTTCCACTCGGACCTTAATGGACAAACTAAATAAGGAGCCCTTAATTCTATAACTGTTTATGTTCAAACCAATATGATGAACAATGTGCATATACAACTATATCTTAAGGCATATGTATATATCTGTGATACTCTTTAACTCATTCCTCATCTACAGAAAAATCAGGTTCTGTTGGTTTCTGCAATGAGCCAACAGCAGAAGAATCTGATACCGTGTGCTTGTGAAGACCTCGTCTACTGGCTGCTATTCTTGCTGCATAAAGAGCAAACCCTGAACCAGGTGATGGAACATCAGTGTCTGGTTGTTGATTTGGTGTTGTAGGTTCAGTAACTAGGCTCTCTAAAGCACGGAGCTCAGCTGCACTCTTGCGCTTTTTGTACCTGCGCCATGCTGCCTGTACGAAGCATGCAGCCCATGTTCGCCATTGGTGTGAGTAGAACCTGAACTTATGCCTGAGTTGCTTACTGTGTAATCGGCGAAACTGTGATGCAACAAATTTTAGGTCCTCTGCTCTGAGTGCAAATGCCTCTACTTCTGAAATTGCTTTGACTGTGCGCGTGGAAGATGGAAGGATGACACTTGGACGTGGATCAAGGGCCCATGTCAGCAGTTCCTCACCACAGAAATCACCAGAACCAATTCGACATGAATTGAAGAAGCCAGTACGGCCACCATTGGTAGTGAAAGAATCAAGGTTCCCTCGAATTATGAACAGCATTTCATTAACTGGATCACCTTCACGTACTAGACAAGTTCCTTGAGTGCATAAAGCAGGCTTAAGCCGCTCACATATTGCATCTAACATTCTCTCATCCATTTGATCAAACAGTGGCACCTGGTCACAAGGTTACAAAGATGCAACTGATTAATGAATAGACAACACTAATGGCTATAATACTAATTCATTTCCAGTAATCAAACTTTTATGAGGTGAGTTTCTTTAGATCTATGAAATTAGATCTTCTATTTAATGTCTGTTACAGGAGTGTAAGAAAGCACGATTGAACTCTATGTCAGTAATTTCTATTAGCATTACAGTGCATTGGCTCGAAGCAAGGTTGATATCACTAGATTGAAATGACGCATTTTTTCTCAACACCCCAGCAGAGTTTCTTCTGTTTCTTCTTTCCTCACCAAGAAAAGAAGCAACCTTCTTCAATTAACCTAAGATGGAGTCTTTCCACTTTTTTTTTCACAAATGAAAATTCACCAAGCAGACACCCTATTTTAGCAACAATGCTAGAAATAGAGCAATAGTAATTCAAGTAAACAGTGTGTCATGGTCATGACATGCATTCTGATTTTACCAGTTATGAATCTGACATTTTTCTCTTGCTCATACCGTTCCTAGTGTTTTATAAAATTGTCATAAAAGCCTGTCCTTCTAATGTTAATTTGCTTCGAGTTCCCATGTACTAAGGCAACTATGTGTAAACCAATCTGGGGTCTCACAAGTACCTTCAAATATCAGATAAGTATATATGCAATTTCTGTAAGATAATTCATTAATTAGCAAATTAATGCTAGGAACAGCAAACTTACCCGTCTAACGAGATCATAACACAGGTGCCGTTTGATATCTCTTCGAAGATCCAAGGGAAGTCCTTTAAGAACAGTTTCCTCATCAACTCCTCTTGTAGCAACCCATTTATATTGATCATACTTGCGAACAGACTGCCTCAATTCTTGAGGTAGCTGTCTGTGACGCATCCACTGTTCAGTATCAGTTCTCTTGATTCTCCACTCCTCTAATCTAACCGTGGTTGATTGGAGGTATGTCTGCACAATGGATGTATATTAGCATTTTCAAGTCATAGACACCAAAATAAAAGTACAGGTCTGAGAATTTCTTAAGTGAATGAACATGACCACCACTACCCCCCCCCCCACCTGAGACCAAACCCATAACAAAGAAAGGAAAAAGAGTATATAGTACAGGCATAAGGCTAGTAGGCAGGTACAACATGAAAAGGGAGGGGTAGAATGACATATAAAGAGAAAGCTTACTTGCATGTTGCCGATGAGCAAGGCAAAAAGGACAAGACCAAAAGTCGCCACAATGATGGCAAATATTATTTCTCCCACATAAGTGCTTGTAGCAAGATTTTGCCCAAGAGAACTGCAAATAACAGCAACGAACATTGAACAAAATCAATCAATTTTCATATTATTGTCTAAGCATTATGCTTGTATGGAAATGAATAATGTTCAATCGAAATAGCAATCTAGAAAATTGTGATACCTCAGGTTCTTCAATCCCCACCATAGACAATAGAAGTATTTGTTGAAGAATATTGCAGATGTAACATCAAATGTCACAGCATCACCATATATACCAAAGGGATATTGGTTACTATTTGGATCACATTGGGATGTGACATTGCTAGACTGGAACCAAACAATTCTATCTGAGTCCCTAACCTTCCGGCAATCGAAATATGCAGATTGACAAGAAGCATCCTGTCTGCAGACATGTCTCCAACATGCTTCCTGTCTTTCAATTGAAAGAAGATACCAGCAAGCTCCCAAAATCTGCATAGCAGAAAAACAGATAAAAGAAAATCAGTGAACCAATTCAAAGCTGATTTAATTATCTCCATAAATATATACAATAGCAATATTATACTTAGCTCTCTCAGGACCACTTGCTCAATTATTATCTGTTCATCTTTCTCATTTTGTTATGGCGAAGCCACAGCTTTTATAGCAACAATTGCCTCATCTTTCCCACCCTCTAGAAGAAGGCGATAGATGTTTAACATGTAGACTTGATTTAGTCAAGATACAATATGAAATCTGAGCCCTTTAAATTTATTTTCTTTTGCTTCAGCCAATGTTAATATTTCTCAATACCCTAGACTACCAATGCTTTGCCACTTTGATATGCAACAAAATTTTGGTATGGTGTGTACAGTAAATTCAAACTTGTTCCTTAAAAGAAGCTGTCAAGAAGTTTAGTAGATCAACAGTAAATTCGATCTTGTTCCTTAAAAAAAGTGGCGAAGAAGTTTAATTGATCAATTCTATGAAATAAATCCAATAATTTCAAAATATTTTACCAAATCAATGCAAAAAATATATCAGATGCTCCATTTTGTAATATATGGATCTGCCAATCCTTGTGAGCAAGCAAGCCTAGCACAGTTAGAACAAAGCAAGGATACTAAGAAGCAACGCATAATTGCAGAACCATAGAACATCTAGTATAATAAAAAAGACTAGTATTGAAAACTCTGCCAAGCCAAGTTTGCAATACATTTTGTAACTTACATGGCTTGCCAGCATAAAAAGCATCAAGTTATATGCAGCTCCTGCCCAAGCTGTTTCTGTCACCACTCCAGTAGCCTTGACAATTTGTGATGATAATGGAAATATGAGAATAAGTCTTGGAATGTACTGGAAAATGAGAATGAACCTAAGGACGTTCTTTGTGTTCGTCATAGTTGACCCGCTTAGAAAAGGGATGATTACCCAAATTAGCACCTGAAACACAATTAAATCTTAGATGGCTAGTCATTATCATTAAAGGCTAGAAAAAGAGTCTTGAACTAGACAAACCTGAGGAAGAGGCAGGGCAGCAATGACATCAATCCAGAATCCTTTGCGCAAATACCTCTCAGCTATCTTTGTTGAGTCTATAACAAGCTCTCCTCTCCCAAAAACACGAGAAGAAGGAGCAACATAAGCAGTACGAAAGCGAACAAAAATTTGAATCATGTAACAAATATCAGCTACTGATCTTGTAACTGTAAGGAAAACTTCAAGTGTCATTCCAATATTGATGCAGGCATCATCTTCAACCACAGGCAAGTAGAAGAATAAAGGGTCCACAAACAAAGAAATTAAACAAGCCACTAAGAATATCTTATTCCATCTACGAATCGTAGGTCCTCGAGGATCTAATATCTTTTTCTTTACTCTCTCATAGTCTTCTGAGAATACTCTGGACAATACTTTAGCTTTTAAGGACCTTCCGGTGCTCTCATTCTCCCTCTCAGCCTTCCTAGAGTTTGGCTCTGGTAATAGTGTTCCATCAATCCTGTATTTGACCTTAATCCCACCATCTCCATTGCTAGTTGAGTACCTTGCTAATTCAACATCCTCCGGGAACCTGGAAATTATTATTCAGAAGTCAGAATACGAACTAATTGATCAGAACTATCTACATTGAGCTTCAAACAAATCATAGCCCTGAAGACATCAATAAATGAAAAAGAAGGCATACAGAAAGCAAACTATCTCATTCAACTAAAAAACTTAGAAGATATGAATAAAGTAGAAACTACCTTACAGATTTTGAAGTACTGTAAGCCATGGTGCTTGATCAACAAATGTTGCCGTGCCAAAGTTACATATATGGATCTGTGGAGCATCAAAACCAAGAGGTCATGAATACCAACCAATGAATCAACAGAAAATGATTGTTCATAATTTCCCAGCCACCAAACAAAAGAAACCCAGCTGTGGTTTTCTTCAACAGAGATCATGTGAAGCTATGAAAAGCTACATTCAACTTGTGCTTAGAGTAATAAGAGATCAATATCATTTTCTTTTCAAGAAAAAATAAATAACTGTTAAAAAAGTAAGAAAGATCCGTTCCTCTTTATTAGACTAAAGCTCAGTCAAACTTGGACCGATTCTTTGAATTTCCTATGTTTTCTACATATTCTTAAACAATTTTAAGAAAAGCATTAGATTCCAAGTCCAGTTGAACCAAGAACAAGTAAAAAAACTCCTGAATCACAATTCACATCCATTAACTAAAAGTTGATGCATAGTTCACCTTTCTGCCCAAATTTCAACGCTGACTCTGTTTATTCTTAGAAAGAAATCAAGAAAATAACCAATTCTACAGCTGTTACACAATAAACAACTAGTTGGCAGGCTTTCACATGAACCACATCATACCCTGATCTCTTTTCCACCTTGCATACCCAGAAAGCATCAAATAACCTCCATACTCCACTCCCCCCAACCCATAAAGAAAATCCAGAAGAAAGGCAAAATCAGAGATAAACCGTGACTGTTACATATCAACAACCGAGAAAAATTACAGTTACATCTTCACATATATATAAAGTGGCAGTAAAACCAAGAAAAAAAGAAGGTTCTTTAAAGAATGAGGTCGGTTCCAAATCTAACAAAAGATTAATATTGAAAAAAATAATAATAATACCAGCATGTTCTTGGAAGAACGTAGTAATTCAGAGTCAAAAACCGATCTTTTTCCATGCTTTCTCTTGACTGTATAACTAAATTTATTCCTCAAAGAAGAGGCTAAGGTATCAGTTTCAGATAGGAAATGGGTTTTATATGTGGAGACTGTTTTGGAAGGTTTAAGGAATTGCTTTGCTGCCCAAAACGCAAATGAACCAAGAATGGTGGAGTGAAAGAAGAAAAAAATGTGGGGAAGTACAATACCGCCGTGTTTGGAACTCTGAATCATGCATTTCTTAAAATAAATGATAGTAACAGAAATAAGTTGTGGAGAAAATTTTTAATATTTCCTTTTCTTCTTTAAATTAAATAAGAAAGCCTTAGAATAATGACAAAAAAATAATAATAATGAAAAGAATTGATAATTTCAAGAGGATTAGTGCTTTCCTTAGTTCTAAATGAGTCTCCCTTTAGAATTTTTTTCACATAAGTTAATGGAATAATTAATTTGTCTCGCTATACTCTAAAAATGCTTTATTTTCTATTATTTAATCAAATTTAATCCTTGTATATTTATTTCGTTATCAATCTCTCTAGGTAAATAGAATAAAATAAGAATAATTTTTTTTTTTTAACAAGAGAACTTAGATAGTTTAAAGTGGAGTAATGAATAGGATAGAATGGTAGGGGAAAAAATTAAGTGACAAATATTTTTCGATAAAAAATGTAAGAAATGGTTTCTTCATCCAAAACATCTATTTTTGACTTTATATAAGAATTAAAATGGGATTTTCAATCTAAAGAAAGTTAGTATGATATAGTTATTATCAATATAGTTAATAACAAGAAAAACTTTATTTGATATAAATAAAGTTGCAAAGTTATTCTAGTTATTCTAATTATTAATGTAATTAATAGTAGAATCATATTAGTTAATGAAATAAAATTTTAGAGTTTGTTAGTAAAAATTTTAATGAAAAATATGTTATTTTAAAAAATTGTATACTTTTTAATTACAAGCATTTCAAAATATAAATAAATATTTAATTTTGGATGTAAGAATTAACACTTATTTAGCATCGAAGACATTATCATTATTATCTAATTATATGTGATGAATTTTTGAGTTTTCTTCGATTCGACTTTTTTTTTTCAATCATTGAAATTTGAAAATATAAAAATTTAAACAAAATTTATGCTGTTGATTCCTTTGAAAAAGTTAATGCATATAAGTAAAATGCAATTCTTTCTACTTCTTTTCAAGCGTTACCTTATACCCCCGCCCCTCTTTTTTTTGGAAGAAACCTTTTGCCCTTTTGTTTAGTTTAGCTGTTTCCCTCCTTTTAAAAATTTCAAAGAATATAAAAACTTTTTTCTTTCTAATAACCATAAATAAAATGTAATTATATATTCTCCTATTCTTGCTGCAAGTAAGATGTATGGAGTTAGGAAGAAAGACAAAATATGAAGCCTGTGAATGAGTCCAAATTAGAGATTTCATCTATATTTGGATTGTTCTCAAAATCAATTTATCAATTCTCTATAAAAACATATTTCAAAATAATTTTTTCTAATTTTACATATGTGCTTCATTCAATCACATAAATAATATTTTTTATTACTTTTTAATTAAAATTACGATATCAAATAATTTCGTAATTATATTTTATAATATTTTCAATTATATAAGACTCAAAACATATTAATCATTTTTTAATTTTTAATAAATTTTATTTTTATTCAGATCTAACTTCATTTCAAAATAAAATAAAAAATTCAAAACTTAATCAAAATATACCTTCTTCTTTTTTTTCTTTGGGCCGGTAAGGGAAAAGGCGCGGTCATCAACTTGCTTTGTTTACATTAAAAATTTTGTCAAGTATTTGCCCTAATTATTGTTTGTAACGATCCGAGGAGTTGACAAATTTATTGGTATTTTATTTATCCTCAATAATAAATTAAAAGCATCTCCATATCCCACGGGCGACTTCCTCTTGTACTCTTTCTGACTCTTTTCCCCCTATTTTATCCCCCAAATTCATCTTTATGATTATTGACCAAAACCACAAAGAACAATAGGTATATAATATTTTAGACCAGAAATCCAAATGGGGTAACACTGTAACATTGTATGGGTTAAGGTTGTCATGCAACATGATTATTTTAATCACCATTAAGGAAAATGAAGTATAAAAAAGACTATCAAAAGTAACTTTTTTTAAAATAAAAAAAATACTTATCAAATTTCTTGCATACTTTAGTTTGAATCATTATGAAGTACAGAATAGATAATGGAAATAAATTTTAGGATAAATTTCACTAAACTCCCTCATATTTTATCTAAAAACACTAAACTCCCATCATCTTATAATTGAATCAATATGTCCCTTAATATATTCAATTTTATCAAAATAGTATAATTAGTAGATTTAATTTGATTAAGTCCCTTAAACTTTCCATGGAAGACAAACTTCCCCTCAATCTTTCAATTGTCTCTATATGCCCCCTTCATATTTTAAATTATTTTAGTTAAGTATCATTTTTTTATCAATTAATCTTTTATTTTTTATTAACTCTCATAAATTAAGATAAAATCTTACTAAAAAAGAAAAAATTATGAATTTTTTTATGTGTTTAAACATGCGAAAATATTTGTTTTTGGATTTAATACATTATAAAATTTAAAACAGTTGAGAAAAGAATTTTTTTTTTAATTTTTTTCTACTATTTTTAATTTTCTAATGCATTTAATCAAGATTTTTTTCTTCACATGTTCAAACAAATAAAAAAGTTCATAGAATTTTTTATTTTTTAGAAATGTTATATTTTAATTTATGAAAGTTAATAAAAAAATAAAATGTTAATTGAAAAAAATTTATAATAAAAATTATATTTAACTAAAATAATTGAAAAGATAAATGGGGCATATTGAGACAATTGAAAGATTGAGGGAAGTTTGTTTTTCATGAGAAGTTTAAGGGGTTTAATGATAAAAGTAAATAGATTAAGGGAACATATTGCTACAATTAGAAGATGAAGGAGTTTAGTGTTTTTGGATAAAAGATGGAAGGGTTTAGTGAATTATCCTAAATTTTATTCAATAAAAAATGAAGTCCTTCACACAAATTCTTTTTTCATTTTCTTGAGGTCTTTGAATAAAAATTTTAGACAAATAAAAAAAAAATTTGTGAATCGTGAGAACTTTTAAACTAGTTCTTGAATGGAGAATAGATTATCTTTCTCACATTTCCAAAACTTATCATAAGATCATGGAGTCAGCAGCAGATACATATGGCATGTTATCACGTTAGTTCTAATGGGAAAACGACCATGAATTCCTTTTCAAAATTTTTAATTATTTCAAATATATTAATCTATAATATAAATTCATCTGGTGCAATCATCATAAGTATGACATGGACTAAAGTTCGAAGAAGATTTTCTTCTTCTTTTTTTTGCCTTTAAATTTTGCTCCGGATGTCCGTGCTCAAGTGAAGTGCTTGATTGGTGGTATTTCGGAGAAAAAAAATGAAAAATTGCCTCAAATTGTCTATAATTTATGAGGAATTACCTAATATTGTTCTTTTTTTTTATCGACTTCTTTTGACCATAATCTAGGAGCAATTATCTAATGTTATTATTTCTTCTAAAATTTGATGGAATTATTTTTTTAAGGGCAAATATAAAAAATGACAATATTGAGCAATATTTGAAAAATTATGGACAAAAAAAATCGAAAAAATGGAGACGAAAACAGATAAAAATTCAAAGAATAAGAACTAAAATGAAAAATTATCCTAAAATTTATTTCTCTTTTGTAAATTTTTTGATTTAATACAAATGCAAATTACCAATTATTTCAATTTACTAAGATTGTTAGTTGTGTGATTTATTATGTGTAAGGAAAAATGAATTTATTAAATTCAGAATATTATTTTTTATATTTTATTAAAAAATATTATTTTAAATAACTTTAAGTGAACACAAAAAATAAGGATTAATTATTATTTTATTAATTAGTCAATAATACAAGAATAAACTCTCTTAAATATTATAATAAAATCAACAATCTATCATTAAATTAAAGTCAATCATAATTTATATTGAAATAAAAAAATTTCCTATTTGTTTTCATGGACGTTATATTCAAATTCAATAAACTTAAATCGTTCAAGAAGTTGCTAAACTTATAATTCAATAAACTAATTATTCATTTATCTATTTATAATATTTTCATCATTGCTTCATTTATTTTACTTATTATCAAGTTATATATGAAATTTTGTAAAAATAATTTAACAAATCAATATCCCAAAATGATAAAATGAACAAATAAATAAATTTTAGAATAATTTTCCATTTTAATAATTTTTCTTTGAACTTTTATTCATTCTCGTCCCTAATTTTTATCGATTTTTTTAGTCCTTAATCTTTCAAATGTTGCTCAATGCTATTCTTTTTCAATTTTGCCCTTAAAAAAATGATTCTATCGAATTTTAGCCGAAGGAATGACGATGGGTAAGATGATAAAAAATAACAGAGATCACATTAGCTAATTGATGATAGGTTAGGGAGAGCTCAGACAATTTTCCAAAAAAGATTAAAGGTACAATTTTAAGGTGGTCAGCATGGAATTCTATCGGCCGTCCAAGAAGAATAACGTGGTTGAACGCTTCTCTATGTTTTGTTGTTCTTTCATTTTTCTTTTATGTGTCAATGTCAGACGCTTTCTTCACTTGAGTTAATATAGAAAGTCATACAAATTTTTTACTTAAAATTTTTTTACATTATCTTTATTATAAATATAGTTAAGAGAATATCAATCTCTTAAATTGTTGAAGTTATTAATAAAATTTTAATGAAAGGTATGTTTTTTTTTTAAAGAAATGAAATATTCAATTCTAAATATTCAAAACATAGAAACATAAACATTTAACTTTTGACAAAAGAAGTAATAATTTTCATATGTTGATACTTTCCAAACTTTAATTATTTTTTGTAGCTTATAAAACTTTTAAAATAAAACAGTAAAATTAATTTTTCTTATTTTTGTAGAAGTAATGTTTTAAGAAATGTTCTTATAGGGAATTAAAAAATTATTTTGTAATTCTTGTTTAAATATATAACCATTAATTTTGCAAAGAAACAATTATTTTAAAATAAGAAAAGGACAAAAATATGATAATTATTACAATACGAAGGTTGGTTATTTCTTGTAACATGAAAAATTAGGGTCCATTCAAACCAAGAAGTAACCTACCTCTCACATCATTGCCTAACAAAATAGTAGTAGTACTTATTTGTTGAATCATCTTTATTTCATCTAGCAATGAGCAATCTTCCTTCAAGTACCTCCTTGTACAATACTCGCACATATAAGATTTCCTTAATTAGATAGCTTTGGATAACTTGGATAAGGATTAGGGCTTTTGGTAACCTATCCGTGTTGGTTTTTTTTTTTATCAATATTAATATACATAATCCCTCTTTAGATAAAAAAAAAAAAAACTTAAGATTTCTTCTGAATTTGACCCTAATGTTAGCCAATGAAAAGGAAAGAGAGGAGACTAACATAGTCATCTTGAGACCATTTTATAAAATTATTCTCTTCGTGAAATATTTAATTTGATTTGTAAATTAAGATAATTTTGTTACTTTATTCGTAAAAATACAAAATACGTATTTTATAATGACTAGTTATGATCGAAATGGTTCAAAATTCATAACTCAAATTTGATAAGCGACATTCCTGAATGTCCTCTTTTGATCCATAAACAAGGTGTCTATAAACAAATTGATAAGTGTTGAATTATCATGTGTTATGTCTCTATATAGAGATAAAATCATTAGGGCTTCAATAGCATTGAATTCCAGAAGATGTATTTGTCAATCTCAAGGGGACCAGATCTTTTAGTATTAGGTCTTGAGTCTTGACCATCTCTTCCACGGTCCCATCTCTACGTTTTTTTTTTTTTGGTTTTTTTGATAAAACCCATTTCTATTTGGCGGTGGTTTTTCCTCTGCAATTCTTCAGGAGAACCAATGCCCTTTGTGTCTATACAACTGCCGGCACCGAAAAACAAAGAAAGTTATATTTTCTCGTATCTCAAAATATAAGATATTTTAGGTATTTTATACTTATTAATGAGAAATTTTAATTTACTAAAATATCATAATTTATTATTTCATACTCTTTCTTAAAAATTTGAAATTAAAACATGTATATTCTCTTTCTTCATTTAAAAATATGAATAATTTTGAAAAAATATATAAAATAATTCTTAAAAGTCTAAAAATATTTTATATTTTGAGATCGAGTAAGTATATAATATAATTTCAGGACTTTTTTTCCTTTTTTTTTTGCATTTCTTTTCTCTCGATGAATTAATTAGGAAAATAAAATATTGATTAGATTGGATAAAAGCGTTTATGTTTATAGAATGCCATAATTTCAAATTAGATTTAAACTCAAAATTCTTGTAACATCCACTTACTATTTTTTTACCGAATAATTATGGAGCCCATATCTGTTCATAGGATTTTTTTTTTAAAAAAAAAAACTAGAAATTTGAAATTTTAGTTGGCTCATGTTAGAAAAAGTCGGCAAGATTTAGAGTCCAAAAAATGGATATATTTAATCATCTGTTGGCCCTACCCCACTGTACAAGATGGACATTGTAGAAATTTTGGAGCACAATTGTTGCACCCCCCGGTAGGGAAATTGAAAAAAAAAATTCTTTACTCTGATTAATAATATTTATTATTATGAAGACTGCAATTTAGGAAGCAAAACCATAGTGTCGTAATTTAAAGATTATTCGTTATGCTGAAGCAAAAGAGGATAACTTAGGTTCTGTATGGAATCTTATTAACTAATGGACGGATAAAATATTCTTTTAGTACTGTTTATGAATCTTGTATTTTAAAATGTGTATTTTATTAAATAATAATAATAATATGCTATTCGCACGATACAATTCTTCATTTATGTAATTAATCAAATTTCTTAAAAATATATATAAACTCCTGCTATCTAGTAACTTCATTTTGGTGTCATTTTAATTTTATATAGGATTAGATTTTGAGGATAGATAGTTTACATTTATTTTTGTAGCATTAAGAAATCGTAGGAGATATTTAAGATAATGAAACAAACAAGATATCTAGAAAAGCTTAGTGAAGGAAATATTACTCTAAATGTACTTTCATTAATAATTGAATATTTACATTTTTAATTTAAAAATTTTAAATATAAATATACACTTTTTTAAAATAAATATATTTTCATTTAAAGGCGCACAACTAATTTTCTAATTTAAGGAATAATTTTTAACTACTAATACATATAGTTCCACCATTATAAAAAAGTTAGAACAATGTAATTATTTAGTTATAATCAAATAATCACCTTAAATTTTATATCAAAATAGAAGTCAACGTTCAATTCTATATGGAAAGATTATAAAATCAATTAATAGAAAGAAAAAATTGGTTGCAACATCACACCCCAACTAGTAAAATGGGATCAAATTGCTTTAATCACTGACAGCACTCTTTTGTCATCTTGAAAATGCTATACAATGCATCAAAAAGAGATAGATTACTTTATTATGTAGTTTTACAAAGTTATCATGTTTTACCTAAAAAGAAAAAAAGAGAGAAGAAAGATGATGATGACTTAGTACAAATATTGTACAAATTTGACTATGAAACAAACTTGATAATAATTCAGTAGTAAAAAGCAATCCAACCAGACACCATATTCTTTGTCAATGAACCATTGGAATTCTACCGACGAATTTGACGACAAAAGTGAGTGCTAGAATTTTATTTCCATGCCAAGACATTTTTTTTATTAAAAAAAAATATTAATAATATAATTTGAATCATGATCTTTAGATATACAATTGAAATTATTTACATAATAATGAATTTTTCATTTTATTGAAAAGTTAGATATTAGACTATAAACCAATAAAAATGACTTCCTCAAAGGAGTTATATGATTCCCTTTCGTTTTTAGTAAATTCCCAAAAGTTATTACTCTATTCAAATTTCAATGTTTATGTACTCTATAAATATGGTGTCCTATTACTCTTATTATTAATGTAACTATTAATAAATCACTTGTGTTCACAGAATATAAATCTCTTATCAGAATTTTTTTTCTTTCAAATTTTAAATGAAAATTAAAGTTTTCCATTCCTAAATAGAATTGTAGGATCTTAAATATTTTAGTATATGGTATCATCTCTTACAGCACTGAAATCTTTCCATGTGTACATTTAACTCCTTACAATTTCTTTTATTAAACAAGTAAATCTCTAATATTCAATAACAGTGAAGATATAAAATAAAGCAATAGTAAACATATAGAATGATATACTATAATAGAAAATTCGAAGTAGAAGTCTTAAGTTATTCCGTATTTCCTTCCAAAGACCAAAGTTGAATAATAATTTCTCCTTTCTTTCCCATTCTCTTTAAATGCCTATTCACTAAGGTATAGCTGTCTTAACACTTTACACACATTGCAGTTTGGATTGAGCTGGCATGCAATTTCCTTCCAGCCATAACACTTGATTCCAGATCTCATTCAAAACCCATTAAGAAAATATGTAAACCATAATATATGACTTTGTCAACCATAAAAGAGGGAGGAGGGGAGGGACATAATATATGACTTTGTAAAACCTAAGAGAGGGAGGAGGTGAGGGACACGACTTTGATGCACTATACTATCACTAGGATATAAGTAAATCATTGAAATAGTGAAATGAAGAAATTGGACAGATTATGGAGGATGTCAGAACTGATAATGATCATATCTCAGAATCTTTAAGGTCAAAAAACACCAATCACCCAGGCTGGTAATCACTTGGTTTGGAACTTTAACATGACCATGGCAATTGGACCCATGACAAATTGTAAGGTAAAAAAACAGAACAAGGGCAAGGAGATCAATCAAAGCTGCAAAATGCCCTGTTATGAATAGATAGATAATAATGGAATCTGAGTGCTTTATACAATTCCCTTAAATGATAGTAAATTTTGCAATGGTAGATATCTAAGTGCGTCATTTGATGTAGAAAATCCCTAAATTAAGAGAGGAAAAAGGGGAAAAAAACATACAGAAGATACAAGCATCAGTATAAGAATGGAATTCTTTGCAAAAATTCAGGTTAATCCCCGATCAAAATTTTCAAAACATCAGAAGATTTAGAGGCCTAAGGACAAAATCCTATCTGCTAAGAGACAGGTGTTACTATTCCTCTCACTGTGAGCCAGATACAGCTTCTTTCAAACACGATCTCATGACCTTCCCGAGCTTTTTACAAGCATCAAGGCACAGCTGTGTTGCCTGCACAAAAATGATAATATTCCTCAACCTCACTGGAAAATAATGTCTTGATCTGATAGACTTAATGTTCTAAATAAATAATGATTCTTAGACGAATGCCTATTGGCACTTCTATCTATAGATACTCTACAAAGAGTACATCAATCAATCCAAATGCAAATGTAGAATGACAAGTGCAAAAATAGAAGGCTTCAGCATTCACTCCAAGGCTGAAGAATGAATGGAACAGAGGATACAAAAATAATTCTATACAGATTACCTCATTAATCTGTGGTGTTGACCATTCTCCAGTGAGAGTCAGCTGCGTAACCCCATCACGAGAAGGCATGCAAGCAATCATAAAGCTCCCATCTTGGTTGCTCTCTTCTTCTGGCACGGGATCAATAACAAGGTTCTTCCCAATGCAGCACTGTCAAGAAGAGAAAATGCTAATTGAGTAATTAGACCAGAAGTCCTGAGGTCTCATGTTAAATAACACCACACTAAGGAAAATCCAGTTATAAAAAAAATAAATTATCCTACATTAAACAAACAGAACAACACAAATACAGAGAAAGAAATGCTTGTATCTTGATGCATACCACAGAAACAGAAGCGACCAAATCATATAGCATTATTCCAGCATCTGCAAGAGCTAGACTAGCACAAGAAATAATTACAGGAAGATCACCTGCCAAATAGCATCATTAGAACAAAGGGCTGATGCAAATACTATTATATTACATCATATCACATTAAAAACTTCTAGTGAATTCACTATATCGCTGTATAAACTAAGATCAAGACCAATACTCTGGTAAGATAAACTAGCTTGCAACACTAATCTGAAATTAAGCATAGGTGAAGAAACAATGAAATGTACAGCTTCAGCTCTGATTAAAGTCAAAGTTCTCAGCTATCAAGGTATAACCAATTGGCATGACATATCAACAGTATTACTAATCTAAATCTAAAATAAAAACTTACTGCCACCAGATTCCAACACCAAAGCAAAAACATCTACAGTAGTTTTTGGGAACGATTCCAGAATTATAGCACCCTCCAGAGCTTTGTGTAGCATTGAGGAAAGATCTTTATTGTCACCTCCCTAAAAATAGGCAGCAAAGGCAAAATTTTGACAATTAAGAAAATTAAAAATGAAATAACAACAGATTACAATGTCAAATGCATGCTAGAGTATACCTGCCCCCGAATTGGGGTGGCAAACGTTGTATAACTGACATTACAATTCAACCGCCCTACATCACTGTACATCATTGCTTTCTTACTCTCCCTTGGCCCGAATCTACAGAAAGACCAGAATAACTCAGTCATAATATGCTCCAGATAAACCAATTTCAAGAGGGCGATGCAGCATAACAATAAAACAGATGGACACTATTAGCATATCCATGTGCAGATAAAAACTTCCTGAAGTTCATATTAATGTAGAATGTCTCTCTGACTCTCCAATATGGTGATCTATTTTATTTGGGCATACATTTCTTTACCTTAAACATTTTATGATCCATTTATTTCAGAAGAAGCCTAATTCAAAGTTCCCAAAAGTGTGAATTGTCAATTGACCACAATACTGAGAATGATGAGGGAAGAAAAGGATAAAAAAGCATGCAGAGGGCTTTTCCCTTTTTCTTTGTCCTTTTTTTTTCTGGGGGGGGGGAGGAGGGGATGAAAGGGAGTCTCCCTCTTGAAGGAAGAGCAGTAAAATTAAATATTTAAACAGGAATTGAAAAACCTGCCCAAGGTGCATGCTTTTTATTTTCACTGATAAAGAAGGAAAGAAAGGAGGAGGAAAAACAATGACAGATGCATCTTCATTCCAAATGAAGATCTACCACATTCACCTTTCCTTTTCCCTTTTCTTCCTCCAGAACAATGAAAATTCTAAAACAAATGAAACAGGATCTCCAATGTGAACAATCAAGACATAATCCAGCTGCTTCTTCCAAGCATGGTTAACAAAGAACACTTTTCTTTGGTTTAATTACAAAGTTATTGCACAGTATAGAACAAGATATGAGACAAGTGCTCTTATCTGCTATTCCAAGAGTAAAATCAATCAGCTAGAGCTACTCATCAAATAATCCAAAGAGGAAACGCCATTTGTTGAAATATGTGCACATTAATTTTAAGGTTAAGAATCTTCAGTTGGATTTCCATCAGGCAACCATTCATACAAAAGAATCATATACTCACACTGAAACAATAACCTTGGTACAACCAAACTCCGCATAAGCAGATCCTGAGGCAGAATTCACTGCAGCAGTCCTTAGAACTGGAAGCCAAGACCAAATTGTAGTTTCATAAGTTAGTACAAGAACCAATGAGAGAAGCATATAAACAAAGATACCAACATCTTTGGGTGCATAATAATAGCAAAAGATTTGCATGCAGATGCATAAAGAGAGAAATATAGAAAATAGTACATGAGACAGACTGCAGTATTGTTCATGGTATGGCAACACTAAATCGATGTGACTGCAGGACAGAGAAGCTCATAACCCAAAGTATAAAGATCCCTGAATAGAATCCTACAAGGTGGGCTAATTTTAAATCCCAGCATTTGTCTCAGCACTCAGCTTCCTATGACACTGAGATCCAAGAGACATAATAATTGATAAAATCCTACAAGATGAGTTATTTTTAAATCTCAGCATTTGTCTCAGCACTCAGCCTTCTATTAAATGAGAATAAGATCCAAGAGACTTAACCAATCATGTATAAAACTACAAATTGACAATAATTTAGGCCAATCTAGGCACACAATTATCTGTAGGAGAAAATAGTGAAAATTTAGCACTGTAGGAGAAAATAGTGAAAATTTAGCACAATCAATAACAATTGAATAATCACAAAGCACTCAACCCCTTACAAATCCATGGTGAAGTTACACAACCAAGCACACATAATTTTTTCTGCCAGAAATACAAATTCCTCCAAAAATGCTTGGATTTATCTAATCTAACCAACCAGGCAACCAGATGCTTTGACTCGCATTGAATGCTGGCCCACTTGTTGAAGATAAAAGTACATCGAACCCCTATGCAGTTTCGCATAGAGACGAAATGCACCTTGCAATGTAAGCCTATTATAGAAGATGTCTTAACTCTTAACTTTTAAAGGGGAAATACAGGAAGCGAAACCCAATTCTTTAACATAGCACTTAATACTAAAATAAAGTGTCAATAGTATTTTGATGTTATGTTTCGAAGGAAATAGAAAGTTTCAGATTGGCACAGAAGATAACAAGATGAACAGTAACAGAAATCCCAAAATAAAGGAACTAAGAGGACCATGTCACCAAACTGAAGCAAGGGCATGGTTGCCTTTGGGCAAAAGCAATGTGGCCATAGTCCCAACATAGCACATAGGAATGCAAGTCCAGAATTTTAAGTTCCTCTAGTAGTTTCTGGCACAGATAGGTTTCCTCTGGGCCAGTTATGCTGCCCTGCATATGGAACTAAATAACATTCTAACCACTGTATATTAACTTTTTTCCAATCTATGACAAAGTACAAGCACTAGGAAATGACAGGCTTGCAAGGACAGAATATGCAAAGAATTAAGAGAAAGCAAACCAAGTTTGTAACTTTATCATTGTTGCTCCAGATAGGAATATTTTAATTTCCTTAGCAACCAGAAGCAGATTTTATAGATTGATTAACTCCAGGACTTCACAAGGAAAGTTGCTAAGGTGACACATAACACAAGGATAAAGCTATCTATTCCACCATGTGAAATAAATATCATTGACATGTTAAATAGAAGAATAAATGATAATATGAGCCAACCTCATGGAATCGACTTCCAAGTTAACAAATCACCACATTTCTTTCCTCTTGATCTGGGCCGCCAAGAGAAAGATCTCCTTTTTAAGTCCTCTTACAACTAAGAAACTTCTAAGTTAGATCTAGCATGTGGAAAAAATCTTCAGGACACTCATCCTGAACACCCATAAGTATGACACTTATGCAATCACCTTAGAAGAAAAATGTGGTCTAGAATCAAACTCTCTGGACTAGTCATGCGGCTGCAGCCATGCTTTCATAGCATGAACCAATGACAAGTAATGCTTCAAATATTACCCCATAAGCTTTATTAGAGCTGGAGTTAATTTATATTCTCCATTCAGTTACAAAAGAAACTAAGAATAATGCACTCTGGCTAGTAACTTGTTCTTGTTTTCTATTATTCATAATGCGATTACCAACAATCATGATCATACAAGTACATTTTACACGAGCAAAATAATACGAAAACTAATTTCAAATTTCAGCCTTTCTTAGACGAAATGCGCTGGGAACAATGGATAACAAGCTTCCTTAGTCTATTAACTCTTTTACACAAAATGATTCCAGAATAAAACTTCTCAGGAAGCAAATAAATAATGGATAAAAAAAAACCAAATAGCCAAGATCGTCCAATTAAGCAACTGGTCAGGGCATAAGAAACGAAAGTAAAGGTGATGAGTAACAAATTACCGGGAGGATCACTCTTAAAAACCAAACAATCCTACTGAAAATACATACATTGGTGCATATGCAAGTCAGGAATAATGTTTGCATACATGCAGGCCTACACTGGTGGAAGCCACGGCCATCAGGTCTAATCCAATCGGCGTCAGCCAAAATGGAGGGTTTCTTCTTTCCCTTCTTCGTCGTGAACGATGGCGTGTATGTCGCCGGAGTCGCTCCTACTTTTCCGGCCATCTCTCTATTTCTCTTACTTTGAAGTAAAAATTTACACTCAACCCCGAAAACAGAAAAAGAACAGATAAAAAAGGAAAGAATCTATCTATACAGAATAAAGGGGGGAGAAGAAGAGCACAATAGGGTACTGAAAACTTTGGCAGAGAAGACAAACAGCTCCGGCATCCGGCAGCTCCTGGTTTTTTCGGTGTGCCTGTGGAACGAAGGTGTTTCTTAAGCTTGCAAAGGAAAAGCGGTACGATCTAATTTTACTCGCATTAAGTCTCCTGGCCCATGGGCTTAATCAAAATGGACTCTTATCTTGGGCATTTACGCATTTACATTTCTATTTGTTAATACATTTAGTGAAAAAAGTTGTGGCAGTAGAATATGAATTTCTTAAATTAAATAAATTATTTGTGAAATTTAGATAATAAATATATTTATTTTTAAAAAATAAATATTATAAATGTGAACATTTCAAAGACAAAGGAAGTATTTTTTTAAGAGAAAACTGAAACGTTTCGGATATTGCATGAATAAAACAAGAACCTCTTTAGGTATTTATACTTATCACACTGCCAACTTGGGTCGAGTATTCTCTTTGCAAATATGGTGAGCTCATATCTAGCATTTTTCTAATTTTCATTTTTTGTATAATAATAGAGAAAGATGGGAATCAAACTCATCAAGTTATACTTTTAACGGGTTGAGTTATCACATTATTAATTAATTTTTGTCGTCGAGAATTTGGAATTTTAGGATTTATAACATTTATCGCGACGTACTTTTTAAGGAAAAAACATTTTCAATTTTAGTGATATTCTTTCTTTTTCTCTGAGAAATATTTTAATTTCTATCTTGATTTACATCTACGGAAAATTTCTCTATTTAGTTACATCTACGGAAAATTTCTCTATTTAGTCCATATATATATATATATATATAATCATTTTGATGCTCAATGATTATTTTGAACTTTTTTTCTAATATTTTTAAAATTATTTTAATTTTTTTATTCATGATTTTTTCCATGTGAATTATTAAAATTTTAAAAAAATTTCGTTACAAATTTCCCATTGGGTATATTTGGATTGAGTTTTGAAAGTATTTTTTGTTTTGTTTTGAAATGAAATTATGTTTGGATAATAAATTTTTTTAAGAGGAATTGAAAGTTAATTGATATGTTTTGAATCTCACATTATTGATAATATTATAAAATGTATAAAATATAATTAATAAAATGCTTGATATTGTAATTATAATTAAAAAATAATAAAAATATATTATTTATGTGATTAAGTGAAACTCATATGTATGATTAGAAAAAAGTGTTTTAAAATATATTTTTATACGAAATTGGAAAATTTATTTTAAAATCCAGTCCAAATATAAAGGAGAAAAAAGTATAATGGATCTAACAATTCACACAAAAATATCAAGGAAAAAAAGTTCAATAAAATCATCAAAAACTTAATTTATCTAAATAAAAAATATGAAGGACGACAAAATATGTGTAGCTTATTTGATAAGCTGTCCTATATTTCAAACAAAAAAAAACATAAACTAAATAGGAAATTAAGCCTGAAATGGATCGAGGTGCATACATATATATATATATGGTACATTTAACATTTACCACGTGAAGGTTTAAAACCCAACTTTTACCCCTCTAATTAAGCAAAGGACTTCCGGGGGTAAAGTAAGGTAAACCATTTTTAATGAAAGTATAAATAGGATCTTAAGTACAAGATCTTTCTTAACTAGAAAATTCTCTTTCTTTCTTTGAGTTCATATCATGTATGAATGAAGAATTTGTTTATGAATCAACGATTCACCATTTCAGTAAGGTTTGATTTCGATCTATTTTGAATGGTTATGGTTACGATTTTAATACAATTTTAATTTTGATTTTTCCTTTTATTTAAAAATGAAAGTTTGATATTAAAATGAGCTTAAATTTAATTTTTGTTTCAAAAAATTAAACTATCTACGTATCTTACAAGAATATAGAGGAATCAAAGTCCTTGTAATTCTCTTATTTGTAAATCATCTCTTATCTCAATCAATTATTTATGAGGTTCTGAATTCAATGTTAATAAAAGTTATCTCTTCTTATTGACATCTTTTAACTTTAACTCAATTATCAAGACAAGATTAAAAATCTAAATAATCAGAATTCAAATATAATCGATATTTTGTTTTTCTTCTTAAAATCTTTAGAGACTATAGTGGAGTTGTCAGTTTTTTCTTTATTAAATTTCCTTCATTTATTCCATAAAAATGATGAAAAATAACATGATTATTTGGACAAAAAAATAGTTGTTTAAAGCTTACAAGAAGAATTTTGTAAATTGTAAAACATTTCTAAAGTTTGAAATTTGAAAAGATAAAAATTAATTTTTTATACATAATTATGGTAAAATTATGATATGGAGACAAGACTAATGTATAAAAAATAAATATAAATTGATAAATAAAATAATATATAATATATATTTTTAAGGTTTGAACAGTCAATTCAACAATTCATAAACTTTCGATTTCGGTTCATAAAATGCTAGTTTACAATTTATAAAAATGAAAAACTTAAAACCGAAATATAAAACTTTCAATTCATAAATCTTAATAAACTGTACATCTAATCAACAATTTTAGAATCGTTAACCACAGTTCGATTCTAGTTTGATTCACCAATTTAAATTAAACATTGGCCAGGTCTAATAGTAGTTGTTTCACGTATGTTCAATATTATATATTTTAATAAAAACACACTTTTTTTGTTTGTTTAAAATGAAAATGCACTTCTAACTTGAATGATGGAATACTCTATTTTATTATTCTCAAGTAATTTAAAATTACCTCTAATTCACTCAAGAAGTTCACTCAAATTATTAAATATAATTACTAATTTATCGTGACAAATTACCATAGATGAGTGGGCACCAACAACTATCTTATTTTTCAAAACAAATAGATAAAATAGTACAAATGAACTAAAAGTACAAAAATAATACTAGTAGAAACCATACTGCAATCTCATTCCATAAACATAAAAGGTAATATCAAAGCAGTACATCGGTGTGATGATTACATTTTTCAATTTGAACAAGAATGAGAAATTGTCAATGTAACACACCTATTCATTACACCTCATACATCAACTTCACACAAAATACAAATTCAAAATATTGATCACTCACTCCATAAAAATATTAAAATTAAATGATTAATCCTCACAGATACTAAAACCTTCCTATGCAATGGCTAATTTTATTTTATGTATTGTAAGATTCACAAATAGGTGAGATGGAGCATAACAAACAATGTATATTCTGATAGTCTATGGAAGTGGAGGACCAGGCTCAAACAATGGAGGACAGCAACATGAGAATAACCCGCAGCAGGTAAGAAACCAAACACTGAAAAGAGAAAAAAAAAACTATAAGATCAGTTTCAGCAATTCTACTTAAAATTTAATTATACGAGTTGGAAAAAATCATTACCATAATTCTAGACATCCACTAGGTGGAGACGGTGGCGGCTGTGGTAGCAGTGGTGCTTCGGGTGGCGGAGGGCCTGGAGGTGGTGGATCCATGACTTAGAGAAGAGTGGCTATCACTGTGTAACGTTCCTAATGTTTTCACGTCAAGGAATGAATGAAACATTGTTCTGTATAGCTGAATATATGTTGGCACCAAACTTTCTTCATGTCAAACCTTTATCTACCATTCTAGAAAGCAACAACTAACAGAGGTTTAAATGAGGATTTAGGCGATCGGGCAGCACATGGTTCGTGTCACATGGAAGGTTAAGGTACAAAGAAAATAAATCTTACTCTTGAAGTTTTGAAATTAAATGTTTATGTTTATATTCGAAATTCAATTTCTTAAAATAAAATATCTTTTAAGAATTTATAGCTCGTCTTATATAATCATAATTACATTAATAGTAAATATATTGCGATAACTTTTTTAAATTCAAATATTTTTATTAATTCATATATTAAGTAAAAAATGAATATTCAATTTTAAATGGATGAAATAATTTATTAAGAATTGATTCTTTTGTGTTTCTTTAACTAATATGCGATCAAGATATAATTAATTACTCATACTAAAATGATCAGTGTACATTGAAATTTCATAGAGTTCAGATTACATTTGTGATCCCATCTGCTCTCACACAAAAAGGGTATTGTGAGCATAGAAGATTAATACGGCAATGTTGATATGTGCAAACTAGAACTATTTATGGTTTTAAGTTAGTTCGCTTTTACTTGTTTTTCAAATTCAATCATTAATTTTGGTTTGAAAATTTTGAAACTAAACTAAACTAACACTTTAATCCATTCGGTTAGGATAGCCCTCGGCGTG
Source organism: Apocynum venetum (assembly GCA_019593545.1). Classification (NCBI taxonomy): domain Eukaryota; kingdom Viridiplantae; phylum Streptophyta; class Magnoliopsida; order Gentianales; family Apocynaceae; genus Apocynum; species Apocynum venetum. The sequence goes on from SRSM01000134.1 coordinate 2,423,934, forward strand.
ATCTAAACTGAAGGCTTGAAGCATTGAATGAGGTTGAAGACTTGAAGACGTAGAGTTGGGCAATGCAAATTAATAATAGTAGTTGAGAAAACTAGGCAGAAGTTTGAGTTTGGGCAGAATAGAGACGATTGGTTTATGAAGAGTCGGAGTTAGAGAAGAATAAGAATAAGGGAAAAGAAATTTAAACGTTATATTTTTTACCTATTGAAAAATATATATATATTTATATATTATTCATTCTGTCAAAAATTGAATGTTTATATTTTGTGTTTTTAGATATTTTCTTATAAAGTGCTGCCACGAAAAACTCTTTTAAGTTAAATGATTTAATGCTCACTTGCAAATAACAAATAGACATTTTGATATGGCATGAACTACAAATGGACCATAATGTCACATATGATACATGTCAAAATTGATGGATGTTAAAAGAAAGAAAGGCCCAAAGTTGTAAATCTGAACGAGGGCAAATTTTGTACAGCACTTTTGACCGGGAAAAAAAAAGGAAAAAAAAGTTACTAACAAGAGTTTCTTCTATAAATTATTTACATGAAAAGAATATCTAAAATGGAAGAACGAAATTACCATTAAGCAATAAAATCTAACAAACCTCTTTATCTTCCAAGGAAAAATTGAAAATCAGCTCCAGATTGGCAGCTCCTCCAAGCTTCAATTCTTCAAACCATCACCCCTCCAGGGCAACAAGTCAATGTGGAGTGCTAATCTGTTGCCTATCAGTCAACTGACTGTTACTGCTGGAGACTAACATTTTGAGACACAGAATGATTCCAGTCGTGGTTCAGTTAAGTCCACTGGATCATCATCTCGTATGTGCCAGCTATATTTTGATGCCAAGAGGGTCAGCTCCTCAATAGAATCCATATCTGTTTCTTTCTTTTCCTTTCCAGAGCATGGATTAGTGTTGATATCTGACAAGTAGGAGCATCGAGCTGTTTGTTCATCACACGTCACATGCTTGATCTCCTCAGCCTCAACAGGATCATGCTCATATAACACTTCACTTCTCCTGACGCCTGTGCAAGAACCCTGCATTTCATTTCACAGGTGCTAGTTAGTATTTCAAACTAGTAAACAAGAAAATTGCTTGAGAATCAATGTCCTTCGCAACTGGATTTTTCATAGTTACCGAAAGTTTATGATCACACGTATATGGGGGATTCCATTAGGGAAAAGAGGAAATAATAAAGGCTTAAGCAAATGAATCAAACCTCTCTGGGAGTTTTAATACCTGAAAGACTTGTACAGACATGTTTTTCCTCTTAGATTTGTCGGGTGAAATAGTTGAAAGAATTTGAACCACCTCACTCATGGTTGGTCGAGAATCAGGATCCAGCAACAGGCACTCCTTTGCTAAGTAGGCCATCACGTGCATCTCTTCTTCATCAAAGATTCCTCCCAAACGTGGATCTGGTAACTCTGAAATCACTCGCCTACTATCTAGCAAACGGGGTGATGCCTGGAACAACAAAAATTCAATTCAGTAATTCATCATGGCAGCGATCACGTGATCGTGGTTTTCTCTTACACCTAGAGTATTGCTTGCCACATAAAAACCAGTCTAACATATAAACTGTGACTCAGGCACCTACTATGTAACAACTTCTCAGCCCATACTAAATTATTAAGACTCATTCGCAATTTGACAGTAATATATGTGTAATCCTTGTTCATTAGTTGTATTCATTTTCATCCCGGAAGCTGGACAAAGGCAAAATGACCAAGTAAATAAATAGAACTCGCCAGTCTGGCGTACCCATATTACAAGGCTTTCTCCCCCTTTATCCACAGAATTCTGGATGGGCTGCCGGCCACTGATCAATTCAAGAAGAACCACCCCGAAACTGAAAACATCTGATTTTAGAGATGCTTTACCAATGATTGCGTATTCTGGTGCAAAATAGCCAAAAGTACCCTGCATTCTAGCTGGAGAGCTGGAACAACTGGGAATGCCATCACTTTGTAGGTGTTTTGCCATACCAAGATCAGTTATCTGTCATGAACATAAACATGCCCATGAGTATATAAAAATAAAATTTTCAGCTCATTTATTGGGCTTATAAAGTTTAAACTTTCTGAAATTGCTGTTAGATCCAATTCCAAATGGAATTGAAATGAGGATAACATTCAATAAAAGCAGTAATCTTCATAATAATTGAAGCTTGAAGCTAGGACCCAATCTGGTTGCAAATGGCCAGATTCACGTTAAAGATGGTTTCTTTCCTTCCATTTCAATAAGCTCTAAGGCATATAGTACCCAGCTATTTCTGCATTTTATCAATTTCAACTCACTTTTGCTCTCCAGTTCTCATCCAAGAGGACATTGGTGGATTTGACATCTCTGTGCAAAATTCGTGGTGCTGCTGCTTCATGGAGATATTCCAAGCCCCTAGCAGCTCCAAGTGCAATTGTGACCCGGCTGCCCCAGTCCAAAGATTTCCCTGAAGCTCCATCTAGACAGTCTCTCAGATTGCCATTAGACATGTATTCAAATACTAGTAGCCTCTCAGAATATTTTCCATGGCGCGCTAAGCAAAAGCCAAGTAAAGGTACCACATGACAATGATGAAGTCTTGATATCAATTCTATCTGAGAAAACACACATGTTCACGATTAAAATTCAAAATTTCTGCACACATGACACATATAGAGAGGGACCATGATCTTGTAGAATGACTAAAAGAGTTAGCAGCTTAAGATAGTACCTCTGTCAAGAAAACAGATTCTGCATCTGGTCCCCCCTGAGTTTTGATTCGCTTTACTGCCACAACTCTACCATCTCTGAGATAACCACGATATACATGACTGCTTCCCCCAACTCCAATCAAATTAGAATCACAAAACTTGTTTGTCACACTTTCCAGTTCATAATATGGGAACTCTATAATAGTTCCATGCATCGCACCAGTTTTGTTTCTGAAGATGAATGAAGGATTAGGAAAGCATCCTACAGAAGCAAAAATGAAAAGCAAAGAGTCAGAGATATGTGTCAAACAAAAGAAACTTCAAAATCTAATTCAAGATATTTGTTCTGAATTGAATGGGTTGCTGTAGACCAACTGAATGGTGTATAATAAATTGATAAAACTGATATAAACGGTTTTGGCTACTTGGAAGAAGAACCAATGGCACTAATTTGAGGCTTAATATGAACGCCTTGAAGGGGCAGAAAAAGGATAGTTTACCTGCTACAGATTGAACAGGGACACTGCCAAAGCCTTTATGATTTGTGAATGAAGAAACTCTTTGGCTAATCAAGCTGTTAGCACTACTACAACTAGTTTGTTTATCTGATGAGAATAATGGTCGTTGAGAGGAACATTTATCCTTCCGATAGAAATAGCATAAGACAGAGGCTATGAATGCGAGGGTTGTGATTGCAACACATAGCAAGAGAATGATTATGACAACTTTGCTGGAAATCTGCTTCTTTGAAGTCTGTATTTCAGTTGAAGCACCTAGAAAGATACAAAGAAAGGTTATCATCAAATAGCAGTACAGGAACCACTAAATGACCTAAATTTTACAAGAATCTGTCCTTAATGTGTACCACAAAGAATACAGATACCACTTCTTTTCTTCTTTTCAGCATTTTTGTCAATGAGGTATCACAAATATAGGATACATAGAGAACTTGAGCTTCTAGTGCCAAATTTGGTAAAGCAAGCTCAACCAACCTTAAGTTATAAGGAGCCTAAGGTCTTGGACCATTTTGATTTTGAATTGCAGTCCAGGCCTATAGAAATGCAGCAATGGACGCTGGAAGCAACTAATATAATTTAATTGGCCAGATTATTGACAGGGAATTCATCAAGTTGCATATAGATGACCTTTATTGGTAAGAACCTAAGCCTCTAAGCCTTTAATGCAAAAGACACACACAAATACATCTAGTTGGTGAGAGGACTTGCAAGCCTTGCGCTGAGCCTCTTTATTCAATTCACCTCAAGCAAATACAGGCAATAACTATGATTCAGGATCACTACTTGGTTAATACTTCTGGACAACTCAGTAAGGAGAAAATTGTTTAAAGTTAATTTCCAATATAGGGCAGCTTGATTTAGAAATGAAAATACCAGAACTGCAATTGCACCCAGTGAAACAGCTTGCATCATTATCTACTTTAGGCAAACTTTCACCATTACAAATGCATAGCCATCTGTTTTCACTTGAGCCTCCTGAGCCTGCAATAAACAACAAATGATGCAGATTATTTTTTCTGCAAAGACAGCTTAACTAACAAATATAATTTGACCTACTGTAGTGAAGCTCTGGAGGCTTCTTACCAGATCAAACTATTCTAAACAAATTCCATGCTCAAATCATAGTACTCTCCAACTCGCCTCAAACCTAAGCATCTTTCAGATATCATTTTCTAAATAAAGACCATTGCCATACATACATCTTTAGTAGCTGTACAATATCAGCACCATATTTGCTTTTAACAGTTAGAGAGAGCTAATATACAACCTTGAGTGCTAATTATATATTTGTTTATCAATTAAACATTCATTCTAATTCTACCTTCAATTATCAAGCGAAGCTTGGTCTTAATTGACTATAAGTTTATCTTTATTTCTTTAGTTCTACCTAAATACTAAGATATGAAACTGTTGTATTTTATTGTCGTATCCTGCAAGATGTTATCTGTTCCAAACCAAGGGCATGGATTTTCATAACAATAGCATCAATAGCATACCAGGATTACAATCACAGGAAGGATAACAGTTTGCTGGGACAGTATAGCTCCGGTTTCTGGGATCATCTGTAGAACACATGCATGTCCATTGGCTTGTTTCAGATGTATTTGAATGTCCATCCAACACTGATAATTTGACAGGAAGTTATTAGGGTAGAAGTTGCTTGAACAAAGACCTCCTTTTACATGTTTTACTCACAACACTAAAAGATTATCTTATTTCTTAATCTGCCTTATGACCACTACTACTGAGCTTCATCGACCGACTTTGATTTATTGAAAAGATCACTGGAAATAACAAAAAGGAAATACATAGAGCCACTAAACTAGTTGATCAATGGTTATGAAGAAATAGTTTCAAAGTAATAGACAGAAAATACTAACCACTTAAAGTTTGCTGAATCAGAACCAAGAAAACTACATAATGAAGCACCATTCTCCTCTGTAGCATTATCTGCCTTTGTTATTTTTACAATGTTTTTGGTAGAGGGGCAAGCAAGAAAAGGAATTGTTAATATCAATATAGAAAAATATATTGCATCCACTGTAAATGTAGTCTTTATGAAATGAAGAGAGAGAGAGAGAGAAGAAGATTATATCCAAATCCTCACAAATGCGAAGCCGGATGCTTTACAGTTAAGTTGGTTATAGAGTATACTCTGTTTGAACATTATCAAGTAAATATCTTGATTGTCAATGCCAGTTAATTATGGATCCAGTCCTTTTTGACCTGAAAATGCATTGTTGATATTAAGCTTTAAGAAGAACATCCAGAGCTGAAATAACAGCTTCACACATATCACTTGGGGGTGGGGGGGGGGAGAGAGAGGGAAATTTAGAGTTGGGTAATCTGTTCATTGTATACTGTCTTCAGACAGACAACAAATCTGCATGAAAACAATGCTACAAGTAATGCAACTTCAAAGAATAGATTTCTTCCAGTACAAAAAACAACCATGTGAATCGACAGAACAGGTAAAACAGACAGCAGAGACTCCCAGCAAAAGGAAAAAAAAAAGGACGACAAAACAGAATTGGAGATGAGAAAGTTTTGAATTCAGGTCATTGAACTTAAATGAAACATGTGTAGGTGTCTCGTGTCTGAATTAATTCGTTCTTCTAAATATAGACAAGTGATAAGATGGAAGCATAAAGTTGAACAGAGTGAAATATTATTTACGAGGCGATCTGACATATGCAGTGCAATGATTACTAACGTTGTGATCAGCTGACAACTACTGAAGCAAAGCAAATCCTTACCAGAACTCTTCAATCTTCAGAGCAGGACAGAAGTGGAAATAAAAGGCAACCAGGGTTGTTATAGTTAAGTTCCAATCAGTCATACATGAGCATACCCATAGAAAATTAGCATATGTAATTCTAAGCTGAAAGGGGAGTGAAAAAAGAGACACCTGCCCTTAAATATTTAAGACAAATATATCAGATTAACTAATCTTCAATACGTACACACAATCTTCAATACATTTTTTTCCCCATTAACCAAGTTCTCCGAAAGCAACTCTTTCTCAACTTCGAAATGGACCCCTTAACAATAAGATTAGATACCAAATACGTCAACAAAATAAAAGACATTATTGTAAGCCCCTCTCTCTCTCTGGACTCTAATTCTATGTAATTGGGCTCTATATATTCAAATGATTATTTTTACGTATATAATTGAGAAAGTATTCAAACTTATGAAACGTTCATAACATACGTACGTATGTGCCAACGGTTAGAAAAGTCTTTGCTTCGAAGTCATACTCATACTGTGAAGAAGGTACATCAACGCACGATTGGTACTGCTCCGAACTTTCATTTTTTTCTTTTTTTGATTTGATTTCTAAAATCATTGCTTGTGAAATAGACTTCAGTGTCGTTTATGGCAGGGTCCTACTCCTCTTGCTGTCGGTAGTCCCGGAAATAAGCTAGTTGGCAACGGCTCTAATGAATTTGGCCAATGACTTTGATGCCAAATATATACATCATTCAATTAATTAATGTAACAACTCCTTCAACTAAGGGATGGTTGGGAACACAAACCAAATCCAGAGACTAGAGACAGAAAGAAATAGAGAATAACACCGTAACAAAACACTAAACTGGCGTTGTTGAGCATACTGTGAAGGAAGATGAATGCACTCATAAATTTAGACAAAATAAAATAAAATAAAAAGAACTCCTAAGACTTATCAATTAGAGAGAGAGAGGTGGGAAAAACATTTAAATATAGAGATCAATAAAGAGATTTATCTCCAAAAGACTATTGAATGTGATTTTATAAAAATCTTAGGCAAAGTATAAACAAATTGAATAAAGTTTTTATCTTGTGAGGGTTATTTTAGCTAAGACAAAAGATTTCCTTCCTTTTCTTTTGGTACAATAAAACTTTCCACTGTATTATTTTATTTTTCACAAAGGACGCGAATTTCGAAAGAGTTTCACCTCGTGGCGCCAAAATTATTTCAGTTATAATCATGGCGACCAACGCATCAAAAAGAAAGCGCTTTCAGTTTTGAACCAAAAAAAATATGCATATTTAGCACTGGACATTCAAAGGGAAATTATTAGCTTTACCTTTAGACTAGGACAAAAGTAAGCAATGCTTCAATAATCTACGAACAAATCCTAAAAATTGCCACGTCATTTTCTCAATAGAAAAAAAGGCATATACATATTTATTTGGTATGCATACGTTACTAGATGATGTGAATCAAACAAATTATCCTCTCTATCTTATAATCGGAACCAACGTTTTAACGCCTTTCCTCTTCCAAAGAAAGAGAATCTGTCTAAGCTCAAAATTAGCCGCACAACGGCTAATTAAGTCAACCTTCTCCATTTTTAAAAAATAAAAAAATAAAATTGAAAAAGTGAAGCAGAAAATGTAAATCGAACTAGAATGCTTCTTCTATAACGAACACATTTTTATCCAACAAAATAGAAAAACAAAAAATTTAATGCATACCTTATAAAAACGAAATGAATTGGAAAAAACTCTTGGATCTCTCTTTCTTCCGCCGTCACTCTCCTCTGCTACACTGAACACCAGAAAAAATTCATATCATACCAGTAATATGTAAGTATTGCAATGCAAGAGCACATTGTGCAAAATTGATGGCACTCAAGTGTAATTACATCGAAAACATAAGTTTTGAGCTTCAGCTTTCAATGGCGATCGAAAGAAACGACATCAATGCGAAAGTGAGGAATGAGATTTAAGAATGGAGAAATTTGACATTGTTGAAAAGGAAATCTCACATTTGGAAGCTGAACCTGAAAGCTCCATGACTGTGACAGCGAGCGGAGGAAAGAAGAGAGAGAAAGAGAGACGTGAATGTTGAGCAGAGAATTTAAGCACAGAGGTCGAAGGTGTGAGTCGAGATGGGAGAGGAGAAGGTGAACGCGGGGCGCGGATGTAGCTCTTTAGGTGAGCAGAAAATGGGACCCACATAAGCCACGTGGAATTTGGGATTCCCGATGCTGACAAAGTTTGATCTGCTAGGTGGGGGCTTTATGGTTGTATCATCAGATGGCTCGTCGTGATCTTTTGTTCTTGGGCGTTTGGATCTTCTGTTAAGAATCAACGGTCAAACGTTATTCGTCACCCCCCAGTTAGTGGAACCAGTATACACCTAAGCCTACTGGTCTAATATTTATCCTGCAACCGCAGCATTGTACCAATATACTAATATTTCCTCTGAGGAAAATTAAAATGAAATTAGTATTTAAATAAGATTTGTTAATTTTGTATTGAATTTTTTATTAGATCCCACTTAACCAAAGCTTTTAACCTTTAAAAAAAAACCAAAGCTTTTAAAATTGATAATATTTTCTTTATCCCAAAATAAACTTTGTTTTAAATATTTGTACAGGTATTAAAAATAATATAAAATTTATTATTATTTTTAAAATTTATTCTTAATCAGTATTTTAAATTAAATTTTTACTATCTCTCTTTAAATTAATTACTTTTATTCTATTTCACTTAAATAAAAATAAAATTTAAAAATATTAATCATTAACATTAAAAATACTAAAATTAAACAAAACTTATAAATTGACAATTATTTTTAACAAAGAGAAATATAATTTTATAATAAGAGTACTTAAATTAATATATTCGATTTGAATTCTTGGTGACCCTACAATTTCAAATCATCTTTATTTAAAATAAAGAAATGTCACAAAGATTTCTAGTGTTATTTGTAGTGTACATTCAGGTAGAATTCAATTTCTACACTTTTTCTTTATTGAAAGTTTGAAAGACTCAACCATATGTAGTTGTACAGCTTTATTTTCGTGGAATTAGAGAAAGCATCTTCAACTGTTACTGTTACTATAGATAGTACTGCTGGTTAGTAACTCATTTTTATGCTGATATCTGAGCCAAGAAAGTCAACTTAAATATTATGCGTACCAGATCTGTTACAGTTTTAATGCACATGTTAGCAATAAAGTAGGAAAAAGAACTTGAACAAGCCCCCCCAAGCAGATCCCTTCCTCATTCCCTTTTCTTCTTTTTTTTTTTTTTACTTTTTCTATTTGGTAATCAAGGGAAATATCATAAGCAGTTCAGATTCTTTGGGTTAAATCTTTGATTTATAGTTGAGGAAATTAAGAGTCTAGTCCTAAATATGCCCCCCGAGGGGTGGGGAGGAGGGATGGAGTTTTTTGAAAAGGTGATATGGTCATTGACCAAATAAGGTGGGAAGAGCTTGTTGAAGCATACTCAATCCTTTATATTCTTTGATTCTTCTTGTCTCCAAAGTTAAGCAATTGCATCCTGTGTATTGCCTTTGTGCTTACTCCATGCTTACATGGCATTGCTTGGAAACTTTATTATTATTTTTTGTAAGTTAATTGTAAGATAAATATTTGACATTAAAATGTCATTTGAGATCGAGTGCCCAAAGTGCAATATAGGGCTCTCCTCCTATTTATGTCGCTCTAAGCAGTCAAGCTCACCATTTTCCATGGTCTTTTAGACAAATCAAAGCTTTGGCTTTCCTAGAGTTTTGATCTTGATCGAATCTTTCTTTCTTTGTTATTTTTTAGTATTTTCATCCTTTTTTTTTCGCAACCCCTAACAATCCTTTTATTTTGTATCTTTTTCCTATATTTAAGACACGTCCCTTTTCGATTTTTCATATATATGAGTCTTTCCCTCCTCTTTCATGGAAAAATTTGTTTATCGATATCAAATTTGGGTCATTTACTATTTTTTTCATTTCCCCCTAAGCATTTGTGAAGCTTTTGATATAGATACGAGTCTTTCTTTCCTCTTTCTTGGAAAAAATTGTTTACCCATATCATATTTGGGCCATTTACTAGTTTTTTCATTTCCCACCTAAGCATTTTGTGAAGCTTCTGATACGCTCAGGCTCATCCTATTGATTATGGTTCATGATAAAGGTTGGGTCATCTCCTGAATGGTTGAGGATATATGCAAAAATGATAAGGATAGGGTAGTTAGATGTTTGTTTTTATTATGTTTTTTTTTTAAGGGTGGGGTGATGTATTTTTTATTTTCATGAGTTTTTAATTCATCAACGAATATTCAATTTCAAATAAATTAAAATGAAAATGTAAATATTTAATTTCAAACGAGCATTTTTAATGAACTTAAACCAAATCAAAATTACATAAAAAATTGAAGAATAAAATATTATAAGAGATGACATTAAAAATGAAATCAATAAATACTCATTGAAATCTCATAAAATCTGACTAATTTTGAAAATTACTTCACTCATTTCAATTTAATATTAGTTTAAATAATACTCTTTCCATCCAAAATTTTGAGTCATTCATAATTGTCTCAAAATATATATCATTTTATGAAATTTTAAGAATATTTTATCTTTTTCTCTATATCACCCTCATTTATACTAATATTTTCTCCCATCATTTATGCTAACATTTTCTCCCACTTCTTTCATCCTTATAAAAAAGAGAAGCATAAGTTCTAATAAATCATGTCCTTAATAATTAATGACATTTTAATAAAAAAAAAGTATAGTTCGTTTTAAAAATGATCCTAACAACCTATATTTTTTGGAGCATATAATGTTTTGGCTACACTAGGCTTTGAACTATACCTCCTTACACATGTACAAGTTCTTCAAAAGGAGAAGTGAAAGAAATCAGATTCGCAAGCCAAACAAGGCTGATTTGAGGCTCTGTCAATCCTAATGTGAGCCCCATCTACAAGGTAGCTGCAACAAACATGATGCCTTAATACTGAACTGAATCTTCAAGCTCAACTGGCTTGACTTGTATGTTATATATACATCATGAATTTGTTCTTTTTTCTCCAACGATTATCCTTTGCAAGCAAATTAGGGAGGGAAATCCCAAAGAATAACAAAGTGGATAAGGAATAGAATGTTAAAGAGAAAATGAATTGATCAAGGAAATCAACTGAAGGTATCTTTATATTGATGAAAATTTTAACCTGTACCACCCCACAAATACAAAAGGCCAAAACCCCATCATTTCCCCTCAGAAAAAAAATGCACAATATATCCCTATATACACAAAACATAATCAAACTTGAGAAACTTTAATGACCTCCCACCTTTGTCTTTTTTGATCAATTTTCTCAAATCCAAAATTTACCAACTCTTCCAAATTTATTCATGTACACACCAAATCCAAGTATACCCCCATCTCGTGAAAATGCCCTAAACTCTCCCTCTCTCTAAAGGTTAACCCCACTTTCCCAAAACTGTAACCTAAATGGTTTTCTTAAGGAAAAATTAATAACAAGGCAATGAAACAAAGTCTACGCCTGGGAAAATTCTTGATACCAAGGCCTTACAATCACCTTGGCTGTGGCCTTGCAGGAAATGATCTTGTTGGTCTGATTGAAGGCCGAGGAGATGGAGTGCCAAAGAACATAGTCTGAGATCGGTTAACCATGTCCACCATTGAAGGAGTTTGGTAAGCCTGCAGCAAGCTCGTACTATCTGTAGAATCACCACGTGCAGTTGCCCTTTGCCATGAGTGTGAGCTCAGTCCTGACAGTACATAAGCCCTACCCGAGGTTTCATAAATTTGGCGATTTGACATTCTCTCCTGCATTTCCCTCAGCTCAGCATCTAATGCTACCGATAATCTGTCTCCCGCTTTCCAAGAGACGGATTCTGTCAATTGTTTGCGACAAAGTTCCAATAAAGACACTGCAGCAGCCAAATCACCACGTTCAGCAACAGCTTTTGCCTCTGCTATTGCTTCTGCTGATCGGAGCCGGTTTAGCTGCTTGTCAACTTCCATCAATACCACTGGTTGTCCTGTTGTTTCAGGCCTCTGAATTTTGGCATCAGCTGCATGATTCAGTGTTACTACCTCTTTTGACACGGGATCCTTGTAAACACACTTCACCTTTAGCAGTGACATTTCATTGCTTGTTTTATCCACTGGAATATCAACTGCTACAAGAAAATCTCTTTCTTCTTCAGCATATAAATCTCCAACTTCAATAAAGCCTATTTTCCCATTGGACACCAAACTGCTTTTGTAACTTCCTGCTTTTATTGAACTTAGTCGCAAATTGGCTTGCATACATTCGACATGCACCACCAACTCCTGAATCACAACACTCAAAAGACCACCAATACATTGAGCAAAAGCATCTTGAATCACAGCCTCTGCTTCTATAAAAGAAAATGTTCCCCCAGAGGTTTCTGAGATAGAATGCATCGAGACAGCATCATGATCAGCACCAAATCCAAATGCATGGACTGGAATATGAGGACCAGTCCCGTTGTCACGATGCATAGAAACTGGGAGTAAAGATTGGTAATCAGTTCGGCTTTTGGGAGTACCAGGAGTGCTAACAGTGTATGTATCTTGTCCATCAGACAAGAGTATTATACTGCCGACAGGGTTCTTCCACCTACACTCAGTCATCACCTTGGCTCCCTTTCTTAGGCCCTCAGCAATGTTTGTGCCTCCACTGGAAGTTAGTGAATTTACTGCTTGTAAAGCTTCTTGTCTCCCTGCGCCAGTCATCCTACGAAGGGGAAAGAGACGGCGAGCTGTGGAGGAAAAAGCGATGACTGAAAGACGGTCAGAAGGCCCCAGATTCTGAATCACAAATCCCATGGCACGCTTCAGCAAAGCAAGCTTGGTACCTGCCATGCTACCACTGACATCAAGCACTGTTACGAGATCAACTGGGACTCGAGATTGTTGGGATGTCAGAGCCAAGCCAGTTCCGGTATCCTCTTGTCCGATAGCATGGGGAGCTTTAAGATGTACTAGAACATTGAAATTACAATGAGATGCTGATCTTGAAACAGAAGATAGCTCTGGGTAGGCTTTCACATCTAATGCCGCACCAGAATGGCTGTCAGCATGATCACTACAGGATGAGTTCTTCTCCCTGCTGTCAGGCTCGTCATTAATAAGTTCATCATCATCAAAGATACTTGGCTCAGTAGAAGGGAAGCATGAGGGGATATGCCTACTAGTTTCCACTCTTGGAGGAGGCAGTCTTCTTAGAACAGTCAGCCAAGGATCATCTTGAGGCAATGGTGCATGGTTAATCCTTATCCTTCCACGGCTTACATCAGCAGCAGGACTCTTAAAGGGAATTTCCTTCCACTTTGCTCTGCAAACAGGACAAACTTGGTTCCCATGCTTCACATTAGATGTAATACAGTGGAAGTGGAATGAGTGAGAGCATTCTGCCGTAAAAATTGCATGGCCCTGGCCTGGTTTCATGGCGTTCAAGCATATTGCACAATTGTTCTGCAATAGAACCTGAATGCAGGTGAAAAATAAACCCATGAAACCATGAAAAATAAACCCATGAAACAGAGTCATAGCTAAAAGTTCATCTAGGAATCAATTAAACAAACATTTGGACACATAGCTAAACAGTTTAGAGTGGCCAATACAATTAAAAAACAATCATAGTCTTTAAGAGGCATTCATAGGAAGATGGAGATCATGACATTACGGTCACAAATACACAGTTTTTTACCCTCAAAGACAAAAAGTCCCATCAACAGTAAAACAATCTGGTTTAAAGCTTCTCTGTCCAAACTGAGCTGAAGTTTAATCACAGAATATATGAAATTTGATTTTTACATCTTTGTGGCAATTAATCACCAGGTGGCTATATATTACCAAGTCAAAAAGAAAAATCTATCCCATAAAAACTTGCTCCAAAATCTTTTTCTCAAGTATCTTTTTTTTTAAAAAAAATTCTCGCGAGAAGTGACTGCAAATAACTCGTCTCATAAAAGGTTATGGTACAGGTTAAAGTGTTAAATGCAATCCCTCTCTATAAGATGAAGAGATTTTAGAGCAGTTTAAGATTTTAGAGGAGTTGAAAATTTAGCGGATATCAAAGTGGTATAGAAGCAGGATAAGGATGTTAAAGCTGAAATACAGAGGCATTTAATTTGATCTTCTTCACTTTATCTTTGATAGATCAGTTTAACTAGAAACTTACATGTAAAAATTTGTACAACTGCGAGTAAGTTAATGGTAGACGGTCAAAAACAAAAATAAAGAATACAGTAGCAAATCGGGAGAAACCCAAAACAAGAAAGGTATTTAATATTTAAAGAAAGGATAATTAATGAAGCAAATTTATAAACCTAATCGTGTAAACTTTCGAGACAAACAAAAGAAAAGGGATTAGAAAATATAATATTAAAGCAAATGTATCAAAAGAAGTTCCATAGATCATTAATCTCAACAATGTTTTCATTCTTTCCCAGCCCCCCACATCACTTTTAAGGATATTATTTATAGAAAAGTTAATCAATCAACGGTCCATGGGCTTTTCTTAGCTTGGACTACACCATGAAAAGAGGTGAGAAAATGGCAAACAAAATGGGTATTGGTCATGTGTGTGAAATAGTGATAGTTGCTGACCGGATAAAGCACTTTCCCATCCAAGAAGTGAAGAGAATAAAAGGAAAGATTACACTGTTTTTTTGCCTTTTATTATAAGGCCAAAGGACAATGGTCCTTAAAAGATACTCCTCCACTTTATCCCCACCACATTACATTATTCCATCCCCTCACAATTCATTTGCTTGCATTTTCTGCAGTAGCTATTATCTCAATTATCTACCCATTTATCTAGCTCACGTGACAAACACAGACCACCACTCGGTCCAACCACCATTCTAAATGCAAAAAGTAAAAGAAGAAACATTTGTTAAGTTACTATTAATAAAATAGTCATTAGTCAAAGTTTAAAAAAAAATTGCAATCTTGAGGAACAACTCAATCGAATCTTTTAAAGTAAAATTATAATGAACTTCAAAATAGCTGTAAAGCATAACATTATCAGCATAAATCTTCATCCATATACTCAGAATCTAGCTATCAAGATTCATTGGATTATCGAATGAATATCACATTTTCGCTGCGAATATCAAATAATAAAACAATGACACGCCAAATCAAGCAAGAAAATAA
Organism: Apocynum venetum; assembly: GCA_019593545.1. Lineage (NCBI taxonomy): Eukaryota > Viridiplantae > Streptophyta > Magnoliopsida > Gentianales > Apocynaceae > Apocynum > Apocynum venetum. The sequence continues at coordinate 2,439,097 of SRSM01000134.1, forward strand.
ACACTGCAAAGTAATCTCCACCCCTCCCAACCAAAGGAAAAAAGAAACATCTCACCATTGAATCTGATCACCTAATTCTTTCACTTTTATTGAGAAAACCCATCAAATACATGATGTACAAGTTACATAAATACATGCTTATACATAAATACGTATAAACACGCATTTAAGTACAGATTAAACGTAAAAACATAGTTATATGTTTAATCCACTCCCAGTCACCTCAATACTTGTTTTATTAGAAAATTCATAGATAAACATACAAAACAAATTAAAACACAGAAATAGTTGTATATTCTAGAGGACCTTGGAAGATTTGGACGAGTGTTTTGGCAGGTGGAGGCCGGAGGATGAAGGGACAGGCGTGGTGGGCATATCGATGCGGCAGTCAGAATTCCTACCCGGGGTCGGAGACAGCGAAAGGGCATCGGAAAACCTCCCTGCAGATGACATCGGCGGCGATTCATCTGAAGTCCTTGGAACATAAAGACACATTTTCAATCCTAAAGCCATCTTCGCTTTCCTCCATTTGCTCCCCATTTCTGAAACTCCCCTACAACACCTATACAATACACAACCTATACAACATCCATAAACACATATATCATTATTATATCTATCAATTCAGCCTCGTTTTGGTAGAAATAAAAACAAGGGCTCTTCAGCAAAATGCAAATCTTGAAATGGGCTTTTGCAATTTTTATTGTTTCTCTTGCACATATAAACACACTCTCTTCATCTTCTACTTCTTGGCTTTTGTGTTGTATCTTTGAACACGGTAACCAATAGCTTTACGGTTGGACAAAAATCATTTCTTTATATAACTACACAAAGAAAAGTACACTATTGAAAAGGGCAAAACTGGAAATTAGACCAGCAAATTTCTTGGGATTGCGGCTCAGGATGTGGTTTTGACCTTGGCGCTGGATGCAGTTGTGTTCTAGTTTTCTACGTTTATAAACTGCCATTGCTTCTAGAGGTAATTTGCGTAACTGCCACGGCTTGCCGTTGAATAAGATGGTTGGTTTTTGCCGTTTTCAAGTCAGAATCAAAGTGGTTTTTTGGTGTTTTTAGTGCTTTTGTTACTACTCCAAGTTAGAATCATAATTCGATTATTCAACAATTTCAACCACATTGTTATATTTGTTGAGAAATCAAAGTCAATATTAAGATTGGGCAAGGCACATGACAACTATACATTTGTTGTGTGAGTAAATGAGATAACTTTGTTGAGCACCAATAGCTTCTTTGACAATGATGTCGTATATAAATGCACAACTTTCTACTTTCTTTATGTTGTCGTTTAGAATTAAATGTATATTATTATCTTAATATATTACTTTCTCAATATAAAATTAAATGTATATTTTTTATTTAATATAAAAATTAAAAATAATATCTGATTTTAATAAAGTTAATATAATATTCATGATTCTGATGAAATTATATGACTCTTAAATTAAAAAATATTTTAGTAAAATTTTAAATAAAAGTTATTTTTATTTTTGAAAAATAGACATTCATTTTTAAACAGGCAAAAATAAAAATATAAACATTCAGTTTCATACGAATTGAGTATAAAATTATAGAGAGTTTTTTACTTGATTTTTTTTTTTTTATCAATATGATTAACAATGAGATAATATAGGTTAATAGAAAATAAATTATTTAAATAAAAAGACATTGTTTTTATACTAATTTATTTATAAAAATAAATATTTAATTTCAAATGTACTAAAATATAAATATAGTCATTTTAATTCTAATTGTACAAAATATTTTATTTTACAATCATTTATTAAAAGGTTAAAATAGTCTACTATTAAAATTGAAGCACTTGCCTTTTTGCAAGTAAACTCTAGCCATAATTTACATCTTTCCTCTTGTGGATAGTTCTTGAGTGTATTTCTCACTTACATATAAAAAGTTTTCCTTTTACCCTACACATACATTTTGCACACTCTATTTGATTTGATATAAAAAAGTTTTATAGTTTCATTTATTGATATATAATTTTTGAATGTTTATAGTGAAAATAAGGAATTTGGAGATTCCAATTATTGTATGTTTGGTCAATTAAAATATTACTCATTGCACATTTGTATAATCGTAAGTTTTAAAGGTTTCCCAAATGTTTTTACAAACTAAGTTTAAGCCAAGTGCCAAATTTCTAACAAGAAATGGTTGTTAGGAGGTGGGTGAAACTTGCAAGAATTAGGATTTCTGTTGTCAAAGTCCTAAACAAAAGATTGGTTATCCTCTTCATCATTAGGTACATTATTTGCTTTTGATCATAACATTTTCTCAGTCATAACTTTCTCTTCAGTTTTAGTTTGTACACAAAAAAAAAAAAAAAATTAAGCAATATGTTCATTTCGGAGTAAAGCAATCTATAAAAAAAATTATAAAAAAAACAAGAAAAATCATTTATACTTTGAATTCCACAAAGAAAAGTCATTTAAAAGAGGCATATCTACAAGTTATATTCACATATTGTTTCCACAGAATAATCCAATTGTTGAAATATCAACTATCCTTCAAATTCACTTGTCTTATCACTGTTTCAATGGCTAAAAATGACGAAATCATCCTTGAATTATATTCCCAAATCCACTAAATTAACCATAGTATTTGATTAGTATAACATTATTTTACCAAGAAAGAAAAAATAAGAATTATATTAAAGCAGTAGTAATATTCTTGATGAAGATTATGATAAAGTCCTTTTCAAGAATGCTTGCTGTCACACTAGACAACAATAAGCCTATGCACTACTCGTGATTACTTTGACTTAAATTTATCAGGTCCCATCATAATGAAATGGACAACAGTGGGTTTACATCCAAAGTTGCCAATGATGCTTCAATTTGTTTGGTGAGAATGAAGGGTGTGGATATTTTACTTGAGCTTTGATATTTCTTATTTTTTGGCTTTTTGTTAAATTAATTACTAAAAATTTGAGAACACATTCAACAAATGCCTTGTTTTTTTGTTTGTTGGGAGCAAAATAACGAATTCAAAGCATTGTATTGTTGATATATAATATGATATTCAATGAATGTGACATGAAATTTCAAATAACTTTCAGACTATACCTTTTGTGAATATATTATATGGTAAATTTGAAATTGATTATCAAAGTAAGACTAAACATGTAGAAAACTTTGATCTTCACTCAATAAGCCTGTCCTAAAACTTGATCTGGGAACAAACTAAAATGTAGCAAAAATTCAACTTCTTCATGAGGTATTTAGGAAAAGTGTGATTTGTTTACAGTTCTATGTGTAACAGCTATTAAGGATAGGTGATGTTATTAACTGAAAGCATGATAAAGAAGAATGAATCTTCCAACTATTCAAGAGGATCAAATAGCCAAATCTTTACAAAGATGATTTGTTACCTAAGGTGTAGTTATCAACTCATTACTACTTCTTGCCTTGAAAAGCATCAACATTTTGTCTCTTCAATGTAAGATTAGCAAAAATAAGTAGTTGTAGTGTTGTGCTCATGCATCTTCCACTACTAAATACATAATTAAAGAATTTCAACACAATCTATTTAAGATGTTGACAATACATTAGTAATAACAAGAATAATATAATACATTTCTTAAAATCAAATGTTTATTTTATTAAAAAAATCTATATATTTAATTTGGAATGAATATAGAGGAAGACAGGACATGTCATACTTTATGGTAACAAGCCGCTTGAAAATCCAGTTAGTTCAGACATAATGTGCAGTGAGGAAAGTAATTCGGACAACGCATTTATAGTTGTCCACTATGATATGAATCAGCCGTAGCCTGGGATCCTTGGGTCGTACCTATACACTACAGCTATTGAAGCAAAAGCAAGTGGTAGAATAAATGGAGCCATTAAAGTATTAGTGCCATTTTCCCAACTCATGCTTCTGTTCTTTTCCGCACCAGTTTTTACGGTTATCTAATGACTTTAAATGCTAATACAAGGATGCCACATACTAGCAATCAGATGTGATCTATGATAAGAACTCACAATTAATATTCTTATTACTCGAAAATACTATAGACTCAATTTCTTTTAATCTTAAAATATTATATTTTACAATTCTTAATACATAATTATGATATTTTTTAATTTTATTCTCTACTTAATGTTTTCTCTTTAAAGAGAATGGAATTATTGTAAATTATAGTCATAAATAGAAAAGGAAAAAAAATAAAAATCAAGAGTATTTCAAATATAGAATACTCATATTTAAGTATCCTTAATATATTATATGTAATAAAAAAAATGCATTAACCTATATTTTGGAGCAAAATCATATATTGAATAAATTTCACCACGTATAATAATTTACAAATTACAAAAAAAAAAGGTAAATTACACTAATAAGTGAGTTTTGCACATGATAATTTTATATTTCGAGAGAGATTAAAATCAAATTGAGATAATGGTTTTTACTATTACAATTTTCGTTTCATTTCAATTATCTACTTTGTACTTACATAAGAATTAAAAATATTATTGAAATAATTATATAACTAAATTTCTTAAAATGTTCTAATTTAATAACTAGTGTATATATATATATATATATATATATATATTAATTTTTCTAAATATATTCTTCAATAAATAGTTGATAATTTATCAAAAAAATTTATTAATAATAAATATATAATTGTAAAAATAAGTACTAAAATTAAAAAGTAAACCATTAAAATGTGATATTCAAAAATAAAAATATAAATGATTAAAATGAGATGGTCGAAGTATACTTATTTAACCCCTCCAGAAATTGTACTAGTACTAGTGCAAGACCTAGCTGTTTTATGGATGTTTCATACTTTCATTCATAAGCCAAGTAGCCAACGAGACAAAGTTGAGACAAGAATTGAAGCTTTGAATGATACCAAAGAGAGACAATTGTTTGTGGGGCATTGAATGCACATTTCATTGTATTGGTCACAATTCACAAATAAAGTCCTTTTGTCATAATTGAAAACACAAGATTTATGCTTCCTAAATAATGACTTCTCATGGCCAATTGGACTCGTGGTTTCATCAAAGATAGATATGAGAGAGCCTCATCTTTCGATTGACTATTGTAGCCTCCACTAATGGGGTTTTTTTTTTTTATTATGGCTTAATGGACCCAAAAATTATGTAGCTGGTGATTCCCGTGCCCTTCAGCCGATGTCATTCTTGTAAGGGTCCCCCCCCCCCCCCCCAATAGGCCTCAGTTCTCTGTTCAGAGCTCATTTCATATAATATCAAAGTCAAGAAATTATCGGTTCCATTTGTATCATCCATAAATGTCTGTGTACGTGTATATACATATGGTAATGTATTAAAATACAGTACAGTTGACCATATAAAACTCTTCAAGTATGAATTTGACTATATATATATATATATATATATGGGTATGTTTTAGAGTGAGACACAGTTTTATCTCAAAGTGAGATCGTATTGAAATTTGGACTATATTTAAATTGGATCTTCCAGTGCAACTTTCTCTTGTTTTGAGTATGAAATTTAGAGCTCATATTTGAATAAATATTTTCAATATGTGATATTTAATGGGTTCTATGTGTTTAAAAGTTGTTATAAAATACTACTGTTTAATATAGATAACATTTCATCTAAAGCTATACTTTTAGTTAAAAAAGTAATTAATAAAATATATTTGACGTTAGTGTAGGAGACCCATAAATAAAGCTTGAAGAGGATTTAAAATTTGTATATGAAAATTAATATATAAAAGTAAAAAGTGTTTTAGGAAATTTTTGTTGAAAAATAATATTAAAAAAATATATAATATAATTAAATATTGAGTTGGATTTTGACCTTTGATGCATATGGCAAATATGTCTTAATTAGTTTGATTTGACATAAAAATCTTTTGTTTTGTTAATGACAAGCTTGATTTACCTAAGTGGGGCCCCTATATCTCAAATTCTCCATTTAGATTGATCTAAATTGGGTAATTATTTGGGGGATAGTTCAATTCAAGAATATTAGTAAGGGCGATAATTATATGGTAATCGTATAGCATTCTGACGAATTATATCACAAATAAATTATAACAAAACTGTTAATCTAAACAAACCGCAATTAATAAATGGCTTAATTAATATGTTGTAACCATTTTCAAATAAAATCAATATAATTTAAATATTTCAAAATTTAATCCAAACAATTAATTAATATTAAATCTAATAATATTTATAATATTTTAAATTTTATTCAAATGTTAGGCATGATTAAAAAGTGAGGCATTTGAGTTTAAACTGTCAATCAATTAAAAGAAACATTTCTTTTTTAGAGGATAAGTGATTTTTTTTTTTGCCGTGTTGAAATAAGATTTTGTGAATTTAACTTGACTATTATCTGAATCAATTTATAAATTATCGAGGAGCTTCATCTTTGTCCTACTGGAAATAAACTCATATCCTGATTCCAAAAACCCATGATCTCCCTACTTGAGAGGAGCATGTATGAAATCAATAAAAGTACTTGTTTTAAGAAAAAAAATAGTATTACAGCTGAACGAATTAAGTTCAAAACCTTTTTTTTCCATCAGATTATCGAACAATGTCAAACAAATAGAAAAATAAGCAACTTCCAGAAATTTGGATTTTGACAATATTCACAATGGGGGAAAAATAGTTTTTTAAAAAAAAAAAATTATAATTAAGAAATTTTATTAAATAAAAATAGAAACTGATTACATAAATAAATTAAAACCCCATGATAAGAAAGGAAACATAACAATAGAAACACACGATAAACTTCATCTTACTCTTTCATTGCTATTCTCAAATAATATCAACATAAAATGTCTCATTTTATAAATTGTGAACAATAATTTCAATAGACTTTTAACATGTCAATTGTCAACAACCTGACAATTAAATTGCCCAAAAAATGAAATGAAAGTTTGAAAAACAGCCCAAAATGAGAATCTCAATTGAACACCAAGATGACAGAACAAACATATAAATTATTTTTGGACGATAGAAGAAAAATAAAAACACAGAATATGGAGCTTTGAGAAAGAAAAAAGAAAAGGAGTAAGATTACAGCGCATAGCAGAAAAATAAAGATTTGTCAATAAAAATTGCTGTAAGCCTTTGACTGAAGCTAAAGAGCCTTGATTTGGCCAACAGAAGACCCAAAATGACGAAGTCGCACATAGAAGTAGGAATAATAAAAATAGAGCTCTCTTTTGAAAGTAACTAATAGGATGTAAGTATGCTCGCATCTTAATCTTATTAGTGTGTGTTTAATTTATAGTAAAAGTAAATTTATTTACTTTTTTTATGATTGAACTTTAATGAAAAGTTAATAAATCACTCACAGATACATTCCGTGATTTATATGATAATAGAATTGAGAATCAATATTATTATCTTTATAGTCAGACACAAGCCTGAAAATTAGATCATAAAAAAAAAGAAAAGAGAGAAGATGAATAAAGTAATATGAGGGCAAATAGGTCCTTAGAAGTAAATTTGAAATAATAAAAGTCTTAGAATAATCAATTTTTAGGATATCATTTTCATACTAAATTTTACTTAATCAATTTTCTATCATCAGTTTTTTTTCTTGAAATTTTAAATATTATTTTTATCTTTAAACTTTTATTTGATACTATATATTTTCATCTTCAAACTTTTTTTTAATATATCGTTATCATTCTTTAACCGTTTACAAAATACCAAATTGTCTTTGTTGACTCAAGGATTAAAAAAAATTAAAAATAAAATATCAGAGGAACAAAAGTATAAAGATGGCAATAAATCAAATAGAAAAATTTCAAAAAAGAAAGAATATATTTTAATAAGAATTACCCAAGGTGGGTCTTATACTCTTATTTTGCCATTTTGGTTAATCTCAGGAGAACTATGAATAGTATAATTGGGTCCCATATTATGAAAATAAATTATGGGGCTCTCTGACTTCATGTAAAGCAAAGCAAAAAGAACTTTGCACCATAAAAAAGGAAAGGGAGAAAAAAAACGCAGAACAAACTTTTCAAAATTCTCTGATTATTATGCATCCAATATTCAACTACATGCATCATCAGCAGATTCAGCACTGAACCAAAGGATAGTCTCATCTTAGGATGACAATTTCCCCATTAAAAAATGGGGCCGCCCATTTCGCCCTTGGAGATAGAAACTTCTGATCAATTTCTCATAAATTTAACTGGAAAAATAGGGATGGGAACGAGTCTTGATTTTTGACTTGCCAAGCGGCCGGGATGAGTTCTTCTCCTGGCATGACATATAGGTTTTTGGTTTTTTTATTTAAAGGGGGGGGGGATTTGATTAAAAATAGTTTTGTTTACAGAAATAACAACTGTTTATTCATGATTTTGAGAAGAGAATAGTTTAGCTTGGAATCCTGGACATAATCAAAGTTGTTAGTGATTGAAAGCGTGACTTTTATGTGGATGATCTTCTCATGCTTTTTCCTGCTTTATGTCCTCTTTTAATACTTTCTTTGTGATGTTTGATTGATATAATATGTTGATTAAAATTCCACACCTGTAATGTATCCAAAATGAAGGGGATAAAAAGGAACAAAGAAGAAAGAAGATGATTTATACCCAGAAACAAATTGATAATAACGAATCCTTACTTAAACATTTTTATTTATTTTCTTCTTGTTCTAACACTTCTAATTAATACATTAGAGGAATAAGGATGCAAATTCAATTAAAAAACGTATCGTCTAGATTATCTATAATATTTGTCAATACTTTGAGAAATTTAAAGATCAAATACTGGTGTAATTTGTGATTTGTGAGAGATTGTGATGTACGTATTAGTTTTAGTTCACATGTTCAAGTATTATTAAGCCAGCTATTGATGCTCATAATAAGGGAACATGAACAAATGATTAAGCGGCCAAGAAAAGCATGCATGTTTTCGACTTTTTTATTGACTTGCCCTCTAAGTCATCAGATTTTAGGCATTGAAAAGGAGATAAAACCCTACAAAAGCCACGAGAAGCTTAAGAACTCTTATATGCATTGGAAATTCTTCACTAATTATTTATTTTCTTCTTGTTCTAACACTTCTAATTAATACATTAGAGGAATAAGGATGTAAGTTCAATTAAAAAATGTATCGTCTAGATTATCTATAATATTTGTCAATACTTTGAGAAATTTAAAGATCAAATACTGGTGTAATTTGTGATTTGCGAGAGATTGTGATGTACGTATTAGTTTTAGTTCACATGTTCAAGTATTATTAAGCCAGCTATTGATGCTCATAATAAGGGAACATGAACAAATGATTAAGCGGCATGCATGTTTTCGACTTTTTTATTGACTTGCCCTCTAAGTCATCAGATTTTAGGCATTGAAAAGGAGATAAAACCCTACATAAAGCCACGAGAAGCTTAAGAACTCTTATATGCATTGGAAATTCTTCACTAATTATTTATTTTCTTCTTTTTTCTCAATTTTGAGGGAAAAGACTTAATTGAAACGCTCTCCAAACTCAAGTTGGCAGTAACCGTGTTCTCAAAAGGTGTAGAGCAAAGAAATCCACAGTTCATTTTGTCTTTCCTTTTTATGTCATTTGAGTTAGTCTATTCTCGTGTCTTGTATTTGTTTATTTTAAGGGAAAGAGAACTTTATACAGCACCTCAAACATGCACTTCTTCGACCATTTCCATGGTTTGCCGCATGACAAAAGTCAGAAGTAAACTCCCTCGATGTTTCTGGTAAACATTGAAGCAAAATCATATATATGCATTGTGTTTTGTTCACTTTTAATTATTAGGTTACGGCAAAAAATACATGGTTTGATAGAGCTAAGTGAATAATTCACAAGCTTCTTATCAGATTTAAAAGTCTTTAATTTTTGTTCTTATTTAGAAAGAAAAGGGTGGAAGACAATATATTTATAAGATGTTTTTCCTTTTTCTTTTATTTTCTTTTTCTTGAATGACATCATAAGTTCTTATGGAAAAATGTTTTTTTTTGTAACTCAACAATGGATTAATACTTATAGTCTAAAATATTTGAGGTGCAATAGGGGATAGGTCTCTCTGCCGTCATCTAGCTGGAAATGGGTTGTTGGTGATGAAATTGTGCAGTATACTTATGTGAAGTGCCATAGCTTAGCTAAGATTCTTGAATTGTGAGAAGGGACGGTAAAAGAAGATGAATCTTTGAATGCACCATTACCTAACTGATGATCTTGGAGGAGACAATTTAATGTCCCCAACCTTCAAATGCTCAACTGGTTCATATACTCCATTGTTTTCCAGACTGCCGCACACACACACAGAGAGATATATACATATATATATATGCATATATAAATTCAATTAACTAACTAAAGTGCCTAAGAAAAATGAGTACTATTCTCACCAAATTTGGTCAAGAATCAAGAACCCCTTTTCTTTTTGGATTGCAATATATATATATATATATAAATTCAATTAACTAATTAGTGTCTAAGAAAAATGAGTACTATTCTCACAAAATTTGGTCAAGAATCAAGAACCCCTTTTCTTTTTGGATTGCAAGTTGTCAACAATGGAATGCTGCACAACTTCACAATGGAGCAAATGGAAGTCAATTTTATAACGTGAGAGATTTTGGGGTTCAAATTCAATCAAAGATCGATTCTGCAACAGCTGAAGAATGGAGACCTATTATTGTACTTGTAGTTATTGCTTGGTTGACTCCTTTCTACTTTTCTTCTCTTTCTGGAACAGAAGCAGAAGAAGTTTCTGCCCGCTTGACGGCACATAAAAAATTTAGTCATCTTTACATCATTGTGTTTTTTACCCTCTTTTGATTCTTTGCGTTCTTGAGAACCAGTCCTTTATGTTTCCAATATTGATGTTCTAAGATTAGACGTCTTATTTATTTATTTGTAACATGTTAATTAGAAGTCTAATTTTAGTCACACAACTAGATGAAACTCGTACTTAACAATCCTGCGTTTATAATTTGAATAGAAAGAAATAAATGAGGGAGAAAAAGGAGTTGGTTAAGAAAATCGGGTAGTGTTGCGAACCTATTCAATTGAAGCACCTATTAGAAGAAAATAGAAATTTGGACAATCTCTGAACGATTAACCTTTATTATTTTATTCGTTTAGAAATATAAGTTTTATTCTTATTTCAAAATTTAAATCACTTTACGAAATTTTATTAATATTTTATTATTAAATTCAAATAATATTCTTATTTAATTCAATATCTCATCTCAATTCTTTCTTATTTACAAGACAAATTATTTATTTTTTTTTTAACAAAACAAACTTTATTTTCTCTTTCTTATTTTCAAGACATAATAATTATTGAAATTCTAAAAACAAAAAAAGTTATTTGATCTGTGTTAAAGTGTATCCAACAACTTATATTTTGGACTAAGGGAGTAATAATTAATTACAATTTTTATAAGTAAAAAGTTTTTCACATTCTTTAGAAGGTTTTATGTAGGATTAGATGTATATTTATATTCTTCAAAACTCCCCATGTGAGAATATTAGTTTAATTTGTTTGTGTGTGAAGAACTTTAAATCAAAATTAAAAAAAATTTATTTGAAAATTTGATTTTAAAAAGCATTTACGAATCCAAAAAATTGTGCAGAGGTGAACCTGGGTGTCTTTGATTTGGCATATTGAGTAAAGACTTTTCTACTATTCATAATTTTCTAACAAAATACTTTTTCTCTAAAACTCTTTGTTTGAGAGTTCAAGAAAGAAAAGAAATTATTTTGTTTGTTCCTGCTTTTGGGGGTTAGAAGAGAATAAAGAAAATGATGTGATGCTTTTAAAAGTAAATTACAAATATATTCCTCTCCCTTTAATTAGACTTCAGTTTTCTTATTATTATTATTATTTCCACTTATGAAGAGATGGATTTGAAAGGAAAAGAAGGGGACTTGCATCCTTCCACTTTGCTTTCTTTCTTTCCAAAACATTCATCCAAACTTGGTGGAAGTCCCATTTTCACCACGCCATACTACATCCAAATTTTACTTGGCAATAATATCAAGTATAAATAATTTTTTTTTTCATTTTTATCACAATATGTCATAACACAAATTGAGTTAAAGACTAATTTTCTAGACAGTATTTTTTTAACAAATTAAACTATGGCCTTATAACTAATAAAATAAAATAAAAAAGACACATTTATTATAAATGTAGAAGCCATGAACCACTGAAGAATCTTTCACATATACATGCGCAAAGAACACAATAATTTCACAGCATGTCGTCGGAGTTTGAATATTACAATTTGCAAATGATAGCACTCGTAGAAATTAATATTAATTCACTGGGGAATAAAATACTATGGGCACCGAAAAATCGATGTGCTACCAAGAAACATTATTATCCAACTTCTTTTTTTTTATAAAAAAAATCACTTTCAGCTTTGCTTACGTCAAGATCACTGAAAAGAAAAGCAAACATAAAAAATAATATAAAAAGAACGAATTCTCGTTTCTAAAAGCTTTTGAAGAACCATTCACGGTTCAGATGAGGATTACACTGTTGCAAAACTTCTCTATTCCCATTGGGAAGCACCGACGACTCACAACATATACTAAATTAGCATATATTCTAATCATAAAAATGTATTTTCAAAATACGTTCTGCTGTAATGAATGTACATAAAAATACATTCATTTTCTGAAAATGCATTTACATAATTTTTTTTTGTTATTTTGCTAAGGCATATCCATACAATTTAACTAGTGTTAATGATTGAAAGGGATTTTTTTTTCCTCTAAATTTTAGATATCATTTTGTTCAATCATATACGTTAACTGTGATGCTGAACAATCAGAATTTTAGAGCACGTAATTTTTGGTGTAAAATTTTAATTAAAACACAAATTTATAATATAAAGTGTCAAAAATAACTATTTTGTTTTTATTATTTCATGAAATAGTGTGTTTTGTTCTTTTTTTTTTTTTTGAGGAATAAACTATTTTTTTATCTCTTAATAATAATAATAATAATAACATTTTCTTGCAACAACATTATATCAATTGCATTAAGCATTTATCAAAATGGTATAATGTTGTTCTACAGTATCTTTTTCCTACTTGTAAAATATTCACAAAAATGGGCCTGGTGAGCAATTGGAACAGTGAAGGTCATATCTTCCTTTGGGCTCGGCCTCAGCAACTGAGATCTGAAACAAGAAAAATGGTGCAGTTGCAGTTGCAGTTGCAGTTGCAGTCGCGACTCGCGTAGCTCCCCTTTTTGCTTAGACTCTTAAAATCGCGAGGAAATTGTAAAATAAAATTTTAATCCCCCTTAGATGTGTATTTTAATTTTGTTTCTTGAGGAATATGTGCATTTAATTAAATTAAGAAAATACACATAATAGTATTTCAATTATCCAAATAATTTATTCTCGTAATAAATAAGATTATTTTTCTGACATTTAAAACAAAACCTAAAATCCTTTTTTTATATTTCTCTATCCTCTCCTCCACACTCTCTATCTTTCTTCTTTGACAAAAGAAATGCAAGGAAAAGAAGATATTCTTGTTAAAAGTTTAACTAAAGTGTACAAAGTTTTCTACTACCAAAAATGGAGGAATTGCGTATTTAATGCTCTTTAATTTTCGTCAACAAACAATTACAGAAGGTGTATATTTCAACATATATATGCACTGTTAGGTTCATTTGTGCCATGGAAATTCGTCCACGATCGACTTTCCAATAAATTGGACAGCAGCCAACCAGCTATCACATTGATATGTAAAGGAACGGTTCACTCGTACCAGCCATCGTATTAATGAATTCTAGCTGCTGTTTTCAGTTCCCTGATTTGTATAGCGAAAGAGAGAGTTTTTATGACTTCCCCTAGCAAGGATATATTAGGACTGTAAGGGGCATTTTTGGGAAATATGCCAACCAAAATATCAAGATTTGCTATCATTACTATGTAACCATCAAAGTTGATCTTCTTCTTCTTCTTCTTTCTTTTTTTTTAAAAAATTATTTGTGAAAATATGGATTCTTAGTTAAGTAATGATCTGTATAAATTCCCCATTTTATTTTAATATTCTTTTTGGTCCGTTTTCTCATATGCCAACTCAACTAACATTTTATTGGCAAATTCGGAACAATATGAGCTTGAGCTTGCTGTCAAGCTTTTTTGTTTTGTTATTTTTTAAAAGATATTAATCAAAGATGATGTTTTTTAGAATTAAATATTCATATTTGATTTAATCTAAAAATTAAGAATAACTTTTGACATCAATGAAGTTATCTCATTATTCTTATTATTAATTAGGTTAGTAGATGATATAATTAGTTAGTGAGATATAAATATCTTTAAGTAAGAAGATTGTTAGTAAATTTTATGATGAAAAATATTTTATTTTTAAAAGATAAATATTCAATTTGATGGAGGAGTATAAGATAAATAATTTGATACGATCTAAAAATATATCCCTTCACAAGAATAATTATAATAAAAAATTATAACTATTTAAATACCACATTCGTGTCTTATTACAAGATATTAGAAATTTTAAAAAATATTTGATCATTTATTTTTAATATTATATTTATTTATTATTATTTCTTTTTTATTATTGTTTGAATAACTTTAACTTCTCTTAATCTCTTTCTAATTATCAATACAAAAGCTTTTTTCTCATTTCATCTTTTTTTTTTTATTTCTTATTCACAAGATAATAATTTTAATTTTTCTTTTTTATTTTTAAAATAAAATAAGTAAGAGTATTATCAAACTAAAATAATGATTGGTAAGCGTGAAATTACTTGGTCTGATGGAGCGAGTAACATATATTCATATATGATGATAATTGATAAGACATGTACTTATTTTATTAAAGTATATTCAACTACTTTCTGCTAATACATTTATTTTGTTTCTTTCTTTTTTCGGGAAGGGGAGGACATTTATTTTGTTTCTAGATTTTGCAAACAGCTCGAGAAAACTTCTAGAACTTGGAGAAGCCATGTGGCAAGCGTCACTTTTATATGATTAGTGTTTACTTTGTATTTACATTAAAATTATTGAGATTGATAATATATAATTAAATTTTATAAATTTATCTTATTAATAATTAATGTGTTAATAAAAAATGTATTTTTAAGAAAAAGTGAATAATTTATTAAAAAATTAGAAACAAAAATAAAATTATAAAAATACATATTAAAATTAAAAATTAGATAATTATAATGATACCTAAAAAAATATAAACAATTAAAATAAGATGAAATGAATATAAGTTTTATTATGGAGAAGGTTAATTTAAATACATATAGCATTACTTTAGACAAAAAAGAAGTTTTATAATAAATAAAAATGTCAGAAAGATGACATAACACGTTTCAATGAAAGGATTCAAACTGATAAAATATCTCAAGTTCATTGATCAATTATTTTAACGCCTCCATTCAAATTATTTTAACGACAACTTATATTAGATATCACACTCTAACATTTTACTTAAATGTCGAATTACATATAATCATGATTAAAAAAATAAATTAGAATACTCCTTTCGTTTTTTAAAGGATGTATATCTATAAATTATGACAACTAAAAAAGAATTAAGGTAGTATTCTATTATGCTTTGAAAAGTTACGAGTACCACATGTAGGGGAAGAAAGACCTAAGTAAAAGCTAAAAGATAAAAGATGAGCATGTTCATTCCCTACCTAATGAGACAAATATTTACAAATTTAGCTACTCTGATTCGTTTGGACCCTCGAGGTCAATGAAGTTATTATGTTGCCATACATATTTTGGCACTCTACACAAAAATTAGTCTATTCCAAACACAAATTTGAACATCCAATTCAATTATTATGTTGCCTAATTCTAACATTCAAAATAAAACAAAAATTTTCATATGAAATTCAATCCAAATATAGATTAAGATAATTTTAACTTTTCTTTTAATAATGGCGCTTCTTGTTCTCATAATGCAGTACAACGATATCTTGGTTGTTTTTGCTAATTTTTTAAACATTTTAAACCCAATTCATAGGTTAAATTCTTTGAAATTAAATCGAATGAACATACTACAACGATATGTTGATATACGTATAAAATTTTTCAACTAAGAACAGATGATGTCAACGGAATTGTCACCAACTAAAATTGAAACAAGTTGCAAGAAATGAGAGGGTTAAGAAGTGCGAAAATAGATAGATAGAATCGCTTCCAAACTTAGATAGTATTTTTTTTTTAACAGTAAATGTTACCTTTTTTAAGTAATACTCCCCATTCATTTGAATTGAACATCTAATTTTGAACCAATACAAAAATTAATAATTTTTTTTATTATATTATCTTTATAATAATGTTTCTAGGAACAGACAATATAAGTTAATAAAATATAAATTATTTCAATTTCAAAAATAATTATTGTAACTTTATATGCAAAATATTTTATTTTCACTAAAAAAAAATGACATTAATGTGGTGCATACAAGCCACAAAACGGCAACAACCTCAAACCATGTGTTTATATACACATTTGACACGTCAAATCTAAATACCATGCAACTCTTTTTTTTATTATTACAAATATGTATAATTCACATTGCACCAATAATGAAAAAACAAAGAAGAAGAAGAAGAAGTAAGCTACGTGTCAGAACAATCAACCGTAGATCACACATGATCTAAGGGGCAATCTTGTATATCATTTCTCAACTAACCCCATCAGCATTCTTTGAGCCAGCTCTTATTTAAGCCAATTTACAGGGGCTTGGAGGAACCCGACTCCCTCCTCACCTGATTCACTTCCATTTTCCATACTCTCTGCATTTTCCTACATTAATTAATTAATGGGCAGTAACGGCCGGCACGTTCCAAATGGTAGTAGTAGCTTCTTCGGGCATGCTCCAAGTCATGATCCTTTGAACTGGAACATGGCTGCAGAGGCAATGAAAGGCAGCCATTTCTTTGAAGTAATGAGGATGGTGTATGAGTTTCGTAAACCGGTGGTGAAGCTCGGAGGAGAGAGGTTGACGGTAGCCCAGGTGGCGGCGGCTGCCGGGAAAGGGAATGGGGTGAAGGTGGAGCTGTCAGAGTCCGCCAGAGCTGGCGTGAAGGCAAGCAGTGAGTGGGTGGTGGAGAGCATGTGCAAAGGGACCGATAGTTATGGAGTTACGACTGGATTTGGGGCCACGTCACATAGGAGAACTACACAAGGAAATGCTCTTCAAACTGAGCTTATCCGGTTAGAAACTCAGATTATTTGTATTTCTGTTCTTAAAAGTTAATGTAATTAATGAATAAGTAAAAATAAGTAGTGGTTGAGGGTTAGTGAATTTAATATGTGGAGCTGGAAACAGTGATTTGTTTGGAGATTTGCTCCCCCCTCCCCCCTTTAAAAAAAAATTTTACTGGAGGGGAATGGGAATCTTTCTTGTAGTAGAGATGTTAAAAGCTGCTAAAGAGGCCGGTCAAGCTGTTGTGATTGTGTTGCATAAAATGAAGATTTCCAGATATGTGAGAAAAATATTGTCACACGCCAAGTATGGTTTAACTGGTGGAAGCTAAAAAGACTGCTTTTAACGAGACTCTTACATATAACCAACCCCACATGGCCGATTGGCCGTGAATAAAGTCAAATGTTTCCTCTTCTCATAACATGCTAATCTAATGTCAATTATAGTCCTTTTGGTCTTTCATGCCCGGAAATTTTGGATTTTTTGTTGGGTCATATTAATTGTACTCAAAGTCTGTTATGGGCATCCCTAATTAGTCAAAGATTGATTTTTTGTTGATTTTGGCATCTCAGATTCTTGAATGCTGGAATCTTTGGCAATGGGACAGATTCACATCACACATTGCCTCACCCTGCAACAAGGGCTGCAATGCTAGTGAGAATCAACACCCTTCTTCAAGGTTATTCAGGGATCAGATTTGAGATATTGGAAGCTATTACAAAGTTTCTCAATCACAATGTTACTCCGTGCTTGCCTCTTCGTGGCACGATCACCGCCTCCGGTGATCTAGTCCCGCTTTCATATATTGCAGGACTATTAACCGGCAGGCCTAATTCCAAATGTGTCGGTCCCAATGGTGAGTTTTTAGATGCAGGGGAGGCGCTTCGCCTAGCGGGGATTCATGGTGGATTCTTTGAGTTGCAGCCTAAGGAGGGCCTGGCACTTGTTAATGGCACGGCTGTAGGGTCTGGTTTGGCCTCTATGGTTCTTTTTGAAGCCAATGTACTAGCTGTCCTATCTGAAGTTTTATCAGCAATTTTTGCTGAAGTTATGCAAGGGAAACCCGAGTTTACTGATCATTTGACACATAAATTAAAGCATCATCCGGGTCAGATAGAAGCAGCAGCAATTATGGAACACATTTTAGATGGAAGCTCCTACGTTAATGCAGGAAAGAATTTACATGAGATGGATCCTCTGCAAAAGCCTAAACAGGATCGTTATGCTCTTCGTACTTCTCCACAATGGCTAGGACCTCAAATAGAAGTCATCAGAGCATCAACTAAGTCAATTGAGCGCGAGATCAATTCAGTTAATGACAACCCTTTGATTGACGTGTCAAGGAACAAGGCTTTGCACGGAGGGAATTTCCAGGGCACTCCAATTGGTGTCTCAATGGATAATACAAGATTAGCCATATCATCTATTGGAAAACTCATGTTTGCTCAGTTCTCTGAGCTAGTCAATGACTTCTACAACAATGGATTACCTTCTAATCTCTCTGGTGGGCGAAATCCGAGCTTGGATTATGGTTTCAAGGGTGCTGAAATAGCAATGGCAGCCTATTGTTCTGAACTCCAGTTTCTGGCCAATCCAGTTACAAATCATGTCCAGAGTGCTGAGCAACACAACCAAGATATCAACTCTCTGGGATTGATTTCTTCAAGAAAAACTGCCGAAGCAGTCGATATATTGAAACTAATGTCTGCAACATACTTAGTTGCCCTGTGCCAGGCAATTGATCTGAGGCATTTGGAGGAAAATTTGAAACTAACAGTCAAGAACGCAGTGAGTCAAGTGGCCAAGAAAGTTCTCACTCTAGGCAATGATGGGGAGCTTCACCCTTCAAGATTCTGTGAGAAGAACTTGCTGAAAGTAGTAGATTGCGAACATGTTTTTGCCTATATAGATGACCCTTGCAGCTCCACTTATCCACTAATGCAGAAGCTAAGGCAAGTTCTCGTTGATCATGCCTTGGCTCACAATGATGATTTAACGCCCAGCAGTTCAATTTTCCTCAAGATTGGAGCTTTTGAGGAAGAACTTAAAACCCTTTTGCCAAAAGAAGTTGAGAACGCCAAAGGCTCTTGGGAAGCTGGCAATCCTTCAATCCCCAACAGAATCAAGGAGTGCAGGTCTTACCCATTGTACAAGTTCGTCAGGGAAGAACTGGGGACCGGAATTTTGACGGGAGAGAAAATCAGGTCACCGGGTGAGGAATTTGACAAGGTATTCACAGCAATTTGCGAGGGGAAAAT
The DNA here is from genome assembly GCA_019593545.1 of Apocynum venetum. Classification (NCBI taxonomy): domain Eukaryota; kingdom Viridiplantae; phylum Streptophyta; class Magnoliopsida; order Gentianales; family Apocynaceae; genus Apocynum; species Apocynum venetum. The sequence goes on from SRSM01000134.1 coordinate 2,458,562, forward strand.
GATAGATCCGCTACTTGACTGTTTGAAGGGTTGGGATGGTGCTCCATTGCCTTTGTTTTAGCCACTCTCTTGTTTGGTTCAATGAGGGATGTGGAAATGTGTTGGCCATTCTAAATCTAAGCAAAGATATTCAGAACATTTCTGTAATTTGCTACAATGAGATTGACTAATCGTCATTTAAGACTCCATAAAATATAGGAAGAATAATACTCCTAGAGAGTCGACTTTCTTTCTCCTCAGTTGTCTTGTACTGCACAAGTATCTTCTAAATTGTTCTAGGAAAAAAAAGAAAGAATAATATACTGGTTATTTTTCATAATCTTTATTCCGAGGAAACACACCACTTTCTACTGCAAAGAAAAAGGTTTTAATTGCAAGAAATGGTAAAGTGGGGAGGACAAAAGGAGCCTGGGCAAGATCGTAGATGTGAATTAACCAGTTTTTTATACGATAATATTACATTCGTTATTATTCATGTTTCTTATTCCGGAGTCCTTGACTACGATCTCATGCTATTAAATGTGATCGCTCGAGAACGATTGTCAATTTTCAATTATCAGCCAGCTTTGGGAGGGGCATATTACCTGATGTTTTGCCTCCACTGGCAATGTTTGCAAATCGTAGCTACGGCAAGGACAATAAAACCACATAAATTTTTTCTTCCTTGAACTAAGGGCAGACAAAAGATCTAGAAAGAACTTGGAAAAATATGTACATGATCTAGCAGGACACAGTTACAATAAATTAAGCTGGTTTCTTGGGACTCACAACGGATAAGATGAAGGCTGCCAAGTGTCATTCTTGATTATCCCACGGACCGTAAACATCTTACTGGATCTGTAGAATGGTGCTCAGGATGATGGCAATTGCCTGTTTACGTCCAAAGATATACCAGATATCCCATTCTATTGTAGTCTGAGGAAACTCAAAATCTTTCACCTCGTAAGAGCTCCCAAATAACATCAAGCTCTGAGACCCAAAAGTCAGTTAACCTTCAATCATATGCTTGCATACGTCAGTCATCATCATCGGATAAGCAAACTACCTCAGAAGCTAGATCAACTGCATCAGCATTTGAACCAGGTGAACAAGGTAATACATCAGGTGGATGGCCAACTGGTTGATTATGAACATTCCTGAGCAACTCAAGGGCGGAAATGGAGGTGTTCTGGGAACATAGCTGTACTCCAGATTCAGAAAGCTGATTACCAGAACCAGACTGAATGATCTTAACAGGTGGCAGTGGAGCAGGGGCTGGGAGATCCTGGTGATAAAATTGTGAAGACGTTAATAATGCTTGCTGAGGTGGAAGGGGAGGAAGCGAGGAAGATGTTACAGGCACATCCACAGGCACTTGCTGATTGGGGTTGCATGGGAGAGATGGCATATTAGCTGAAGACATGCATGCAGAAGGTCTAAATGGCTGAAGGTGTGGAGCTGGGGCACGAACTTCTCCACCAACTCGAGCCTTAACTATGGTAGGGGTAATGACATTGATTTGGGGGGGTCTAGCAGAAAGTCCAGAAAAATTTCCAGGAGAACGATGAGTAGATTGCACAGGAAGGTTGACAGTATGCTGGCTGGCCACAGGGGAATGCCTCATAGTGGACCGCAATTGTAACTGATGTAGGTGTGGCATGAAACTGGGAGGAACAACTGCAAAAATAAAGCATCAGGTTAATAGGTTGGAAAGTAAAACAAAGACTTGCACAACTGCATCCCATCAATGACGTGAATATAGAGGGAGAAACAAGGATATCCTTCTAGAGCTTTAAATGCATTTCTTAGCAGGTATAGGAGACTACTTGAAACGAAATATAATTTACAAAATATACAAATCATCTGCACCCAATATAACTTGTTGTTGTATGTAGTCTATTACTCTATTTCCAGAAAGATAATAGCTAAAGCTTCATTATTGCTGGGATCACATTTTTTACTTAAAAAAAGCTGAGTCCATAAGCCAAAATCATTCTCAAAAGTTTCAAAGTTGGGCAGCTTTATGGACCTCTTCATGGAAATCCCAAAATTAAAACAATAATCTCTCCACAAGGCAGCGAACATCAACACAGCCCCAAGGTGCTGTTTTTGGTTAATTATTACTAATGGCATCTTCAAGTGCAACACCAAGCGAATTTACCAGATCAATCTTCACCAATTTATAACATAATCATACAAGTACAAATATTAGTCGATGAAATTATATTCGTTGGGTAGTGGGATAGTTGCAATAATTACAGTTAGAGGTGGCTGAGTTGCTGTAAGATAAAAGCCAAGATAAGAGACTTTGAATCAGCAAGCTTTGGCTATTGAGGTGCTAGCACAACTCACTAGTTAAATTTTGCCACTGATTATAACACTCAATAGAGATTTTTGCATTTCTCACTATGATTTTGAGAATTTCTGCCAAGAGGTCCCTCATTTCAGAAAGTAGGGGGAGCTGAATCCTGAAGTTGGATGCCTTTCCAGACACTATACTCCTGAAACTTGTTTGAACTGATTACTTAGAATGATATGCAATCCCAAGACATATCATGTAGGCAATGGGCATAAAAGAAATTAAATTAGACAATTATATCAACAAATTGGAGTTATTGTTTCAAAACTCATTTATTCCCCCCCCCCCCAAAAAAAAAAACAGATTAATAAAAGAAGAATTTCAAACCCATCTGAGAAGTCATTCCTGCATTATAAGAGGCATCCAAGAAATCATACCTTGCAGAACTCCAGAAGACCTAAGGTCCATGCATTTATACTTGAATGCTTCAGCTAATAGCATATTCATAAAAACCTTGTTTCTATTTGACTCAAGTTCAGTTTTTTTCAGCACAAATACTGTTTCGGCATCCTTAAGTTTTGCCTCATACATGTTACGAATTTTAGCAGCCATTTCTTCTATTTCCTTCTCGCAATCAGATTTCAGCTGCAGCTTCTGTTCAAAGAGATAAAAAGTTCCAATAACAACAAAGATTTTCAGTACATGAATGAAGTAATTTCAGATTAGCATAGTTCCAAACTTACAGTAAGATCATGCAGTTTGATAACTTGTTCCATATCTTTATGCATCCTTTCAAATTCATTTTGAAGTGGTGTAGCATGTGAAGGAAGAGTTCCATTCCGAGAGGCTACACGATGTGGACCATATAATTGGAGATGGCTTGCTTCAACCATGGGAAAGTTAGGTACAGATTGTGATACAGCTTGATTTTGGAGTTCAGCAGCATTTTGGCTTACTTGAGCCTCCCCACTCTGTGTATGGGCAGACAGTTCAGTATTCAGTTCATGGTTAGCCCGGTTATCTGTCAATAAATCTGGATGATTTTGATCTTGTCCTGAATCAAAAAGTTCCACAGAGGGATGAATCACCAAGTTTTCGGCATCTTGAGATACAGTTTGGTGCAAGACGTTCACTGACTCTTCCTGTAACTGAGGAGAAGCTGTGGAGGTTTGCAGAGTTTTACCCCCCATGGAATGACCTCGATGAAAATCATCAGCAGGTGGAGTTTGACTGCTGCCAGGTATGTCTTCAGAAGGTTGCTCCAATTGCTCATTATTTTCAATTTCTTCATGATTAGACAGTGAATTAGTTCCAGCATCAGAAGCTGCTGACTGTATAGCTCCAACTGCTGCAGTCTGATTTCCTGTGACTGCTGTATCCTCATTTTGAAAATCCATAGACTCCTTATTTTGAAGGCAAACAACCTGGAGCATCAAAAATTGAAAATAGAAACAATTGATCACTTCCCTTAGCCTGATCTGAAATTTTTTCTTTGTTCAGACAAATAAATAACCCTATGTTTTATTACAATTCTTGACTTTTTTAACCCAAAAAGAATGGTTGGAGAAGATCTTAATGAGAATACACACACACACACACACACATGCATAAAGGTTTATTGAAGAAAATTTGACCAGAGGAAGAGCTACATACAGCATCTAACGGCAATGAATCAGTGAGATCTACATCCATTTGATAATTCTGGTTCCTTGTGATGCCAGAGGTGACATTTCCTCTATCACTGCCGACACTGAATCCCAGAGGAGTATCTAAAGCATGATCAGGCCCCATTTCCAATCCAGCATTGTCAGACCCTGTAGCCATCCCATGCCTTTGATTGGTCACTGGAATTTCATCAGCAGACTGCTCCTCAGAAGCAGCTACATTAACCAAAGTACTAATTCCAATAGTATGAACATGTCCTGTCTCACATCCGATATTGGAAGAGTCCCCTGAATGCAACTTATTGTTTTGGCTGGTAGATGAAATTTCATCAGTAATATGATTCTCAGTACTTCTATCAACAGCAGGAATATCCGCAACAATCTGAGAGGAATGACAGCATTCTTTGCGCGGCTCAACTCCTGGCATGGATTCCACCATCTGAGTCTCTGACTCCTTTTCAGGATTCATGTTTAACAAAATAGGTGCAGTCTCAGCAGGAACTTTACAACCAAATGCTTCAACAGCTGAAGCTACAGGCAAACTGGAAGGTATTGCATAACTTGCTTCAGCAGCAGAGGCAATCCTATCTTGACCGCCTATATTTAGCCCAGACTGAAAGACACTATTCCCTGTGCCCTTAACAGTAGTAACTGTATTAGAGAACCCAATCTCATTCTCAGATTGAGATCCCCGAATACACTCCTCATTAACAGTTCCACATAGATTACTGCAAGATTTTGCCTTAGCTAACCAACTAGCATGTTTCTTTCTCTCTTCTTCTATTTCAGCAAAATACTTTGCCTCAAGTTCTTTATGTTTCACTTCTTTTAAATGTTCATGCTCCGCTATCTTCTTTGCAAATTCAGTTTCTGACACCTTAAGCATGTCCATCCCCATTGGACCATTACCATGAATTGCACGAACAAAAGTTAATTCCTTTCGGTGATCTGTGTCCAATTTTTCCTTCTCCTCTGCCCAAATGTTGTGGAACTTCTGTATTTCGATTTGGTGCTTCAGATGAAGCTTTGACATGCGCTTGTCACATTTTTTCTGAACCTTTTTAATTATTTTCTTCAAACTAATTAGCTTAGTGTTTGGTTCCTGTGCCTGGGCAAGTTCCTGATTTGGTTTCACATTACGCAGATCAAAAGAACCAGATGGTGGCTCCCCTGCATTTGCTGATGGGGGTGACATAATATTTCCAAAAGCTGATTTGTAGTTCTTTGACATTGAGCCACTAATGATTCCTGGACGCTGCAAAAATGTCTTCTTCAATAACCTTAACTTCAGATAGACCGAGCTTGCCTCTTCTTCTGTGCATTTAAAATCCAATATCTGTTTTGCTAGCTCAAGTGAATCCTTTTTATCAATCTTTTGTTTCAAGATTGAAGCTGCAGTCCAACACTGGCAGAAAAAAATTGCACATAATTATATCCAGAATAACAAAAATCCTTGTTATGGATTAGCATATCCTAGAAGCATCATCAGCATGAATGATCAAACCTGTCTTAGAAATTGAGTCGTAGTGTGTATCAGTGACTGCATCCTTACCTTCATCCTAGAAGCAAGGTGTTTACAACATAGCCACAACTAAGACAGAAAAAGAATAATACTCTGTACAAGAAGGCAGGAAATTTCCCCACAACCCACCCTTTCAACTTTGACCTAAAATGACTTCTCTTGAATTGACCTAATAAGGCCTATTCCTGATGACAAAACTCTATCCCTAAATGCTAAACCCATTCCAAATTTCTTTTGCAGTCCAATCATCTCTGGTAGCAATCATTGTGTTATCCAGTGGCATTTAAGACAAAGAACCCATTTAAAATTTTAAACCAAACAAGCATTGCCAACACTCAGAACAAAAATAAACTGAAACTTAAAACTATTATTATTTTGTGAACATAGAAACCCATGTATAAATTGCATATACCTCACTATGGAATTTGACTATATTTGTTCAAGAAGCTTTTTCTTTTGCATTTTCAGTAGAGTGTTTAGATATTCGTGCAATTTCTTAATAAGATACTGAATCAAAATATACATAATCTATGTGCAACAGTTTTCTGTATATTTTCTATTTTTTATTACTATGCAGTGAGGATGCCAAATTGATAATTATGGGACAAAAATCATAATGAAACTCAATTAACAATCAAGACCCTTCTTTTAGTGTGCAATTGAAGGCTGGGGGGAAGAGGGTTTCAATTATTTATTTTGGTGCATAAACTAAGTACTCACCAGAGACATCTGGAAAGCCTGCAAGATGGATGCTGGTTCCTTGTTCACATGATGGTTCTCCATGACATATTCAAGAAATCTATCAATCATCTGTTCGACCTCTTTCTGCATTTAAGTAATATTTGAATAATTAGGTGGCAGAATAGACAACCAGAAGCACCGACAGTCAAAGATAGAATGATAGCAAATATAGCATGGTTGACCAGCACAGTACAACATATAAAAATGAGCAGCATATGTAAAATATAGTTTGGGTGAAGGACCTAACAAACATCTTAGAAGGTACTGATATAAAATATTTCTTATCTGAAGTTACTTTAATTCAATTACCAATTCACCATGCTATGAAACAAGGTAGGATTTTATATGCTTAGCATCAACAGTGAGAGAATGAAATACACTTAATCAACAAAAGTAAAAACACACACACAAACACTTGTTTTGTGAAAATTGTGTCAGAATATCAAAATAATGCAAATAAAATGTTCACCAGGAAAAGAGACTATCAGATCGGACATACAAACTTATGAACTCATTAGAAAGCTCAGCAATCAAAAACTTATTTTTGAGATATCAACAAATATTAAAAAGGAGGTGAATTTTTACATATTAGTATCTGGCAAGGAAAAAAGTGAGATATCTATATAGTCTAAAAGGCAAAAAATCTCTCCAGCTTCTCTACGAAGAGAAATCACATAGTATCAGAGTCTTCACATCAAACAGGTCTTAGATGTCAAAAAATGATTTTTGATTGCAATGCCCTTTTGTTTTATTCCCCCTATTTTGCCTATCAAAGGAAGGGGGGAAAAATCAAAAGCTAAATACTAATAAAGATAACCCTGTGTTTGACATTGACTGCAACTTTCGAGCACTGAATTCCAGACTTTTAAGCATCTGTAGAAAACTCTTCGCAAATTGAAAGAAACCATGACAGAATATATTCAGAACCTTTAACTTCCACAGGATCACAAACAGTTAACCAGAACCAATATTGAGCCAAACAGCAAAACATCACCAACCAGTAACCACCATCACATTGTGGAGATCTAGCTGGCATTAAGGATGTAGATAATCTTTAAAAGAAAAAGAGTAATTGCATTATCATCAATTTTATTAGCAACCCAAGTTGTTTCTAAATCAGTAGCAGAAAACTAAGGACATTATATCTGAGTCTTATAATGAGTCTGAGCTTGCAGCATTGCAGTACTAAAGGAGCACTAGATCAGATGGCAAAGTCATTCATAATCCATAGCAAACAAACAGATCTAATGATTTACCGAAAGCTTTAGAACTTCACAAAGTTTGACCATCTCTTCTTTGACAGAAGCATGAAGACACTTTTGTTCATCAAAAGGTGATTTCACTTGAAGATGAGCCATGCAATTCTGATTTTTGAAAGAACCTTGGGGGTTCAGAGAACTAGAAGGTTTTTTTGCATCAAGCTTGTTGGATGTAAAAGCAACAGAAACAGGTGAAGACTGAGATTGATTGGTAGCTGCAGCCATAGAAACCTCTGCACCAACACAATATTATTGTCAGGCAAAATAAGCTACAAAATTGAACTATGTCCCATGCAAAATATTCCTGAAAACACGAGTCACTTTACAATCACTATTGATCAAATATCAAGCATGCAAAACCTTTATTGGATCCTGCAACTTGGCTCTCTTCCTGTTCAAGTTGCACAGGGGCAGCACTGAGACTGGTGCTAACCACTTTCTTGCGCTTCCTTCCAGTATCATCTTTCTCACAATCTGATTCCGTTGATGATTCTTGAGCATATTGAACTCTTTTCCTGCTCCTTGGTGTTTGCCCCAATGAAAATTTCCACTTTGGGTTTTTTCCTTCCAACAGCTTTTTCCAAAATATATGAGGTTCTTCCACATCTGTCAACAGAAATTTTCTCTCACCAATCAATGGAAAAATAGTGCTGTAAGTTGCACCATTTCTCAAAACTCTTGAAATGACTGGTTCACGCTTATCACTTTCCCTGGAACAAGCAGACAGAATAGCAGAAATCTCCGATAGGACATCACTTAAGAGCTTTTGCCCGTGGGACATGTCTGCAACATTGTCAGTGCTACTTCCAGCATGGTACTCCTCTAATCTACTGAACAAATAGGAGGCACCCCACATGAGAAGCCTACTACTGCTGAACTTGATCTGTAGACTACTTTCAAGATTCAGATTTCGTTTCCCAAGCATCAGCACTTTCTCTTCAATGGTACAAGAAGAATATAACCTGAAAACGTTAATTTGTTCACTCTTTGAATGGATGGATAACCTCTGTAATGCCTTTAAATCATTTGCTGGGTTCCAATCACTATCAAAAATGACAACTACATCCACTGACAACTTAATACTTGGATGGCAAGCACGATTCTCTAACAGAAAAACAAAATGTTCACCCCCTATGTTGTTGAATCTGCTCAGGGCAGCTTGTTTCTTGGATGGAATTAGACATGCATCGATCCGTTCATAAGAATTCGAACCAAATTTTCCACGCACAAAATCATCCAATATATCACCAATTGCCAGTTCCCCAGAGCCACTGATTGACTGTCAGTAGGAGAGAGAGCAAAAGGACACTTAAACAAATAATGAAATAAAATAAACATATATACACATGAAAACACACCTGCAACTATATTTCTGACAAAAGATAGGAATTTCATATAATAAAAGAGTATAAAAATAACACACTTATCGCTACACACTCCTCTGTTACAAGAATACTTCTCTCACTTCAGTATTTCATATCTTGGAGAGCCTATTTCATATATGGATAACTTTGATTCCTTTTTTTCTCTTTCAATGTGCTTAGGACAATCGTGAGGACATCCTTGTTTGTTGTATCTTATGGAAACTGATGTTCGCTATGATCCCAAGATGAAAACAAGAAATCGATTCCTCCCAAATGGAAAATTTGGATGTTTAGTTTTGAGTCATACAAGATCCACATTGCATTTCATGATAAATAGCAAGATACCATACCTGAAAAATGACCAGTGCTCTGAGTTGCTGATTTCGAATCTTTGACAGAATCTCATGAAGGAGTTGTAACTTCCCACTAGCCTCTATTCCAATTTCCATCACCTGATCTGGAGTTAGCCCCTTAATTATTGAGGATTGCAGAGATGAGGCCACAATATAGGGGTGATCACAACACTACCAAGTAAAACCACAAGAATCAATATTTCATAGAACTTCAGACGAAAATATCAAAAAAGAGGACAATTTTACACAAATCAAAGCAAACATGGAAGCTGTAGGACTAGCCTTTGAGAATAAGCACCTAATCTAGCATGAGCTCAAGAATTCAGGCCTGTGAACATGTAGATGCCACAATTTAATCATGAAGAAAACTGAGAAACTAATAAATCAAGAATTTTTTTCTTCTCCTTCCCAGACAAGAGGAAGTTAGATTCTTGGCAGGCTATACATCACTCATATATTGGGCTGGGAAGGCCTTATGAGACAGTCAGACCTTTCTTTTTCTTAATTTTAGCACTCACACAAGGAAGTACTCATCACTCCCTCCTGAGGAGGCCAGAATGCTAACAATGATTTGTTTAACCTTCTTTAAGATATGCATGTTGTTCACAGATGCCACCTGTCGAAGTACATGGATTCAAACTCCGAACCTTTATAAATTGAGCAAGGGAACATTTGTGTAACGCTCCATTACCAATTCTCAAAAGCATGGTAACCCAAGATTTTAAGGTCAAAATACAAATGTGTAGAGGGTATATCAACAATGGGTGGGTGAGACACAAGCTTTTCAAAAGGCCAAGTTGCCTCCAGCAAAGAACAGCTGAATGTTACCTTTCAACTATTAAAAGATATAGACTTTTCCCAGCCTCCCAATTTTTCTCAAATGCTAATGGGAGACTTCCACCTAACTTTACTTGGGGATATTTTGATCTATTTGTACTTTTTTCTCCATGTCACCTTCCATCAAAGGTGGTAGCTGTCAGTTCAACCATCAAGGTGGTTGCACCTTGTCCCCCAACTGTCTAAACTAAATGTTCAGGATATTTGATATTGGAAATATACATTTGTGATAAGTTGATTTCTCAACCCAGAGAACCCATGTCTCTCTGCCATCAGTCAAACACCTCTGCTCCTAAACCTGCACTCCCCCAGCAACGCCCGTACTGACACCAGTAGTCCAGACTAAAAATGTCCCCCTACATTCACCAAAACAACTCCCTTCTCAATTCCTATAACAGCTTTCACGTCCCATTCCATCCGTTGGGTGTCATTGAGCATATGAGTTGGGCATTGATGGGTTCCAACAAGCCAATTTAGGCAATAGTCTAGTTCCCTGCAAATTCAATCCTTGTAAGTGAATCATTTAGCCATCCTTCTCTCCTCGTGGACTCCTTAGTCACTGGAGCACCTACTAAAATATTTCTGTGTTTTTATCATGTCTTGCTTCTAGTTACCAGAAAGGTAGAGTTAAATGGGAAGCCCTGGCAGCCCCCCAACTTGATCGAAAGGAGGATGGGAGAGAATGAGATCCCCTAAGAAAGTTAGGTGGAAAAATGTATATGACAGAGAAATGGGATGGAAGGAACCAGTGCCTTTTAATAGTTGAAGGGTTACGTTTGCCCATTTTTTAGTTGAAAGGTAAAACTTGGACTTTTAAGAAGTTGGAGAGTAGCCCGGACTTTTTGCCCTATTAACATTACTTTAGAGGCTATGTTGCTTTGTAGGACATTGGCAACAATGGGCATTCGCAAAAGGTTGTTATATTCTCAACTCAAAGAAAATTGGTCATCACCTAAACTGCTCTTTTTTTATTAGAACATAGCATTGCCTACACCAGTTACATAGGAAACAGAGAAAGATCTAACCGCCAAATCACAGATGAGAGAGCACATATAACACATAAAAAACTTAGTATATACAGCAAGAAGATCTCAGCAATGGCGGAAAACATACTATACAAACCTTTCGAAGTGTCACGAGGATTTCTTTGAAAGCCCCAACTTGGTCATTTTTACAATTAGAGCATAGGGCAGCAGCATTTGCAAGTAATTTACCACAGTACTGCTCAAGTTGCAAATTAGATATCTCAACTGGGACCAAATACTCCACAAAATTAGAGTATGCAGTGAATCTGGATAAAAGTTCTTTCAATTTTGCAAGATTATCAATTGTATCAGACTTCAAGCCACAAGCTTTATCAGGATCATCAGGAGAACCAAGTAAAGACAACATATTTGAGTATTCAGCAACTGTATCCTGTGGATTACAAAAGATGTAGTCACATAATCCCCTTTTACAAGCAATACAAGAGAAGAAGCAACTGAAAAAAAGAAGAAAAACGAAACCTTTAGTGGACCACTAAAAAGAAGCAACCTCATATCAGTTTTAAGCAGCTTCATTTGATCCAACTTTGGGGATGCTCTTTGGCAGCCATCAATTACAATTACTTTCCATTTCAAACAATTCAGAAACTGTAAATCCTAGAGAAAACATTGGAAAAACCAAAAAACAAATCAGAGAGCATAAAACTATCCCAACAAACTGAAGCCTAAAAGACAAAATCCAAAAATCCAAAGCATACTGTCATACCTCAATCACAACATCTATGGGAGATAACAACACTTGAAGCATTATAGCATCTTTTTCTTCCTCGTGGAATTCTAGTGTCCTGATGCTCTTTCTTGTGTCAATGTTTCCCTTGTACACCACAACATCAACAGATGGTGCCAAACGCAGAAACTCAGCTTCCCATTGGGAGAGAGCCTCAGAAGTTGAGGTGATAAGGAAAGGCTGATGATCACTTGACAGAGACAAGATAAAGAAAATCACATTTGCAAATCGTTCCTGAAAAGATACCAAGAAATAGAATATTAATGTCACTTGATACAAAATTCAGCAGTCTTTGACTTAAATTAATAAAAGTTATGATGCTAATCGTCCTAATGCTATAGGACTATAGTACCCTTCTTTCAAAAGGACTATAGTAGTTGATGAATGCATCCTGACCGACATTTAACATGAACAAGACATGACTGTATATTTTTTAACATGCTAATAATCTGTAACTAAGGGTCTCCATGATTCTATATCTTAAGGTGAGATGGTTCAGCTGTAAATGAACTAACCTGAACACAAACAATTTGTGTGCATTATGTTTTTTGATAAGAGCCCAAAACATGAGCTCATTTAGTCTAATCAGGGTTATAATTATTATTCATACCAGGATAAATTATATATAATCTCCATATATAATCACTTTTTAGTTAAAGCTTATTATATTCAGAAAGCTGTTCCTGTCCAGCTCATTTGATAAATAAAATTATTGCAGCTCAAGCACATAGTTCATTTATACAAACTGCTGAGAGACAACCTGACATGTTCATTTATACAAACTTCTGAAATCATTCTCAGCAGTATATAGAGGAAGACCATCAAATACTTTCATTTCAACAAAATAGAAAAGCATAGATGTAACTGTTTAGGCTGAATATGTGTAGATGCTTCTTTGGAAAAAGATGATATGACCTCCCAGAACCTCGTGTCAATATTGGGAAGTGTTGCCTGGCTCAACAGCCAGTATTAAAAATAAATGTAAGTACAAATTAACATTCCCCATTTTACAGAAAGGTAATCACTCTATTAAAGGATTTACTAGTTTAACTAGTTCTTTCCAGTAGATAAAGCCAATATATATGGTCTATCTTCATGCTATGTCCCTTCCTTAGTCAAAGAAAAATATTCCCAACTACAGATAGGTCACAGAAAAAAGGGAGGGGGGGGGGGAGGGGAAACATTTACTTTCAAAAAATCTCCAGGTTATAGCTAGTTATAAATATAATCCTTTCTTGATGATTCCAGAAAAAAAACACTGGTAACAAATTAATCTAAACCAAAAACTGGCTCAAAAGGTCTTGACAAAAGTCTAATATCATGTTGAGCCTGGTTTTCCATCCAAACAAAACGTCAACAAAAAAGACCAGACCAGTGTTCTGATGGTAAATCAAAGCTAATTCAGGAGATGAAATTTGGCTGACATGCATGTGCCTATAAAAAGGAGGCATTAAAAAACTAACTACAGAAAACACAATAATAATAATAAGCTTCACCTGTTTATCAAAAACAACAGCATTTTGGCTTTTATACCATAATTCCCGCAACTTGTTCACATTTTGCAAGTAACAATTATCACTCAGAGTTGATCCTCCAGTTGAAGGCCGGTCCTTTAATTTCACAAAAGGTCCTTTCGTAGTCTGCATTGTCATCAGGTTGAGGTAAGTCATGAAATTGAAACACTACAATTGCTGGTAGACATATCGATGTGATACAGAAACTAGAAAATGGTTTCATTAGACAAACATGTATAAACTAAGCCATTGTATAATGCAATCGACACAGACAACTTTAGACGGTAACATTGGATGAGTCAACAAAAGAACTTTCCCTCCTAAAATTTAAAAAGAACAATATCGAAAAACTCGCACAACAGCCTAAACTAAAGTTATGAAGTACTCCCTCTATCAAGAAATATAAGTTATTGAGCCCACTTTTACACAAACCAAGAAACACTTTTTGTATCTAAAATGTTCTTAATTATATGTATTGAAAATAAGAAAGAGAAAAGAAAGTTTGTTTTAAGAAGAAAATATAAAGGCTTTGTCTTGAAAATAATAAAGAGGTGTAAGAATAAACAAAAATAAATAAGGGTAGTATTGAAAATCAATTGTGAAATATTCATAAAATTCCATACGACTTATATTTTGAGACAAAAAGAAAATCATCCAGCGACTTAGGCTCAATTTAGATTCGAATTTTTTTAAAATTCATCATTCTCCATAATAACATCTCTCAAAATAATGTTTTACCTCAATTTCTATTGCATCAAAATTTAAAATTTTATGGTCTCACATATTCATATAAACAATATTTTTTTATTAATTTTTAATTAAAAACACAATCTCAAACAATTTCTTAATTATATTTTATATATTTTGTACTATATCATTAATCATGTTGGACCCAAAATATATCTTATCAAACTTTCAATTTCCTAACAAAAAGAGATTCATTTCAATTCTCAATAAAAAAAAATCCTTATTCAATCACAAAAAAACTATTCTCATTTCAAAAACAAAACAAAATCTATTTTCAAATTACAATCCAAATACACCCTTATGTTTCTAGACAGAGGGAATAATAATCAATCATTTCACAAAAATATGATCAGCGAATGGCACAAAGGAGTCAATTCACAACCTAGGATATCTAAGTTTACCTTGCCTAACATGGATTGTTATAGAAGTTGCTAGCAAGCAAGGTCTTGCATCCTCTACCTATCTTGGGCATCTTACATACATACATGGTTTAAGCCTCAAATTGACCTTACTAGATACAAAATCTTAGTCCCAATAGATACGCAGAAAAGGGCTCCAAGGCAACAATAGCAATAGAAGGGCCAAGCCGAGAAGGGCTAGTGGCAAAAAAGAAGAATAAAATAAGTCATTGAAGGGAGATCTTTTTAACTCTTTATCAATGCAATAAATAATACTCCCTCCTTTTTCTTTTTCCTATTTTTTTTAACTTGTTGCAAAATGAAATAAAGGCAACAAGTTAAATTTTTTTCCCCATTATACCTGTCTTATCTAATAATTGGAGTAATCTATTTATCATTTCCAATGCAAAATACTAGTGTCTAGGAGACCTATTTAAACTTTCCAACAACTAGTTTTGACTTTTTAGGAGAGAAAGAGATAGGAAATTAATTAGACATTTAATATTGAGAAAATTTAGGAAAGATATTTTAGTCTCTGTCTACAAAATCCACAAACTTACAGATTTTCTTGAGTGGGCGTGAACTCCATTTTGTGATAACTAATAAATAAATAGATGATGATGGATGATGATGAAAAAATAGGGAGTAGTAAGTCTTAGTTTGGTGACTTCTTGATAGCTAGGTCTCAAAAAGGCCTCCCTCAGTACTGAGCTAAGCTGGGAGACTTATGGCAGCTCCAAACAGAAAGATCTCAATAGAAAAAATGCCAAACTTGCACTTCTAGGAAAAGACAGCAAATATCTTTTCATATATTTATTTCTAGCAAGTAGATAATAAGGAATTTACTTCCAGGCAACCCACTGCAATTTTAAATGATAGGATGTTTTAATACATAAAGGATCCTTTGAAACCATATGTATCACCAAATGTGTTCTGACTGAGAATAAAGTTCATAATCACATAGAAGCAAGAATACACATAATATACCTCATGAGACAGACAATATCAAGAACTATATCTACACAATACAAAAGTAAAATAGAGGGAAGAACTAACCAACAAATAAAGTATATTCACTACATAGAAAATGAAATCATATCAACTAACACGTGTAATTGTTGTACAGTAGTCACAACAAACATCACTTCCCTACATGTCTCATGAAGTAAAAACAGAAAATAAGAACCTTCATGTTCTGTTGCTTTATTAATCTCACCTTGTCAACCACTCTCTTTGCCTTCTCATAACGAATTTCATATTCCCTAATGAGCTTTTGACCTTGAGGTGATAGTAGAAAGCTAGAATTCTCCAACTCCCATGTAGCATGTACATAATCAAGCCCACACCATTTGACAAGCCATTCATATTGACAATCTGAAATACTCTCAGTGACCAAACTGCTACTCTTATCTTCTGGTTCAACAGATACTAAGGGCCTCTTTCGTAATAACCGACTTGGGACTGTCCACTCCGGATTCCACTCACTTCTCTGGAGGCCAATATAAATCACCATTTGTCAGGAAAAAGATGATATTGATTACACTTATCTGTGTAACAGTCAATTAACCGAGTGATGTTTGCAATAAAACAATTTTATACATGATTCTTTGCATTATATTCTGCAACCAGGGATGGAGTTTCTAAAAGTAACTGCGATGCTGGTATCCAGTGGTTGTAAACATGAGCAAGACCTTGGTATTTGACAAGATACTGTTTCTGCCTATGAGTTTCTGCAAAAGCCAACAAAACACATACAATCACCAAAAGTAGGTTAAACAAGTAAGTTGAAGTGTAAAACACTATCAAAACAAATCCAAATTGAATCTTATCAGACCTTTGGCATCTGACACCACTACTTCCCTAGCATCCCATATTGTCTCAACTCCTTTTGTCACAGTATAAATACCAAATTCTATTTTCTTCTTTGTACAATAGGAACAATGCCAGACGCCTGGTGGAGCATCATGTAAAATAGGATCTAAACAAGAGAGGTGGTAGCATCTCTGGCAACCTTTTCCATGGCAGTATCTGAAAAATTATGCAAAAGAAAAGTCAAAGAAAATCCGAGGTCAAACACAAAAGAGAGGGCGTATGGGGAGGGAGCAGTATAAACTGATAAATTATAATTACGAGGTGAGTGTCACTGATGAGATGTACACACGCAGTGAGTTCAAACAACATAGAATACAGAAGAATGTTAACTAAGTCTTGTTCCATGAAGACCATTGCTCGTCCAGCAAAACAGTAACAATGCAAATTCATAGATAGTAAAAACCACTACAGTAAAAGGGTTCTTCACATTGTAAGTCCCCTATGTACAGACAACACAAAATAATAATAATAATAATAATATGCTAAAGATCCCCAAATAAACATGAAAATTGCTAGTGAGGGAGGTGGGGTTCAGGGTGATTATGTTTGTCAAGGACTCAGGGAGACAAAGGGAGCATAACTAACAACAGTGAATTATAGAGGAAGTGATGGTAGAAGATGGGAGGCATAGCAAGGATGATGGAGAACCCCAAAAATTGCATAAGCCCTGATCCTTTCCTGAATCAGTACAATGGACGTAAGTGGTGGGTACAGTTGGGCTTCCAGGCACGGGAGGGTTGAGGAGGTTTTGGGAGGCAGTGACATATGATGGTTTGTAGGTTTATGAAGCCTAGAAGGATTTGGACATGGCTAGACAAGCATGGCACATTATAGAAGCCAGTGGCATAGCGGAGAAATGCTGAAGATTTAGAAGGGGTGGAGGTGGACAGGCTGCTGGTGGACTTATCAAGAGAGGGAGCAGCTATTGATAGTTTCAGAGAGCAGTTATTTATTGACCATTTCTTTGTCTATTTTCCTTTAGGATGCTCTCATCACAAGATACTATAATTTAACACAGAAAATCCTGCTAAGTCAAGGAGTGCTAATGCAGTTATTCAGAATTAAGGGTATTTAACAGAATTATTGTGATAATATAGCAAGAGGCAAATTCCTAACCCTTATAAATAGAAAAGAAAGCATTCTGGAAATTTCTGAACAATCAGAAAATCATCATTAAAACTTAAAAAAACAACAATGCAATATTTTACCCACAGGAGCTCTCTAGATTGCTTGCATTTCACACATATATTTCCATCGTTGTCATTCTGAACATCTGATAGAGTCTCATTCAATACTCTAGTATGATCACACCTCCCAACAGATCCTGAATTAAAAGCAAGTTCAACATCCCCAGTATCCTAATATATAAGAATAGCTGCAGTGAGTACAGGTGCAGCAGGTTTCCTATGATAAAGCAATAAAACCGTATCCTGAAAGCTTTGATATCACAAAAGCATAAACTAGTACATTAGAATTGAGATTAATGATGAAAAAGAGAAAGAACACTATACTCTTACGTAATAAAATTGAAATACACAACAGAATATCAACTGGAATTGCACAAGAAAACCAACAGAACGGAGTTAGAGGTCAAAGTCACAAAAACAAATGCTCAAAATTTTCAGTAGCCTTCATAGTATTAGTATTTAAATCCGGCTGGAAATAGCACCTCCACAATATACCGGGGAACCGAACTTTTGACACCATTCTTTGGACCAGAAACATCAGACCTAATTCTCTTGATTCCCCTACCCCTCCTCCTTAACTTCAGCAGTGCGTAAGTTATTTTCTATCTTGGGATCAATGTCTGCAATTCTGTTCATCCATTGATAAGCCTAATCCAAATTACAGAGCTATAGTACCATCAAACCCAAATGAGCAAAATGTTGAATTCAACCATACCAGTCTTAAGAGGGCATTATTACTCACTTTGGACATGTTATGAGTCAGAATCACATTTTATCATTTGTTCAGAAATCAGAAATAATGGCATCTGAAGGTAACATCTAATTCAAAATAATGTATTTCCAGCCAGCATCACTCTAGAATGATACAATGACAGAAAGATGAAGCAAGAACGAGGGCATTTTTTGTAGAATTTATAATGATGTCTAGAAGGCTCCTGGTTTTTTCCTTCTTATTTTCTCTTCTTTTTTTTGGGGGGGGGGGAAGACGGGGAATCTGATATAAAAGCCAAAACTCCAACAAGTGCCTCAAGAAAATTGAGTCCTCAACTAAGTCAGAAACTGTTACATTTCCACCTACTCTAAAAGCTTAATATGATAGAGAGGAGTTGAATTTAAACATTTAACACGCCCTCTTACATGTGGGCCGAACACATATTGTCAATAACATGCCTAACACGTGGATAATAACCAATAAATGGGCAGAAGCAGGGATTGAACACATGGTCTTCCACTCTGATATCATGTTAAATTTCCATCTACTTTAAAAGTTTAAGCTGATAGAAAGAGATTGAATTTAAACATTTAATAGAAAATAAGGGAAACCAGCTATTTAACAAACTAACTTAAGATTAGGTTTCCTTTATTTTTCTTGGACATGTACATAAAAGCATGACAAAACACCCTGCCATTCAAAGTTGTCATATAAATTCACCTTTTCCACTGGAATACAAGAGCAAAGTTCCTCTTCTAGAGAATCATAAACTAACCTGCAAAGGGGGGAAATTTATATTACATCATTGATGCAGGAAAAAAATAATTGTTCAAGAACAATATAAAACCTATTGTACGCGAATGGAACACCCCCCCCCCCAACACACAAAAAAAAAGTATAGTGACAGCATAACCTTTTTGCAGAAAGTGTCAGGAGGCAATGCAAGTAAATTATAAAGAGCAATCATACACCATAATGTAAAAACACCACCACCCATCCATAAATGTCACACGCCTTTTCAACAAATTTATCAAGGGAAACAAGGATGTAAATGCTTTTGCAATAGCATAAAGCATATTAAGGTCTAAAAACCATCTTTAGATTATCTAAGACCTTCCAAGGAGATATTTAGAGATTAAGTTATCTTTAAGGTCTACATACTGCCTCCATCCCAAACTGTAAGTTATCTTTACACATAAAAATATTTATAAGAGGACACGAGCATCTTATGCATAAAATACCCTTTTAATTTTCCCTTTCTCGTTTATGAACACAATTTTCACTTTCTTTCTTCACTGCCTTCATAATTAGGATGAGAGAGGAACATCAAATCCAAGGTAAGACTGAAAAAAAAAATATCATAATTATGCTATATTGGAACAAAGGTAGTACCTAGTAGAACGAAAAAAGATCACATAATCGAAAAGCTCACAACATTAACCTGATATCCAAGATGGAGATTCATAGCAGTGGTTTTTTTCTTTTTTCATGTTTTGGACCAACGAAGAAGTACGAGGAGGATGAGGAGTACTAGAGAAAGCAAACTAAGAACTATATAAAGTAGACCGAGAGGAAGGTGGGGAAGTAAGAAGAGCAGCTTGCAGTGGAGACAAAGTGGCAAAGAGAAAAGATTGAAAGGGGATAAGGATAAGAAAGAAGAGAAGGAAGACAGACAGGAATAGGCCAACTTTTATGAGAGGTCAAAATTGTAAAACCCAAACAAATACACTTTCAAAGCCTTTTCTTCTCCAGAAACTGAAAATAGTTTCTGAGAACCCATCAAAACGGAAAGACTGTCTTGAGTTTTAGAGGAATAACGAGCAGGATAGAAGCCTAGATCTTAATATTTCAAAGAAGAACATAATGAAGGGCATGATTGATGGCATTATAATCACATGACAAGATGATACAAAGAAACTGTTATTATAGTCAAAGTCAGTAACCTTTAGAATTTTTGCAATTTAACGGTTGTAGCCGACATCTCATAAAGTCGCATCCAGATATATGTGGTTCTTTCAGCCAAACAGAAATAGCATAAAGTACCTTCTTTTTTTGTAACACACAATACAGCTCCCAAGAATGTCATGCTTTTCGATGTTAGTTGGGGTCAAACAAGCACCCTCCACAACCAAAGCACAGATATCTTTACCAAATTCTTTTTCTGTAACCTTACACTGTAAGTCCCTTGTACAACTTGGGACTTTTGATTTCTCACTTTTGGCTGCACTTTTTGAACGGGCATCACCATCCTGCAGATTGATCGAAGCCACCAACTCAGGGATCTTCACAGTTTCTGCGCTAGAATGACCCTCTTGGTCCCTGTTAGCATCACCAGGTGTTGCTTTATTGGTACCATCCATCATAGAGATATTCCCATCAACTCCATCCAAATGGTCAGCAGGCTTTTCTGATACATAATTTGCTGCCCTCAAAGGTTCTCTTGGGTGTTCTATCACCGCCCTCAAGTCAACAGGCAGGCTGAGTGCATGATCATATTTGTGACTCCCATCATCCATATCTCCTATTAACTTGGAATCACTACCTCCATTCTCGACACTATCAATTTGAGGCAATTTCTCTTGTCTTTTCAACTTGTCATCAATATCTAAAAAAAGAAAGTAGTGACATTACTAAAGTAAATTTTTTTTAGAAATAAAAAAAAAAACTTTTTTAATGGAAGAAGAAATACAAGAAGGACAATAGGGCATGCTCAAGCATGTAAATTAAAAACTACATCATTGAAGCGCTCCATTAGAAGAACTGCCCCGCTAAAAAGGAACATAAATGGATATGACATATTTTATATTTGTAATCTGATATTTTCCTGCCATCTACTGCCCATACTTGATTCAACATATTGATTATAAACTCAGACAAATTTACCAAATTCATCACCCCTTCTATCAAAATAATTATATCTAGCCTAAGTAGCAATGCAATAATGAAATGACAAATCAAAACAATATGGAAACATTAAAGTTTTTTTGGAACAATCAAGGTACAAAGCTATGTCAGGTAAGAAATTCATTTACCTGATGTTGAATAGCTTCCTTTTTGTGACTTAAACAATGACTTATAACTGAGAGCATCCATTCTCTTCCTTTTTGCACTAATTGATCCTTGCTTATATTTCTCACTAGAGATTACTTTTTGAGATTCCATTGTAAGCTGCTTTATGCTCTTCTCTTTCTTTTCCTTCCTTTTTTCAACGTCTGTGGAACTGAAAATTTTACCCAAGTGATTTGTTACCAAGGGACTTGATGAGGAATGTTTTTTACTCCTGTCAGACCTCCTTAAAGGACTAGGCGTACTGTGATTTACCAATCTCTCAGATTTCCTTGTAATAGGGGTTGGTGGTGCTGTCTGCTTCTCAAGTCGCTCAGATTTCCTTATACCTGGTGGGCTTGATGTCATCTGCCTTGATGATGCACCCTTAGCTGACTGTTTTGAAATTGATGTAGTAGCTGTTCTGCTACTTGCATTAAACATTCCTTCTCTATTATCCACAATTTTCCTTGAACTATGACTCTCGCCGTCCTTACTTCTCAGCCCAGACCGAGTACCATTACCCATGCTGTACATTTATGTTTTTCAGCTTAGCTTTTCCAAAACTTAACAGAAAATGAAAACTAATAGTTGAAGAAAGAAATATGCCCATATAACACAGATTTGAATGCCAAAATACATTATGCAATGAAATCCATGAATGCTAATTGTTAATCCGCCTCCCACAAAAAAAAAAAGCATAAATAACCAATAACCAGTGTTGAGTCCATCTAAAATAGGATACTTTATCACATGCTAACCCTCTCTCGCGAAGATAAACCAAGACTTAATCCAAGCCAATCAAATAAAAGTAAGATCGTTTTACAAGCACAAACAGAGAAAAATGTACAGATGAGCTTCCACTCTGTGGGAGACAATTATATTTGATGAACCCAACTATAACCCATCAAAGGTATTAAAAAAAAAAAAGTTTAAAAAATAACAATAAAGCTTCTAAATCCAATATTCAAATGCCATTGCAAATCGCTTGAAGCTTCAAGCTGTACTCATGACACTGTTATCCAATTAAGCATTCCTAGACATTGGGAAAAAAATGCATTTACATTTTCCTTATAATTTCCATAATCGCTATAAGATTAAAACACTTCCAATTATGAACTATAACTAATTATGCAAAGTATCACGCAAGAGCTCGAAATGCAAGACAATAATGACAATAAATTCACTTCCTGCGAAAAAGGAAAACGAAAAGCCCTAATCGAGTAGCCAACCTGGAAGACTAGCAAAAGAGCCGTAAAGATTACACCTACAATATCAGTTACCTTCAACATAAACTAAACCCTAGACTGCGAGCTGGCAAGTCAAAATTTTCACACGCAAGAGTCGCAGAAAACAAGAATTTGAAGAGACAATCTCCGAGGAAAAGAACGAAAGAAGCAAAAATTTCTCTTTGCAGAGCTTAGTGGAAGTAATGTCAAGAATAACAGAGGCGGTATTGCCTCTTTAATATGCAACTACTGAAATTTAACTTCCATTTTATTTCCCGTTTTACCCTTAGTAAAATAATCTT
The DNA here is from genome assembly GCA_019593545.1 of Apocynum venetum. Taxonomy (NCBI): domain Eukaryota; kingdom Viridiplantae; phylum Streptophyta; class Magnoliopsida; order Gentianales; family Apocynaceae; genus Apocynum; species Apocynum venetum. Next base: position 2,481,356 of record SRSM01000134.1, read on the forward strand.
TTCTTCTTCTTCTTCTTTTTGTAACTGTGTGGGCGTATTGCAATTGAAATAAAATTAAGCAGCATTTTTAAAAAAAGGCCCTAAAGTGTTGGATTCTTTCAGATGAGTATCCTCATTAATCAAATTGCTCTTTTCTTATTATTCTCCTTCTTTTGTTTTTATATTCCTAAATTTTGATTTTCTCTATTTACACTTTAAAGTTCAAATGATTAAGAAGTGTCTCTCAGTGTATGTTTGTTTTTTCCTCAAAATCTTCAATTATATATATATATATATATATATATATATATCACATTATTCATCCACAATATAATAAAATTAGACTTCTATAAAATAATGTTTTATTACATTTTTAACACTAAGTAGTTTTAAAATAGTATACATTATGAGGATAGGGTATACTATTTATTTCTTTTTTTTCTATGTAATGAAATTCAATTTTGGTACATATTTTTCCACATTATATTGGTGATTAGTTAGGATGACAAGAACTACATTGAGAAAATTGACATATTAAGGCTTATTTGAGAGTAAACTAGCATATATTTATAAAAGAAAGAAAGAAAGATAGTAAACTAGCATATAATTGAGATGCACTTATATGTGGCAAACAATTATATTCGTGTCAAATCAATATTTTTACTTATTTGGCAAATCAAGTATTAGGAATAATAGAAAATAAAATCCCTTAAACTATTTATGATTCTTCAAATTTATCATTTATCTTTTTATATCTTCAAATTTGATAAATTATAAAAAATTAATTGGAAATAGTTGATTATATAATTGAAAAATTATAAATAGTTTGAGGCATTTTTCATAATTCTCTACAAGTTTTATTATCTTAAATAAATAATAGATGTTCATTGTTAGTGTTTATCCTAATGCATTTTCATATTTTATTATTCAAGATCATCACGAAGTATATACATATATCCCTACAAGTAGGAAGAGTTGGCAATGGAGTGGGCCAGTGTTGAGGACCTTTTCTCCGTCCTGTCCATATTATTAACTCTAATTATCATCCTGTCCTTGCCCCCAATTTGAAGATATCAGGGATCTTCATCCTAATCCTCGTGGAGATATCATCATTATCCCATCCCTGTCCTCATGTTCGATTATTCCCGTTTTTCATATAATTACTTTTAAGTCTAATAGTTAATCTAAATACACAATTTTTCATATAGTTACATAGATAATAATATAATTATTTAATCTTCACAATTTGTAATTATGAACATATAAACTCATTTTAATTTACATGATTTGTACACATATAGTTACATAGATAATAATAAAACCATTTTAATCTACATAATTAATAATATAACTCATAGTTAATTAGTTATATAGTTATCAACAAGATAGTAAGGGAAATAGTATAACTCATAGTTAGTATAACAACATACTAGAATAAATAGTAATCGAACGTAATTTCTGGATGTAAGGAAAACTCAAAATGTTTTAAAAGTTAAAGTGCTAAATATGGATGAGAAAATTGAATTTTTGGAAAGTTTACTTTCATGATAATTTGCCATTTATGCAATTGCATGATCAAGCATGAGTGTAGAGTTATAAAAATAAATTTTTTCTAAGAGGTAGTTATCTACTAGAATGTAAGTTTTCTTGAGCTTTTGAGATTTTAACTTTTGATGTTTATCTAAAGTTGAAATTATCTCATCAAGGCATATGTTGATACAATAAAATTTATCTATATCATGTTTCAAGAATAACAATTCAACAGTTGAAATTTTAGGGAATGCATTATAAAAGAGAAAGAGAATAGCTAATACTACTTATATTTTTCTTGTTATTTATTTTTTATGGTAGAAGAGTTCTCTTTTGCATAACATAAAATTTCACTTTACACATTCGCACATTAGATCAATGTTCATTTTAGATAGAGTTAATCATGTATATGGCCTTAAAATCCCACTTGGTAATTCTATGAGAACCTAGGCCTTCTCCCTACAAATAAAAGGAGTTTTACCTCAAGTAAAAAGCGAGTTGTTCTCTCTATTGAATTACCTTTTTTATTTCTCTTTCAAGAAATTTAGGGTAAATAAACCTTTATATAATTCAAGGGACTACTCATCCTTATTAGTACTTTTATTTTTTATTTTAATTATATAACCTTTCATCCTTATTTTAATCCCAAAAAAAACATTTCATCCTTATTAGTACATTTCAATTATTAACCTTTCAACATCAAGTAATTTAAAAATATTTTAAACTTCCTTAATTAATTATTTTCTTTAAAAAATAATTATTTTAAAAATCCCTTTAGCTACCTAAACTTTAAAATTTCTTCTCCTTTGAAAAATGGAAATTCATTTTTCATCATCTTTTTATTCATATATATATATATATATATATATATATATATAACCTATTTATATTCAACAAAAATACATTTTAAAAAATCATTTATTTTCTATTAATTTATTTTCAATACTAATTATAAGAATTAAAATTTAGTTTTTACTATATATGAGTTCTTTTTGTTGAAGGGACTATATATAAGTTCACTTATCATACTTTATATCTTCTAGTTTTACATGAAGTTCATTAAAATACACATAGACAAAATATAAAATATACATCAATAGATATCGTATTTTCATTTCCTAAAACCATCAAATCTTATCTAGTATAATCTTCAAGGATTTAAAACTAAATTGTTTTTTTTTTCTCTCTAAAAGTATAGGCTTATTGAGATTGAAGAAATTTTTGCTGAATAAAACATTAAATATCTTTTCAAGAATTATTTATATTTATAATAGATAGGTATATTTGAATACAATAAATTATTTCTCCTTACCTAACTTGTATCTCGATACTATCAAATATTTTAAATGATAATATGTCTAAGAATACTTATCTTGATATTAGTGCAACTTATTAATATTGTAAAATCATAATCACCATTAAAAGCCATCAAAGGAATCTAATCACTCGATTACACTATGTTTTTAATAAATTATTTTAGTAACTAATATAATTTATTAGTTTCATTCTATTCCATTAAAAGAATATAATTACACACTTAAACTACTTGAAATTATTAGAGCTAATTAATCTTATGTGTTACTCTAGTTGATCCGTAATATTTCGAATAAAATAAAAATGATCAAAATGCCCTTTCATTCAATTAATTAATTCTTATATTCACTTTAAAAATACCGTGATCCGTCAGAACACATTACACATAAATAAAATTTAGTAGACATTATTAAGTTATTTAGCTCAAATTTAACAGTCTATTAGAAGAACTTATGGAGACATGATCATGTCTTTCAAGATGACAGATTTTATATTGTGAACTAATATTTCATATTTATTTCACTTTAATTTTCAAAAAATTGATATAAATATTATTAAATTAATCTCTTTCATTGGCAACTTAAATAATATCAAGTTATTAACAATCAAAGTAAAAATCATAGGCAAAGAAGAATTTCACTATGAGAAAACAATAAGAGTTACAAATTTTCTTTCTATATCTCAAATCTTTTAAAATAGAAGAATCAATAATTTTATAAACTCTCTATTTTTCTTTTTCTCTCTTTCTTTTGCTTCGAAGAATTGATTTCTTACTCAAAGAATGAGATACTTCACAGACTGAAAGAGCTTATTTAGCCTCTATTTATTTCTATGACACTTGCGTTTAGTAGTACAGTCATTTTTTACTGCCTACCTAATTTGTCTGACACTAATTTTGAAGAATGAGAATATTAATAATATTTTAGTTTTTCTCTTTACTTAAATTTTAAAGCTTTTTATGGAATATAGAACTCTATTTTGCGATTAAAAATAAACAAAGCAGAGGGAGTATATCACCGGTAGGGGTGACTGATCTCACAGCAGCTTGAATGTTGGCCAATTATAATTAATTTGAAAGATTCCTCAAGGAAAAATTAAAAAAGAACTGTACCAATCTTTCTTTTCTCCTCCTTCCAAATGGGCTCTGGACATTAGTGCTTCAGCCGGCTTTTGATGTTGCTTTAGTCTCAACATATTAGAACCTTTTCCATATAAGTTCGTTTTCATTCCGCTAGAAATTGTAATTAAATCATAGTAAGGTTGTTATTCGTTGCATCACCCCAATTGCTGGCCTTGTCCTGGGCTGGAATTGATAAAACTATATAGTTGAAAGTCAAATGAATTTTGCTAGAAAGATCAGCTCTTGTCTCATAGATTGTGATATTCCTTCCGCGGAATGCTCTGCATCTCAATTAGCCAATGACGCTTCATCTCTGGTTTCTTATTTGGGTAAGCATCAGATCAAGCCAGGGGGAACAATACTATGATGCAAAACCGTGTACTACTAATGTTGATCTTCCAGGCACCAGATACAACTGCAGTTCCTTCCAGGATAAATGTGATACATTCTTGGTGTACCGAGCTAATGAAGAGTTTCATACAATCGAAAATATCTCCGGCTTGTTTAACAAAAATCCTGAAGAATTACTCACCAGTTACAACAATATAACATCCACATTTCAGATTCTTGAAACAGGCAGGGAAGTTCTTGTGCCCATCAAGTGTTTGTGTTCCGGTGAATATTACAGGGCATATTTCAGCTACATTAGTCCTGGAAGGATGACATTAACCAACGTTTCTTGCAATGCATATGAAGGTTTAGTTAAATCAGTAACTCTGATCAATGAAAATCCTTCTGCAAGCACGAATCTCCTCCAGGTAGGTTCTACAATTCATGTCCCATTGAAATGTGCTTGTCCTGATAACATATCAAGGAGCATAGGATTGAAATATCTTGTTACCTACCCAATTATTGAAGATGATGATACAAATAAAGTGGCTAGAAGGTTCAGAATTCCAGTTACTGATATCTGGGAAGCTAACCATATGGATCTTAATCCCACTATTTACCCCACCACAACTATTTTAGTGCCTCTGAAAGCAGAGCCAGCAATCAATTTCCACATTCCTAACACAGATCCTCCAACTCCTCCTTTTCTTCCCACAGAACCAATTGGATCATCAAATAAACATGCTCTTCTGGTAAAAGTGTATATTTCAGTATCGGTTGTTGGGACAATTCTTATACTAGTGACCTTAATTGCTTGTGTTTTATATCTGAAGGCCTTGAAGAAATACAGGACAGACCAGAACATACACTCTTTTGCTCGTAGAAGCTCTGTGACCTCATTTTCAACACCAAGAAGCTCCCAAGTATCCCGTCCGACGCCTAAAAGCTCCAGAACAAATTCATGTTTATCCCCTGATTTGTTGGAGAGCATAAAGTATTCTTTATGCAGTTATAGCATAGAAGAACTCAAGAAAGCAACAAATTTTTTTAGTGAAGATACTAAAATAGGGGATGATGTCCACAAGGGGTTGGTAGATAATGATGAAATTCTGGTCAAACAAACAAGCATTGAGGACACAAGGCAAGTTATCGATCTCCATTCGAAAATTAATCATGTTAATATAGTGAAACTTCAGGGTGTATGTTACTGTGACATTAATGGCTTCTCTTGGTCTTATCTTGTGTTCGAATTCCCGGCTAATGGCTGCTTAAGGGATTATTTATCAAGCACAATTAGTTCCCTCCGGTGGCACCAACGAACTCAAATAGCCTTTGATATTGCCACAGGCCTGCATTACTTACATTATTGCATGGTTCCTCCATGTACTCACTTGAGTATAACTAGCAAAACAATCTTTTTGACTCGAAATTGGAGGGCAAAACTGGCAGTTTTTGAAAATATGCCGGCTGCTGGAACATCAAAGGACCGTGAAAGTATATGCAGCCTAGGAGGGCGGGTTACAAAAGAGCATTTTTTGCATGGTTCAATGCTTGAAAAGGAAGATATCTTTGCATTTGGGGTGATTTTGCTTGAACTTATATCAGGAAAAGAGAATCAAGAATGGAAAACATTAAGAGAATCAATCACATTTTTGGGAGGGGGAGCTAGTGAAGGGGGCTGTTTTGATCATTTGAGAAATTTCATGGATACAAGTTTGAAGGAAGATTATCCTCTAGCAGAGGCCTTATGTCTTGCTGTTCTAGGTAAGGCTTGTGTTGAGGATGAAGCCCTCCACAGACCATCCATGGATGATATCCTCAAAGTCCTCGCCAGAATGGTTTGATGGTAAAAGCTCTAGAATTATTGTAGAATTCTCTTTATTCCATGATCTATAGTATGATTTGTTCCATATCTCTTTGCCCTTTAGAGGAGCAGATGATGGATTAGGTGATCTTGGAAATGAATTCTGATATCATCAAGTAGTTTTGTCATTCTTTTCTTTAGGCTAAGAATTCACTTCTAATAGATAATCTAATTATTAGATCTTGCTTCTTGAATCTTGTTACTACAAAAGATAATAATCGAACAATAAACCATCATAGAAGATGCTTTCAGTAATAAATAAACAAAGAAACTATAGTCTAACCTCCATCCTAGCGATGGCTTTTTTATATTAAAAAATAATTTTGATGAATAGATAGTCAAAGGTATAGTTGGAAATTTTAATTTAATTCCACAGAGTATTTATGAAATTATTACTGGCCAATTAATGGTCAATTATCTCACCAGAGACTGAAATGAATTTGATTTTATGAGATTCATAAAGAGGGGTACAATATACCCATTCCCTCTTTTGTTTATATGCTCTCGACAGGTTGCCTGTGCCAAAGGAAGGAAAGATTCTTCTAAGCATTTACTGCTTGGTGGTTTATGGGTGTCGGATTGTCTACACTTGTACAAACAAATAGTTCAAATGGTCTATTTTTCCTTCTTTTTCTCTATTGTTTGAGGAATAGAGTAGGTTTTGTTAACCACCCACCCCCAAGAAAAAAATTTGAATATCTATGCTAAATTTTGGGTGGAACTAATTAAATACATTTTTTATAGTCAATTGAGCAACCACCATTATGACTAATAATTAGAGGATGAATTCAACTCCGAGAATAATTTACTCGGCTATGGAGAACACGTCTCATCTTTAGCCTAATTTTGGATATTTTCAATTTTATTAATTTAAATTATTTAATACAGAATCATTTTTCTTGGGAAAAAAATTAAACATTCTTGAAAATAATGTATTAATTACCAAAAAAACATATATATATATATATAAATATAAATGAAATATATTATTATTATTACATAGAAGAATAAAAAATGGAGGTGCAGTACAATCTGATGCCTCAATGACTACAAAATTTTATTACTATACTATTACTATGTTGGTATATATATATATATATATGTGCCGACGATCTTTTGCACAGAACTTCTAATTTTCTCCCCGAACATTTGGCCTATAGAGTTTGATCGGTCGCTTATTTATTGGTTGGACTGGTCTTGCGTTTGATTCTGATTCCTGCAGCATAGACACAGAATTGTATTGTCACTATTTATTACACTACATACTCATAAATTAAACCTTATTTTCCTCATATTTACAATTCTTGAGCAAAATCAACAACAAAAATCTTAAGCATTAGAGAAACTTACATCATGGACTGCTTCTCGAATGAGTTCAACTTGATGTCTTGTAATAGTCCTAACCTGTAAAGAAAATTTTATTGTTATTTAGAAAAATATTATGTATTGATTATATTGAGGTTAAAATGATTTATATAGAGAGTAAATTATTGAAGTTGTAATATATATACTTCACACAAATTTGTAATTTACCACTAGTCTTACCTTTCTTACAATAGTCCAGACAACATCTTGAGTGCAAGGAGGAACCGTGAGTGAGCCAATGTACCTATAATACTTCCTACTCCCTATCTTTATCCATTTTGGATCGATAATGCCCACGTTTCTCTCTATATTTCGAGTATCGGCAAGTGCTTTCAAATCATTCTCCAGCTGTTATAAATCAAACAAAAAACCATCATTATAAGTTAGAAGTGAAGTGAAATTTTTCCTGTTTAGGTAGATAGAAAATGGTGGGAGACTAATAAATTATTAGTACCATAGATAAAAATGGTTCAGTTCGTCCAATCTTATACATGATTCCAGTAACAGCAACCTTTCCAGTTTGGGATTCATGAACTAAATGTACCTCTAAATCAAACCTGTTCATTCGACAAATAATTACGTTAAAATTATAGTATTGTTCTAAATTGGAAAACATACTTTACCCAAAAAAAACATATAAAAGAAGGTAATATATACCTCCTGCCATTTATAGTATGTTCGCTGGGTGAGTGCCAGTGGGCTTGATTGAGCTTATATGAAGTTCCATTGATATGGAGATCACCAGCACCATCAACCCATCTCAACTGCATGTATACAAATAAAAGCATTCATAAGAAAGATAATATAAGGAAAATTCAAAGCATTAATTTCTTCTTATTTTTATATTTACCAAAAAGGAATATTTTATTTTATTTCAAAAGGAATATTAATTTTTAATGATATATGTATGGTCACCAGTCACTAATCAGACATTCTGCGACATCTAAGACAGATCTGGATGTTTTTGTATTCTTATTATTCTCCTATATTATCCATTTCTTGTCACAATTTCAGTACTCTTTCTTTGCTGGAAAGTTGCTGCATTATTGTTTTGTTCTGTGGTTATAGAATATAAAAAAGCGACACAAATGTGCACAAGGGTATTTGGTAATTATTATTTTCATCATTTGTCATTTTGACGAGAGGGAGAACCATGCAATGTATTATTATTAGATTTCTTTTAATTAGTTGGGTTGATGGATTGTAAATTGAGAGATGCGTCTGAGTTTAAACTTCAGAACAAAACTTCACCAGACGTTACAAAAGAGTGAAAAGACAACATTTTTTTTGCTATATATAAATATATATATATATATATATATATAATACTTTATTTTCTCATGTAATTTAATGTTCACTCTTGATTTAATAAAGAATTAATAAAGGTTTTTAATATTAAAATTTTCACATTTTCATTGTTGTTATTGATGTTATGAAAACTTTAAATGAAAATAATTTATTTTAAGAAAATAAATATTTAAAACAAAGAATGAATGTTAAATTCCAAATAGAGTGAGGATTAAAACAGATTTTTTTGAAGAAAAATATATTGCTTTAAATTCAAGGTAATATTAATAGGGATAATTTTACCATCATATCATGGCCTCTATTCGTGAGAGTGGCGTTGGAAGATTTATAGTCTCTGTGAAGTCTTCCCAGCTCCGATACTATATCAACCCTCTTGTTATGTAAATCAATCGGAGACTGCATTTTTCCGGTGCTACACATGCTCCACTCCGGCTTAATCTCCCCCCAATGTGCCGGTCCGTTATCACTTTCATGATCATAGCTGAACTCGCTTTCATCATCTAGGAGAAAATTACACAAAAACATTTGATCAAATAACACATCATTAAAACACTAGAGACAAAACATTATGAGTTTGCTCTATGAGTTTTGTGAAGAAAATATTAAAATGAATCGAGAGTTTCAGAAGGTCGTGAATGGCGGGCGCCTTACCAACTTCTTGACCTCGTGCTAGAACTAAGCACAGAAGGAAGAAGCAGGAGCAGTAGATTTTGCTTCTGGACATCTTCGTTTTCTTTCTTGTACGTTGTTTGGATGGAATTATTGGGTTGTTGTGGAAAGGCTTGCCTGCTTATATAGAGAGCAAATGCAATGTGAATGTGATAAAAAAAGAAAAAAAGATTTTTCGCAGACTTTGTTGGTTTCTGTGTGAAAATTCATTTGATAGAATATTGCACGTTTGAATAATGGTAAAAAGGTTATAAAAATATTTACGTAAGAAAATTTTGTTGCTATAAACAATTACCATTAACATTAGTTACAATACTCAAATACGAGACATATTAATTCATTCAAAGATATCTCCCGTAGCTTGTTAATTGTCCCTAATATCACATAAAAACCATGACACCATGTTCATTACAAGATCTCTTTCTTGATTTATTTTTCCAGACAACTAAATCTTTTTTTTTTCGTTTAAATTGAATATTTATATTTTAATTTAAGAGACTATTTGACATTGACCTTGAAAAAGAAGTTATCAATATTATTAATTTAATGTGATTAATGGTGAGACTATATGATTTAATATAATATAAAGGTGTTGAACTTTAGATAAAAATACATTTATTTTAAAAGGTAGAAATTTAATTCTTAACATCTCAAAAATGAAAATATAATCATTCAATCATAAATAGAATAAGTATTATAAAATGAAAATATTTTGATTCATAGAAATGAATAATTATTAAAGACTAAAACTAATTGGGATTAGCTACAATATTCCTTTTTTTTATTTCTAACACAGAAGAAGAAGATGTTTTCATTTATGAAGCTATCATACCTGCTTCATCAACTTTTATACTATTTTCATCTTAAATTAAATTTTACTTCTTCTTGAAATGTCTGGAGAAATTGAACATTTATTTTCTCAAAAGAAATATATTTATCATTTAAAATTTTACTAACAATTTCTTTAATTTAAAAAATTTATATCTCAACTAACTCATATTATCTCTCCACTAACTGCATTTAATAATAAAAAAATAATGTTGTAAAATTTTAAAGTCAAAATATTATTAAAATTTTTATATTAAGTCAATATAATTTTTTTTTTTTTAAAAAAAAAGCTACCAAGTTGAATTAGAAGGTACTCGTCAATTGTGATTTAGATTCACACGTTTTACCCAAATTTTGATTGTCGGGTCCATGTAAAAACAATAATGTAGACGGGTACAATTTGGAAGACTGGAGACCCCTCATCTGTTGAAACCCCTTTTTCTTTGTTACCTTTTAGGAAGAACATTAATTATATATATCTTCGAGACTTGGAGTCCCTTTGTTCAACGTCGACAATGACGAACATCGGTTCGAAAGGCACCATCACGTGTCCAACTTTGATCAGAAATCTATTTGGGAAATTATTTTAATTGAATCAAAGATAATGAAATTGAGTATAAAAGACCCTGTTGGGGTCCTCTAGGGACTAGGGTTTCCGATGAACATTCCAGTTGATACTAATATTCCTTGGTATTTGGCGGCCAATAAGGACATGGAAAACTTTTGAAGACATTTTTGTATTGGATTAATTATTACCTTTCCAAAGTTTTCCGTTTCTTCTTAGAAGCTCTCCGGGGAAGCAGCCGACTCTGTTCGAGGCGGTGATTTGATTTTCAATTCGGGGAGGCTACGAACTTTGGTGTTCTAACTGAACTTGCTATTAGGTGAGACCTCAAAGTTTGGGAGAAACTTCTTTATTTTAATACTCATCTGTCTTTCCTTTAAAAAATGTAATAATAATAATCATTAATATAAATTTGTTTTTATTTTGCCCATATCAAATTACAATTCAATTTATTTATTGATGTTATTATTTAATGTTTGGTTATTTAAAATATATTTATTTAATTATTATAAAATTTTCTCTTTCGGTCCATTTTTATAATATATTTTAAATAATTTCACACAAATCAAATAATTATTTTACTTTATATTGTACCTTTATTTATTATATTTGGAACAAATATTTATTTTTTATTTCTCTCATAAAGTATGTATCGTATTTGAAATAAGAAGAAAATAAATAGATATAAAATAATCTATAATAGACAAATAATTATAAAAATTAATAAAATATTTTATATTTAAGAACAATTGAGTGTGTTTGTTGTATCTTATAAAAATGGACAAATAGAGTATTTTATAACTATTTAAATAATAAACATTAAATTAAAGATTCTATTTCTCAAAAATAAATATTTACACAGTTCAAATAAATATTCCATTTCAAAACTATTTGCACAGTTCTACATTTTTCCCAAAAATGGTCCAAGAAGTTTTCGCCTTTAGACGTTACTCTCAAGACCATATAATTATTCTTTGTTATAAATCAATTTGAAAAAATTTGACAAAAATATATGGAATTATTCTTTTTCCGTTATAAATCAATTATTTTGACGGATTTGATTTGTTGATAGTAAATGCAAATAAAGTTTATTTTCGAATATTAATTGTTATAGTTATTTATTTTAATTAGTAATTACTTCACTTTTATTCCTAAAGATACTAATCATGATTTCACGACGTAGGCTTTTGAATCAATAAAATTAATTATACTCGCATTATTTAGTTTCACCAAATATACAATATTATTCGGTGTAATGATATCAATTTAATTATATTTTTTTTAGGCGTTCTTAAACTAACTACAAATACATTCTTATTTTTTCTATATGATGCCTTTTTATTGTCATAAATTTAGCAACATATTTTTAAATGAAGGTCTTAAAAATGAAAATATTTTTCTACAAGTGAGATCCCAAAATGTGTGTAAAAATAAAAAATAACTATGGCTTACGGCTAAGAGAAGTAAACAATTTGTAGCAACCCAAATCTCTTACTTTTCCTAAGTGATGTACAACTTTAAGAAACTAAAAGAACTAGATTACAATTTATTTGTCCACTAACTTGACCAGTCTTTTAATTATTAGTACTATAAACTAATTAATCACTCCTTTGAAATTAATTAATTGGTCAGACCATTTGCGCATGATATTCTCACTGAATTACACGTATAAATGAATGGAAAACACAGCCCAATTGATGGAGAATTTCAACTAACACACCTCCGTCCCTTTATCCTTTATCGGCGATTTAGAAAATTTTACATAAATTAAAAAAATATTTTATGTTTCACTATATTTTTATTTATTTTAAATTTTTTTGAAATTTTTTTATTATATTTTTTTATCTCTCAATAAAGTATGGTTGATTTTTTAATAATATACACAATAATGCTAAAAATAAATAAAAAATCTTAATGCATTTTATAAAAATAGATTGATGAAGTAATTAATAACTCTGGTTCATTGTCTTATTTTTTGAAAGTTGAGAATTTTGAAAATATACGTTATGGGAAATTGTAGACAGTGAAAATTTCTAACCATGTGATTTTTCTTTCTTTTTTTTGGGTAGGGCGGAGAGAGTTATTTGTGATGGTGAGAAATGTATTTTCATTTTTACTCTTAAAAAATGGGTGGATAGATGGATAAATTTGAATTTCTACTAACATTTTATCTAATTTTGACCACAATGATTAATGTAACTAATTTAAAAATGATCAAATGTGACTAAAAAAAATGTAAAAATGACCATAATAAAACTATAGTAGCATACTTGTATATATTTTATTTTATTTTTAAATAAAGAAATGGCAAGTTTGTAATTAACAAAATTTTGTAAGGATATTTTGATAATTGTATAGCTTATATATTTACCTCCCATTCAAAAATATCCCACTTTTGAAGGAGATGAATACGAGTTGAAGGCATCTCCGACTTTTTTAATCAAACAAGATTTAAAAATAATAAATAAAATTCTCCCTTAATGTTCTCACTTCTATGGCCGGTAAAGTTTAGAGGCACACAAAGCTAGAGTGGAGTTGTAAACAAGTCGAGACAAGCATGAGTTTGGAGCGAGCTGTTGGCTCCGGCACGAACTCGACTCGTCAATTTTTTAATGAGCTCAAACTAGAATAAAAGATAAATTTTGAGTCAAGTTCGAGCTCAATCTCAAATTTGAATTATTCAATTTTTTAATGAGCTCAAACTAGAATAAAAGATAAATTTTGAGTCAAGTTCGAGCTCAATCTCAAATTTGAATTATTTTAAAAAATATTTTAGATTTAAAATTTTTAAAAAAAATTAAAAATTAAATATATATTTGTATGCAGCTCGATAAGTCACAAGCCAATTAATTTTAGTTTCGATTTCAATTTGATTTTTTAACGAGCTTAGTTCAAACTTGAGTTTAACAAATCTCGAATCGAGGTTTGATCAAGCAGCTTGACTCATTTGCAGTCCTAGACTGGAGTCTCAGGAATTTTTTTAGTCAAATGTTTTACCAATCTCTAGTTAATTATTTTCTTTTAGTTTTTAGGGTCCAAAATATTATTTGATTTTTAGAGTTTTGTTTTTTTAGTCATTCGAGATACTAATTTAAAAAATTGATTATATATATATATATAAAAGTTGTTTCGCATTTCACTAGACATTGACACTTGTTCATAGTAATTTTTAATAAAATCAGTAATAAAAAAAATTAAATACAAGCTATAAGGTATACATATGCCATGTTGTATGTCAATTCAATATTAAAGCCTATTGAATAAGATAATATTCTCACATGCTATTACATCTCGTAATACTTTTGAGACCCAAAAAAAGTATTTTTACAAAGTATTCTTATTGATTGAAAGTTGTATTGCATACATAATTGTTGAAAAAAATCTCATGAGCTATTGAATATATCTAAAATAGCAAAAATGAAAGTTTTCACAACAATTCATCCATTTGAAGGGCATGTGAAGCGTCAAACCTCTCCTAACATCTATAAACTGATAGCATAATTTTTTAAATTATAATTTTGTAATGTTTTTTATAAAAATGATATTTATATTTTATTTCAAAATATAAATTTATATTTTTTATTTAAAATTATGTCCATTACTTACCATATTTTAGTAACTTTATGAAATACAATCCAAAATCTTAATTTTTACACTAACTTTGAATTAAGAATAAAGAGTATTCTGCTTTATTTTTACATTAACTTCTTATTTTTAGATATTTGTACATAAATTAAATATTAAAAAATAATATTTGTTCAGTTAATCTCTCATTTTCTCTCTCTCTCTCTCTCTATAGATATATATATATATATATATATAAGCAGTTCTCATTTTCCTCTCAAGGTGACACTTGTTCGCATTAATTATTTAGAAATATTAATAATAATGAAACCAGATGTAAATTCTATGAGACAATTCACTATGTACACGTCATCGAGAAATTTTAGTAAAATATGAAAAGCTTTTAAAAAATATGAAATAGTTGTAGAACAATCCTTAAAATTGAAGCTCATTCAATAACATTATAGGGTATAACAATTCCTCAAATTTAAGTCATTCAATAATAGTCTATCATTCAATAATGAAATTGCCATCAATTACCCACATATTGAATATGCGAACCAAAATTTACTCTACGTGTTATTGATATACGTAATCAGAGCAAGAGATAAAAGTATTCACACGAATACATCCATTTGGAGGGCAGGGTTAGCATCAAACAATTTGGATGACAGTGATATATCCCTCTAATAACCGTCAGAGTTATATGTCTGTAGAGCAAAAGAGGAGTCGATAATTGAGTTTCTTCAAAAAGTATTCTATCATCTTGAGTGGCATTCAAACCTTAAAGGATGAGTATAATGTAAGTATCAGTACTTTGAATTAAATTTTGTTTTTACAATTTTAATTAAAACAAGTCATAGAAATCAAATTGACTAATTTTCTAATATAAATTGTTGTTTTGTTATCATAGACAATATTATAAAAACATTTATGACAATTGTTTCAACAATTTCTTTG
Source organism: Apocynum venetum (assembly GCA_019593545.1). Classification (NCBI taxonomy): domain Eukaryota; kingdom Viridiplantae; phylum Streptophyta; class Magnoliopsida; order Gentianales; family Apocynaceae; genus Apocynum; species Apocynum venetum. The sequence goes on from SRSM01000134.1 coordinate 2,496,752, forward strand.
TTCTTCTGTATCCAAAAAAATCAAACTTTCTCAAAATTAAAAATAGTTATGAGGTTTGATTGCATTGTAGATATTACTCCATTGAGAATTAACCAGATGATACAAACACGAATTGTTAAACCATGATTAATGCAAAAATATAGGAATGATTGAAACAACATTGCAACTATGACAAATCATGTACTACCACTTTTAATATTGTATATCATGAAATATTACAAAAATTAAACTAATTTTTTCAACTTATATTTATAATGGGTTGAACTCTCTATAATAATCTAGATTCAATACTTTGGAGATTTGTATTTATTTTTAATTTTAATTAACAATGCATTTACTTAAACATGATCAAATTCACTAATGAATATTAACATATTAATGATACGTGATACACATAATTATAAATCACAAATGATAAATCATTTTTTTAAAAAGGTAAAATACTATGAAAACAAGAAAAGAAAAGAAAAAGACGAGAGTTTCTGTTTCGCCTTCATCTCATCATTGTTGTTGCTAAATGCCAAACACTACCAAACAATCATTATTATGAACATTTTATTAGCGTTTTTTATTTAAAATTGCAAGATGTGTGGTATTTATTAAATTTTTTGATAATAGAATTTTTTTAGAATATTTTTGTTTTCTTTTTATTTTATTTTTAAATTATTATTCAATATATTATGATATTTTGTACTTTATATGTTTGTCTACAAAGATATGATAGACCTATTTTTTTATACTATGAAAACCCAGTCGACCATCGAATTAGCCTGCTCGCTTGTCCGAACCCTTCTCACCAAACACTATGCAAATGAATATCCCTTATATATATATAAAATTGTGATACATACTTGGGATCCTCCCCCCAAAAAAGAGAGAAAAAACTGCAATCCATAATGCTATCTAGCTTTTTGGACATTTGATTTCATGAACAAATAAAATGACTTTAATGGGATGTTGTTTTTTTTCTTCAAGTCATACTGGGATGCTATTTAATAAAGAAGGAACATTGTGTCCAAATATGTCATGATCCAGATATTGACCAGTGTTTCATATATTTTCAACTTACAACATCGTAAAAAATAAAAAAGAAGTTAATTTTATGTATGCCATATTAGGTAGGCTTTCTGTAGAGATTCTGAAATTAAAATATTGTCACATTATAAAATCTGGTTTCCTGCGTCCTTGCCTTGGCTGCTTCAGGTTCCCCCCCCCCCCCCCCCCGCCTCCACTCCCCTTTTTTTTTTTTTTCTTCTCGTCATTGATCACGCTATTAGGACTCAGGAGCCCAAAATTGACATATCTGAAGACTAATTTTGGTTTTGTGTGATAGCGATAGCATTAAAAACAAGAGGTGAAACAAATATTAAAAGAGGAAATGATTCCATTCCTTGGCGGAGAATTTTCCTTTTTCATTCCGCCGGGGTGGTGGGAGTGAGAAGTAAAATTTAATGGAGGCAGGTGAAATTGGAAGAAGAAATATATGCATGACGGAGGATCTATTATATATTTCTACTCTCTCTCGAATAAATAATTTATCCTTATAAAAAAATTTATATATATATATATATATATATTTTAAAATACATTTTCTTCTTTGTATGCGAGCCTATTATTGTGTTTAACTTTTAATATTTATGTTATATCATTCAAATTTATAAATATTTTATATAGACATAATTAAATTTTATAAATTGAATTACATTATTATATTGACTCCAATTGTAATAAGCTGATTCGATAATGCAACTCGATTAATATTTTGTCCACCCAACACAACTCAAGTGGCAAAAAATACGAGAAAGAATAACTCTACATGCTTGCTTAGTCACATAAAGTTAAAACACAATTAGACCATAATTATTTAAATTATATTATGCCATTTACATCTTTCATAATGCATGTGGGTTGATTAGGTAGAGATAGCTCGAGGCTTTATAAAAAAATAAAAAAAGGAATTTAGAGCATTACTTTTGAAGTTTTTCCAAAGATAGAAGGGGGCTAGGACCTATGCTATCACAATGTTTCGTTTCTAGACCGCTAATAAATCTAAACCTACCCTTCTTACAATTACCTAATTAAGCTGTTAATATTGAAATCATTCAGGTTGACCAAAAATGAGTATGAGATGCGCTTCACATTTCATATAATTAAGCTGGCAGCATGTTCTTGGAGAACTTTTGGAAGAAAAAACAGATGGAATAATATACGACTTTTTGAAACATTAATCTTCGTTTTCTTCTTTTAAATAGTATTAAAAGAAAATATTTATGTAAAGTACATATTGTGTTCGTCAAGGTGAGATATTTGATATTTCCAATGATTTGACTCCACCAATCGCTTATAATAATAGTTTTAATTAAGAAAAGTGAGTTCAAAATAGGATTATGACATAATCAAAAGAAAAACTAGCACTTAAATATAGGGGGAGAAAGGAGAAGACACGCATTTAAGTTAGAAATAAGAATTCCGTGCAAGTTACGAGAGTTCACACTAACACTAATCTCATCCCATGTATTAAAAAAGAATATAGGGAATTTGTCAGATCAGAAATAGTAGTACTTCCCCTCCAACCCCATTTTTTCCCATCTTCTGCAACTTTAAGCAACCTTGTAATTGATGCTCCTTAAATAACAGGAGTCATCAATATATCAAGTGCTGGTAAAACTATAATAGGATTGATTTATTTGATAACTCAATAAAGTAATTCAAGTAAACTAGTTAATCATTTAATTAACTAAGTGTTACTATTAAATGAAATGAAAACTGCTTAATACTGAGCTTTTTTTTTTCCCCTGAGGGAGCTTAATACCGAGTGTTAAAATAAAAAAAAATGCGGTTGACATTCACCGAATAAGTATGGTTTCTTTTCTGTTTAAATCAACTTGTTATAAACACATAATCAAAATATATATCATAGAGAAAGTGATCAATCACAAAAGAATAGAATATGAAACAGTTACGGGATATTTAACAACTTTACATGTACAGGAGCCTCATTTTGCTGTGCCCGGAAACATTTATGGGACACAAAAGTGCATTACCCGGTTGCAGCAGCTAAGGAATCTACAGGGCAAAGTGACTTAAAACCGTATCTTTCTCTCAAGAAGTATTTTGCAGCGGCAAATAACTCCCGTTATCTACTTGATAATTTTGATAATTGTTCTCGTTATGCCAAATGAATATACTAACTTGACAATAAATACTTAATTCTATTCTCATATATCATATAATAATTTCATAAATTTCTGATGGGAAATTGAGATATCAAAGAGAAACGCAAATGGATTAGAGTTAATTTGATTATTTACGCATTACAATATTTAATAATCATGTTAAACAGACTTCTGCCATGAACTTTGAGAAGTAACTACTACTTAGGGTAAAATTTTGACAAGTTATGGTTGATTCAAATTATTATAAACATAATTATCAAAAAAATTTTATTATAAACATATGTATCATGCCACAGATCGGATCTTAGATGACATATGACTAATTGTATTTGGTCACCTAATTCCCAATTTTAGTCTTTACCCACTTTCAGTAATCTTTCAATATTTGTTCAATTTCGCAATGAGAATTATTCAAACCCTAGAAATTGAACATCAATCGAGTCAAAGAAAAAACAGAGCAAATTAAGATGTATTTGGATGGAATTTCTTTGTATAATTTCCTTTTGTTTTATAAAGAAGAATTAGTTATTGTATTTAGATGTATTTGGATGGGTGTGATATGATTTTTTCTGTATCTCACATAATAGATAATATTATAAAATGTTTAAAATATAGATAGTATATTATTTAAAGATATAATTTTAATTTTAAAAAACTACATTTAATATAAATATGTGGGACTTATGAGTAGGGTTGAAAGAAAATTTAAAATTTGATGTAATCGAATTTTTAGAAGTAAAAAATATTATTAGATTATTTTATTTTGAAAATTGACAAAAAATTGTAATTAGTAACAAAATTAAACTAGACGGGGGGAAAGCATGCTCGAGTGAGAGTACCTATTTCGACAGCACATTCTCAAAGCAATTTTCCTCCCTTCAGTGTTAAAAATTGGGCCAAACTTCATTTGGTCAGTTTTGGCCCTTTTAAAAATTGGGAGAAAAAATGTAGAAAAGTGGCCCACAGATGTGTTGGTTTGGTTTTGCATTTCAAATTTTCTTGCAATGTCTCGTTGTACCTTTTTTTTGTTTTTTTCTTTGAGGAAATTGCACCTATATTTTTACTTTCACTGGGCTCTTTCTTTTCCTTTTTCACCCATTTTCAATGAGCTTATTTCGGATGTCTTCCTTTTGTAGAAGAAATCATCACATGGAATGCGTTATAACTATAACGAGAGTGGCAAGGAAAAATGGGACTTTGGGACAATTCTACTAGTCTTGATCCCACAAATTTCACACCACCTTCTATATGTTGGTAATTTTTCATTAAGTTCTATAATTCTGACTAAGTCTTATCCTTTTAATGTGAATAAGTGATGAAGTCAGAACCAATTAAACTATTTCAAAATTCAATTTCTCCGTGCAAGGTGGTTGAGGAGAATTAGGGAACCTCAATATGAATACTAAAGGTTAGATTGGTGCAATGAGACTAGATAGCCTTTCTCTAGTCATACTCATAGCATTGGATAGCACTCGTTTGCTACCTTGAGGTCGACCTGTGAACAAGATAAATCCCAATAATAGAGTGAGATTTTTTTTTCCTTTTTATTTTTAATTTTTAGAATGAGATAAACCCCAATAATAGGTCGACCTTTTGAGATATTAACTATAGCGCTAGAAATTAGCTATATGCATGAATGCCTCTTTGCTCCGTCACGAACAAAAATTAAAAAATTAAAAAACAACGACCCTTTTATTATGTTTGAAGACAATCGATCGAGCAACATCCGGAATTTGCAATGATAGAAAAATACAATAGATTTCCAATTGTGTCAACTCGAAGTTTCCACTTCAAGAAAAAAATAATAATATTTCACAAAGATGAAAGAACTTGTTGGAAGGAATTTCCTTTCACCTCTCTAACCATATTTTGACATCAAAAGCCTATTGAACAGAAAACTCCACTGCAATTCATTGACCTTTGCTTGAATAATTTCCCACCCACTTGGAAGTTGGATTTAACTATTAAATTGTGTGAGGATAAATCTTTTCTTCTTCAACTCTTCATCATTTTTTTTATCACTTTAATATCCATTTTATTGGTGTAATATGGTAAGCCCACTTAATCTTGCCTCATTTGGTGGACATTCCATGATCACGTTATTATTGAAACTCTACCTATATATAAACCCTGCAATGCTTATGTTCTCTAAACTACTTAGACCTCTAAATTTTTGCTTGCATTATTCTCATATCATCTTCATCTCCTCCGTGGTGAGCAGATAGTAAATCTTGTGAACTCTTTTATATTACATGAATGTTATGATGTCAATCGTGAAGAGATTCAATTGATATATTCTAACCTCTTTTTTTTCTTTTCTTTGATTGAATGCAGGGTGAATTGAAGATCTGATCAAGAATGAAGTACATAGTGATTGTTCTTTTCATGCTAACAATGATGGGGTCTTCTTTGGCTATAAATAGGAAGTCTCTAGTGACTGAGATGATAGAGCAAAAGCAGAGGGTTTTAAATGAGACTGATAAAGACAATGGTTATGAGCACTCTGGGACTAGCATTGAAAATCACCATCATCTCCCAAGGCAGGACTTCAACAGCGACAATGGCAGCGGATCAAAGGGAGGTTCTGGAAATTGAGAAGTTATACATGCATACATAATTATGTGTTTTCTAAAGAGAGAGAGAGAGAGGTTGTATCTTGATTTTCTAATAGTCTTGTGCATTTTTTTTAATAGAAAGAGAAAATAAAGATAGATAGAGAGTGTGTATGTGTGTGTATTATATACACACAGTGTGAAGAGGTAGATCTGCTACGTATATAATGCTCTTTGCATGGTAATAATAGTTGTAAAAAACTAAATAAAACTGTTTGCTTTCGTTCCAAGATACCACTAAATTTAAAGCATCAAGCAACATTTTCATTCAGTACAACTCATGGAATTTCAACAATTAACAAAATCAATATTGTCAAGTTCTCGAGTACTTGACTTATAGTTCACAAAATTTAGAATTTATATTCTTGAAATATGGGAATATAAAATTATTTCTCTAGTCCAAATAATTTCTTGTGTAGAAAGGGGGAAAAATATACATATTTCTAATTTGAGATGGGGCATTTTATTCACCCCTCCTCCTTCATATGGCCCTAGCTTTCTCGCTGAAGTCCCAATCCTTACGGCCCTCAGTGTCCCAATCTAAAGTTCAGGATAACTCTTATATGCAGAGTATGGAAAATTGAGTATCTTTGAAGAAAACGTTCCAATAAGAGAGGAAAGACAACCTATTCAATCAATTTCACAATATTACATTGACGAAGTCTACGAGCTTAATGATTTTGAAATGTAAAATGAAGCAACTAACAAGACAATTACGGGGAATTTCCTTTATTTTGTAATTTCCATTTTTGAAATATATTATAATTACCCCACTTAAGGGTTAGTAAACTCTAAGGAAGGAAAACATTAGTTTTTGCATGAAATAAAATGAAAACCTAAAATAATAGCTTTACTCACCAAAATATTACTAAATAATTTATTGAAAATTAACCACTTCAAAAACAAAAGAGATTGGAAATGAAATATGTGTGATTTCGGAGCAAGAAACCCGAATGGACTATCCTTCGTGGTACTAACTACTAAGCCCATTAGTGAGCCTAATTTTTTTCCTTTTCTTTTGTATACTCAAAATTAAATATTAATTTCTTAACTTAATATAAAAATTTTAATTTTTCTTATTTCAATAAAGTTGCATTGAATTAGTGTAACGTAAATATCTCTTATTAATGAAATTGTTGTAAGATTTTTTTTAGAGTGATAAAATGAAAATATATAATGTAAATATTCAATTTCGTAAAATTGTTTTTGAATTATCAGTTAAAATTAAACTCTTGAATTCAACAATAATTAAGTTTAATTTTCTCTCCATTATCATTATCCTTATCCTCCCTTTGTTTCGAAAAGAAAATAGTACTATCATGAATGCAGTATGTCAACTTAGTGTTTAATGACCGTATGAACCTCATGAAACAGTAACCCTGCCTATTCATTCATTGGCGGGCTGAAAGCCTGACACAAGCTGGTCAATTTCTTGAATTCATTTTTGGGAAGGCAATTTCTTGAATTCTTTCTTGATTTTGTTAGGATTTTTATGGATATGCATAATTTTTTGATTTTCATTTTTTTTGCAAAACCTAATTACCTTACATACCATAAAGTCATTATAAAGATTTGAAATTTTTTGTTATGTAACGTAATCTTTCCATTTAAAATTGAATATTAGTATTTGACTTATCAAAAAATTAAGAATAATTATTTATCATAAAAAATTTATTTTATTATATTTTTTTTATTAATTTTGTTAGTAGTATGACCATTAATAGTAAGATGTAAATTAATTAAATTAATTAAATTAAAGATTAAAAAAAATTAAGGAGGTTGTAGTAAATTTTTAGGTAAAAAATGTATTTGTTTTAGAAACGTGAATATCAAATTATAAATATTTTAAAATAAAAATATAAACATTTAATTCTACTTAAGGGTGGAGTATAATCTTAAAGATATAAGCCCAAAAATTAAGATATGAGATTATCCTGATGGATTCTATGAAAAGGAAAGTCAATCGAAATGAAGAATTCCTTTGTTATAAATTTGATGACAATCAAGTGGGAGTGTGGGACGAGCAGATTGATACCAATTATCCTTCAATCTCTAAGGGATAGTACTAAACTTTTTGTTAGAGAGAATTTCCTTGTTGTTAGTACATCCGAGTGCAAGAATTTACCATTATTCATGCTTCTATATTAAGAAGGCATTCGGATTTCTTTAGCTTCAAATTGGAGATTAAAAATATTCAGGGTAAGAGACTGATATTTAAATCACCATCATAAAAGCTAAATGGATTCTTGAAAATAATCTAGGAAACTTAATGTTAGGAATGCAAATGAAGCTCTAATTAATATCTCTTGTTGTGAAATTAACATTGGATTAGAGCAAATAATGTAGCTAATAATTTGGAACTAAAATAATAAAGATAATTTGAATACACAAATTTACCTGAAAAACTTCAAATCAGAATAAAAATCACAAGTAAGAAATAAAATTTTCACTATGAGAAAATAATAAGAGTCACAACACATTCTCTCTCATTATAATGATATAACAATTTTAATTTCTATTGTAATATAAGAAATACTAATTTACAAACTTTCTATTTTTCCTCTATTGAGATTTCTTTCTTTCTCTCTAATTACTCTCAAGATCACTTGAGAATTGGGATAATAAAATGCCTTCAGCTCTTGCCATTTTATAGGCGAGCATAAGGAGATTTTCGGTCCCTAATGGCCCGTGGTTTTTGACTGCCCACCAAGTGCAGCCTTTTTTTAGTAGTTGCAGCTTTCTTCTTTTAATTGTAAGCACGGTTTTCCCCTTCACATGGTATGCGCAGCCTTGCAGCTTCCTTTGACCAAATTTGTCTGACACTTAAATCATCAGATTATCCCCATTCAAATCATAGGATTAAAAGAAAAACAAGATTAAAACCAAGTAATTAAATTGGAGAATCTAGTAACTCCAAGCTTGGAAAAGAGAGTCTGCAAAAAAAAAAAAAAAAACTGGCCACATGATAAATATGAACAAACGAAACTGGACCAATAATGGCAAAAATATTAGCGAGCCAATTTAAAAAGATTATTGTACTTCCACGGTCTGAAGGAAGAATTAGGGAACAACAGCAAGTATCTCCACAAGGTTAGAATAATCTGCATCTGCAATACCAATATGCATGGAAAACATCATGACAATTTCACCAGACTTGCCCCTGATACACTACAAATACCTGAAGGGCCAGGCCTGCCAAGGGATGAACCATCCACATTTTATCTTCCAAACATTAGGGGAGACGGGAATCCAAATATCGAATCCACATTCCTTCGACTATGACTGATAGGACGAGAGAATGGGAGATCATTGATGTTAACGTTATTAAATTGAGTAAACAATTTTTTTTTGCATCTTATCTGTAATTTTGTTACTCTCAGTTAACGTTAACACAACATAATTTCTTTAAAAATCAATCCAAAGTGAAACATTACTCAAAACCTCGTTCCAATCTTTTGATGAATCCGTGTAAATCTCAGGTGAAAAACTGGACTTTTTCCACACAATATGTGCCAAAAAGAAAAAATTTACCATCGAAGCCTACACAGATAACACAAATGAAGAGCAGGAAATATTGTCCATGCCCTTTGGACTTCATGTTATGAAGCTTTTCTTTGGCTGCTGCATTCACCCTTTTTATAATTCATACAATATTGTTCTTAATTGTTATCCTACCTATATCAACATACATAATTCATCATCATCAATGATTGCTTTGAAATTTTCTTTTCTGCAACACAATCCTCTTGATGCAAAAATCCACCATGCATTACAAGGAAAGCTTTACTTCAAGCTTTTATTTCCACCTGAACAGGGCAAAGCTATATATGAACTAGAACCCATCAACCCACAAAGTCATAAATTATGTGATCACCAAAATGCCGCCTAAGCTGATTTTCATGATGCTGCTGCTGCTGCATTGGGTGCGGTTGTTGCATACCGTCTGCATTTTGCCTAAGCCCAAGTGTTAGTGACACAGCTCCAAGCCCTCCTCCAATGTCAATGCTACTTTGTTGGTATGGCATAAATCCAACCAAAGAGCCATCCATGTTTCCAGGAATGCGACATTCCAGTCTTGACCGCTTTTCCTGATCCCATGTACGATCTGCATTATTCAATCGGTTCCCGTTGAATGTAGTAGATGAAACCATCTCTGAACATTCTGCTTGCTTATCTGATAAACCGTTTGTGCTCAACCTATTCAAAGCTTGGCTATCATTTGATTGGCTACCGACCTCGGCTGCAGCTTTTCCTTCTGTTTTTCCTACACTAGGGCCTGCTTCGGCCACACCTTTGGATTCCAGTGTATGTATTTCCTCAACCATGGGTTTCCACACACGAACACGAGCATTGATGAACCAATTTGATACCTAAATTATATGCAAGATCAGAATCGCCCTCCGCAACACAACACATAGATTTCAAAAATAAAATCTGAAGAAAGAAAGGAAATTTAATAAATAAATGCTGCGACCGTGATCCTATATACTAAGATTATTCTCTCAATTGGCCTCAAATTTAATGAAAAAAAAAATGTGAGTCAATAATAGAATTTAGAGGGGAACAAAATATTGAGTTCCAGGAAAATAGTATCCTAAAAATATTTATGTACGTCCTTTATTTTTATTGTTTTAATCGATTCAGACCTTCATCTTTCTTTTTCAGTCATTTTGATATCTTTTATTATTTTTTACTCATAAGTTGATTTGGGTAAAAATAACAAAAAAAAAAAGGACTAATTTGCCTAATTTGCCTAGAATTGACTGAAAAAAATGCACATACAATATGAGTATTCAAGGACCAAGATTTGCACTTTTTCTCTGCTTATCTTTGGACTTCCGTTAGTGGTGTAGTTATCTACCTCAAGACCTTTATTTCCATATGAAGATCATATATATGTCATTTTCCCACATTTCTAATGAACCCAATAGAAGCTGATCATACCTGGTTTCGAGTTAAACCAGTTTGAGTGGCCAACATATGCTTGTCTGCATCGGTGGGGTAACTACAATAAGAAACCAAAATCAACTTTAACAAGGTTAAAAGGCCTGGAGACGGTGCAAAACTAGATATGTGAGTGTGTTAAGAGTGAGATAGGAACTAACGGATGAAGGAAGTGATCAAAGAGCCAAGCCCTAAGAATAGCCACAGCACGTTCGGGAAGGCCCCTCTGCGGCCTCCAAACATGCTGTTGTGACTCAAAAAATCCCATATTGCCACCAACAGCTTTCTGCTTTTGAAGGGTCTGATCAATCACTTTCTGTCCAGATGAACTTGTATCCCCTTTGCTACTGCTTGTACCAGTTGTAAGCGATGACATGTCTTCTCCCAAAGCTTTTCTTACATTCTTTAGCTGGTCTGAAATGGCATGTCTAACGCAACGGAAATGCTTTGAAACCGTCTTGAGAGCCAGTGAAAGGTAAGGGGTTGCAGCACTAAGACCAGCAACTGTCTCAAATGAAGAAACCACCATTTGCATCTGCTGGTGATAATGCTTATACCTTCTGCATACCTTTCAAAATTAAGGGAAAACAAAGTTAAATCATGATTTAGAAACAAAAATTCACGTTGAAACCATATAGATTATTGAAATACTGCATGCATTAAAATAACGCTTAATAAATGCGCATATCCTTTCAGTAAAATGCAGTGCATTGATTCTAATTTTATTCACAACTAACTAAATGAGGAAATCCACATATCATCATAGAGTGCATTCAGTTCCAACTATAGTTTGACTAATGTCATTGTAACAAAGTTGTATAACTTGGAAAATCTTGCATATTTGAACATTGGCAAATATAGGAATGAAATATGAGATTCTGTGATTTGTTCTTGCCAGCAGAACAGTTTTCAATAATTGGTAAAGGCTTCAACACGCAAAATGAGCCTATAACAGCAAAGCCGCTTGCACTTTTCCTGGTTTCTTTGTAATATTACCAGTCCAAGATTCAGTAAAGCCTTCAGAGACAGTATAAGATATATAGGAGTTAATATATTATTGAAATACACAAGGAGGAGGTTGCACACACTTAACACCACAATGGAGTAGAAACTAATAATATGGTGATATAGTTATGCCCAAATATTTATTTACATCAGCAGCTCTAGAATGAACAACATCAGTATCTTGACATAAATAGAATGTGCTGAATCACAGTTCAATTCAAGGGGAAAGAAAGAGCGCAAATGTTTACTTTCAAGTTGATCAAACAATTAAATTTAAGTTATCTGCCATTTCAGAGGACCCTATTGATCAGAGGGAAGACAATTCAATAGTTACATGTTTTCCATTTACACTGATTACCAATAATTAGAATAGGAAGTTAGTCTCTAACAACTTTCTTTTCAAGCCTTCATGACAGAATACTTGGTAGCCAAAGCACTTGGATGCAAATAACACAATCGTATCAAAACAGCAAGTCATGGAAACCCATGTAGCCAATTTCAATATAATATGTTTCAAGTATGATTTACCAGCTTTGCTGATTGAATCATACAAGAAAGAGGTAAAAAAAAGAAGGTAAATTAGTCTTGCATGACAAGTGTGTTGATAAAATCACTGTCAAAAGGCACACTACAAATTCAACTTTAGGTACGGAAACAAAAGCATTACATTGCTAGGTTAACTTAAGCTGCATGAAGCAGATACTTAATGCAGTACACAAGGATATTCAGCACAGATAAATTCTCTTGGTTCCATATAACTTCTACTTGCTCCAAATAATTACTCCCATATTCTCCAAATTCTTGATTTTCCTGTTTAAGTCATACTCAACTAAACTATAATTTCTTGATTTGGCAGACTTGCTCTCCTCTCAAATGCACAACTAACTCCTATATATATATGTATATATATATATATATATATATATATATTACTTATAATGCAATCAAATTTAAAAGTAACCCAATCATAACTAAAATTAGAGTACAAACGACGAGATTATAGTAAACTAATGAAAGGTAGATAACGTTAAACTAGATAATATCAACTGACTGGTTAGTGATTACCAACCTCCTCCTGCATGTATAACAGCTTTGCCTTCTTCTGAAGATATTCAGGCTTATAGGACGACTCTGTGGGGCTGCTTAAACCACCTGGCTCCGGTCTCATCTTCTCATTTGAACTAAAGAATGTTGATGATGAGCAGCCACCTCCAGAATCACCAGCCAAAGACCCTCCTAAAGATTCAGCGACAGCAGCATTAACTCCATCACTAGACGGTGAAATAATTTTGGTTGAAACTTTATCAGAACCCTCCAATATACTGAGAGATTTTGGAGTAAGTATGTTACAAAACTCATCCAATAGCTGCTGGGCCGGTCTTAGAAATTTAGAACTCCTAAGTATAGTTGCATACCCAGTAAAAGGACCCAGTGGACCGGCACCACTTCTACTATGAGCAAAAGCTGAATCTATATCTGGCGCCATATTACTGTTGTAACAACCCCCTCCAGACGCCAGTTCTTGAGATACATGCTGTTTAGACAATGGAACAGATGATAGAGATAGAGACAAGACCTGAGTGTTTGAATTATCACTTGCAATACTTCCAAGGCCTCTACCAACAGCAGACTTGTTATTATTTTCTGAGTAATCTATTTCACTATTCCAACGTTGTTGACATCCATCAACTGTCCTACTATTTATGGCATTGTTATGGCGTAATGGATTAGAATGATCAGATGCATAAGCTGGAAGCAAAACTAATTCATTCCCACTACTGTTAGCACCCCAAGATACCCTACCAGCAGTTTCCCTTGTTGCATTCTGTTGAGCATGTGCTGCCATTCCTTCTTGAAAAGCATTATGATAAAAATGCATTGAATCCCCATACAGCTTTTGACTGTTATTCTGGCCAGGAATTTCACTAAATGGACCAGTCAAAGAAGACCTCAAATCTTGATAACCATAGTTATTAGGAGGCTTCATGTGAACTACCGTGGATGCAGAAGTAGTGTTGTTGTGGTTATCCTTGAAAGAAGCAGACAAACCTTCTGCAACAAAAACTTGGTTGGGATTGCTATCATCTATTCCAGCTGATCCACTCGTGTAGTTAGAAACCCAATCACAGCTTTCTTGTGTGCCAACGCTTCTCCAGGCGCTACAATTTTGTGGGTCACCGCTTACTTTACCTGAAGAATCTTGATGAACTATGGCAACATCCTTCTGTGGTGGTGGTGGTAGCAAAGCATGGGAATTGGCAGCGAAATGAAGCATATCTGAGGTGAATGCAGCTGGTTCGTACGACAAATTTCCATACCTAAAACTTCGGAGCTGAACAAGATCTGGGGGGTTATTATTCAGACCCTCATGGCCTACTGCAAATTGGTGCTCTAAATGGTTTGTGTAAATTTCCACATTCTGATCTGGGTTTGAATGATGCTGAAAAGCCCTCAACTTATCTCGCCGGCTTTGTTGTGCTACATGCAGTTCAGGCCTGAAGTTGCTAGTCTCCATAAAACAATCTTTCCGGGTAAAAATCACAGACTCCCCTTTGATTAATTTCTTGATACGACGACCATATGTCATATGGATGATTTTATTCTCCCATGTTCATCTCAAGGAGAATAGTCCTGCATGCACTCCCAATCAAATCAGAAAATTCAGATATAATAAAACTTTACAAGAAAAGAAGAGCAAAGCTTCTCGTGTCAGTAAAAACAAGCAACAGCACAGGAATTGCCTTGGAAATTCCCTGATATACACCCCCAGATAGAGAGGAGAGAGGAGAGAGAGAGAACTCTGAGTGGTATAGACACACACAAGAGCAGGTTGGATAATTAATGAACTGGAAGAGAAGTCCATGTGAGGTAAAAGAATTCATTGGAACAAAAACCAAAGCAAAGAAAGATATCTACTACTATAGGCCTACTAGTAGTGTAGAGTTACCAAGAAACTCCAGTACTAATACCAAAAGAGAAATTGACACAATTGGTTTCCTATTTTGCACAGCTTTCTCGTGGGTTTAGATAAGATGACCTAGCTAGCCTTTTGAGCCAAGGCAACATGTTTTTCCACCACGCTAAACGTCCAAAGCTTCCCACAAAAATGTACAGTAACTAAATTTTACATTTACTGTTTACCAGCTTCAAAGATTTTAGAAAATAATACTAATAGTAGAAGAAAAGGAAACTTTCACCAGAAAACTAAGCAAAGTTGCAGAACAGCAACCCAACACGTAAAAGAAAGAAGACAAAGTCAGTGTGCAAAAATAAAAGCATCGAAGTCCATGAAAACAATACCCACACTTCAAGCATCCAACTGAAAACCCTAAAATCAAAGATGCAGCAACCTCAAATTTTCTGACAACTATTAGTAACTTAAGAATATCTTAAAAAACCTTGTAAAACCCAGCTCAAGCACACTTGAATTCAATCTCTAAATTACTAGTTAAAAAATAAAATAATAATTGAGCGGTTTCTTACCTTTGTAACAAGATATATGGTATGAAAATGAAACCAGATCTTGATTTTGAGAAGAACCCTTCTGGAGATTGAAGAGAACTGCGACAGACAAGATTCCGATGGAAATTTTCAAGCTAGAAAGGAGCCAGGGTGGGGTGGAGGAGAGTGGGGTAGGGGAGGCAAGAGCGAAGCTAGCTGGAGTTGCAGCAGTCGAAGTAGTAGTAGTAGTAGTAGTTAGTAAGGACAATGATTGTGATGGTGATAATTGCCGTTTAGTAAACAAGACCTTTTTTGGCCTTTTAGAAGGGCGATATAACGTCGTTTGGCCGTTAGATTTGACGGCGAATATTGTCACGCTCATGAATCTTCAAGAAATGAAATGAATTGAATTGAAAGTTAAAAAGTACTTACACCACCACATTTTGAAAAATTCCTTGTTTCCAAGTAGGTAGTAGTAACCAAGGGGGCATGTCATGTACTCAAATGTACCACAAGGTCCTGTAAAAACTTCTCTGCTTATCATATGAAAAGCCAGACATTTTGGTGGTTTTGGAAATAGGTGATGCCCGTTCATGAATGGTTCGAGCCAATAATTTTGGCTTTGACTACTTGATCTAATGCATAAGTTAATTAAACGTTGCCATGTTAAAAGGGAACTAATGCTTTAAGGGTGAACATTTATATATATATATATAAAAGATGGAAAAAAACACATTAAAATATATGAACTTTTATTTAATACTCTCTCCGTCTGATTGAATTTCTAATGCAAAAACTAATATAGTTTTAGACTTTTATAAACTTATCACAATTTTTTTATATTAATTTAGTTAATAATGGAATCAAATGAGTTACTACAAATCAATCTACAAATTAGATTAACCATTTGTTTTCATATTAACTAAAAGGACAGTATGTTGTAATTTTTTTTCTCACAGGTAATGTAAAATCCTTTATCAACATTATCCTAACTTATTTTAAACTATATACATTATATGTGTCCAATTTGATAATCACTATGTATTTATGGATAATTTTATGATTTTTAAATGCACCATCTAATTACTAAATGTCCATTCTAATACTTTGTTTTTTTCAACCACTACCTATGTACTCTTAAAATAAACTAGTAGTAGAAAATAAGTCGAGCTTGCTCAAAGCTGACCAACTTAAACGGGCTCTTAATTATTTAAGTCGAGCTCAAGTCAAAAAGTATTTGACTTGTCGAGTTGCTTGCGAGCCAGTTATATATATATATATATACACATTTTTTTTTCAAATTTTAAATTAAAATGATTTTAAAAATAGTTTGAACTCAAACTCTACTCGAGCCGAGCTAGAGCTTCATTATAATGTAATTGAACTCGAACTTAGCAATTCCAAACTGGAGTTCCGCTTGTTTACACCACTAAAATAAAACTCTCTTAGCTCACAGCCCTCTCACTAAAATTCATCCAATTTCAAGCAAAGATCACAACATATAATTCATTCCATAATCTTTGTTAAATTGTTAAAAATGTAATTAGAAATTGTCCGGAATGTGCTTATATGCAAGTCCGAAATTTAAGAGTGAAATGTTTGTGTCTTTGTTATGAAAATAAGCAGGTGATTTGATTTTGGGAGGAGAGCTCAGCTGAGCAAGAGAGGATGTCAAAGGGGAAGGGGAGGGCATAGACGGGCGAGGGGGTGGGGAGAGGGAAGAAAAATTACCTTGAAATGAAAATGACATGTTTTTTTCTTTCAATATGTGCTGCGTTCAGTGAATCTCATATTTTTCGTTAAGTATATTAAGGAGGAAAGTCAATAAAACAAGGTTATTACTATTAGAAAAAATTGTAGATGAATTTAATTATTATAAATTACATATGTTAAAAGATTATATTATGAGTATAACCTTTTAAAATATGCATATCAAGTAAATTGTCGTAACTCTTTTACATGAAAAGTAAAGAAAAATCTCTATGCAAAAATGTTTCCAAATGTACTGGTAAAGGTAAATTTCGTGCACTGAGCAGACACATAACGTTTAATTAATTGGTTGCTTGTCCATTACCATTTTTACTACTTCCTTTATCGAAGGAGAATTAATAATAATAATAATAATAGTAGTAGTAGTAGCACTTTCCGGGTTGATGAAAGTTATTTTATGCTTTGGAGCATCCAATTCTCTTTTCGTCATTTGCTTTATATCTCATCCCCTCGAAATATGGTATATAGAACTTCGCCATGTTCCTTTGTGGAATCACTGGAAATTCCAGTTAAAGTAACTGTTACTAATATATTACTCCCCAGGTAAATTCCAATTTTAGTTTTTAAATTTTTTTGTCACAATTAATGAATGTATATTTTATTTTTTTTACTAAATTCAAAACACATTTTGAAATGAAAATTATTTCGACTTGTATTAGAAGTATTATCTTAAAATTCATAAATTTATCTCTTCAAAGGAAATATTTAGTCAAAATTTTGAAAAAGTGTAATCGAATAATGTAATCATTGAGAATATGAGTGAAATGGGGCATTTTTTTTTTTAACAACCCGTTTGATTAGTAATGTGATATTAATTTTGAATTAAAATATAACTATTTGAGTTTAATACAGTAATAATAAAATTATTAAACAGCATTTACTTACTAAAACTAGCAAAAAGATCAAACTTATCAAGAGTAAAAAATTTAAGGACTAAATTAAACAATTTTGAATTTCCCCTTTTTTCGTCATTCCTGTATTTTCTTTTCTGTTTTTTTTTGTGGTAAATTCTTCATTCCTGTATCATAGCACCTACATAGTTTTAAAGTGGCCAATTCTTACCATCATCACAGAAGAATATAAAAAACTAAAATGAAAAAAAAAAGGTTTAGAAATTAATGATAAATGTGTGAGGTACCACATTGGGCATAATATGTGGTACACTTTATGTGCGAATCTTGCCACTTGATCTCTCTGGAGATGGTTCATGTACCTCGAGGCCTTGCTGATCAATTGCAAGCCATTTCTTTTCCCCACATTGCAAGACATTTTGAAAAGACTGATTAGTGGAAAACTGGTCTCACTCATTGCACTTACGCAATACTCTTTGTCTTATTATTTAATTTGACTCCTTTTTTATTATCATCTCCCAACCATAAAAATATTTTTATGTATTAAATTTTAAAATAGCATGAATTATTTAGAGGAAAAATCATGTATACATAACAATTTCACATGAATTTTATATTTTAAATTAGTTATGATTATAAAAATAGCTTTTTTATGACATGAAACCACAACCCCTATCATTACGAGTACGTTGTGAATAAAATTTACTTTTGTGTATTAGTCTGCAAACTATACCAAAAATATAAATCGCACTAAATAAACTTGTACGATTTGAACTCAATATCTTAAAGTCTTGACCTCACTTACTAAATCAACTCAACGATCACTTGGACATAAAAGTAGTAGTAAAGTTGTAGTGTGTTACTTTTCTTACAGTAATTAAATATGTTGTTTTCTTTTAACAAATAAAAAAAAGCTCACATAAATTTTTTAGAGCATCAAATATTTTATTTTCAGTGAGAATAATCCAACTCGAATTACATTCATAAAATTTGAATTTTCTTCAAGAAAAGGTTTAAAAAAAATGCTCTTATCATTTTTTTTATCAGAATTCTTGATATCCTAATCCACTTGAGTCCCAGTAATTCAGAATTTGGCCCCAAAAAGCCTGCAGAGTAGTTGATCTTAATTAAGAAAAAACTGTTTTAAGAACTTAAAAATAGCTGATATCATTAATTAGATATAATGAATGATGATGAATATGGAATAATTATAATAGTAGATAAAAGTAATCTGGCGAAATGAAATCGTAAAAGTAGAAAAAATAGTTATTTGGGACAAGACGTGTGAAATGAGATAGGTTCACTGAGGATTGCGTCACCTGAGAAGATTCAAGGATTATAGCATAGGGCCTATGGGCTATCATATGGGAAAGGGCAAGATCACACCAAACCTATTAGGAATATATTTCTTAGATATATATATATATATATATATATGTAGAGGTACACAGGGAAAGTAATTAAAGAAAAGATCTTTTACTTCAAGACAATAGCTATGTTACCGATTACCGATGGAAAAAAGCAGGTCACTTCAACTGTACGGAAAAGCCTGAAACTTCACACCTCTATCTCTCTCTCTCTCTCAGTTTCATCAGTATCAAAAGCTCACATAACTCTGAGTTTCTCAAGTTACGATAACTAGTAGTAGCTCATCCTCCCTCCTCCTTGGTAGTATATTACTGTATTAACTGTGACTCCCAAAACCTTTCTTTTTCATTCAACAGTTGGATTTATAATGAAAAGCTGGATCATGCAGAGTATCCAACGGTTGGGTTTTTAGGGGGTCGGATACTAAAATGGATGGAGTGACCTTCTTTATCTGGACTGGTAGTGTTGCTGCTGATAAAGAAACAGTTATATTCCTCTACCGTCTGATCTATTGGATCGTAGCTAGGGGCACTCTGCCTGCCTTTGACACTGATGCCTTCCCTATACTCCCTTACTAATCACTGTCCCATCAAAGTTTGAACTATGGTCAGTAAAGATAAGCAATAATTACACTAGTATTTATGCATTCTCTTGTCCCATATGGGATTGCAAAGAAAAAAAAGATACATGTTCGGTCTAAAAGTATAAAATTTTTAAACATATTTTTATATTGACTAAATAATTTTTTTATTTCTAAATAAAATGTACTTAATTATTATAATTTTATTTTATTAAAATTCACATTACGTTCCTTCTTTTATGAGAATGAGAGAAAATATAAAAATAAATAAGTATCTTACAAGAAAGAATGAGTAAAAATATTATTAAAAAATTATAAAATAATTTATATTTTAAAATAAGTAAAAATGGCTCCAATGAGTTATAATGTTTGACGGTATAGTAATAGATTATATTTCTTTTGTTTCAAAATAATTTCTATTTTGAGATAAAGTAAAAATGATTTAAACGATTTATATTTTTTTATAAAGGAAGTAGTGAGTTCTATTTTGTTCTTTATTTTAAAAGATAAAAAAAATTAAAATTGTTTGATTCTTTTTTGTTTTAAAATGTTTTTAAAAAATAAAAAAAATGTTTTCCTAGTTCTATATTTGTACATGAGTTTTACTTAGGGGTGTCAAGATGGTGCAAATCCAATAAACATCCAAAATCATTCATAATTAAATGGCTTTGGTTCACTCATATCACTTAAATAGTTTTAAATGAATATTCATTTAAATCTATTTATCTTAATAGTTTTTAAAATGAATATTCATAAAATCTAATAAACATCCATTTAAAAAAGTCTTACCTAATCAATATTCATTAATCAAATTTAATTAATTAATTAGGCTATAATTGCTTTGGGCCAATTCGTGGAGCTGGAAAGCTTCGCCAATTCAATTCTCTCCACAAAACCGTCGACCTCATTTCTAAGAAGAAAATGCATCCAATCAAATAGATCAGGCACAAAAACAACATAAATGTTTAATTTTTTTTTTTAGGTCAACAATGAGAAGGATGAGAAAATAGGTTGAAAATGGGAAAAGCGGAATGGAACGGAACGGAAGCAGTAAACTTCTTGACAAGAATAAAAATCTATTTGTTTTAATAAAATAAAATAAAATATATATTTTCTAAAAAATAAATAAATCTAAAAAAAATGAGTGAACACGGTCTGTGGGAGGTTCTAAAATGGAATTGATGCAATGTGAAGTCACAACTCCAAGTGAATCACATGAGTCCATGAATAAATGGATTGCAAAGTTATATGAGTTAAATTACAAAAAAACAATCTTAAAAAAAGAATAATTAAAGTTATATAGATAAATAGATGTTTATGAATATCTATAAATCATTTAGTTTGAAACCATTTAAATCATTTATAAATAGATCATAAATAATTTTAATTTAAATGAATTGATACCCATTTAAATTCATCTAAATAGATTTGAATATCCAACTTGACACCTATAGTTTTACTTTTAGGGTAAAAGTAAAATTGAACAAGAAAGACGGTTGTTACAAACTTTTATATAATGGCACAAACTTACATCATTGCAGAGCCATGAAATGATGTTCTTCGTCCATCCTTCCCTCGCTCCCGTGTTCAAAGTCCTTTTTCCCTCTTAAGGATATCACAATAAAGAAATACTCTCTCTAGATCAGCTACATGATTAATTAATTTGGTACGATTTTGATCAAATGGAAAGGAAGAGAAATAAATTTCAGAAAAGGGTTTAAGGAAGTTTTTATATTTTCTTTTCTTTTCTTTTGGGGGGGGGGTGTTAATGTGTTATGTAGAATCACTCTGTATAAGATAGGTGAGGTACGTATATATTATGTGTAAGAATATAATATATCCAAATAGATATTGAGAAAAAGAAGAGCATGAACAGCACAGCAATGTCCGTAATTCTTTATGATTGTTTGCGCTGGGAAATGAATGTGTATTAGATGCACCTACGATGATAGATGTACTCAAATCCAGAGTTAGATTTATAGGCCCCAGAGCATTTATTCTGGGATGTCGCAGTACTCCCACAGCACAAAAATATTTTTTTATTAATCCAATAGATTTATTTGTTTCTCTACATCGATTTAAAATATATAATCAATATAATTAAAAATATATTTTTTTCATCAGATATTTTTAAAATACCTTTATCATTTATAATTTTAAAGTAAAATTAATATATTTTCGCATGACTTATATTCCAAGGGAAAGGAATGTATATTTTTTATATATAAATTATTTCAAATTAAATAAATATATTTTAGTTAATTACAAAATACATTGTGATTTAAATAAATAATCTGACATAATTTGCGATAAAAAAAGAAATCAAATCAATCAAATTGAGAGAGAATGATTATTTGTCCAAAATCAGTTGTCTAATTTCTAAATAAAAATATATATTTCAAATATACCTTATTCAAATCCTCACTTTAATAATTTATTTTGAAATATGGTTATCATAACGTTGACTTTGGACTCTTTTGATAAAAAAAAAACCAAAAGTCTCCTAATTTTCATCCCCCAATAAATTAAATTTTCATTCCCTAATAAAGTCATTTGATAAAAAAAATCGAAGTCTAATAAGGATAGAGAAAATATGAGCTAGGGAGAAGGAGAAATTAAATAGTAGTTTTGTGTATTTTAAAACAAATAAAATAGAGGTATATTTAATGTTCTGTTTCTAAACATCATGTAATTTAGCAATTCCTTAATGTATGTAAGAATGTTAATTAGTACACTCTTTTTTTCTTTTTCTTTTTTTGAGGGAGGGAATATATTGCTGGCGAGTTGTGATATAAATGGTCTTCTTGTTTGGTGTGAACTGATTGATCTATCACTATTTCTTGTGTCATTTGGCGTAAAGTAAAATAGTTTGATGCCAGTTCTTGCATAATTAATAATGGATTCTTTTAATTAGCTGTATAATTAAGCTCGTGCATAATTAATAACTATATGTACACACATATATATATGTATATATATATATATATATTCCTCTATAATGAAGTGGAATGATTATAAAGGATGAAAGAAAATGATTAGTAAAACCAAAATAATTAGCCCTACTGTTGTAAGTAGCACTAATTTGATTGGATATTTTTGGGGTCCAATGCTTGAAAAAAATATCTCCAAGGGACCCTTGGCTGGCTTCTTCTTCTCCTTCTGTACTACAGACCTTGCTTTCCTTATATGACTTCAATGCTTAATTTGCTCCTTTCTCCACCAAGTGACCTTATAAGTTAAAAATCAGATGGAAGTGAAAGAAAGAAAGATAGACGTGGGAATATTAACTCAGCTCTGCTCTGCCCTTTTACCTCACTAGATTTGCTGGAAAATCTTGTTGCCCAGTCAAATCTACTGATCATCCTGATATCCTTCTTTGCTTTCTCCTTCTGTACTAAATATTCATCCATGCCTGCCCTTCCAGTCCCTGCTAGATCTCATGACAACTCCAGTACGATATGAACTTCTTTTATTAATCCATCCTAGCAGTGATGTTAAATAATCTTACCTTTTTAACTACCATCTGATAATTAAACTAATTCAATATTATGTGCCCAGAAAAATTAATTAGATAAAGAATGCAGAAGGATCAGAGAATAATAACAATAAAGAAATTAAGAAGAAAAAAAGAAGATGAAGTATAGAAGTAAGCCAAGCACTGCAAAAGGAACAATGGTAGCCAATGACGACTGCCCTAGTGAATGACATCATGCCTTTCATGTCAAAACAGAAACCCTACCTGGT
Source organism: Apocynum venetum (assembly GCA_019593545.1). Lineage (NCBI taxonomy): Eukaryota > Viridiplantae > Streptophyta > Magnoliopsida > Gentianales > Apocynaceae > Apocynum > Apocynum venetum. Next base: position 2,520,243 of record SRSM01000134.1, read on the forward strand.
GCCCTAACCTCCCAACAATCAGCACTATGCCTCCATTGCTTTTCAGTTTTCATTTTCTCTCTCTCTCTCTCTCTCTCTCTCTTCTCATTCATGGAGCGTCAAAGTCACAACTTATTTCCAGTTTAGCACTGTTGGTGGCGTATTTTATAAGTTAAATTACTTTAAAAGAGTCCTCATTAAACTAACTTAAAATAAGAGAGAAACAGCTGAGGCAGTATTAGAAAAATTGAAGCTGTTGGCAAATTGTTTTGCTATTGTGTTCACTGCAAGAAATTGTGCCTTTTGGGACGGCACTTTGAGCCCGAAATGTACGTCTCAAATTTGAGACCGCTTTGAAACGGACATGAGACAAGACGAAACTTGAATAGAAGTTTGATTTTCTGTCTCAAATTCGTCTCAAACTAGAGATAGATTGAGATGTACATATTCGGTCTCAAACTTTGAGACTGCTTTGAGATAGGAAAAACTAAAAATTATTTTTAAAATATAATTACGACAGGAATTAACATTTCGTCTCTAATCTGTCTCATGATTTGAGATCACTTTTAGATGAAGTAATTTTTATTTTTAAATAAATTTTCTCTCACATACTTGAGACGAATTTGAGATTGAAAAAATAAAAAATCACATACTTGAGACGAATTTGAGATTGAAAAAATAAAAAATGATTTATGAAATAAAATAATGGTCGAGTCGACTACCCGTATCATTTTGAGACAAATTCATTTTTAATTTTTAAGTATTTTTGTGGAGAAAGATAAAAGGCATCCCAAATCCGTCTCAAATGTATAAAAGAAAATTTATTTAAAATGAAAAATTAACCTGCCTCAAATTAGTGTCGAAATTTGAATTTTATTTTTCCGCTCTTAATTTTGATTTTTATATTAATAATTAAAATTAAATTCATTGTATATGTCTCGATGGCATCTCAATTTGAGTTTGAATTAGAGACAAATTTCACTAGTCGTCTCAAATTAAGATCAAATTATAGATGAATTTCACTAGTCGTCTCAATTTGAGATGAATTTGATGAATTTGTTTTTGAATCTTTTTTTTCCCAAATAAGCTCAAAGAATAAAAATAAACCAAATGATTGCAAATAATTCATTTTTTACCATTAATCTTAATATAATTTTATTTAGTAATGAATTATGATGAATATTGAGATTGTCAGGAAAATTGATACACATGATATAACATTTTGTATATATTTGATTAATAATGAATCTTGAAGGGGAAACAATAAATAGAGACGTATTTAGATGCTTATGGATTGAACATTGTTCAATACACTAATTCCATAATAAGATATAACATAATAATTCTTTTAGACAATTAGGAATACTGAGATTAATTTTATATATGACTAATGTGAAAAGATGTTATTGTAAAATATAACAAAATGCACAATAGGAAAATATAATTACATGACACCTTTTAGTTACCCATTGTGGATTGGAAATTGGAAAGTGATATTTGAAAGAAACGATTATTGTCTCATGTTTATTTTTCAAATGGAAATAAATCATTTTCGACAAAGACTTTGAAATCCATTTCAAAGTTCAATTCATTAAATAAATAATTAACTATATCTTAAAATTAAAATAATTAACTAATAAAATTTTATATTTTAAAAAGTAGTTGTTTTAAATTTTTTAATATGACATTTGAGACGGACTTGAAACAAATTATTTTTTATTGGTCTCAAATCCGCCTCAAATTCGAAACTCTTCATCTTTAAAAAAATTGCAACTTTTTATCCGTCTCAAAATATTCAAAATTTTTAATAAAAATTAGTGCAATCATTTTAAAATATAAAGGATGAGTTTAGTATTTTTTTAAAAAAATATTTTTTCTTGTTTTATCATAATTGATTTTATTATCTTTTTATTTTGTTGTTCTTTTTTAAAATTAAGTGTTAGGTTAATTTGTTAACTTTAACATAAATTATGTTAATATAAATTAGGTTATTTTTATTTTAATTAGATTTAATTTAGAGTGTTAATTTTGGGCTTCTTTTTTTAAAAAAAGTCATTTTGGACATAGAGTTAATTAAATGCAATTAACTATTTTACAATATTTGTATTACTAATTTTAAATTGGTCAAAATTTATGCAATTTGTTTGTATTAAATTAATTTGGAAATTCTAAGCATCATAGATTGGATTAGATGCTTAATCTGAGCATTTTGCATTTGATAGTAAAATACTTGATAAGTGGTGGTTGAGGTTTGATGATATAATAGACTGATTGCTTAATTGTTATGCTAATGATATAGTTGTTTTTGAATTGTCAAGATGGGATATTAGGGACTTGCTATGTGGTTTAATTGAGAGTGACTGGGTGATTCCTTACAAGCATGAATGGTAATAAAAAAATCACAGTGTTATTTTTTAGTTGTGTTGAATTGTGATGGCTTTAGAGACTAGAAAATGTTCATTTTTTAGGGGAAATTCTAGCCAGATTTTTTTTAAAAATAATTGTTGGTATTAATAATAAAATAAACTCTTAAATTCCTTTAATAAAACAGCAACTAAACCCTTAAACTTAAATCCTTAACCTATTAATAACAGTGGATGTGCCACGACAGAATGATGATGATGGACATAAAGACGATAACTACGCTATATGTCCCTCCGATGATATTCCACCTCCTGCTCGTGCCTCTGACCCTTCTCTACCTCCGTTACCTCATTTGTATTTTCTTAGAACTTATTTAATACTTATTTTCTCGTATTTTACATATTTACAATTATTATGTTATGATTTATGTTTTATTATTATTGTGATTTTTGTTGATTGATTGGTTTTTTGAGTTGCTTTTGAGATGTGTAGTACTTTTACTGAAACATGACTGGAATTGACATTTTAAATGTTTTTTAAAAATAAATAATGAAAAATATGTCTCAAAGTCGTCTCTATTTGAGATGGATTTAAAATGTACTGTTTTAATCAATTAATAATGTTCATATATGTGTCTCAATGTGATCTCAACTTGAGATGAATTTATTTATTTATTAAAAATAATTTTAAACTTTAGTCTCAAATCAGTCCCAATTTGAGACTACTTTGAGACAAAAAGTATTTAATAATTTTAAATTCTTAAATACATCAGTCTCAAATCCATCTCAAGTTAAGGCCACTTTGAGACGAAACAAATTAATAGATAAAAATTGTCAAATACTTTGGTCTCAAATCTATCTCTATTTGAGACTGATAGAATTTAATAATTTAAAATTGTTAAATGAGTGTGTCAAATTTATCCAAGTTGAGACCACTATGAGACCGATATTTTTATTTTCTATTTTTTCTTTGAGAAGCTCGTCTCAAATTAGTTTCAATTAGAGATGATTTTGAGACATATTTTTATTTTAAAATTAATTTTTAAATGATTGTCGCAAAATTTGCCTGAAGTTGGAATGGATTTGAGACGGATTTGAAACAAATATGACTATTTTAACTTTGAATAAACTGAAATAATTCATCTCAAATTCCGTTTCAAGTTGATATCACCTAGTTTGAGACGAATGAAGTCCGTCTCAAACCATGATTTGAGATGGACTTGGCAATCCCAAAATAATATAATTGATAGTAATATAAAATCCATTTCAGGTACATTTTTTATCCAAAAACTCATGAGGTGACTGTTAACTGCTTTTGCACCTTCAAACATATTAATCAAACTAATATTCTATATATAGATAAACAAAAATCATCTTTCAAAAGAAAAATATGTAAATAAACAAAAAATCTTCATGCATGACCAAGAATAATGATCTCAACTGCTTGAGATAATTTATAAGTGAGTTTATGTCAATGTAATATTATGTGTTCAATCATTATTTATAGTGTCAAATCTTAACTCAAGTAAAAGTGTAAATGTAAGTTGAATCTAAATTTACTTAATCTCAATAAAAATAAAAAATTAAATAAGACAAAAAATGACGGAGAAGAGAACGAAATGATTAAAATCTAACTTGATGCGTCAGTTCCTCCTTGTGTTAGTATTATTTAGATTGAAATGAAATACTCCAAATATAGGTTTTTTCTCTTTCCTTCGAGGAGTACCAAATATAGGTCGATATGTAATAATTTCACTTAATTGTGATTTGGTTGTAAGGGGTTGGGGCATTGATGCCAAAATTGACTATATATAATTGTGGTCTCTGTTGCGTGCCACGAACTTCCTAAGCAAAGATGATGATTTACACTTCGGGCATTAGTTACAAGTTAAGTTTTTTTGTGAATCTGAATTTGAAATGATTGATATGACTTTTGTGATAAATATTTGCCCACAAGAATGACACACCAACAAGATGTCGAAAACAAACGAAAAATAATTCAATTGCCAACTAATGATGTGGGCCTAGAAGAAATTACCTCTTTTTTTTTTTTGGGAAACAAACCCTCCAATATTAGGAAGAATTCTATCTGTCATCTGAACTATAGTTACAACTTACAAACAAATTTGGAAAATTTTATGTATCAGCGAATCCATTATCCATTTTTTGGTGAGGGTTTCCAAGTCTTTGATTTGTGCCATAACAAAAAATCTTATTGTTCAAGGAATGAACACAAATTCTTAAAACATTTTCACCAAGAAAAATAAAACTATTAAAGGTCTAGATTAGAGTTAGGCTATTGAATATCGTTTTTTTAAAAAAGAAAAGAAATAATAACACAATTCTTTATTTTCTTTTCTTTTTGGAATGGCAAGGGACTTTATTTAGAAATAAGGAAGATGAGATGAGACTCAACACTAGGATTTGGATAAAATTTTTGGTAAAATCTTTATGATGCTCTCTTTCTTATCAGTACTGTTTCAAGCTACTAATTTAGAAATCTCCAAGGGTAGAATAGCAAATTACTAAGTCTGGAAAGAATATATACCAAATATCACAGCTATATAGTTTGTGGATTCACAGTCACATTGACCATTCATGGGATCAATTATGTTAAGAGGCTCTAATCAAAGTAGGGCCCTGAAGAAGAATATCTACTTTCATGTGCTGCCATGGACAACCACACAACTCCAATAAATATAGACAATAACTACTGTAATGAATCACATCAAGAGAATTGAAATCCTTCTTCCAAAAACTTGTTTACGGTGCATATTCTCACATTCCAAACTTGCCCACGTTGAGTAAAGTTTTGCCTCTATCAAAGTATGCATGCTTCATGTATATGCTTCAACCTGTCTCTCCCTACTTTAATCTTTTTATAGCAATCAAGAAATCATGAGTATGCTTTTGTGATGCCTAACACACACATTCTATCTTCTCACACACAAGCTGATAAATCCGAGACGTTTTCTAGAATTATTGACAAGTTGTGGTGTGCCACATAGCTTGTCAAATCAGAAAGGTTAGGCTGGGGGCCAAAAAGTATAGAAAAAAAAAAACTTACTATTTATTTTCTTCTTTTTTCATACATTGATTGTTCATGATTTTCATTTGGTGTTTAGTATCATTTTGCCATTGGTTCATTGCGCACCCAAATGATTAGATTGATAAGACTTAAGAGATGAAATTATTCTCTCTCTCTCTCTCCTTTTCTTTAATGTTGGTATTTACTTTTTCAAATTATTGAAGAAAAATATAAAATAATATGTATCAACAAGAGAAGGAAAAAAAGGAGTAAGTTTCAAGCAAAACTTGGAAACCACCCGAATGACAAAATGGAACAACATTTTGTAACAAATTCATAAATGAAAAAAAAATCAAGTCAATGAATCAAGTATATTTTATTGTAGTTAATTAATAGGATTAATAAAAAACTTAGTAGGAAAATGAATTGGGAAATTCAACATTTCTTTTTTCTCCCCATAACTTAGGGTCAACTCTTTGATGTCCAGTAGTTTTGATCCTTGCAAATTTGGTTTTAGACTTCTATGCGGCAACCAAAAGAAACCATCTCAAGCAAGCTAACCTCACTGTTAGCTTCGATGAGACAATTTGTAATTCAGCAAAAAAAAAAAAAAAGTATGAGACAATTTGTAGCTATATTACAGCTAAGGCAAATTAATTTATCCTGCAAATATATATATATATATATGAACATTGGGGACTAGGCTCTGTGAGCCACTGATAATGATTACCTACAGAGAATTTAGCCTACAAACTAAAAGTATTTTATTATTCATTATGTGTTTATATTTAATTTTTCATAAAAAATAAATCAAATAAAACGTCGAGGGGCATATAATAACTAATGATTTATGAGCATCGCCTATCCGACCTCATGCTACAAAATTGTGAAAATTTTTGGGCTTTTCTTCCATGGCTATGACTTTGGGCTTAGTATATATGGGCCCAGTACGTTGCCAATTTTTACATTCCAATGAAGAGCTAGTTCAAGTTTCATCTATGCCTAAATTCTTTCCCAGTATATTTAAAAGAACGAGTCCCATTTCTTGTTTTAGACTTTAGGCTTCATATATACAGTAAATCTATTGGTAAAAGTAACCCTACGTATCACATTTTATAAAATTTTAACATTTTTATCATTTAAAACAAAGTGTAAATGTATTTTTCTTACATATATAGCTTAACGAAGTAGTTATTCACTTTTGTTCTTCACTAATTAAACCTTCCACATGCAACAATAAATTGAGTAGATCTTATAGAGGATTGATTGCAAATTAAAAATCCAATTTATATAAGAAATTAATAAGCATAGTAAGACATATGTTCCATAAATATTACTGCTGTAGTAATTTTATTTGACAGTGTCAGTAACAACACTAGTCAGAATCCTATTTCATAGTTCATTTTTCCAGCCGGAAGAAATTAAGGCCTATGCCATGGACCAAGTAATCGGTACAACACCTAAATCCTGATCAAGCCCTAATGCATTCCAGACAACCGCAGATCCATCAACAACGTTGTACTCACATTGGCCTCTGATATGCATGCTCGGCATCGCAACCGTGCATTGAATCGCATTCATCCACCACCTTGGCCGTCGTGCTTTTGCCGTTACTAGCAGTAATCGTTATCATCTTCCCACATCTTGATTTTCCGGCAGACCATCCAGTGGAAAACGCCACAACTCTTTCTGAATTGCTATGGTATTTGTCATCACATTACGATGGACCGCCACCGTCTCCACCTTCACTGAAGTCGTCCAGTGTAAGTTTGGCCGACGTGGAGGAGGTTACCAGAGGAGAACACTTATATGTAGGGTGAGGATTCCCTCCTTTTCATGTCAAAGTACGGGACGGCCGGCAACTTCCTGAAGGGGGAGTTCCAGTACTGCATATAAGAGCTCCAACATCAGGATCATCGTTACATTTTCGTCTAATGAAAATCAACTGGCCATCGCAGTTGTTCAAGGTTTTGCATGGGCCATTGCATGATGAGATGGCTACTCCATTGGCGACAAAAGAGAAGATAACAAAGAGAGAAAGTAAGATAAGGTTTCTCATTGTTCGTTACTTTAGAAGAGTTTTATAGATGTGAAACCATCTATGTTTACTGATTCATCAATCATTTGTAAACTAGTTTTAAACAACTTGAAGTTTGAATTTTTTTTTCTTTGCAACAGTAAGTTTAGAGCAGCCATGCATGGATGAGTTACAATTGTTGAAGGATGATGCAAACATTTGGTGCAACGGATATAGCTGGGGAGAATTAATAGTCGAATGATGCTAAAATTTGCCAGAATTTGGGGGTAGTAGTCAACATTTGCATGTGATCCGTACCTGATAATGGGACCATGAGAGGATGGGAGGACTGAGGAGTAGTCGATTTAAAATTGAATTCATATTCTTCATCTATTACTATTAGCCAAACAAGATTCTATTCATTAATTTTTCGAAATTTAGATTTTAATTATAAAGGAGAATTTCTTCTTCTTCTTCTTTTGGGAACTGCAGGAGATATTTAGTTAAAAACTTAGCAAGGCAACCACTTCTTATTTAATTTTAATGACAAATACTTATAAATACTTATTCAATAGTGTATATTTCATTTGTATAAGACCCTCCGCAAACTCACGCATTTCATTTTTTCTCATGCTACCTTTCATCTCTTCACTGCTCTGGGGACTTTCCAATTTCTTAAGATTAGTTTATCATAAAAATTTAAATACTAATTTTTTCATTCGAAATTAAATATTAAATTTTAATTTAAGTACAAAATTTTAGAAAAGCATACTATTCTAGCCAACTTATCATCATATCATTATTAACTAATATGGTCAGCAGATCTATATCAGTTAAATTTAAAAGGTTAGCTCTGGATATCACTTAAATCACCTCTCAACTTTGAGTGGTTTCACCTATGTCCTCTGTCCTGGTCTATGGACTGTAAGTTCTTTAGCAGACTTAAATTCTTTTCAGAGTTGTCAGTTTCTTCTAATTCTCGGCCCAATGGGTGCCATTCTTTTAATAAGATATGTAGGCAGTAATCGATAACTATGGTACATAAGGTTTTACGGAATCCAATGCAAACGTAATCAATCTAAAACGTTTTATTAGTGATTTTGATCACTATATTTTTTTTTTTGACAATTTTAATTAATTTTCGCCCAAATGACTAACTTCGTCTGAATTAACTAAAATTTCAATTTATATATATATATATATAAAAGTGACCGAAATGGTCAAAAAAAAAATTTTATCTAATATTTTTTTTGATAAATTAAAAAATAATTTGTCTAATTTTTTTTAAAGAAATTAAAATTTCAATGTATTAAAATTGTAATTGCAATCGTGTTGGAACTTATTAAAATAAAAAAAAAAATTGTATTTTTTAAATAAATTTTTCTATGGCATATCATGTTTTGACACGATTCCGATTCGATTTTGATACTTTTATGATTACAAATGTTTATAGATATGGTTTCAATTTTGATTCTCTCAAAAAAATCTCAAAAATTAAATAAAACATTAATTTTAAAACAAAATTTCTCTATAGCATGTTATGTTTTATTAGATAAATTTTTTTTTGACAATTTTGATCATTAACTCTCTGTTTCTTTGCAAGTTTTGTCAATTTAGACAGATTTAACCAATTTCAACGGAATTGAGTAAAATTGTCAAAATAAATTAAGGTTAGTAATCAAAATCGCAAAAAAAAAAAAAAAAAAAAAATTAGACTACATTTGCATTCCGTACAAACTGTATGGATCATACATACCAATTACTCTATGTAGGTCCAACCTCTTCTTTTTCTTTTTTCTTTTTGGTGAGGAATCATTTCTCTATTGAGCTCTAGAATACCGACACATGAGAAAAGAAAAAAACAAGGAAAAAGAAAAAACATGCTCGTAAGGGGACCATTTAGGAAATTTGATAAATTTAGTTCCCAAACTTTTTATTTTGGAGAGCCCAGTCTCTATTCTTTTTATAAAATGTTTCTATCATCCTCAAACTTCAGGGTTGAGTCCCCAAATCGGTGAAGTCATTGGAAAACTAGGCAAGATTAGTCGTAATTTGCAAAACTTACCAAAATCAATCAATTACATGCCAAATTGAAAGTACCTTATCATTTCCCCTCATCAACTCATCATACTCAATCACATCTTAGAAAAAAAAAAAGGGATCTCTAACTCTCTAATTAAAAAAAGTTTGAGGACTAAATTGTCCAATTTGCTGACCATTTAAATAATAGAAAATTTTCCCTATATGGCCGAAGAATTCTTAAATCTTACTAAATTGATAAACTTTTTTTTCATATTAATTTAGAAAACATAATTAAAGTTATTTGAAATACATATTTGTCACAAATATCTCTAAAATATCAGGATATTTATCATTTCAAAATAAATTTCATATATTTTTTAAGATAGAAACAATCTCACTTTAAATAAATATATTTTGATCAACTAATCAAATACACATATTTTTAATAAGAAAAATAACTTATAATTTGAGGGCAAACAAAAAAGTAAAACAAAAATTGAACAGCAGGAATAATACATTGCTTTTGTTTAGAATTATGAGATTCACTTACCCAAAAAATATAAAATAAAAATGTGAGATTCATGCTTTTTTATTAAAAAAAAAAATACAGTTTGAATGAAGAAAAGCGAAGAAAGGAAACAAAGTGATGTACATTTTAGAAGTAATCATCATGAAAATAAATAAAAAATGTAACAAAGGATTTGATTGAATAATGAAGAAAGTATTTAGTGTTAAACGAACTGCAAGCTCCACAACATTATCACCAACAGCAAGGGGAAGACTTTTGGCCTACAAAGATCATAACTGGAAACTAGAAATGCAAAAGGTGAATTTGCTCAAGCAAAGCCATTTTTCAACTCATACTCAATATGCAATTTCTACTCCTCGACCACTTTCCACCCAATTTTGTACCTTAATTGTCACTATCATTGCCAATTAGTAAAGCAAAATAAGAAACTGAACCTCGAGAAAAAAAGTTTTTTTTTTTTGTTTTTTTAACAAAAACAATCCATTTATGAGAGTTACCCTTCCAAATTCCTCTAGAAAACTCAATTTCCATTTTTTTTTTTTAAAAAAAACTATTTTAATGAAACCCAAAATCCTAAATTTCAAAATCATTAATCAGTTACATCGCCATCAAATTTGGAATCAACCTAAGAAGTACTCACATATTTCCCATTAAAAAATGACATAGAGAAAACCTAATAGTAAAGCAAAATATCATACAAAATTTGAAAAAAGAATATGCATTGCTGCGTTTAAGGAGTCCCTTTTCAAATCATGTAGTATATTAGTAATAGTAAAATTCTGCCGTGTTCTTTAAAAAAAATTTTAAAAAAAATCTTCAATGCCTGGAGTGGCGTCACCTAGGAGCTAATGACACCGAGAAATCAGTCGGATGCCGTACGTCTTCCGACCACCGGTTCGATTCCAGGTAAAGCCTCGATATTTTTCCCGCCACGCGTCTCATATCTGGCCTATTATAAGGATCCACGTCGACACATTGCAGCGCAATGCGAGTCAACTTCTCCGCCACATCCACCGGAAAAGAATCCTTTAACCGTATGTCCACCCATCTCCTCAACCTGCCCTCCGCTCCCTCCTCGCCGCCGCCGTCCAATGCCTCCCTTGCAGTCTCAACTACTGAAATTTTCCTAAATTCGCCACTTGCTTTATCATACTTGTACTTCACCGGCTCTACCCCGGTTAAAAGCTCCAAAATGACCATTCCAAACGCGTACACGTCAGACTGTTGCGTTGCCACGCCCGTGGACTGAAATTCCGGCGACATGTATCCTCTTACTCCTTCGAATTGTCTTCCTCTACTCTCTATTCTCCTCAACTCCCCTAAGTCATCCTCCGTGATTTCGCTGCTTTTTCTCTCCGTCTCACCGCAGAGCTCGGCTGCACCGAAATGGCAAAATTTAGCGTTGAATGACGGTTCGGTGATCATTATTCCGCTGCTCTTTACGTGCTTGTGGACTAAATTGATACTGAATCCGGTAGTATTGTGTATGTAATCGAGGCCATGAGCTATGTCAGTTGCAATTTGGATTCTAGACATCCAAGTTGAGAGCACGGTGAAATTTGGATTTCGCGGATTTCGGAGACAAACTGCCAGATTTGAACCATTTACAAATTCATAGACTAAGTAAATGTGATCGTTAGAGATGGATGCTCCGAGGATTTTGATTATGCTGGAGTGATGGCTTCGACAAATTACCGACAATCTTGATTTTAACTCAGATTCCTGCAACGATTTCTGGAATTTCCTTTGGAAAATAATCACATCTTTACCCTTAAGAGAGCAGCGCCAGGATTGGGATGACGAATTAGATGTGGTGGAATATCGTTTAGCAAGAAAATTATTAGTGGCGGACCTGATTTCGGAGAAGTCATAGATGTATGCAGTTTCCGGCAGCGATAGATGGAGATTGGAAAGCGGTGTGCGGCTGTCAAGTGAGTTGGTGGCAGCCGATGAATCAAGACGAAAGTTTAAGCTCGACCCAGTCCCAGAAGAGTAGGTACCGCTGGTGGAAGGAGTCGAGGAAGAAAGCTTCGTAGGTGAAAATTTGGCAAACGGAGACCGAGGAGAAGGTCGTGGCTTCGGCGATTGCTCCTGCTTTTGCTTAGAGGCTCTGGAGGAACGTGGGGTGGTTTGGGCTGCGGAACGTGGTGCGGGAACGGGTTCTCCAGCGTCAATAGCCATTTTGGATCTACACATATGAAGGGGTTGCGTCGTTGACGGAAGAAAATGGCTTTAAACTCTGAATTGGAGATGGGTTCAGGATTTTGGTCTTTGTGGAAGACATTAATGGGATGAAAGGACTGATCCAGTCATTAAAAGTGAGAAGTGATTACTTGAGCTTTAGAAACTCATCAGAGAAAAAGTATTTACGCTGTAAACTGAGTCAATATAATAAATCTGGTTGGATGATGAACGGTAAAAAGGCAAAACTTTGGTGACCAAAATGATAAGACTTACAACTTTAGGGTCAAGAAGAAGCAAAGAAGAATCACACTTCTCTGCTCCTTTTCTCCACCATAAGAGTACAAAAATGTAACTTGGAGATTTTTATGTATTTTTAACTGGTGATAAGGACCGGAGTGCTTAAGAATTAGTTTCACAGCTATAAAAAAATTGACCTCATCTTTGGAAAGTTTCATATCACATTGTCCCCTTGCTGCCTCTCTCGCTTCCTCCCATTCCATTCTTTAATCCTTCTATATATTCGGACTATTCCATGCCATGCCTGGGCATCTTCATTATGCGATTATTATATAAACTCTAGTCTGGCATGTCCATCTAAATTGTCCTTTCCGTTTTCTTTTAAAAATATAATGATAAGAAGATTCCAATAATTTCTTTCGTTTGTGGTCGGACAAAGCAGAAAAAGTGGTGATGGAGAAGAATGATCGAGTATAGTTCAAAATAATAATTAAGAATTGAAATGGTTAAAAAAAAAATAGAATAAAAAAGTTCAAAATAATTAACAAAAACTAAAATGGTTCAAAAAATATAAGGACAAAATAAGGAATTTGTCCTTCAATTTTATTATGTTTAGAATAAAAATTAAATTATTAAAATAAATATATTTTTTATTTAGAATTCCATTAATAATTTTCTTAATACATTTCACCACTAATTATATTAATTTATTCATAATAAAAAATTCTTTTTAATTTTTGTACTAATTGACAGAACAAAATCACTAAGTAATAGTACAGTTTTATTTTGTATGGATTATGAAAGTATAATGGAAAATGTTTAAATTTTAAATCAAGACTGTAAATAGTAACTATGCATAGCTGATAGCTACTTTAGAGATGATTATCAAATCGTGTATGTGCGTGACCTTTTCTAAATGCGTCACGGCTCATGAACGATTAACGCAAATTGGAAAACCCAAGAAGGGTGCTATTGCTCTTACCGACTTTATTATTATTATTATTATTAAAAGATGAAGACTTTAATTTTTTATAGTATATTTTCCATTTATATCGTTAGCAAAATAGTCTTAATTAAAGTTTCTAGCTAAATTTTTGAAGGGTATTTTGCTATTTATTTTTTCAAAAATCAAAATAAAAATCATCACATGAATTTTAGTATTTTTTATTGCGTGAGAGTGCATTTTGTGAAAGAAAAAAAAAACGCAGGGAATATATTATTTAATGGCAGCCATTTTCTTTTACTGCATTTCTTTGTTTACCAATTAAAATATGTTATATTTATGGATTTCTTATTCTTTTCACTTTTTTATGCCATTCATTTCACTTTATCATAGTTTCTTTTATTATTATTATTATTGCTTCATTGCTTCTAATTAAAATGGTAAATCTAGAAGAGCCTTTTAGCATTTTTTTTAATGAAAAAACTAAATTAAGCGTTCTCTAAGAAGAAGTAGTCTTTAGCAGTTAATAAAAAGAACCATTCCTCATTTTTTTTCCCTCGAAAAATCAATCTGGGACTAGTGATGGCAATGGGGTTAGGGCCGGAAGCACTTAACCCCAGCCCTGACCCACTTCTACATTAATGTTCTCGCTCTCGTCTCCTTTTGCTTTAAAAATCATAAAAGAGTCTCAGCCCTTAGTCTCGCTCCCGCTTAAGTCCGGCTTGTCTTCGCCTCCAATTTAATTTTTAAAATTTTTTCTTCAAAAAATATATTTCATTATATCACCAAAATAAATATATTCTTTTACCAAATTAAAAAATAATGTTTTAAAGTTAAAAATACATCAAATACAAAATAATAAAAACTGTCATACATCAAATATCAAATTTAAAATATCCATTATCCAATAATCAAATAATATAGTTATTATTTAGTATTTTAGACTTAAGTTTAATTTTATTTTTCTTTTTAAGTGATAAAATGATAAGATGCTTTTTTTTTTATTTTCTATAAATAAAATGAAGTGAGATGGGTGAGGCTGCATTCGAGAAAAATCAGTCCTCAGCTTCGACCATGTCTCCATTAAACTCGGAAAATTCCCGACCCTATCCGAATGAGAGTCCAACTAAATCGAATTTTTTGCCATCGCTATCTGGTACTAGTAAGATTCTTCCTATTAAACTTGTGAAGAGTAGTATCGAATTTGTAATACACGTGATTCTTTTTTTATTATCACTAATTTGAGTGTTTTTATCAATACTTAATTGAGCTTCCCCAAGTTGAGGAGGATTGGAGGCTTGGAGCTTGCATAAGTTACTCATGCAAGAATTATTAGCCAAGAACAGCGTAATAAGGGTATATTAAATATTGTTATAATTCATCATAGTATTATTTGAAATTATTATGATATTTTTTTAGTTAGTTATGTTTATATATATATGAGTACTATATTGTTAGTCAAAAGTTCAAGGACTTGATCAAAATTTCGACTTTTTTTAGGGGAATTTTGACCACATTTTGGGTAAGGGAACTGTTATTTGGCACTTCTTATTTCTTTACTATCTTTTTTATCACTTGACTTTTCACGAACAACAACGCTTTTTTCTTTTTCTATACATTATTATTACTAGTTTTATATTCTATGTTAATTTTTTTTATCCACATATATTATAGGGTAACGATTCATTAGTCCTATTAATTTCCTCCCAACTTGAATGCGAATTTATTTTATTTAAGCTAAAAATATTATTAAGTAATTTTAGTTTAAACTTTCTTACAAAAAAAAATTACATGAGTTGAAATAAAATTTCATTAAATATCAAGTTTAAAAATTAACTCAAACACTTTTTATGGAAATATAATAAATAATTTAGCAATGTGAAGACAATTAAATATTAAAGCCGCAAAGAAGGAGTGTATGTGGCCTTGCCGACGGAAAGAGTTGACCAACCTACTTCAAATGTCAAAAAGAAACTAACTCAAAATGATCAACCAGCCCGTGTACGAATGGTTTGCTGTGGCCGAAGATTTATGGCATCCCTCACGTAATCTGTGGTAATTGGTTGCTTCCTTGACCACTGCTTTTCAACACCGCCATGATGGAAATGGATCAAATTAAACAGATCTCTCGTAAGAACTTGATTTTTTTTTTTTTTGGCTTCATGTTCGTCATGGTAATTAAGGGGTTGTGATCAAGTCTGGCGACTGCGCTAACTTTGTAAACCCTGTTTTCTTTTCTCTTTGATAGTTGGTTTGCATGCAGAAATAAGCCGGATTCGCATGGTTTAAAAAGGTTATATTACTTGTATATATATACACTACAAAATGTGATTTTTGACATCGAATTTTGCGATTGTTGTACATTTGTGACTGATTTACAATCGACATTTAGACAATTCAAGATTCTATAAAATGTTTGACTTTCTGTTTCAAATTCGTCAAAACGTGCGATAGATTTGCGATAGACTCTTTTTTATAATTTTTTAAAAAAATGAAAAATGAAAAAATTCCAAAAAAATCGCAAATCTGTGACAAAGTTCCGACTCCGACTATTTTACTCGCGGGCTTTAAATTGTATTTTAGGAGACATTCAAGTTTTAGTCGTTGTGGAGCTGGTCTTTTAGGGATAGGGTCAGACTTCTTATTATTATTATTATTTTGAAGATAAGGACAAGTTATAATGAGATAAGAAGGATGAATTTCCTATTTAGTCCCTATGTTATTAAGAATTTCCTTCCCCATCAAACTGAATAAAAAATTGGTAATTTTCCTTGCAGGTTCCCTTTTCAAAGCCCAAGTATCATTTTTGTCGTGAATACGTGTAGTTTTCCGGCCTCGACCATGGGTTAGGCGATCCTCTTTGGGCCAAGAACTTTAGTTTAGACCAGTGTAGATTTCTATAAGGCCCAACCAAGAGCTATTAACGTCTCAAGGCAAAAACTTGATCCATGACAAGGGAAGGCAACACTCATGTTAGAAAGGCCTTGATTAAATTGGAATTTTGGAAGGAATTAGTCACTACCATCTATATAATATATGATGGTTAAGTAGCCATTATGCAGTCTAATCTACCATCTGCTGTTCTTGAATTGATTTATCAGTTTTAGGATCATATATTTCTCTTTTCAAAATTGTATTTCTATACAATCTAGATGAAACGTCTAAAAATGAAGAACCATTTAGTAAAATAAATATATTTTTCATTTAAATTTTCATAATTCATTACGAGAATTTTGGATTGATTGCAACCCGCAAAAGAAATTTGACATAACAAAATTAAATATACAAAGAAAAATTAAATGAGGGGAGAGAACAAAATTTACGTTAATGTAGCAATCTTATTACTATGAGAGGAGTACAAAAAAATTTATTGCTAACAAAATTGGAGACAATTGGCTACTTCTTCAGCCATTTCACTTACCTCAGTTTTCGCAAGCTCAGGCCCTGCAATTGTCTCCAATTTTGTTTGTAATAAAATTCTTTCCTTTGCTTCATTTTGTTTAGATTGGATAGTGAACTATCAAAAATTTCCTTGGTGGGTTTGTGGAAAATATGGATTCTGTATTCTTTAAGACAATTACATGAAAAAGAATCAACTAAACCAAAGAAAAAAACGTTAAAGACTTACTAGTTAAAAAAAAGAAAAGAAAAGAAAGAAAAGGGACTAGCGGTTCCAAAGTGCAAAACGTTGGGACTAAATGTTCCAATCTTCCAACTGAAATTTTGTATCGCACAAGTTCTAATTTTCTTTCTCTCGTCTAACTTCTCTCTACACTCTTTTTAATTATCTCTTCCGACTTATCTATACAGACCCATATTCATCCCGTTTTATAGGGACTAAAACTAGCCAACTTTATTCCTTACCTTAATGCTTACAAAACGGATCGAGTGACAAAGTAAGGTACTTTCCAGGAAGGATACACACTAACAAATTACATGGGGTGCCTTCAAAAGAACAACCGTCAGACCGAGAGGTAGCGGGGGACACAGCTAAGATGGAGATTAAGGTTTGGTCAAATGGAAAGTAGCTCAGCTAATAGCACCTTCACTTACACCACACCGTGAAGCCATTCATCCGCACTATAAAATTGGGTTCAAGTCCCGCCTCCCACCTCTTTTTATGCAATAAAAAAAAATGGAGAGGGAGGAGAGTTTCAACTTTCAACTTTGGCTGATGGTTTTAAATTTTAATCGGGAATGGGCTGATCTCCAAATGCTGAACGTGCATAGTAAGCGCTTTTACTTTTTATGAGTTAAGTTGACAGAGCAACTATATATGAAAAGAGAAACTGGAGCCAGTGAGATGAAAGAAAGACCACATGCTGCTGATAATCATCACTTTTACTAAATATATGAAGCTTTGAATGCCGGATATAGATCAATTCATTTTATTGGTGCTTTTCTTGATTGAAAATATTATGAAAACTAATATGAATGTATGATATATGATGGTTGTCTACAAAATGAGCAATTTCTAAGTGCAGCAAAAATATTTGAGCATTATCTAAATAGCAAAGATATACTAGCATCCGGATGCCAAGTAAAATAAGAAAAAGGGTAATAAGTGCAGCGTGCCATTAAATTTTCACAAATTTTGATTTTAATACTTTAATTTTATTTTATGAATACATGCAGTTAAACTTTTTAAAACTATCATAAAACACACTTGAACTTTTTTATTCCCAATGTATGCACTCAAATTTTATAAAATTATTAAAAATTGTATTTGTGTCCATCTAATTAAGGTACATTTTTGTCATTCTCAATAAGAACCTAAACTTATTGTTGTCTAATCCACATAAACTCATTTCCTCCATTTAGATTCTATGCAAATTCATACCTTTCCAAATTTTTATTTCTTTTAAAGGCAAAAAGATTTTATTAAAAAGAAAATATTTAGTACAAGATAAAAGAATACGATACAATAAAATAACTTGAAAATAAATCATACATAAAATACACCTAAACCAAAATTAGAAGAGAAATATGAGATAATGCAAGAATAAAAATGAAAAAGCATCAAATTGAGCTAGAAATTAGTAATTAGAATTTAAGTGTATTGACAAAATGACAACTACAAATTGGCTAGCTATTGAAAACAACCCCAATAGAAACAATGAATTTAGATTTTTGTTAATAATGATAAAAATGCCCCTTAATTAGATGGACAAAAGTGCACTTTTTTATAGTTTTATAAAGTTTGAGTGTATGTATTGGTAAAAAAAAAGTTCGAATGCACTTTTTTATAATTTTAGAAAATTTAAATGTATTAATTGATAAAAATAAAAAAAAAGTTCTAAGTGCTAAAACTAAAATTTGTGAAAATTTAAGGGCATGTTGCACTTTTTATCCTAAGAAAAACTAATATTGGTTCATAGCAAATTAAGGCTAATGATCACTAACCAATCTTGATTGTATTTTGTATTTAGCGAAGTAAAGAAGTATATATATGCATATAATGTTAGAGAAGGCACAACAATACCATTCACTATGTATTTCTAATTAACTTAAGATCGTAATGTTAATAGTATGCGTTTTATATTGCTGAAGGTTTAAAAAGTCCCACGTGAGAAATAGATGAAGACCAAATAGGTCTTAACAAAGTTAACCCAAGGTAAAACGGAATGCTCTCACCCTATAAATTCCCATTTTACTTCTTTTTAAGAAGTTTAGGGGTTAAAAAATTGTTTTTATTTTGTTGGTGAAATGTTTGAGTTAAAGTATTTAAATTTCAACTACATCAATATCCAAATAAATCTATTTAGGAGACGTTATGAACTCTCATTCGTTGTTACCTACAACAAGTACTTCCGAAATGGTTATAGAAATTCAATATTGGTAAGACATGATCATATGATCCCATGCAATATTATATATCGTTAACAAACAAATTAAGTGATGGATTAAGGACATTCTATTCATGTCTCTTGGAACGTATCAATCTAACTTGAAACATCTACTTAATAATAAAGAAAAACAGATCATAACAACATCGCTTTGTTCAGTAGATTTTCTTAAAATACAAAATATATAGCAAATTACAAAGAGACCTATATCTTGATATGTCTTACTTTTGAAGACAAGATAGATATTTTGCTTTGAGGGCTAATCATTACAATTCTTTGATGAATCTAAGGCAAGTGAAAATTCATAATACCATACAGCTAATGCACTTTTGCAACAATGCGTACATACCTCCTTTTCTTGGCCATTATTTTGAGCTGTGTTTGTGTCTGTTCAATAATCTTCAGAAACCACTTTGGCTGTCCAGTTAAGAACATTAGACCTCCCAAGAACAGTCCAATGATCATCCCCAAACCATATCCCAGAGCTACAGATTTCCAAGTAAAACCAATTAGTAGATCTAGGTAATCTTTTTCCTCAGGTTCTGAAATTACGGTGGAGGATGATGATCCAGTTTTTTTTCCACATTCCTGCAGTGGGAATCCGCACAAAGAGTTTCCAAAATAGGAATCATCGCCAAATGTACGTAATTGTTGCCCTGGAGGAATGCGTCCAGAAAGATGATTTCGAGATACATTGAACTTCGTAAGAAATGTAAGATTTGTTAGTTGCGTTGGGATCTGTCCCCTGAATTGGTTGGAAGACAGGTCTAATGATTCAAGTGATCTCAACTTCCCCAAAGCCGGTGGTATTGAACCATTGAAATTGTTATGTGACAAATTGAGCAGCTTCAGGGCATAAAGATTTCCTATGGATTCTGGAATCTCACCTTCAAATTTATTGGCTGATAAATCGATGGTGGTGAGAATTGATAAGACTCTTTTAATCTCCACATCCAGGCCTTTCATTACCAAAGTAACAGAGTCAAGATAATAAGATCCATCACCTTCACCTATGTATTTGAGTTCATGTTCGTCGTTAACACTCATCATAGCTGGGAGATTTTTCAAGAACTCTGCTGGAAGAGTTCCAGTGAAATTATTGTAGGACAAATCCACAATCCTCAGCTTTGGGTATGTGGACGCAGAATGGCCAATTGCTCCATAAAAATGATTTGATCTCAAGATCAGAACATGTAATTCTGGAAGACTTGCTAGCCACATCGGGAAAGTATCTCGAATCCTGTTGTTTCCTACATCAAGAACTTCAAGACTTCTACAATTTCGCAATGATTGTGGCAAAGTGCCTTCCAATTGATTTCCATTCAGACCAAGATTCTTCAATTTGATATCCTTTGGGAAGTTTGTTGGGATGGTACCATGAAAGCTATTGTTTCTCAAGTCCAAAGCAGTGAGTGAAGTGCTGAAGTTTCCCAAGCATTTGGGAAGCTCACCACTGAACCTGTTGTTGGCCAGAACAAGAATCACCAAGCTCGTTGAATTGCATATGGAAGATGGCAATGGTCCCTCTAGAAGGTTGGAACCAAGATCAAGATAAGCTAGACTTTGCCATGAAAGAACAATTGGAAGTTTAAAGATTAACCAGCAAAGAAACTGGAAGAGGAATAAGTACTGCTGCAGATCCATCCTTTGCTGATTATCTTAGCTTCTAATTAAGAACTGTTTTATGCATTCATGGATTGATGAATATGTTCCAAAAGAACACCTATATGCACATTTCATTACTCAGTCGTTGACTTGACTTTGTATAGACCAACAAAGTCAAGCAAGCGCGTTGGTTACCTTTCCCTTTTTAGATGTATCAGATTGGTAGTCTGATAAGGTATCAGGACTGACTATTCAGCAAAGAGTGAAGACCAAACGACTTTATATTATCTTAATTAAAAGTTATATTTGAACACTGTTCGACTAACCCCTCAAATCACGTAAATCATTCTACTATATATATATATATATATATATATATATATATATATATATAATATTTTCATAAATAAAAACATTTAGACCACATAAAATCACGTAAAACATTTGACTATATATGTGTATATATATTTTATTCCGTTTTATTTTAATTGTTCACTTAAATTTTTTTATAAGGATTAATAATGTATTAAAAATAAAATTATGAAAACAAACTTCTTAAATACTAATTATTTAATTAGTAAATTATAATTATAATGGTTAAAAAATATAAAATAATAACATTCTCCAAAAAAATACATTCAAGTTTCTAGCATTCACATTCAAAAGATACTAATAAATGTTTAATATTTTTTAAAAATTTACTAATTAAAATGTCAAATTTTATATTTTCAAAATTACGTAAAGATATAATTATTAAAAAATATATATACTAGAATTTGAAGTGAAACAATTCAAAAAAGAGTAAAATACAATTGAAATAATATATACATTTTTTCTTGGAAAAATGAAAACATTTGACTATATATGATGAAGGTATAAAGGCCAACACCTTATATTGTGGGAAAAAACTTGGGTCTTTAGGTCGTCCAACTCATAATAAATCTGGTAATAAAGTGGTGTGGAAAAAGGGACATCACTATCTATCTGCCGTTTTTAATAGTATGTGAAGTGAAACAAAGACCATACACAACTACCAAAACATCACAACTGATTAGACGCACCTGAGTATCAAAAGGGTTATTGATTTCATATTATTACCGTATAATTATATGAAAACTTAGTAAACATCCTTTCTTCTTTTGATATTACAGTAGATAATGATGCATAGCGCCTCGTATTTTGCTACTAGCATGTTGTAATTTGTACAATAGTATAAGATATTGATTGGTCTTTGGCTCAAGTGTACAGTAGGAAGAATATTTGGGCTAAATTGGTAGGAGATACTGATATTCAAAATCATATGGTATCTTCTCAATGATGGTGGAGAGCTTGCCCCCGGATGGAATGCCCCTAAAGCAATCAACCATTGATTTTCTCAAAGTCCCAGATGTTGGTAATTGTTGACAGATCCATTCTATCAATGAATCTAAATCTTTTGCAAAATCATTCATGTGTCGAAGAAGAATCTCTGGAACTGCTATTCTTTTTGTGCTTGTTACTATAATTGAAGCTTGTAGATACTCAAGCTTAGACTTTTCTAACTCTGAAATGACCCCTTCTGCTGTGTATATTTTCACCTGCACAAAATCAGATTCTATGTTAAAAATTTGCATATTTTACTCAGGATATGGAGGTATTTAGTAGCCACTACTAATTCCTTGAGCAAATTAAAGAAGCTAAATTTGATAGAATGCTTACTGCTGGAGAAGAATGTGTTCCACAGCATAATGCAAAGGTGACATTAGGATCAGACGGCTCAAGACCATAGCGTTCTCGAACTATAGTTTCTATGCTATCTTTCTCGCCCTTTCCAAGAACCTAAGAAATGCAACAAAGAGGTGAAAGAGCTATGGAAATTTGTGATCTTGCTAAGAATAGTGCTTTTTTGAAAGTGATCTTAGAAAAGTTTTACCTCCTTTATGAGTGAACATTCCGGATTTCTCAAAATGGAACACTCGATACCCTGAGCAGTAATTGTAATTCCCCCAATGTTTAATGTTGCCTGATAATTAGTTCAGAAGGATTAGAAGAATTAGTAGATAATGTATATAATTAGCTCGTAGTGAAAGAAAAGAGTTTAAATTGTAACATAGGAACCTATTTCTATGGAAATGCTAAGGATTGGAAAAGGATTTACTTTGTTCAGCAGTGCTAATAGTTTTTCCGGGCTAGAGTTACTAGGAACTCCATGTTGAAGAAAGCCCTGGATCAAAATTCAAAAGGGAGTGCCTAAAATCAAATTAAAATTCAAGTATTTACACAAGCAAATGAATAGAGAAATAACATTATCAAATAAATGTAAGGGAGAAACTGGGGTTTTTTCCAGTTTACATGCATGATGCAGGCATTGTAAATGTTGATCCAGAAAGCTAGCTTCTGCTGATGAGTCAGATATCTCAAATCCACCTTCTGTAGAGCATTGAGTAACACCCTATGCATTTCCAACGAATGAATAAAATTCACATTTGATGATGAAGATCAACACTAAAATTACAAAAAAAAAAATAATGAAAATCATTATTTCAAGAGTTAGGAGCATACTTTAACTTTTGAAACAAAGGAACAGAGTTTGAACTAGAGATGCATTTTGGATCCATAGAGCTTGAAGTGAATCTGACCAAGTTCTTATAAGGGCCAATATCCCTTGGATTAGACTCCTCTGAATTGAAGATACCATATGGATCTTGTTGCCTTGAACCTTTCTGTAAGGCAAGGCTTGTCTTTGAATTTAAGCTTGTCTCAGCCCTGAAACTTAAAGAGAAATTTGAAGACCGTGAAATAGGCCCTGATTTCTCTATTTCCATTGCTCTTGATGTCCGTAGTAGCCTAACAAAGATAAAGATCAAACACTTCATAATGTTCTCAGATAACTTATTGGGAGTCAGCTTCTGTATGATCTCTGCTTCTGGCAGCTGAGGAGTAGACACTGGCCCTGCTTTTTGTATTGGGATGTCCGGGGAAATGTCAACGTTTCGTTCTCTCTGAAACAAGATTACCATAAACAATTAGATATTTGTAGTAAATTGAATTCACAATTGAAACTCAAATCCAGGGCACTATCTGTCATAAATTTCACATACTCTTGGAGTTGGTTGTCGTGGCTCGCGCATTGGTGAAGGTGGTTTTATCATTCCAGCCTTTTTGAAACCCTTAGCCCGAAACGTCTCAACGTCATCTTGGAGATGATTTTCCTTCTGATCAGGAAACTTCTTGGAGTTCATGGATTTATCAGTAATGCTGAAGTCACTTAGACTATAATCACCTTTAATGGCTTTGCTAATAAAATGCAATGCCTTTGTCTCAAATGCTACCTTTTCCTTCAATTCTTTACTGTTTTTTGGATTAGAAGGAAAAGATGGAAATCCATGAGGATTATTGAGAGGAACATGTTGCCACTGATTGGATTTAGATCCCATGGTGATTTCCTTTTCCTTCTTTGTCTCAGATTGAAGTTGGCTGATTTGGCTTTCCAAACGAGTTATCTCATTTTCAACCATTGCCAACTCTGCTAGCAGCTCCTTCATCTATGGATTCAACAATAGTCATTAAATCTTTTAGCAATTAGTATATCAAAATTTGGACAAACGTATAAATGTAGCATTAATTAAGAAACATACTTTTGGAGGAAGGAAGTTTGGAATACCAAGATTTGAACCATCCTTCTGATTCTGCACCTTCTCCAGAAATTCATGCACTTTCTGTTCATGATCAAGCATTTTGCGAAGCACTGCCACCTGAAGACGATCTCTCTATTAGCTTAATTAAGCATTGTATCAGAGCAGGAGATCCCATACCCCTCTCTATAAGCTTAAGTTTCTTTCACGTGGTGTTCGTGAAAGAAACTAATGAGGAAAATATTCAGAAAATATTTCCCATATGTACCTCTCTTTCTAGTTCCTCTTTCTTTTGCTGTCCACTGAATTTGTTCTTTCTCTGAAACATAAACAATAAATCAACAATTAACTAGAATATGAGAAACAAAAAAAACAAAAAAAAAAACTTCCAATGAATCATTGAACTTACAATGTGTGTTGGTGAATGAGCTTCTAAGTCTGCCACATCAGTCTCCATGGCAGAAAATAATGTACTACTACAAAAATACCTCTGATCCTGCCAATAGGTTTCAATATAACTAGAGTTTTGAAACAACATGAGTTTTGAAAATGAACCTGCTGGTGAGACAACGGTTTCTCGGACTTGGATTTGAAGCAAACCTTACCAGCTGGTGGAATTGGTGGTTAATGTTGCAGGTAATGACGTAGAAATTTGAGTTAGAGAATTAAGGGGAATTCATGAGAAGATAGATGAAAAGGATCTGTCATATCTTGATTGTGGTTGGATCATTATGTGACTTTAGTTCTTTCTTTGGCGTAGCTTGCACTTGCAGTATCTTTTTGGGGTGAACAACATTTTGGCAAATTGGAAGTTATTTATTGCTTCTTTTTTTGTAAGCTGCTTTAGAATGGCTGTGATTACGACACACCGAAAATGATCAGTGTTCTCTGTGAGTTGGAATATCTGTTTGTACCAAAAAAATCAAAACACAAACGTCGTTTTCATCAAGTCTTCTGACTAATAACTACCAATGTTGCTTAGTGAAGTATCATTTCATTGACTCATATTTTGGGCAATTTAATACGAAATTCATGCGAAGGGGGGCAAAAAAAAAATCATACGACAAATTTTTTTTGGCAGAACATAGTTATACTTTTAAAAATTGTACTACGACTTGCCACATTTTCAAATCAACATATATTAAGCATGGTATTTACCAAAAAAGAAGAAAAAAAAAATATTCAAGCATGGTTTTGTGGTGGACACGTTTGCATGTATTATAATCGAGCACATTTTAATGTGTGTAAATTCATGATTACCAATACTTTTTTATTATAAGAAGGAAAAAATGATTAATTAGTTCATTAGAAGTCCTTATTAATCACTAATATCTTAATATATTACCATTATAAAAAAGTACATGATTTCTCTTTGAAATAGCCGATTGAAGAATAATTTATGTGTTAATAATAAAGTATTATGTTTAATAATTCTTTCATTATTTATAAATTTATAAATATGAGTTCACATTATTTATGTATTGACAAGTAACACATTGAATTTCAATAAAATATATAGAAAAATGGCAAACTTTTGCACCTTTTTAAAAAGATAGTATTTAATGCAGTATATAAAAGTAAAATTTGTTAAAATTATAACTGAATGTGTGTTACTAGTGTGATCGAGAAGAGTATTCTCATAATAATATCATCATTTTATAAGGAATTTCCCTCTCATCATAGACACTTGCAAATCACTTTACATGTTTTGAATCAATGAAATAAACATTCTTTTACTTTCTTGAGCATTTTTATAACTCTTCTTTTACTTCGTAAATTTGTTCTGTGTAAGTGATATTCTGATTCATATGATAAAAATGGTTGAAATTGATTTAAAAGTATCCATGACAAGTTCTAGAAGATGATGAAGAAGAAAAAGTGTCGAAATACTAATTATAATAAGAAACACTTGAGTTCTATTTAAGTTTTTTTTTTGTTTATTATTATACTTATAGCATCTTGTATCCATACCTTCATATAGTGCTCAAATGCAATAACTGATGCATTTTTTACCAGATTTATGAATTTTGTTATGAACTCTATCATCTAAATTGATCTTTCTCAAATTGGTCATTTACTATTATGTAATTCGTGGCATTAGTATTCTCATATTACTTTTGTTGAGTCTGTTCATTGTCTTGTTAATATTGATTTATCAACATTCAATCCATTAGAATGATATTTGGACTTCTCAGGTGATGTAATTCTAGCCGCATTGACCGATTATCTACATAATTTCTTCCCCCGAAAAAATATAAAAATTATGAACTCTATGAAATGATGCTCGATTTATACCCAACCGGCATGTTTTAAATTTTCCAAACAATTTATACCAAATTGACTCAATTTCTTTGAACTGCTTTGTCTTTATCCACACACCAGCGGAAAGCCGAACTAGGCAAACCTTTCCATTTTTCCCTCCAGCCAGGCTAACAGCCACCGCCTGCTTCTCCTCCTCCAAGCTCCGCCGCTACTCACACCAATATACATGACCAGAACCACGGCAATGGCGGCACTATTCCATCAACTATCTAAATCTAAAAACTCTGTGTATCTCTCTAAATTTACCAGAAACCGTAGCTTCTTTTCAATATCACACAACCCAAAGCCCATTAGACACCCGTTTCAAGGTTACCATCTTTGTTTATTTATCAGCAAGATTTCAACTTTCTTTTCTGTTGAGCGATTTTGCCTTCGGGTTAGTATTGGTCTTTAGGATATAGAATTCAATAAATGTCTGCTAAGCAGTAATAGCTGTTTAAATTACGGTAAGACGAACCCAGCATACGGTTATGCAGCCTTTCTGGATATTTTGATTAGGTTTTGGTTTGAAATATTTTGGGTCAGTTTTGTATGCGTCGTAAGATTTTCTATTTGCTACTCATTTTTCTGTGAGAACCGGAATTTGTTTACTTGATGGAAATGTAAAGGTGGGTTTTCTTTTCTACTACAGAAAACAAAACGGGAATTCAGAGAAGTGAATGGTTGGGCCACTTGAAGAGCAGTAAAGATGCATCTATTTTTGTGTAGATGGCATTTGATACTAGAGGTGGCTTAATCAATTCTAAAGGCAGTGAGTTCATGGGTAAAATAGTAACAAATGTTGACAAAACTGCACAAAAATAAATTTCTTGATTTGATGCAATGAATTGATTTCTACTTGTTTGATGTACTGTTTGATAAGCAAATTCTCTAATTCTAGGATAGATATGTTGCCTATTCTCAGTTCTTGGGGGCTATTTATGGTATATAGCATCAGAAGGTTATTGTGAACTGTGGTGTTATCATTGATAGTCTTTCTTGCAGTGAGATCAGTAGCCACTACTGAAACTGTCGCTGGATTCGACGAGATGATTTCTGGGACCCAGCGGAAATATTTTATGTTGGGCGGGAAGGGAGGAGTTGGAAAAACAAGCTGTGCTGCGTCTCTTGCTGTAAAATTTGCAAACTACGGTCACTCCACTATTATCGTCTCTACTGATCCTGCTCACTCGCTCAGTGATTCTTTTGATCAGGTACATGAATGTACCTTGCAGCTGTGTTCTCCAACTTTAAGAAATGTATTTCCTATTTCTAGTTGAGAAGAAAGTCCAGTTACTAATTTTCAAGTTTTTGCTTAGGATTTGACTGGAGGAACTCTTGTCCCAGTTCAAGGGATGGATTCTCCACTATTTGCCCTTGAGGTACACATTTCTCCTGCCACACTGCTAAATCTTAATATTTGATTCTGGTAATGTTCAACATGCTATGCCATGCTGACAGATAAACCCTGAAAGAACAAAGGAAGAATTCCGTGCTGCAAGTCAAATGAATGGTGGAGCTGGTGTCAAAAACTTTATGGATAGCATGGGCCTCGGCATGCTTGCTGATCAGGTGAATAAATGCATGTTCTTTTTAGTTTTACGTTATGGACATCAAAAAAAATTTTTTTTGGGGGGGGGGGTGGGGGTTTCCTGGTCCCAAAACTATTTCCTCTGTTCATTTTCAACTGATAAACTATTCAAAGCACCGGAGGATGTGTCTGTCTTACGATGTATTTGGTAAAATATTATTGACTGTGTTTACATAGGAGGAAGAATGAACCCATGAGGGTTCTAAAATTAGTAGTACACATTGGATAACTAGTAAAATATATTACAGTAACTTTTTCCTTGCAAAACTTGTTTTTGGATAAGCAATAGTATATGAGTAATCATTAGTGCCAGAAGAAAAGGTGGTTTACACTCATTTTAGTTGGAAAGCTAATTAAAGAATGAAAGTCAGACTGAAATGGATGCCCAATGCAAACATAGAAATGGAAATGACTTGAGATATGTGAATAGTGGATTTTCGGATAAAAATGTTGTTCCACGACTTGAGGTTCTAATAAAGTCTTTAATGTAATGATGTAGGAGGTGATGAGACGGGTATTGAGTCTGTATTATAGTAATTGTACTTACAAATAGACAGCACTAGATGAAAGCCTTCTCCAACTATTTCAGGGTAGTGTGTGTGGACTTAGAGGCTTCCTCTGTATAAACTTGTGAACGTGCAGCTTTTGAATTTTTTGACTCCTTTCCTGTTATCGTAGCTAGGAGAACTGAAACTTGGAGAGCTTTTGGACACTCCTCCACCAGGTTTAGATGAAGCTATAGCAATTTCAAAGGTACCACGTTGACTACCAAACTATCTTTTTCTTGCTATTGTTTATCAACTCAGTGCTTTAATTTCTGAGCAATGCATTTCCTTCGACTGCAACTGCCTCTGCAGGTCATGCAATTTCTGGAGTCAAAAGAATATGGTAGCTTTACTCGGATAGTTTTTGATACAGCTCCAACAGTAAGTGGAAATGCCTTTCTATAATATCCCACTTATGTTTTCTTTTTTCTCTCTTTTTTTTTTTCTTACTTGACTTATCACAATTTGAAAAATGATATCCTTTAAGACAGTCCTAAAATTTATGTCATTTTTAAAGATAAAGACTAAGGTACCCTTTGTAGATTTTCTCAACATTAATTATTCTATTTCATGAGTTTGTCTTAGAAATGATGATTAACAATTGAATGAGGCAAGGTTGTAATGAGAAAAAGTATAATAAATGTCATCTTGATTCCATAAGGTGACAAGTATTTGTTGGGAAAGAAAAACTCAAACTGTGACAGGTTTTTTTTTTAAAAAAAGTATTTTTTAAATTTGATTTTACTCAATTCAGCTATTTCTTTTCCTGCAGGGTCATACTCTTCGACTCCTGTCATTGCCAGATTTCTTGGATACCTCTATTGGCAAAATAATCAAGGTATGTGCTCTCCAACAGATTGAGATGATAATCATATATGTACTAAAAGCTACCTATGCTTTTATGTAACACCAATTTTCTTAAAGTGTGTTTGTGGCTCACTTGCACACAATACCTCTTTCATTCTAGTGATGTAGGCAACTAGTTTTAGACTTTTAATTTTATGACTGGCTTGTCCATCTTAAGTTATATGTAGTCTGTCCCAGTGCTTATTCTATATTTTTCTTTTATCATTGTGCTACTTTTCCTGCTTCAGTTTTCTTAATTATATCATAAAACTCAGTTGAAGGAGAAGATAACTTCTGCGACTTTGGCTATAAAATCTGTTTTTGGGAAAGAGGAACCAAAACAAATTGCGGTAAGCAGGTATTTTGTAAGCGCTTTCCCTGCTGGGAGGTAAGCAAATGATTAGAGGTACTTTTTATTTCTGTAGAGTGACAAGCTAGAGCAGTTGAGAGAAAGAATGGCAAAAGTCAGAGATCTTTTCCGTGATGCTGAGGCAACTGAGTTTGTTATAGTGACAATTCCCACTGTGAGTTTTCAACTTTGCTTTGGTTCATTTAAAGTCAAGAACTTTGGACATAAACTGTGTTGTTCGGAATGACAATGGAGTGAATATCTGCAATTCCATTGTACTAACCAACACTGATGACAACCCTTATACATTGGTAAACCGCCTTAAGTAGAGAAATTGAAGCCAAAGCCAAAGGTTATTAAATACCAGATGGATTTGCTGATTGACCAACTAATTAAGCATTAAAACCATTAGTTATGCAATCAATTGCATATTCAGTGCACATACCAATCAGTATCAGTAGAAAACTGTACCTCTGTCATCCCTATGTGATGTTACTCTTCCCTCTTTCCTTTTTTTTTTTTGGTTGATGTTACTTTTAATATCTAAAATCCATCTTATCTTTGAAATGCACATTTAGCATAATGGGTTCAACAATTTTGTAGAAGTCTTCCAGTTTAAAGTTTTCTTTCTGAATTTGTTACAGAATCCTGCTTAGTTAATAAAATGTTAGAAAAGATGAAAATGACTATAAAAACGCAGCAATAAGTTACCTGTAATCCATAGATTGTCTCTATTACTTGTGACTGAATAAAACTTTTAACGGTTACCTTGTGTCTTTATGATTTTTCATTTAGGTTATGGCAGTGAGCGAGTCTTCAAGGTTGTGTTCATCCCTGAAAAAAGAAAGTGTTCCAGTAAGAAGGCTTATTTTAAATCAGGTTTTACCTTCATCTGCATCAGACTGCAAGTTTTGTGCAATGAGAAGAAAGGTAACATGTGATTCTTCATCATTGGCATATTTATGCCATGATTTTCAGGAAAAAAAAATCTGTGATATTTTGAGAAATATAATGTCATGCTTTTAAAAGAATGAATGTTAATGGATTATGTCTTTTTCCTAGTGTATGCCATGCGAGGAGGCAGAAGGGGCAACAATAATAGACTCAAACTTTTGTATTTTCTAGAGTCTTCTTTGCAAGAGGTCCTGCTTTTGAAGTTCCATTGATTTACTAGTGGATTTGGAGAGCTTTTTAACTTCCTTGGGAACTGTAGATGGAGAAACTGAGATCTTAATGGTTTTAATCTCTGTTATATCTCTTGAATGATTTACATGGAATATATATAAGATTTACAAACTATTTCTAGTCTACATTAGCAGACCTATCAGCAGACACTAGTGTACATTTAGCAGTCCTATCAGTTGACTTTAGATCAACTTTGGCAACCCTAGTAGCTACTTAATTAGCAGACCTATGCTACAACATTTCAACAGTAATCAGTCATATTACAACAGTAGATGATATTGGAGTTTCTGCCATTGATGATTAGTTTTGTGCCACCTATTAAAACAATAATTAGTTTTGGTGCTTCTTGGTGAGCAAGACAATTTCATAATGTGATGTGGAAGATGCATAAAAGGAGAAAATGCAGAAGCTTTATATACTCTCTTGTTCAGCTATTTTGTACAATAAGTAGCATCAGCACTCCACAAGGAAAGTTTACAAGATAGCCTGCCATTGTTGCTTACTTGTGCACATGGAACTCCATGAAAAATACTGCTAACACATTTAGATAGAAATAAAATGATATTATTTGAAATTAATGCTTCACATCCTATGGCTGATCCTTAGAGTCCCTGATATCAAATTCTCATGTCTGTTACTAAATTGAATGTGTCTGATGAGGTATAGAACTAGCTATTATAACATCTAATTTTCTGTGTAATTTGTTGGATTCCAGGACCAAATGCTAGCCTTCAATATGATTCAGAAAGATCCAGAATTAGCAAAATTGATGATTATTCAAAGCCCTATGTTTGATGTTGAGATTAGAGGTGTTCCAGCACTCAAATTTATGGGGGATATGATTTGGCGATGAGGATACTGGATGAGGTAGGTACCCATATTTCATAAAACTTCACCTATTATTTAGTCTGTAATTGTAGTGTTTCATGCCACCCTTTACATGTAGAATTGGATAAACATCCGGTAGTCTATAAGTTGAAGGGTTCATTTACATTACATTATTTTCTGTGTTTATCACGTTTTTTCTCTTTGCATGCAGGATCGGAATCCTAGATCTTCGCCAGGCTGGTTTCATTCTCAGATGCCCCTGAAGATGGGGGAAATTTGGCCTGGTTTTGGTTGGAAATGGGGATGTCTTTTGGAGGGAGACAAGCATAGTAAAAGCTTGTGATTTCTTTAGTTAGCTTATGACAATGTAGTCTGCAGTCTGTTAGCTTATAGGTAGAAAATATGCATGATGAAATGAATTTTGTATTCATCATCACTGTTCTATGAACTCTGAGGTGGTTGCTAAGAAGGGAAAATGTTTACTGCACATTTTTACTAGCTTGAGTAACTCATCATTTTGCAATGCAAGAAAAAGGATACCTTGCAACCATCTGTCTTGAGTAGTCCTGTAATAATCCATTTTTATCAAAATGAAAATAAAAAAGGAGAAATCCATTGCCGTTTGTGCAGGTGAGCATGGGGCTTGATGGGGTTTAAAGGGTTTACATGATTTCAAAAGGAAGGTACTAGTTATTTTTCAATTCCTCTGGTATCCTTTTTTTTAAAAAAAAGAAAAAAGAAACTTTGACAAGGTCCTTTCTCCTAGGTATCCTTGTTCTTTTACTCAAGCTTCATAGAATACTGGAGAGCTAAATGGATATGGGGTGTCAAAGTGATCAAAAAAGTATTAGGGACAGGAAAGAAAGATGGATGAAGAAAATGCAACTGATTTTATATACAGTAAACATTGCATGCCTGCATTTAAAGATAGTCGAGCACCAATAATTTCTAACTATAATCGAAAACGTATTAGTTCTTTGATCCCACAATATTTCAATAGTAGCCTATTGGTATCCCCCTTCCACAGCATCGGTTGACAGATTCAGGCACAGTAACAAGCTACAGTCTGCGTATTTGCTAGAAAGGTCATAAAGCAACTGCATTGTTTCGCTCTTAAAACTTGCAGCAGCATCTTGAAAATCTATGTTTGATCTTTGCCAACAGCATGCATAATTGAAGCATTATCATGTAGTATCTTCTGGGTAAAAACTTCATGGAGGGAGGTGGCAGCAGTCAGATAAGATGGTATTTGCGGCATGGTTGTGCAAAAAAATAAGCAGGTAAAAAGGATACTCTGATAGGTGGGCTCATTTTTTCTGGAAGGTGACTAAACAGAAGAAGGCAAAAGACCGACTAATTATGCCAGTGGCAATCAGATACCCCAAACAGGGGTACCAATCTTTGAGTTGATACCCTCTTTGTTGCAATGAACCACATCTTTGTATCAGCCACACTCCTGAGTACCTGACAGGAAAAGAGTAAAGAATTGATCTCTAGATTAACGCATTGATCTCTAGATTAACGCATTGATCATGTGAGTATGCAATCAAAGGGCATTATTGGATGGGTAGATAATATAGGTATTTTCTTGTTTTCCCTTTTAAAATTAAACACAAAAGGACTAATAGTAATCATGGCGGATGCTATTTACACGGTCAACAAAGGAACCATGAGAGAGAGTCCCTCCCTGCGAGTTTTAGGAAGGGAGTTTTGAGGCTAGCGTTTATAAGATGCATCTTTATTCTGGGATTAGAATTTTGGCCCTAGTGATTATGGAACTATAAGTATAGAAAAAATTCTTTCAAAAGGAAAGCCGGAATGTATAAGCCATTTGCTGGCATTACTATTGTAGAATTGATTATAAACTCAAGCTAATAAGGTGTTTGCTTACCACCAGAGTCTTTTGCATTTATATTTCCTAATAGTCATAGCACCAGTGAATCATGAAATATCCCATGCTTTTCTAAATCATGTTTTGGCGATGCAATTATCATACTAGCAAGGTTAGTTAATAGTATCAGCCTCTGACTCTGCATTACACACCATCCATTTTGCATCAATATGACTTCTGAAAGTTAAACAGATGTCAAACCATGAAATTTAGTTATATGAAGGATAGCCACATCAAACCTTTTTGCATTTGCTATCAGAAACGCTTCCAAAGCCCACTTAGTGTAGCAAAAGTCCCCTATTTTCATTAAGGTGGAGTCATCCTCCTGGTTTGCAATTAGAGTCAGAACAACAGGTAGCAATACTGACCACTGCAGGGTTAAAAACCAGTTTGTAAGCATCTAAATTACAGACAAAAGAAGAAAAGGAGTTAGGAGTTAAGAGTTCCAAATGCACACCAATTGAGCAGGACCAGGCTGGAAGTAGATTGCAAGTATATAAGCTATTCCAGTGACACAGTATACAAGACAGACTAAAACAGCATAATTGTCCAAAATTGATGATCTTGGATTGTTGAAGAAATAAAACATCGATAGATAAACTGCTGGCTTTACAATCGTGTTAAAATGATCGATGGTATCCTTTGCAAGAAAGTAAGCCAAGCTGCTTATGCCGGAAGCACTCTCTCTCCAGTAGTGTAACTTATCCAGCGAAAAGGATCTCAGTGCTCCAATCTTGCTGAGGAGAGCTGAAAGTCAGCAATAAATATTTGGGCAGATGAGAAAGAGGACATAATATAAATGGAAACATATAGACTGAGTTAAGAAAAGAAAGTGTTCCAAAACATGTAGTGGCAGTTTGACAATTTTTCACTAAGATACTAAATTAGGCTTTAAACCATTAGTTAAACAATAAAATTACAAGTCATCCCAGGCCTAGGAAGATGAATTTTTCCTTTTCAGGAGGTAGTGATGATGGTTTTCTCATGGAATCGACTTTTATTTCACTTATCACCCCTAAATCTCCAACAAATTTCGAAATGTACTACCAAATACTTCTCTTCTTCCTTTCCCAATATTCTTTCACGTCGTAGAATCAGAACAAAAGAATTACTGCTCCCTCATTATTCTAACCACTTTCAATGATATTCTCCTGGGACTAATCTCTTCAAGCTTTTTACAGTTGACTGAAGAAAAACTTCCTTTTCCAGCCCTCATGCGGTGGTACTCATTACATTAAAATGCACAGAAAACTGCAGCATCCAATGAATGTCAAATTGCTACAAATGCATAAGTATCATATGCAAAACATACAGATTACCAAGACTGGCTGTTTGGAATCTAAGAGAGCATCCTGTTTCCCTTCCACTAACCTTCTCCATTCTTCAACTAGCACTATTTCAAAGAAATCAACTCGGTACTCGGTAGCATACAAGTCAGGGCAAAGGTCCTAAGCTACTGTCGAATGCGTGAGGCATGCTGATATTGCTTCTCAAGGTTGAGTCCATTTGCTGATCTGATTAAGAATGATAAAATAGATTTGACTTTTAATGAAATTAATGGCATCCCATTATCTTGTATACTTCACTTAGCTTGGTGTCAATTAGAACATCTTTACAAGGTGAAAGAAGACTAATTTAAAATGAGCTGCTAATCACTAGCATGGACTATTGCTATCATTTTGCAAATTGTCTATGGCTACTGTTCTGAAGAAAATATTAAGATTGATAGAAAAATGAAAGTCAAAGGCAGTAGTTCATACTTCCAGTCCATTAAAGCACAATTCATGAGTCTCAAGTCTACTGCGTGATTTTCATACACTATGGTCTGAGAAGAAAAAGACATACAAATAGGGTCCATCACCGCTTAATAAGCTTTCTCCACTGCCATGCTTCATATTCCAGCTAGTACGAGTGCATTAGATTGATTTAAAAACAAAGAGAAGGAAAATTCGCAATTTATGGAAGTTCATTCTAATTCCTGCCGTGCTGATGACACGATGAGAAGTAAATGACTAATTATTTTCTTTATTTTGTCAGAGTTAACAGGTAATTTCCTTGACGTACTTTTGCTAAATATCAAGAAGGAAACGAACTTCTAGAAGATTGTTTTTATTGCACATCCTCTTCTAACGCAAGAAAACTAAGGAAATGGTCCTCTTACAGATTTACACCCTTCAAAAATTAAATACCAAAAAACAATAATTTTTACTGTCTTTTAATTGATAAATCTTTTTGCACCCATCCCTGAAAATATTGCCTCTATTTTCACTGCTCAGCACCTGTGACCAGAGAAGATATGACATGGACTCTGGCCTTAACTCCTGTCGAAATGTTCAACAGAAGTGGTTTTCAATATCAACAAGATATTCAAGGTTGACATCATTTTAATCTATCTTGCACTTCTGCAGGTTTTAAGGCTTATATTAATTTAAGCTAGAAAGGTTGTATCCTTTCCTTTTATGTAAAAGTAATTTCAGTACTAGTTAATATAACTAAATAAATAGATGTGAAATTGCAAATATAGTAATGTCAGACCAGTAGTTCATCTACAGTAATATCTTAGATGCCAATTATATGCTTAAAATCTATAACTTGCGAGAAAGTGAAACCCTGGCACACAAGAATGTTAAATAAGTTTAATTTCTCAACAGGAGCAGAGGCATCTAATAGATATGTGTGTGACTTCAAGAGATAAAACAAAGAAGGATGCATATTCAAACTTACAAACTGCAATGACTGTATATAGATATCCTTGCGCCCCAAAAGTTTCATCACTCACTTTGGCAAGTGTTCCTAAGCATATTCCTGCCAATAATAAAATCAGAAAATCCACAGCTTGTATTCTGGCTTCTCGTAGTCGTTGCTTACCAAGTCTGGCAAAATGAAGTTAAGACGTGTTAGTAGATTCTATGACTGAAAGATAACTCATATGCAATAAAATTAGGCACAAAAATATTATTTCTAGGAAAATAAAGCCTCTCACTGCAATTTTATGCTCCTTCTTATTGAACTAATATCGTCTTGAAAACCCAAGAAGGAAGAAATATTATTAGAAAGGAGAGTTCAATACTTTCATGGTATGTTATATAAACCAAGAAGAAAACAGGATTATTACCTTCCTAGGAAATATCTATATTGTTGGAGCACACCAGGACTTCTCCTATTAGATAAGTCTTTAGATGCAACCAATTTATGTTTGAAAATGTCCTTCTTCTGTTCAACATTAAACTTGAGATCAGCCAATAGGTCGCCAGTGAAAGATTGTCCATCAGAACCAGCAGCTGCAGGATGTCCACCATGTGATGATTCCCCCAGTGCAGCCATTCCAGCAGAATCTAGCATGTCTGGAGGTACAGGGTACCCATTATGAAGCAACCATCTTAGAGGAAGTTCTTTATAGTTCACACCGGAGCTTGCACTTGGCTTTACAAGTCCCTCCAGAATGTCAATGAAGTAGTCCGGAGGATTAACACGCTCTGGGACATGAATCCCAAGCCCTGCAAAGTATTCTTCAACTTTCTTGACTGGTCCATGATAAGCAATAAGTCCACCCTTTGCTAGAAGTATCAAATCATCAAACGTCCTGAACAAGGTGTAGCTGAAGCAGGAAAAGGGAAGTTTGCTCAGACAGAAAATTGTTGGTTGTTGGTATCAGAATTACATATGCTCTCATTTGTTTGTTGTGTTTAACAACAACAACAACAACAATAATAATAAAAAATAAATAACTAATTAAAAGAGAAGTATGACTTCATGAGTCATATAAACAGTCAAATAACAGGTTTTGACAATTAGAATAGTGCTGGACAAAGGTGAGCAATCATGATTTGAGATAGTTGTATTGAAGAAGGTTTCTGTAGGTATCCCAAAGAGGCCTATGGTTTTCCCTTTAGTCCCCCTTGAATATGACTTGATTAAGTATACAGAAAAAAGAAAGAACCAGAATAATTTTGTAACTCATTTTGGTCAATTTTTTATATTTCACGTTTTCTTTGTCCAT
The DNA here is from genome assembly GCA_019593545.1 of Apocynum venetum. NCBI lineage: Eukaryota > Viridiplantae > Streptophyta > Magnoliopsida > Gentianales > Apocynaceae > Apocynum > Apocynum venetum. The sequence continues at coordinate 2,558,146 of SRSM01000134.1, forward strand.
ATAGTCGATGTCCTTGAACTCCATTAGCTTATCATGGAAAGCATCATAAGATCATTTCTTTTCTGAATGAAGTTTTAGAAAGCAGGTCACCAGACAACCAACAGCAACAAACATGTTATGTCAATTTCTGTTGCCCCTGTGGCGCCCGCACAACACACCCCCTTTAACAACAAATGAATCGGATAAATGTTCATTGTCTTGTATCTCTTTACAGCTAAATGACAGAACTATAAGGAATGCAGAAACTTAAAACTATAATGCTTCTGGTAGCAGAATGAAAAGCTTTGATGGAAAAGATAAATGCGCAGGAGAAGAGAGAGAGAGAGAGAACTGATTCAAGAATGCTACTTCGAACTGTAACAGCATACTGCCCAATAAACAGCAGTTATTATACTCTTTTTATTAGAGAAATAGATGGATGAACCTTGAATCTCTGTATTTAGATTAAACCATTACCAGTTTAGATAAAAATATTTTTTCACCTGTGATAATTAATATACTTTATTTTTCTTAGTTAAGAGCATATGCAGCTTTCAATATCTTCTAAAGAATCAGAAGATATTAAGAGTGCTGATGGAGAAAAGAATAATAAAAAGAGCAAAGAAATAAATATGAATGCTAAGAGGATTATGAGTAATTGTTCACAATATAAAGCTTAGTGACACAAATCACCTGGGTTGATGTACCACCATGCATATATTTACCCCTTCAAGAGCTTCACGACGGAGTGCTCTAAGTAGTAGCTGAGAAGAAGAACTATCCAAGCCAGATGTTGGCTCATCTAAGATCAATAAAGAAGGTTCCATAACCATTTCTAGCCCAACATTAACTCTCTTCCTCTGGCCCCCAGAAATTCCTCGCTTCTCCACTGTTCCCACCAGGGAGTCTCTAACAGCCTGCAATCCTAGGGACTCAATGACTCTTTCAACAACCAACACCTTTTCTGGTTTTAGAAGATCAGCTGATAATCTACAAATGTAAACTCAGCAAAAGAGAGTATTATTAGAATGAGTGCTGATAGGTAAGAGCAGAAGCTAAGAGGAGATAATGGCAGCAAGATTTAACAGTAGTATCTATTTAGCTGTCAGAGAATATTTATTAGTTCATTCTGTGCTGTGAAAAACCAAGCTAAGCTTAATTTCAGACTATGTGAAGAGTAAATGCTTTCACAACTTGTAAGCCCATATATTTGACCAAATTATAGCCTCAGTATGCAAACGTTATTTCATGCTATTTAAAGATAGCTAGACAATATACACTCTCAGGAAAATGAATAGAAAATGTCAGTTATCAGTAAATTAAAGGACATGTTCCCTGGTAGAACAAATGTGACATACCTGCACCTAGCACTAAACCAGAGATTCTCCTCCACTGTCAAGTTCCCATGCACTATATCATCTTGAGGAACGTATCCAATAATTTTCTTGTATGACTGCATTGATTCATTCTTTCCGTTTATTAGAATCAAACCACTCATGGTGCAGCCAGTAGCTTTTCCAGTCAATGCAGATAGAAATGTTGTTTTACCAGCACCTGAGGGACCCATCACGGCAGAAACACGGCCAGGCACTAGCTTCCCCGTCACACACCTCAAAAGATGCTTTCTTTTTCCTTTTAAAGTAAGAGTTAAATCTTTAAAAGCAACCTCAATTGGAGGCCTGCTTCCTAGTTCAATATCAGAGGCCATAGAGATTACTCCAGAAAAAGTCAAATTCTTGTTCTGCTCCTGCAGGGCTTTTTCTTTCTCAATTTGGCCATAAGCGTACTTGAAAATTTGACTTCGAGTATGCAGTTGTTTAGCCTTTTGCTTTTTTATATTCTTGTCTCCAATCTCAACATTGAAGCCATCATGACTGTCAGGGTTTTCTTCAAGCTCATGCATCATCTTTGTGAGGCTTCCACCCTTCTTTCCCTTTTGATTAGAAGCATCAGTAGGCATTGGTGGCAAGGCAGCATCCGTTCCCGGTTTAGATTGGCCTAATCCCTTTGGTTCAGATTGCTTCACAGATTTTTTTCGAGAAAATGTTCGTGATAACTGTTGTTGAAGTCCAGTTGCATGTTTTTTAGCAACATCTTTAGCAGATTTCCATCTTTCACGTGCCTGTGCTGTCTCCCTTGCACTTCTAGCAGCAGCTTCCCTGGATTTTGCTTGTTTTTTCTCTCTGGTACTGAGTACTTGATCAGAACAGTTGTATATGATGAGTAATACAAGTGTGATCCCACCCTAGAAAAGAAAAGAAAAAGAACATGAAAAGGCATCATTAAGTGTATTTATCCAAAAGCAATTTGTGCAATGTATAATGAGATATCATATCCTAACAATATTTTAGTGAAAAGCAGTTTATCTAAAGATCCTTGTCATGCTTTGTTCAAGCAATACAAAAGTGAGGTTGCACAAATTCATTCACCCTGTTAGGATTTTTATGGATGTGCAGAATTATTTGGTTGGCATTATTTCCTTTCAAAACCTATCTTATCTGGGAAAAATTATACCATAAAGGTTTGGAAGATACACAAAGAAAGACCATTATCTTGCTATCTAAGGGGATAACAGAAATGGACCCATTGTGAAAAACAAAATGAACAAAACGCAGGAACAGCAGAGAAGCCAGTTCAGTTTTTCATTCCCTTAGCCTCCATGATCTGCATTATTTGGCATCCTAGTACTATGAACCAGCTGATTTAGAAATTTGCTCATTATTTTTTCACTTGCAAGTAACGGGTAATGACATAAATAAAAGGTAGTGCAATTGTAGAAGGGTTTCACAATTTACATAAGTAACCTTATCCTTTACTACTGCATGGAAAACGTCTACTTATGCATTAAGCAAGGCAACTTTCCTTATGTACGTCCATTCCTGACAATATACAAGAGTCCCACTCAATTCTTCTAACATCTTCAGAACATATTTGAGTATGAAATTAAACATGTGTAAAAAAACTATATCTAAGATAAACAAAAAAGAATTAACAGGAAAAATCTAATCTTTTTCTGGTCTAGGAAAGAAAACTCAAGACTGGAAGGAGGCGCTAAGAGAGAAGCAATCTTAAGATAACTACACAAACAATGTTTTGAGATTGATCAGGTAGGAAAACAACATTTGCAAGAATTATAAGCATATTGTTGACGTTGCCTCTATCATTTAAATGGAAACAGGCTGTCTCTATTATTATTGGAGCCCAATAATGAAGTGTAATGAAACACAAAATTTCTCAGTTAATATGCTGTCTCAATTGTTTGGTTTGGGAAGCAGGTAGTGACTTACAAAGAACAGGAGCCCATATGCTGTAATATTCTGATTAGCAGTTTCTGGTTCACAAGTTGCCAATGCATAACACCCTGTGAGTTCATCCACAATGGTCACCCCATTTTCAGGATTAGTCACTAACAGATATATGAATCACAGCTAAATTTAAGGAAAAAACATTTTCTGCATCAATTTCTAGAAATGCATATGAAACTTTCAGAATACACAAGAAAGAAAATTACTCCATGTAAAGGGACATGTACTTTGTTTCAAGTACATAATTAAATTACTAACTTTTTCTCTCAAACCAAGTGCAGAAATTTCATATTAAATCTCTGAAAATTAGAAAATGTCATTTAATTTGGAAGTATAAAGGGCTGTGTATTCAATTTTTGCCTCACTAAACATGCCAAGAGAAAAATTCAGGTTTTAAATCTTCATATTATTTGCTATCCTACACAGATGACAGATAAAGTTTGAGTGTGCTTATTCAAGAAAGACCAAATGCTCCAAGTCTTATTCTGGATGCTATCTATAATGAATTTGTCTTTCCAATTTGAAATGTAAAGGTATGAAATTGTACAAAGAAGATTTACTTTTCTTCTCCTTTTTCCTGGTCATGTGCTCAGTTCTGAAAAAGATCAGATATAAACTACCTAATCGAGATGAAGTTTTAAATTTTTCAGTACTAAATAACCAAGGGATTTATTACAAAATCTCTTGACTTCTCCTAAGGAATGAGAAGCGGATATATTTTCAACATAACCAACAAAAAATCTCTTGACGTACTTGTCTGTTCTGTAGACCCTGCCCTGCAGTAATACCTGAAAAGTAAAATAGTCAATCACATAGTTGAAGTATAAACTAGGCATCAGATAGATAACATAAGCTAAATAATGCAGCCAACAACTGAAATGGATGTCAAAATCTATTTTCCAGAAACCAGAAATGATATCCACAGAAAAAAGTTATAGAAATTTGAGGACATTAATTAGTACCCACGACTGCATGGAATCTTTTGGGTAGTCATCGGACAGTAAAATCCTGCTGAACAGAATAGCTCAGTAGCACTCAAAAAATCAGCCCAAATATCAGCTCCACCGCAAGTATGATTGGTATCCCCAGGAGGTAGTTGATATTTGTAGCTGCATTAGTTGTTTCAAGTTAGGATCTTAATTGTAGAGAAGTACAAGAGGAAATTCTTAGGACAAGGCTAATACTTACGGATCACAAACGCCAGTTGTTTTATTGAGTTTTGCAAGAGGGCAGTAAGAACCTAATGGGCAGGCTTCATCAATGAGATTGGAAAAGTTAGAACTTGTGCTCCACTGTCCGTGTGAAAAGAGGTTGATATCCAAAAGAGAACGGCAAAGGACATAAAATTTTGAGATTTTAGAAGCAATATACAGCAAAAGAAAGTGAAAAACTTTTGACAGATTTTCTATTAATTTAAATATCTTGTTGGACAGCTAAGTCATCTATGACTAAGATCTTAAAAATAGTTTTGCCTTGAGTTAAGATTTTACCCTTAACATGGAATTTTCTCTTACAGTAGCCAAAAAAATTATTTTTGAAGATTCAAAGACAAATGCAAAATAAAGTTGAGCTCTTATTAAACTCATGAGTACTATCTTATTCTTTCATTTTTATTTTGCTGTAAACTAGCTTCTTGATAACAATTAGGAGAAGACTGAAAATGCTAATATGAAAGGACTTAGAATTAAAATAAATAAAAAAACAGTTCAGCTAATGTAAGGTCTAGGAGACATACGAATCATGCATGTAAGACCATGAGGACAGAAGAATCCCTCACAGCACGACTGACAATCTTGAATTCTAGTGGGAATATCGTTTTTGTTTTTCAGATCAACTTCCTTGTCTCTTCCAACACTACAAGCCCATCCTGGCTCGCAACCTTCAACCCATGAAGATAAATTGCAGTTCTTGTTAGGCCGTACATAGTTAGTGGCTCTTGCAGTTCCAGCATCGCTTGCTTCTTCAATTAAACTCATGGAGTAGAATTTTATTTCTGCTGCAGTACAGATGCGCTGCATAACATCCCCTATGAATCCACCAATAATAACAAAAACCATAAAAATCAAGTCATTCTGACAGTAAAAGCTTTTAGATGTTGTTACAGAAGGAACAAGTCTGAGCTCATAAACTTCAACTAAGTACAATTAGAAACCGAAGCTATAAAGTGTTTTTATGAATTGAAACACGTCTCTTCCTGAGAAATTTAAATGTGCACTAGCGTATCTGTATGATGTCTTCAACTAAGACTACTCAATCACAATCATGATGCCTGCCTAGTCTTTCTAGCCAAAAAAAACAATTAAGCATCACAAAAGGCACCAACTTCAATTGCACTATCAGCAGTATAACTGGTGGAGCTCATTAGCTTGTCTTTCAACACTTGAAGTTGCCAATGTATAAACATAACTACAGATATACAATGGGAGGAGTTTTGCACCCTATACTTGCATGTTTTGCAGGAGCTTAGAAATTAATGAATAAATTGCCTATAAACTAGCTACAGGGTAACAATTACAAGGGCAAATTCATTACCATGGGAGAAATAAGGAATAGAAGTAACAGAGAATGTAAGAGAGTTTCTTAAACCAAGCTTTTAGTAGCAATGGAGTCAAAAAGTTTGTTGTAATGTGATAGTAGGAAATTTCATACCTTTAGTCTTTCTAATACAAGCTGACAAGAATTCTGTATGCTTCGAGAAATTAAATGCTGCGTCCCATTCAGCATCCCTACAACATATTCCAAAAGATTCAAGTTCGAAATCAATCCCTAGCCAGCCATGTATGTTTCGTTTCATGCAAGTCCCTTTTTACTATATATGAAGGAAGATCAAGGAGTATTTTTTTTTTTTCTTCTTTTAATCAGTTTATTAGTTTTATCAACAACATTAAATAACAGTAATTTAAACTGATAGATTGACAAAAATAACTATGCCTCTTACATTATTTCTTAGAATTGATTTCGTCCTTCACTAATAAGGAAAACAGCCCCTGTTTCATTTTCCTTTTTCCTAAACAATGCTACTGTATGTTTTGTCAAATCCTGCTCATTTCTCCTCTAGTAATGGGCAACCAAAGCAATTACATTCAGAGAACAGGACTCGAATAAAATAAATTGACACAGAAAAATGGAAGGATTATCAGAATGAATTTTTAAAAAATAATAATAATATCTTGCCCAACATGAATGTGAGAGTTGAATTGAACTTACACATCTTGAATACAATAACCAAATTCTTTAAGAATATCTTTGCTAAATACGGCGCTAAAGTTGCTGAAACGCTTAAAGAGTGCTTGCGTTAAGAGGTCCATTGCAGCAGGGCTATCAGAAATAGACGGTGCCCCATAGCTCAAATTGATCATCAAACAAAAGAATAACAATGCCACGACGTTCTTGCATTTCTCCTTTATCTTACCCAGCATCTTTTATCAAGAACGGTGATCAAAATTCGCACAGAAATCAAAAACGAAACTAACGTACTGGGATTTCTTCTTGTATTGAGAATTTGCATGTGAAGAGCTGGACATGGAATTAATCTGGAGAAAATTGGGAATTGGGCGTTGCGGTGATGAAGAAATGGGGCGGGGAGGTGAAGTAGGAGGAGAGAGATGAAGACGAAGAGAAATTCCTTTGATGGCAAAGTCAGAGAGTTTGGATAAATCGACATTTGCGCTTGGCAAAGAAACATTGCCAATGCCATAATAATGCAAACTAACGCTCCGACAAGCTCCAACGGATCAATCTCATTCTCATGCAATGCCCGGGAAAACATTCTCTCTTTTGGAGTTTAACTTAGTCAAAAAGAAATTACTTTATAAAAAATTATTGTTTCTCTTTATGAATTGTTCTTTGTATACTACTACTTTCCTTTTAGAATATAAGTTTGTTTTATTTTTAATCTTTTGTTATTTAGTACTAATAATTATGGTATTTTTATATTGTATTTATTTAAAAATAAACGTCATTTTAAACATTTGCATACTTATTAAGAATATTGAAAATAATTTAAATTTTAATATTAAGTTCCAATCAATCACTTTCATCATCTCTTCATTTAAATAGAGATAAAATTAAAAAACAAATATTAATAATTGGTGCTAAAAAGATGCCTATTATATAAAACAAAACACAAAACATCTATAATGAAACTTATTTTGAAATAAATAATTATTTAACAAGTAAAAATTATAATTATAAATGAGTGAGAAAAAGTTAAATTTAATAGTATTTTAAGTATAAGATATGCATATTTAAGTATCCTTGTATCTATGTTAGAATGATCTATATTTTGACATGGAGATAGTATTATGTTATTTGTTTATATATTATTAGAGTAATTAAAAATTCAATACATTGATAATAAGCATCCCATCATTCTAAGAAGTTTACAAAAAATTTTATATATGTGTGTGTGGAATTATATTATTGATGAAAAAGATAGTAATATATTAAAAGATCTCGTATCTTAATATAGTGAACAACGAAACGAAACATATGTATTAATCATTAAAAGTTGGATTCTTAAATAAATTAAGCAGGTTATTTATTTATGCAATTTAAAATGAATATGTTTAGCTATAAAAAATTAAAAATATTTTTTTTACTGTTTTAAAGTAACAACATAGATATTCAATTTTGAATAGATAAAATATCTCTTATGAAATCATAGTCATTGGATTATTTTTAATTTAGTTGGGATTAAGAGTGACCAGAAATATAAAAGCAAAGTAAATAAGGATATATTTGATTAATTTATATGGTCACGTTAAGAATTAAAATTAGATAAAAATATATTTGAGAGATTTATCATCATTCATATTAATTTTTTCATATTATAAAATAAGACAGAATACTCAACTCGAATTTATTTTACTCAGTACAATACTACCATATAAATAAACATCTACTTTAATATAATGAGTCCCCCTTCTCTTTTCTTTCCTCTCTGCCCAAGGGATCTTTGGCTGGTTGGAAGAAATCTCCTAGTACACTATATATTCATTTTTTAAGCATTTCAAAACAAAATATAAAAAAAATATTATAAATACATGGAGCACGGAAAGAAAGGGAAAAAAACGCATATTAGATTTGTTATTTTATTTTTACTATTAGTGTTATTTTATAGTTTCACTTTACATTTTCATCATACATTTCTCAAAAAAGTGTATTTTTATATTTTTTTTTAAATCTTATTACTCTATCTCATTTTACAGTTCTACACTTCAATTATATAATTCTATAAATTATAATAAATATGGCTCACATATTACATTATATTTCTATTTTATTAATATTTATAATGCAAAATTAAGTAACATCACACTTTTAGATTTAATATATGTTTTAAAAGACTTGTGAGAATCATTAAAATTGCAAATGACTTCCAAATGTCTGAGTTAAGCAACTCAATATTTTCCAATAATATGCACTTATTATTATGAAAGTTATTTTTCTCCCTTTGCAATTCCGGATAGGTCTTAGAAGAAAGTAAAGAAGCAAAGAATACTCCATTTAATAGTCTAAATAACTATAGGTGATTTTAGTAGTAAGTAACTAACTATAAGTGCATATTATAATAATATGCACTTAAATATAGGAACTATTTAAATTATAGTGACGTTTGTTTTGAAATTTAAATTATAGGAATTATTTTTCATATTTATATGTTAATCGAGTATATCATTTAATTTATATCTCATCGAAGAGTTTCCCTCGTATAATGCACGAGCTCATGATGGCACTGTATCCAAGATCAATCATCAAACATGATGGTCCACAATCTAACTTCTTTTTAATTGTTGTAAATTAATAAAAATAGTAAAGTACTACCAAGTCATACATTGTTAGGAGGAAAATATATGATTGGCTATTGCCATTCTAATATAATATTGGCGGTCCATGCCATAGTCAAGTTACATTGAGAGAGAAACCACATTTTTATTTGAATTCTAACATCGTACCAAAAAATAATGTGAATCATCCACACTCATTTTCAAATCTTTGACAATAATTATATTTTATAATCATATTTTTCTATCGGAATAAATGTTTTTTTTTCAAATTTTAGTACTGAAATATAGAATACAATATCTTGTTTTCACATTTTTTTTCTGGGTTTTATTATTCTATATTATCTATCACATTTAAGAGAGCTTTACTATTTCACAAATTTTTAACTCAAAATTTAATTTCTTTTTCAAATTTACAACTTTTATATTTTCTAATGTTCCAAAAAAGTAATATTAAAATTCTAGATTTTTAACATATATCTTTTTAAATTATTTCATTTCTTAATATTTTAATAATTTTAAAAATATTTCATTCAAAAAATTACCATAATATCGTTATTTTTAATTTGATTAGTGATGTAAACGTAAATTAATAAGTTATTAGTGAAATTTTAATTAAAAAAATATATTTATTCTAGATATAAAATATTATTCAATTGACAATTATGTGTAGATTAATTGATAAAAAAATGTTATGTATGATTTAAAAATCATGAGTTCGAATTATACTATTTACAAATTGTGGTGTCTTTTTTTTAAAAAAAATCATTTGTTAAAAAATTAAAGGCATTGAACCAACTTACCAACTTTTACACATATCAAATATTTTTCTCTTCTAAAATTTCTTTAATTATTAGAAGTGTGTTTTATAGGAATTTATGTTTTTACTTTTAAAATATTCATAAAAAGTCGTAAAACAATTTATATTTTTAGATGTAATGAATACTATTTAATTTTTAATATCCCAAAGAAAATAGGAATATAGCAAAGTATCTCATGTATACATCTTATAATCAATAATTATAATCAATAAATAGTACTCCATTCGTTCATTTTTATAAGATGCAATTTTAATTGTCTATAAATATAAGATATTTTGTTACTTTTTATGGTAATGTCATATATTGTTTATTATTTTACTTTTATTTATTTATTTTTTTCAAATACAATAAATACTCATTGAGAGATATAAATAAATATTCTATGTTCAAATTACAATAGAAAGTAAAATAATTTTGTAAATTATATCAATTTGCTCATAACATCTTACTATTTCAATTTAGAAATATAATTAGCTAAGCTCACTTTTCGATAGACTAGATAATTTTTTTTTTGTCCCTAAAATGCTCTTAATTATTACGTTTTTTAAATAAGAAAGATAAAAGAAAGTTTGTTTGAAAATAAGAAAATATAAAGATTTTGTCTTGGAAGTAAAAAAAGATGTGAGATAAGAGATGAAAATAAATAAATATAATATTAGAAATCAATGGTAATATATATATATATATATATAATTATGTAAAACTATTTATATTTAAAATAAAATAAAATCACAAAACGATTTATATTTCTATACTTAGATTTTATAAATGGATAGATAGAAGGTACTCCGTCTGTCCTACTAAGATAGACCTGTTTTCATTTTTCATCAATTGCAAATTATAGTCAAATTTATTCATTAAGAGAATATTTAATTTGTAGTTACCTAAAATAATCATATTTAAGACACTTTTATTATTATAAAACTTATTTTCAAACAATTGGAATATTACACATTAAGTTAAATATTTCATTTTCCAAAGATAATTACACAATTTTTCATACATTTTAAAATCAAATTCATACACATTTCACACAATTAAATTTAAATTTAACCAAATTTTAAATGAAAAAGAGAAAGGATAAAATAGGAAAAATTAAAAAATATTTTAAAATTTTAACAACATTAAATATATATGAAAATGTCTAATTGACTATATATCAGTGGAATGGAGAGAGCACTGTATTACTAGTCATCAATATACCCGATACATTGACCGTACTAAATATGAGTAATTACTAGCATGTGGCTGGGGTCTGGATGTAAAGCTCAGAATAACACGAGTATTGATTAGGCAGCTGTCTAGCATGCCTAGACAAGAATGGTAGCCCCAAAAAAGAGAGGACGGTGAGGCTGACCGTGAATTGCTAACGTCTGACCTGACCACCTCTTCCTCGGTGGCTCTGAAATTCTCAAAGTGCAAATCAGAGTTTGATTCCATTTCGAGTGTCCACTTCCCTTCAAATTATTATTGTCATTTGTCTGCTTACTCACTGTGCCACTACACTAACCTCGTGACGAACGTACTCCCTTCCATATTCCTTTTTTTTTTATTCATTCATTCATTGACGAATATTTTCTCTTCAAGAACTGTTCATATCAATTCTCTCTCTTCAGTATTGTAGTACTAATTTTTATTCCAATTCGGCAATTCCATACATATACTACCAAACAAAATATCTCTCTTTCTGTTTCTCTCTCTACTTCTTGATTTCAATTCATTTGTGGCGTCTCGTAACCGTTTTCATTCACACACACTGCTGGCCCATAATTTGTATTTGCAAGAAGATACTCTTTTACTGGGGTGCACAATTTTAGCTGTGTGATTTTTGTGATGGGTTTATAAATTGAAGGTCAGTATTGCATTGCGTTGTTCTGGGTTTCTTTAAGCATTTGGATTGAACGCTGGACTAATAGTATTCTGTGGTTTAATGTACATGTGATGGATATGTACCGCGTTGATGTGTTTTTTAATACGTTTATATGGGAATGGAAAATACGATTTTTTTATTTTTTATTTTTGAAAAAAGAAGTTGTTGGTTAGATGCCTTACTTTTGAATTTTGCTCTATAATCCGAAAGGAAAGGAAATCTCGTTGAGCTGCTGCTTTCTTGATCTCTTCTTCTTCTTCTCCATCTGAATCTTGAATTTTGAACCCGGATTGATCTGAACAATGAGAAAGACCATTTTTGCATTCTTTATTCCTGTTGCTACTTGATAGGTACTTGAGTACTATTTTTTTTTTGTTTTTGATGAATAAGTTCTTGAGTACTATTATCCCTATGGGATATGTCATGTGAGAGTTGGATATGGAATTGTAGTTAATGGCATCGCACAAAATGATAGGTTTGGGTGTGAAATCAAATCGTGCAATCTATAAGCCCTTTTCCCGCTGTGGTGCACACAACCAGCACCAGGTGGCCATAAAATGGTAATAGAAAATTATGATAAAAGAACGTGGATAACATTGGCGATTGGCATGTCAAAGTCTGTTTGCTTAATTCTTCTAAGTTATTTATAGTGATAATTTATTTAAGAGATTATGCTAGAAACTAAATCTTTATCTTGGGATGATTTTGCATTCTTTATAGTGACGTCAGATGTCTCAGCGAAAGTGGTTACTCCTATGGGATTTTGGGATGGTCGTTTTTGTGAATTCCCAATTCGGGTTGGATTGCTTGAATTCTCTAGTTGTAGGAAGAACCTCATTCTTTGTGAGAGCGAATGGGCATTTTTTTTTCCTTCAATAGTATCTAGTGTAGCACATTTGGGTAAATGCAGGAATTGTACATGAATACTGATCAACGCGATAAAGTAAAACAGCTAGTTGACTTGAGCTTGATTTTGAGCACGCTCATCTATTTCAATATCATTGTTCAAAAGTTTGAAACAGTGTTTATCAAAATATTTGAAGCCTGTGGGAAGCACTCATTGTGTCAAAAGAAAAAATCATCCAAGTCATTCTAGAGCTATTTTGTATCTTGTTGCCCATGAAACTATAGTCCAGATTGAGTTCACTTTTAGGAAGTACTTATTGTTCACAGAATTGTACTCTAATCGATTTGATTCAAACAATTCTGTGGAGATAGTTGGAAAATTGTGGTATGAAATTATCTTCCATTGGGTTTGTTGCTGAGAAACACTTCTTTCGTAATGGATCTGTGCTCTGAAAATTGATTTAATTCAAGTATTCTCTATGGAGAAGTGGAAGGGAATGCAGAGATGCACCCATTCCATTCTGAATTCTGCTTGGGCCTATTTTACTCAAAAAGGGATGGATGGCATTTTGAGTGTTTCTAGAATTTCCCGAGTAGGTTTTTTTAGCAATACAGAAAGTGTGGTGGGAGAGATTAAATACAAAAATATGCGGAAGATTGTCAAGCTATAGGTTTATTTAATTTGGAGGTCCAGTTCTCATCAACTTGTTTATAAGTTATGTTCAACTCCTCATTGCAGATGTTTTTTTGAGTACCATAAATGATTTATCTGCTTTATTTCCTCAAATATTAGTTAAATATGAAATCAAAATGACAAAGAGGTTATTTTAGGAGTAGGATTGTCAGTCAAGATTATGAAAACTAGAATTAACTCTGTTTTTGGTGCTCCAACTAATTTTCTGTCCATGATACCACTTGTGTGTATCATTTCTTCTTCTTTTCATTAGAATGTTTATTTTTCAGTCAGGCAGTGATATAAATCTGCACACCAAGCAGCTGCCACAGCTGTGTTTATCTGAACAAAAATGTGGATATGTGTACAATTTTAACCAACTTGAGCCCAAATATATGAAATTGTGAAATACTTTCTGTAAAACAGATTTTTCTTTTTTTGTAAAGAATTTTGTTTTGCAATTGTCACTGAAATTTTTTATTATGAATTATTTTAGACTTGAACTGTTGAATATAATTTAGTTTCATGGAAGAATGGAGTCTTTAGATTTTTGTTAATGTAATGGTTATTTAATTTTTGGTAATGTATTCTTCCTTCCTGAACACCATTGAATAAAATTTCTGATCTGTTTGTGAACATATATTATGTTTCAAAATGAATGGTGAAGACATCTAAACTGCCTGAAATATGGTGTTGTATTTATTTGGAGGAAGCTGAAATTGATGTTTCTCTTAAAGCAGCAGAAGCTTGCTGTCTTTCCTACTTAAAGCTTTCTCGTCTATTGGCCAGCAACTGTTTGCTATTTCTCGTAGCAGACTCATCTTTGAGTAAGAAATTATACAATTCAAATGATTACATACGAGCAAGATCCTGAAGTTCTTCAATGGGGTCTTCAGCTCTTTGATGGAAATCCATATTCAAATTGTGGGTATTGTGGCAGTGTTACACAATATAATGGCGAGTGTTATGGAGATCATTACTTGAATGATGATCATTATACAACAGAATTTAGCAGCACACAGGACAATGAGCTTATTGCTCACTCTCTTCAAGAACAATTTTCACAATTTTCAATCGCTGAATCACCTCAAACTATCCTTGAAGGTGCAGAACATGCACAATCATCTTTCTATCATCAGGATTGGTTTAGTCAACCAATGGGGAACTACACTTCTTTCGGTATACCAATGCCTGAAAATCCCGTAGTAAGTTTTAATACATCATTTTGTTGCTCTACTGTATTATGATTGTTTTGGCATTACTCATAGGAGAAGAGAATGATGATGAGGAAGAAATTGAGCCGGGAACTTCTGATGCTTGTCCTAGTTCTACTGGCGAGTCATATTGTGGTGAATGGTCATATTCATTGGAGCTTATGGATGAGTATTCTCTGGACGGTGAAGTGGGCAAAAGGTTGACTCAGATGGTTCCCATTCCTGTAAGTATAGCATCTTAAAAGTGTATCCTAGATACTCCCCTCCCTCCCCCCCCCCCCACCAAAACAAAAACAAAAAGAAGAAAAATTTACTGGGAGTGCCACATTAGGTATTTCATATTTTTGCTTTCTCTAAACATGCATTTATATAGCTCGGTAGTGTTTAGCATGTGAGAATCTCAGGGGTATACTATATTAGTGTGGTGGACCAATGGTATGCTTAGTAGCTCACAACTATTTAGCATGTCATAAAATGAATTGGGTTTTATATGTAGTAGAAGATTTGTTTACATTTTATCGGCCACTAATAATAACTAAGTCAATCTTCTCCGGGGCACTTAATTTTCTCAGACCTCTAACAATTGGATAAATTATTTCAATTTCTAAATTTCTCTTCTGAGGTAGTTTCATACTGTGGTTGATGCTCATAAAGATTCTCTGGCTGATGCTCTGGTGTTACAATTACCCATAAGAATCCAATTTA
The DNA here is from genome assembly GCA_019593545.1 of Apocynum venetum. Classification (NCBI taxonomy): domain Eukaryota; kingdom Viridiplantae; phylum Streptophyta; class Magnoliopsida; order Gentianales; family Apocynaceae; genus Apocynum; species Apocynum venetum. The sequence goes on from SRSM01000134.1 coordinate 2,573,345, forward strand.
ATTCACCAAGTTCCTATTTCATAGTCTCATAATTTCCTAATTAATCTTATTAAAACTAGTCGTACAAACTCACAAAAGAATAACAAGATAAAAAAGATTTGAGAAAAAAAAATGCAGCAGTGAGTACAGAACTATGTGAACTAATACTAACTCGGATTAGGAATAATATATAATGATATAAACTAGTTGGGGATTTTCTGACCCGAGAATTGCCTGAACTGTACAATTCATAATCACATGAATGAAATACATGCATCACAAGCCAACTTGCTTAAGGTAGTTGTCATGGTTTATAATTTATATTCCTGGTTGTTGCATTTTGACAGAAGGAATCACTCATTTACTCAATCACTGTTTTTTGTTTATGCAGCACATTCCAAGAATTAATGGAGAAATTCCATCAGTCGATGAAGCAACTTTAGATCATCAAAGACTCCTGCAGAGGTATGTGCTTTTTTCTATGATGGAGCCAATTTAATCTGGATAGAGTTCTAACAAACTTCAGTTAGGATGAATATTTGAAAGCTTGTGTTTTGCTACATCAAAGGCAAAAGCAAATATCTTACACTCTAGAAAATATGTTTTTTGCTTTGTGGAATGCTAATAGAATACTATTTCATTGTTTTTTTCTTTTCCTCCATGCATTTATAGATTGCAGGTTTATGAGCTGGTAGAGTTTAAGGTTCAAGGTGATGGTAATTGCCAGGTTTGTTCCCCACTTATTTGGTGACATTGTAATAAAGTAATTATTCATTTCAAAAATAGGAAAAAAATTAATTTAATTGGAAAAATTATTGCCTAGGAAAATATGCATTCAGAAAGAAGATATAGTACACAAATCTCTGGCCATTAAAACATACATTGTTTGTCCTGAAAAGAAAAAAAGAAGAAAAAGTTGTATTAATGGGGCAAGAGTGTTGATTATTTAACTAAACCTTGAGATGTTAATAGTTTCAGAAACCTTCAAAATTGAGCTTCATCTAAAGTCGCTCTTTGTTTGGAGAAAATATTTTGCTTAGAAAAAGAAAAGGGTCCTTAGAATATGTTGCCACCACAATTTGAAAAGTACTGTTTCTGAAAATTTGAAATATTAATACATTTAATTAAATGTGATGCACCCTCAGCTATGCTCTTATTGCATATGAGGTCACATTTTTGGCTTGAATCTCTCTTTTGATTGTTAGCTCATATGTCATTCCCACATTTATATGTAAAGCTTTATATAGCCTTTTTCTTGGATGAAAGATATTTCATGCATTTCATAAGTTTTTGTGGTAAACACTTCATGGTAGTCTTTATTTTAGCTTGGTGATTGTAGTGACCTTTTGCACAGTTTCGAGCTCTGTCGGATCAATTTTATAGAACTCCTGAGCATCATGAATTTGTGCGACAGCAAGTTGTAAATCAGGTAGGAAATTTCAATTCGAGTTCATCAAGTGAGTTCCTTACAAGTTACGATTTATGTAATACTTATGTTTATTTGTTTATCATTTTTGGGCCATTTCTCTGGATTACCAGCTTAAGTCATGCCCAGAGATATATGAGGGATATGTTCCCATGGCCTATGATGATTATTTGGAGAAGATGTGCAAGTACTCTTCTATTCTCTTTTATTTGCGGATTTATATTGCTGCATAGAGTTTTACTGTGCACTTGTAAAGCTATTTTGGATGAATATCAGGAATGGAGAGTGGGGTGATCATGTAACTTTGCAAGCTGCTGCAGATTCGGTATAGTTCCTTTTTCGACTTTCTTCACTGTTGATGCTTACAATTGTCTCCTTGAAACTCATTTCCCTTTTGCTACTACAAAAAATATTTCTAGTTTAAACAATGCTGGATTCATATTTCTTTAGTTGCCTATATTGAAAGTTTAAACTTTACTCCCTTCGTTTTCCCTTGAACACTGATTTCTTGGAATGGTAGGATAGTGATGAAGTGCTTGGATGCCCTTTGTTCTTTTTTTTTGTGATTTAAGAATAATCTTCTGCTGTGCACAGTTGCATAAACCAACCAGTTAACGACTGATCCAGAGTGTTTCAGTTTCAGTAATTTGGCAAGTTGACCGCAATATCATGCAGACTGATCCGCTTTTATTACTTGTTTTCAGTATGGTGTAAAAATATTTGTCATAACATCATTCAAGGATACTTGTTACATTGAGATACAACCAAACATACAAAAGTCTGAACGAGGTACAGTGTACAATAGTTCTAATTACAAGTAGATAATTTGTCTTCAGTTTTTATCTTCATCTGCATGATTGTTTTTTACTCTTGAAACATTGCCCTTATTACAGCTTATCCACAAAGTTTCACTTTTTTTTTTAGTGTGGAAATTTTAATAGCATGTCACAAGCTAAGCACATGCAGCTATCAAGTTAATGGAGCTATTAGGCAATCCCTTGTTACTATATTATGATGTGCCAGTTGATAAAATTTGCACATACCTGTCTTTTTAAACTCCATCACTGACTTGATGCACACAGTTGATTTTCAATTGTATGCTTTCTTCATTTATCAAATCAATTTAAAAGACAATCTCTAACCTCATTAAACTAAAGGAATTGCATCGATTTACCATATTGTATTTCTTGAGATTTGTGTTATACTTACAAAAAAATTCAAAATTTTCTCTGCAGTTATTTTCTTAAGCTTCTGGGCTGAGGTACACTACAACTCAATATATCCCGAAGGAGGTATATCATACTTTTCTAGATTAAAACCTGTACTCTTGGCATCATTAGGGGCTATAGAAGGATAATTGGATGTTCTGATATATCTGAATTCTTATCCAAGTCTTGTCAGTTTATTTTTGTGGGCTTGTTCCTCTGGGTTTAGGAGTGGAAATTTGCATCTTGCTAGAATTGAAACATATCCTGTTGACTTACAAGCTACTAAACTTTGAGAGTATTTATGAACTAAGGAATTGACTTAGAAGGATTTGGCTTCCCTTTAACTGAATGAATCATGGCACCTGTTATTGTTGAAATTGGTAGAAGCTACAGTTTTTTACGGATGGACTGACTTATTCTCTTTAAAAACATCTCTGAATTAAGCATGCAGGCTCTGTTGAATGGACTACCATGTATTCAAGTTTTAACCGCATGCTTTTTATCATTTTTAATTGTTTAAATTTGTGATTCAGATGCTCCATCATCCGAGACTGAAAAAAAGATAAGGCCATTAGTCCCACTAGATGACCAGTTTGAATCACTGGAAGATTGCAATTGACAGAATGGTATAGTACAGCTCATGAAACCATTGTCTTCATTTTCTAGTCTGGCATCCTGAAGAATATAATTCCCATGTTTTGTGTTTGCTTTCTTACAGATTCTAATTGATGGTAAAAACACTCACCCTACTGATGAGCTCTGGCCCTGGTGATTCATTTTGGTGATTCAAATGCTGTATTTTAACCTGTAATATCCCAAGAATTGTAAGAATTTCTGTAGAGCCAAAATTTATGTTTTCCTTGGTACTTAGAATATTGTCTCCAAGACATAATGGTCACCAATCATCAAGATACCCATTCTCTGAGAGTTAAATGATTAGGTATCAGCAGCTTCATGACACATTCTTATGTATTTCAATCTTTTAAGGAATATAAAGTGATGTTTTCTTTTTCTTTTTGTCTTTAAAGTGTCTTTTCATTTTTCCTTCGTAGTTGAAATCAGGGTCAGGGACGCATAATTTACAGAGGCATATCCTACTACATTGTTGTAAAAGAATTATCATGAGCACAAAATTTCATTATTGTTAAGAAAATTAACTTTATTATCTCAAACAGTGGCCTGTTCTCATTTGCATTTTATAAGGCAATTCATGTATTATAATGGTTCAAATTCTTTCATACTCCTGTCTTGAACTATGTAGTCAAATGATGAAAAGCTGTATTATGCATCCCTAAAAGGTGGAAAAGTTTCCTCACTAGTAGTTTATATTTATATCTTATTGAATAATAATAAATATTCACATGGCAACCCTAATCTAACAGACATGAAAGAAATGCTACAATCCACTGCCCTTTTATCGAAAAACATACTTACACTATAGGATCACTCTAAAATTTAATCAAAATAACTTAAATTAATGGAGATAGTACTAAAATAATTCACAATGTATTTGAAAAAAATGTCAAAATCTTTTTCTAAAAAAAAAAAAAAAGTAATAGATGTGATTGTGAATTAAGTCCATGTAACCGATCACAATCATGTCTTGATCTTCCTCTTTTTTATACTTTTTCTTTACTCTAAAAAAATGTTAAACACCTAAAAACAAATTAATAATTTTTGTTTATGATATAAATTTTGGAATAAATATTTTAAAAAATATTTTTATTGTAAAAGTATATTTTTAAATTTTTATTCCAAAATTTATATAATAAACAAAAATGGTTAATTTGTTTTTAGGTATTTAATCTTTCTTTTTACATATATGTAAATTGACTAATTATTTCATTAAAAAAAATTTCAAAAACAAAAAATATTCACAATCACGTCTTAGTTGCATGGACGTGATTCACGGTCCACTCATGTAAAAGTGCAAAGATGTGAGTTATTTTGATTAAATTCTTGGCCACTCCACTCATGTTAGTGAGTATAGTTGTATTTCTCCTACATTTTGTAGGTTTCTTCCGTTCACATTTTTTTATCTTTTACAACTTGTCACTCCAATCATACAATTCTATCAATAATAACAATAAGACTCATATATTATATAACATTCATATTTCATTAATATTTTAATAAAATACTAAAATTAACATATTACTCATTTTTTATGTTATTAAATTAGTAATTTAAAATAATAATTAATGTTCTAAACAAAAGTATTCAAATTATTAAAAATATAAAATTTTATTTGATGAGAAGCTTAAAAAACAATGAAAATTACAAAGCAAAATACATAAAATAATTTTTAAAAATTAATTAATTTTGATATTCAAATGAAATTAAAATAGTCCAATACTCCAAAAACTCTCTTAGAGCAACTCCACAATGGGAGTTGCACAAAAACTTTGCAACCAAATTGAGAGTTGCATTTGAGAAAATATGGGATCCACTATAATTTTTTAATTTTGTATATGAAAGTTTGGTGATTTATGAGTCCATCATTGATTATAATAATTTTATAGAATTGTATAATTGGAGATAGAGAATTGTAAAAAATAAAAAATGAGATGGAATAAGAGTCTCACAAGAAAGTGAAGAAAGTTAAATTCATTGAGTTGCAGCATTGGAGTTGATTTTAAAATAAACCTTTGCATACTTCAAAATATTAAAATAACCAACTCATGCATGTGGACCACATGCATTTTCAACTGTTACTTGGAAGAAAAACTTTACTTTACACTGGAGCAATTCATCAACTCATCTCTAAGTTGCTTCATTCCATTTGAAATCTAATAAAAACTACTACGGTACAAAATTTATCACAATCTACAATAAAGGGCAGACAAAAGAAGTAATGGAGATGATCAAGTTTGTAGTGATAGAGGAATATAAATATTTTCTTGAAAATTGTTAAGAACATAAAAAGTTAAAATAAAAGATAAATTATTTCTCTTTATTTTATTTTTAAAAAAAAAATTGCATGTATAATTTTTTTCATATAAAGAGTTCAAGGGCCAAATAAAAAGATTCAAGTGGGATGTTTGTGGATGCAAGGATAAAAATAACCTAACTAATTTGGAATTGGGTGTTTGTAATCTTTAAAATTGATTTCCTATCAATTACCCAAAAAGAAAAAAAATGATTCCTTTTCAAAAATTTTAAAAAATTATTAACTATTTTTTTAATTTTTTTTTGAGATTCTCATGATAATTTTGGTTATATTTGCAAAAATAAATTTCAAGTTTTATCAATTATATAACTTGGAGAATAGATAAGTTAGTATATTTAGATAACTTACATCAAATACTCATTTAAGTTTTTAAACATTGCTATATTTCAAATATCAAATGAATTAATAAAATAATTAAAATATAATTCATAATTTTTTTGAAACCATAATTTATAGTAAATCATTCGTACAATTTCACCTTAATTTCGGAAAATAATGAAACTATTGAAACTGCTTATTTAACCTTCTATTTTGAAAAAAAAAAAAGTGCATGTTTAACTCTCTTTTTTCTAAAGAATACTCATTTAACTTAGAACTATGAGAATTTATCTACTTAATGAAGTACCAAAAGAAAAGGAAAAAAAGCTTAAGTTATGGTATTAGTATAGGGTTTGAATTGAAATTCTGAAAATGAGGGAAACAAAATTTGAATTCCAAAAAGTTTTGAAAATCAAATCTAAACAAATGAAGGGTGTACTCATTATGGAATTTGGAAAAATTTAAAATTCTATGACATTTTAGGTATACTTAATTTATAATTATATGAAATTCATCAAAATCCAAAGTCTTCAATATGAAATTTAATATATTTCATAAAATTCTAATGTCTTGAAAAGTTCATAGATTTCAATTGAATTATATTTTTAATATAATTTAAAGAAATTTGAATTAAAAAAATATGAAAAAATAATTCTTTAACAAATTCGATTATGACACCTTGAAATTTCATGAAATTCGTTTATTTGTTGTTAATAAAAAATAAAAATATAAAATATAAAAGAACAAAATATAATGTATATCTCTCAACTTGAATGTCATAACATTACACATATATTAATTTGTTTATATGTAATATTTTATGTACAAATTATTATATTTATTTTATTTAAAAAGTCTAATAAGAATTCACCAAATTCCACAAAAAATTATGAAATAAAATTCCATGTAATCCATCTATTTGGTTTGGTATCATATACTATAACTCACACATGAATTTGATTTGATGTAAAATAATTTATTATTTGTTTCATCTTCAAATAATTGTTCAAACTTATTAGTGATAAAACTGTGATATTGAGTAAAAAGGCTTTATTAAGAATTTAATATGTATAAATGTATGTAATAGTATATATATATATATATATATATATTTCAAATAAAGCATATAAAAAGTATAAAATTTAAAGAGAATGGAAAATCAATCAAGAAATCTATTAAAAAATTGATGGACGATTGAGTTAGGTTTAGACATATATTAGTTAGTTTTTTTATATATACAAAGTTTGTTTTATATATTTTGTTGAAATTCCAATAAAAATTTATCAAATTCTATCGAATCTATTAAATTCTATATAATTAAAATAAAATATAAAAAATACATGAAAATACACAAGTTTTAAAAATTTCATGTTGCGGACAGGCTCTTAAACTTTGAATTATCCAAAAAAAAAATGGAGAAATAATTTTATTTCAAATATACGAAAATATGCATTGAATGAAGATTTATTATAAACAATTAATTATTTGTTCTTTCCTAAAGTTAATAAATTTGATACTTTATAATTTATAGTAGTAAGTACCATATTTTTATTTTACTTTTAAATAACATAATTATAGTTTCTTTTTTTATAAATTTTTTATGATCCTTACATACATAACTTATTCAATTTGTCCCTCATTAAAAAATCACATTAATTAGAAAAAGCATATGTGGATTATATTTTTTGTATAAATTTTTTTATTCATTATAATTATAATAAAAGAACAAAAATTCATCAAATTCCACTAAAATTAATAACATATAATTCTATAGAATTCTATTGAATTTTCCAAATTATGTGAAATTCTATTAAAATCCATAAATTTGATAAAATTCTACAAATTTTAAAAGTTCTTTTAAATTCTATATGGATGACACTCCTAAGTCTTACATAAGGGAAGAAAAGAAAGAAGAAAAAAAACACAAATACTAAGGAGGCATTTTCAACTCCACTTACGAGACTATAATAAACGTCAAGTCATCGGATTCCGTCAGTACTCCACGACTCACTACACTCCGGAACTAGAATTTCACTTTCTTCCAATGAAGGTAAGCTCCCCGCTGTGTGTGCGACTGTGTTTGTTTTTATGTGTGCATTGCATACTCGTCGATCCAACCCAACCTTAAACCTAACCTCCCGTGCCGTTTAATTTTCATGTCCCATTCTGCATAATTAACAAATACTATCTCATTCCCAAAATATAATATAATTTGTTTCACGAGAAATTCTAATTTTTTAAAATATTTATCATTTATTATTTCATACTTTTTAAAATATTTTGAAACTAAATATATTATATATTCATTTTATTTAAAAGAAGGGGTAATTTTTAAAAATATATATAAAAATTATTTTCAAAAGTATACAAATAATTTGGTCAAATTATATTATATTTTGGGTCCTAGGAGTATTTAAGAATAATTCGACCAGTAGTCTCCCTTAGTGCTTATTTCTAAACAAACATATTAGTTGACTCAATAAAGAAATGAACTTTCAGTTTTTTTAAAAAAAGAAAATTATATTTTACTTGATTAGTCCATCTGAATTGTGCATTTTTCCCCTTCTTGAGTGCGGTTTGGTTTTAATGGAGAGACGAGAAATTAATTACATGTATTGGAAGTTCAGCAGATTATTGTAAATCGAAAGAGGTTTACGAATTAAAGAGCAAATATACTTCAAATTCCAGGATAATTCTTTATAATATTTTATTGAAAGTTTATTTCTTGTGAGATTTAAATCTTTATTAATGAATGATTTCTTCACTATCAGGACGTGGGATCTTGTAAAATCAAAGCGCCTTCTTTTACTATATCTTTCTATAGTCTTATGGCCACCATGTGCTAACCATTTTATAAAATAAAAAAAGAAAAGAAAAGGAGGAGGAGATAGCAATAATATGGGATAATTAGCAATTATGTTCAGAAACACGAGTGTGGCGGTTTTACGTGTGAATGGTAATCATAATGTTTCGATTTTTATTGGGAATATGTGCTTTTTATCACGTCCCATTTTTTTAAGAGGAAGAAAAAAATCGTTTTTGCTGGACTAAATATGGTAATCAGACCGAATTTCATTAAAAACATTGTGTAATTGAGTTCTTGCTGCCTTAGTATTGGCTTTTTTTTTTCTTCCTTTTTTTGATAAGTGATTAGTATAGTCTTGAAATCACTGTGTTGGATGGAATGATCCAGGAGTGGTATTTGCCTTGCTCTGCTACTTCTAATTATATTCTTGATTGTTGTCATTGCACCATTCTTGGTGGCGCAACTATACTCTCATGGCGGTTTAGACATGATTTTTCTTCCATTCTTTAGATGGGCGAGCTTGAGCCAGCTAGTTGGACAGCTTTAGAAGAGACAATACTGATTCATTTAATAAAGAATCTAGGAGATTCTGGAAAAGAGGATGCCCTCTGTATAATCAATTAAAGATTATCTATGGTGATGAATCAGAAAGGTGTAAAATTGCTTCCCAGTTTACGCCATATTCTCCAGATGCAGAATTTAAATTTGGCTTAGAGGTTGGATAAACTAATGCTACCCCATTTGCATCTCGAAGTGATGGTAGCAATGATGGAGATGATCCATTACGAAGTGTTAGACATCGATCTCCCTCTCCAATGAACCGAATTCAAGGGCAAATGGAATCGAGGTCAGTTGTTGCAGCTAAGCCCTTGAAGCAATCAATTGAAACTGCATTCCCTTCTGGGATATCTGATGAGAAATGTGCTGTAGAGGCACAAACAAAAACACCAATCACGAACCATGATGGGCAGAGATCCCAGTCTCATTCCTTCTCAATCATCCATTGTGTCAAGTGCTTGGAGTCTATTCAAAACATTGATGCCAATACTTACGTGAGCGTGTTAAGACGTTCAAGGATGCAGATTGGAGAGAAATGTTCATGGCAATGTCAGCCGAAAGAAGATTAGATTGGTTGACTAGTTTAGAATGATACATTTAGAAGTGATCACTGTAGATGCTCCTAGATAGATAATATTTCTACTAGTTATTTGATTTCTTTATCCAACTTCTGGAATGCTCTTGTTTTTAACTGCAGGGATTTTGTCTGCTGCTTGTGCCCAATTGTGGCACTTTACTTCACTATATTCAGTTTTCATGGCTTGGTGAGACTTGTACTGATTTTGTAAAACAAAAAATTGCAGGAGAGTGAAGAGGCCTGAATATTTATGAACAAATTGTATTACTACATATTTCGATAATTGACCTAGCAATAGAGAGACCAAAAATATCCCAAGACCAGCAGAATATCTTAACATCACAGTGGTCCCAACAAAAACCGGGGATTTGCTACTACTTAATAATGAGTAATAATTTCAGTCCCCACAAGCCAAAAAGTCAATCTACCAGTCAACCCACCCACCCTAAAAAAGGCAGAGAGAAGAAAAATACTAGTAATACAGGACAGGATTACGGCACGGGAGGGAGCTCTAACTGAGAACGACGTCGTTGGCTTGGTGATACTGATGATGTCCGATGCTCTCGGCTTGCATCAGTAGCGAAGTAAAAGACATGGTCTCCAAAGCCCCCTCCGCCGGGAACATTTCAAATTCCTGCTCTTCAATCTTCGGCCACACTTTCACCGGCGGAGGAGGGGAGCTACTCTGAGCAACGGCAGAGGAGGAGAGTTCAGGTTCAACGTGGCGTAGTAGCCACTCTACTGTCTGGCCGTTGGTGCGGTGACCGAGCTCACGAGTGAGCTGAAAGATACGGGCGGCGCAGAGAGCTGGGAGACGCACGCGGTGGCCGGTTCTTTTGGACTTAGTTTTAGTAGTTTTAAGTTTAGATCGTGGTGGTTTGGTATTGTCGTCGTCATCATCGGTCTTGATCTTCTTCTCAAGGTGCTGAGGCGAAGAAGGAGAAGAATAGAAGCTGCCATTGATGTTAACAGCATTGGAGGGAAAGGTAACAGTGTTCAGATTGGGAAGAAGAGATGGGTCGTCCATATTCGATACAGAGGGTGGAAACAATAACGGTTTCATTTGGAAAATGACTGTGATTTCTAGGGTTTTAGGGGGAAGAGAACGATGAAAGAGAATTCAAATTTTGAGGCAGTGTTTTGGGTTTTTGGCAGAGCGGAAGTACCGAGAAGAAGAATAGCATCGCAATGGTCTCTATCTGTCTAGAAGAAAAGAGAAGGAAATGGATGAGCTAAAATAATTGATTTCATACTTTCCACAATTCATACTTTACACATTTAAAAAAAGTTGAAATTGAATTCTGAAATAATAAAATAATTATGTTTTTTTTATTTCATTTTAGAGAAAATTATGGAATATTCATTGTTTCTAAAATAGACATATTTTCTTTTCAAATTATACTAACAATTTGATTTCTTTTAAAAATAAATCGTGGTGGTCCTTTTAAAAATAACAATAATAATGCAATTCATTTCTTAAGTTCAAATGCATTTATTTTAAAAAATAAATACTTAATTTCAAATAAGAGTAATATTTTCTCCATTCAAGCTTGAAGGTTAAGGAAAATAATTTAATTACATCTTTATCTTTATTTATATTTACTTATTATGAATGTAATTGAGTTTAATAAATGAGTTATTTCTATTTGTTATTAATGTAATTAACAGTGAAATTTATATACTTGAAGTAAATTTTTAAAATTAATTTAAAGAGTAATTTTAAATTTTAGATAAAACTGTACTTATTTTCAAACTGACACCACAAAAAATAATAATTAATTTTGAACAAAAAGTATATTAATTGAGTAAAATTATATCTGTAATAATTAATATACCTTATTCTGGACATTCTAATATATGGTAATTTATTATTTTTTCCCTTCTAACTAAAGTTATATATGCAAACCTTTACGATGGCAATTATTTAGATACGAAAGGAAGTGACAAGTGACGACACCCACCAAATGCTTTTCTTATTTTAATTTATTCATGCCTAACCAAATGTTGAAGGAGAAAATCGAACTGTATGCCTAAGAGGCCTGCTAAATAATTATTCCAATACAATTTTCGAAATATAAAAAATACTTTTCGTTTAAAATAAATTATTTATTTTTGACCTAATGGTAGAATTAAATATAGAACAAGCATTTTAAATTAAGAAGTTATTTATGTAATTTTAATAATATTATTTTAAAAAATAAATAAATGTTCAATTTTAGATACATCAAAACAGAAAATTTTAGAGTGAGGGAATAGTAACAAAATGAATGTAGTAAATGCTCAATTAGGTTTATCCTCTCTTCAGTTCTTTTTTATAGTGTGCTATGACAATTACCTCTTGATGTTATCTCAGCGGTAAATGATACTTCTACTATCTGAATGAAGTTTCTTTACCCCTTCAAAAAAAGTCCCAGAAAAAGGCAATTAGGAAAAAGTCCCAAATTGGGACATTGAAACCTAAAAGTTCCTGGCATGAAAAATAAAAAGGAAAAAAGTTCAATTGCCTGCTCTACCCACCCCACCAAAAAGGAAACACCAAAAAAGAGGGGGGGGGGGGGGAACAATAACAAATCCTAGATCCACTAATGATCCCAAGACACGTCTCCATACTCAGGCTTCACAAGTCGTACATCTGGTACCACTTCAATATCCCTGTCAGGCTATAGGAAATTGCAAAAAGTATCAAATGAGGTTGGTAAGTGTTCTGAGAAAAAAAATTATTTTTAAAAATTGGAAAAAAAATGTAAATGGTAATCAAATTACATCCTTGATTGATCAAATTACCACCAAAATGAGAAGATGTACCTTCCACACTCGCAAGAAATGCCAGAATAAGAAATCAATGATCATAACTAGGCAGAAAAGCTTGCCAGCCCAAGCACCACAACTGAGATACCTGGAAAATGGTAATCCGTTAAGCAATACTCAAGATTGTACATCAACCCAGTAAAATTGTCCACATTACTAACTTCTTGTACTAAGAATGAGTGCATAACTCAAATCCACTTGACCTCTTGTATTGCAGATATACAAGGATAAACAAAGTGTATCTCCAAATGTGAATTATTTTTGTCCAAACAAATTAACAATGCATACCGGGATAATCGTTCTACAAGATGTTGATTGGAGCATCTTAAAGCACAATCATATACAATCTCTGTCCTCCTGGCTACATCGTGCCAGCTATACAATTTCTTCATCTGGCAGGAAAGTGAATGTGTCAGATCATCATATTCAGATTAAATGAAGTTTCCTCAGTATCCATGCAGCTTCTTCTGCAACTTCAAGCATTTTACTATTTACAGCGGAAACATGATTATCACAACCACATAACATCATCTAAATTACCTCAACAGTCACCATCTAACTTTCCCCTACATCATATTCCTACTAACAAGGGCATCAATTTGAGTTGACACCTAGATGCATGTGATACACATGTTTATGAATGGACATATTTAAGTGGATGTTCTGATATGGAAATTCGTAGGTGTAGAAGTTTTATGCTGAATGTTGAATGGAATTGAAATAGTTAAGTCTCTCTCTTCTTTTATGCATTTGTGGTGTGTTTTTTAAAAATGAAAATGAGAGGGAACGGTGAAGAAAATATGGAATAAAGAAAAAAAAAATGCACAACTCATGCCTTTTCAAGAAAATTGCAAGTTTCATTAAACTAACACATTTTACTCAATACCCTGAGGAGCCATGGGAACTAGCACATCTGCAGTGCTTTGATCCATTCTAAGAGAGCAATAGATGACCACTAGAGATGGCTGATATTTTGTGCAAAATTGAGAGCATAACTTTGGATGGACTTCATGAATAATACTCTCTTCGGAGTAATAAATCCACCAAAGAAGCATGTATCACTTGTGAGCTTTATAAAAAACTTGAATTTGAGTTTATCATCTTCTCCTTTGTTCAAATTACCAAAAGAAGAAGATGAAGAAAAGAAAGAAAACAAGCAAGTAGTGTTAGAAGATACAAGCCAGATGTATCACTTAATTGATTAGAAGGCAACTTTTTAACTGGGGGGGGGGGGAAGACTTTAATACTCACTCGCATGTGCATAGTTTGAGGATCAATCTGGGGAAGTATATGTATAGCCTTTGTGATTGCTTGAACCATATCAGAAGGATCTGGCTCAGCCAGAACAATCATATCATCCGGAAGAACCTAATGAGACAGAAAATAGAACATGCAAGATCAGCAGTCAGCATATAAATATGTATGAGCACAACAATCAGATTCATTAAATTAGCCAAAATGATAGAAAGATTTCTTGTACATGCCTCTGGGACACCTCCCACACGTGTACTAACTGTCAGTAATCCACAGCTAGCAGCTTCCAGTATGGCTATGCAAAAAGCTTCAGTCAAAGAACTGCCAAAGGAGTAAAGGAATCAGATATTCTCAGAGGTTAAAAACCAGATTTTTACAGTCTAAAAAGTACATGCACAGAAGCATACACACATGTTTTAAAGAGAGGAGCAACAGAAAGGCTTGAACCATAAGATAAAAGACACGTGTTTTTAGGAGCTATATGTTTACTCGGCGGAACATTTATGCAGGTCTACCTACTATTTTCTATTTTAGACAGAGTGTCTTCTGGTATTAAAATGAAAACTAGATTTCCAGGATGAACGCAGCAGCTTAGGTCCATATTTTCCGTAAGAAGAGAAATCTGTCAACGATGAATATTCTAATACAACAGATGCATTTCACTGCCTCTCCTGTAACCCTATAAGGTTCATAGTATTCCCGTGTCAAATTTTCCATCTATCACTAACAGAATGAGAAATTTTAAAATGGTTTTCCTTTTCTTCTCTGGAACAGATGTTATCAACACAGAATTTACCTGTTCAAGAATATATGGCCACTTATCAACACAGATTGTACTCTAGCATGTGGAACAGCTCCCAGCATTTCCACTCGATCTTGAAGAGAATGTTTTTCCCTCATTTCTTCTAGTCGCACTCTTTTAGGCCCATCCCCTCCAATAACAAAACGAACCTGAAAGAATCAGGTCCAAGCGAGAGATTAAATGTTAACAGACTAGAACTGCTGTTTCTATTCACAACAAGAGGGTAGGTAAAGTAAAATCATCTAGGGTACTGCATGATGGTTATTGGAATATCCCAACTAACTAAAATTGCTTTCTTCAATGAAAGTAAAAATAGATAACAGGAGAAAAAAACCAGAGATAGTACTGGATACCTCATTCCCACATCAACAATATCAATATTCAGTTCTAACCTCAAAGAAAGCACCCCCCTCCCCCAACAAAAAAAGTTCGGATTATAGGGAGAAAACATCAACCTTGATGTCTTCTCTGGACACACACTGACACAGTATTTGCAGGAAAGAAATTTAACCACAGACAAGCTTGAGGATATAAATGTATGCAATTCAAAACTTCAAATGTCAACTATGTCTCTGAATGTAAATACTCTTACATTGGGATACAGACGGCATACTTCTGGAATCACTTCAACAAGCAGATCTGCTCCCTTCCGATAAACCAACCTACTTATCACGACAATAACAATAACATCATTGCTGAGTCTTTCGGGAGCAGGCTTGAACATAACTGTGTCCACAGCATTTGGAATGACAAAAACCTTTTCAGGTGGAAGACCCGACCGCAAAACTGTGTTTTCCTTACTTGTATGAGAGACGCAGATAGCTTGGGTCACATCTGCTAGTGTAAATTGCAAAACTTTATTCATATGGATGCTTCCCACATCAGAAAAACCATAAAGTGAATGATCAGTGAACACAACTTTGTAACCCATTGTTCGTGCATGCATCAAAGCTTCATGGCACAAAGTGGAAAAAGCTTGATGTCCATGCACTATGGATATATTCTCCCGGATTAAAATTGTCCTCATAATTGGAAGTGTTCCATAAAATGTTGGGAGCGTGTTCTGCATGAGAAATGGTTTCCATGGCACATAATAAACTTTTAGGCCACAGGTCATATACCTCACCCCTGTCCGATTTTTGTAAGCATGAGTCATTACAACTACCTGTAATTAATTCATTTAAAAAACAATTATCTTCATTGCTTGAACATCGTTTGCTTTAAATATATCCCTTACGAAGAAAAAGAATCACATAAATTTTGAAGGAAGATTTCATTCACTATGTGAGTTTTTGTGTGTGAGACAACTCCACGAAATGATATGACAAGAAAGAAAATAGGAAAATATTTCCAGAGATACTAAAGTAGGTGTTCTCAATTACCTTATGGCCTAACTCTATTAAGCATTGCGATAGATAGTAAATGTGATTTTCCACCCCACCGAAGTTGGGATAGAAAAAGTCAGACACCATCAAGATTCTGTGCTTTTCCTTTTTATCCATGATGTCAGATTTCTTCAAACCTCTGAAAAATAAAACATTTAGGGTGAAGATAAAAAACATGCCAGAGAACAATGTGAGCAATAGAGGAAATGAACATAAAGCTGAAGCTGCAAACATGGCAAAACATAAAAGTTGATTTTTATAAACCATACATTGTTCTCAACCATCAGACTGCTATTCACTAAGAAATATCAAAAAATAATGGAATCAGGTTAAGGTGGCGCAGTGGTTCAATATATTCAAATCATAAACATCCTTTCGTCACAAATTCAGATGATTCAAATCAGGTTGCCACCGCATGACTTAAAGTAGAAGGTTTTTCATCACCGCATTATTTAACAAGGAAAAACAAAATTGCCCTGCTAAAGCTAAGATGTTCACTCTGCATAAATAAAGAAAAAGTAACAATCAATGTTTGTACTTTTGTGAAGCAGTATGCTATCCTCAATCCCAACTTGTCAAAACTCTACAAAAAGAAGAAAACTTTAATTCTAAAATCAAATTCGGAACTGGGTCTTTCACTGGCATTTTCTCAACTACCTGGAGGGCCTGATTACATTTGGAGGAATATCGGCAGCGCTTCCATTAAGTGAATGAGCACAATAAACAACGTATTATTCCAAGATTGCACTTGCATAACAAACAAGATGAACACAAAAAGGAATAGAATTCTAGTCAAAGTAACCACATTTAGAGAATCCAAACTTAAAATTTAAGTGAGATTTATAGACCATTTACACACTCATAATAATATTTTAAAAAACAAATTAGGAGAGACCCACTAAACGAATTAAGAGCATGATTAATTATCTACGGACTACGAAGACAGACCATCAAATTCAACCATGTCATGCCATCAAGTTCCACCCTCAGTCTGCCTCTTCAGTGAAAGACCAAAAGCATCCCAGTTCAAAATCATTCAAATTTCACTTGAATCTTGATCCTTTGCCATGCCAGCGCAAATTAAACATCATCTTCAAGGCAATTGAAATTGTTGATTCACTTTTCTGATATTGCACGAAATCGAATGAAGAAGGACGCATTGGCATGAGGAAGAAAAGAATGAAGATGGCGTGTGTTTCGAAGATGAACGCATTGGCATATCGCGCCATCGTTTCCGTATTTTTATTACAAATGTACACACAAAATTTCAGAACTTCAAATTTTGTCCTAAAAGTTACATTTTCAAAATGTTTTACTTTGTAACAAATTATTTTGTTTTAATTTTTTGAAGAAAGTAAAAAGTATTTATTTGATTATTTTTATTCTAGTGTCTCAAATTCTTTAAGCATGTTTTCTTTTTGCAATGTAACATTTTGTATAATTTTTTATAAGATAACAATACGAATTTAGAGAATTTGTTTTTACATCTAACAAATGAAAAATTCCTATAAATGAGCATATGGAATCATTATTTCCATATTTTTATTCTCAATGGATTTAGTGCATATCCTATAGATGATATGAGCATATCTTTTAAACTTTTTTTTTTGTTAATTTAAATCAATATACGATTAGTTGATTATACATATGTCCAAATTATATCTAATATAAATTATATTAAATGATAACTGTTATTTATTCAATATATATATATATATATATGTGTGTGTGTGTGTGTGTGTACAAGCTATTTATTTACCAAAAATAGTTTGTAATTCTAAATAATACTCCATCCATTTAGAATTGAATGTCTAATTTTGACTTTAAGTAAAAAATTACTTATCAAATTATCATGCACATTAATATAATAGATTGTATAGCTCATAATTTAGTGAAATGTAAATCTCTTAAATTAAGTTGATAATTTGTAAAGATCATAAGCTAGTAAGATATAAATCCTTTAAATTAAATTGGTAAGTAGTGAAGACTATGATTCAATGAGATATAAATCCATTAAATTAAGAAGGTTATTAATGAAATTTTGAATAAAAGATATGTTTGCTTAAGGAAAATGGACATTCAATTTCGAACAAATTAAAATATAAATGTTAACATTTAATTACGAACGGAGAGAATAACTTTTATCAAATAGGAAAAATGGATTTTTTATACTATAAGTTTGTTTTAATTGGAAAATTAGTTTGTTTGGTCCTTAAAGTTTACTCTCTCTCTCTTTTGTCAAATTAGTCCTTTCGTTCAAACAGTGTCAACTTCCATTATATTAGAATGAAAAATTAATCAATTTTATCCTTAAAAAAACATTTTAACCAAATTGATTTATAATGTATTTTATTGATCGATGGAATCTTTGAAGTTTATTTTGTTAGCCAAAGTAACCCACCTTTTAATTAATAGAAAAATACATAAATTAGATTGTGATTCAAATTTAATTTGATTTTTTAATGAAATGATCTCTTCTAAAATTTAATTCATGAAATTTGATTGGCCTTATTTGTTTTTTATTTATCTTTAAAAACTGGAAATACTAATAAATTTTATTTTGATTCCTAACAAATATTTTGTTCCTTCTCAAGATAAATTTTTTTAGTTTTTCCATTTTTTAAGGATAAAGGAAAAAGAAAGAAGGCCAATCAAATTTCATGAATTAAATTTTAGAAAAGACCCTTTCATAAATAAATAAAAAATAAGAAGGAAATTCAATCACAATTTAATTTATGTTATCCTTTGTATCAAACCCAAATTTTTTTAGAAATTTTTTATCATAGGTTAACAATATGGATCATTGAAGTTTCTATTTTACTTATGATTTGATGAGTCACCTTTCAAAAAAAATGCATTCTAATATGATGTATTCTATTATTAATTAAAATATATAACTAATTTGACAAAAAAAAAACTTTAATGATCACATCGATTAATAAAATACACTAGAAATTAATTTGATAAAAAAACAAATTTTCAGGACCAAACTAACTAAATTTTATATTATAATTTGATGGACAATGTTAGTGTTTAAATTAAATGACTAATTTGACTAAAAAATAGAATTTAAAAATTAATTTGATCGATAAAATATATTATGAATCAATTTTTTATTAAAAAAAAAATTAAGTCCAAACTCACTAATTTTTCGTTTTAATTTGGCCTAACATCAACATTTTGGCTCCCTCGGTGAGCAGGTTGGCTGTGCCCTCGCCAAGTGACAAAGCTCTCACATAGTGTCTCAACGGTTCTCGAACCAAAAGAATCTTCTGGAAACTCCTCACTATCTATAATATTACTAATTCTACCAAAACAAAAATAAACCCATAAGCCCTAGTAGTCCTCTCACCAAAGCCCTCCTCATCTCCTCCCTCTTATCCACACTCAATCCGGGAGAAATCCCAGCAGAGCACTCCCTAGTTTTCCCTTCGTAATCTCGAACTCGAATTTGATAATCTTACTACCGTCATAATGGCATCGGCAAATGCAATTTCTACTGCCTCAATCTTATCGTCACCCGGTAAACAAGTAAGTTTCTTGCTGTTTTGGTGATTTCTCGATGTGGGTTTTTGGTATTTTGTTTCATTTGATGATTTTTGCTGCAGTTTCTTTATTCCTATGTATTTTAAAGTAGTGGTTTTCTGTATTTTGTAGGGGGCTTTGAGGAGTAGAAGGGTCAACCAAATGCAGGGACAGAAGTTTAACTACAAACTAACAAAAAGTAGCAGGTTTGTAGTGAAAGCTTCGGCTAAGGAAATTGCGTTTGACCAGAACTCTAGGGCTGCCCTACAGGCTGGTATTGATAAGCTGGCTGATGCTGTTGGCCTTACTCTTGGTCCCAGAGGTAATTTCTGGAACAACTTTCAAAGATTTAAAATGTTTGTGCTGCCAATTGTTGTCACTTTTGATTACACTGCTTCAATACTTATAGATAAAACTAAGAGTATCTCTTATATCTGTTCTGCTGGAAAGATGGTTTTTTTGTTAGTTTACTGTTTAATCCTGAATGAAATGTTTATCAGTAATAAGTTGAAGCATTTTAATTTGATTATTCAATATTTACCGCTGTTGCATGACAATTAACTGAAAGGCAAAGCAGTGATGGTACATCAGTGGTATTTGACATCATCAAGGAACTAAAAGTGTTAACACGCCGTACAGATGCACGCTTAAGGTTTTGGAACATTGACAAATTAAAATAGAAATTTACTGACTTACTTTTCTTCAAAAACATTTCATACTAAAAACAGCATTAGCTTGAAAGATTGGAGAAGCAATTAATGTGGTGTTTAGTGGAGTAGTGCAGTAAAATTGGAAATAAAATATGCATTATTTCTTGATTTTTCAAAATGTCACATGAAGCAAAAGAATGTCCTAAAAGGAGTTGTATTTATAACCAGAGAGTAATTGCACAACTATGTATCATAAATATTAAGAATATTGAGGCCAATCTAAGAAGATTCTATATCTTGCTCCACCGTTTGGAATTTGATGGCATGGATGCATTAATATGCTGCAGGGAGAAATGTTGTGTTGGATGAATTTGGTGCTCCCAAAGTGGTTAATGATGGTGTTACTATTGCTCGAGCTATTGAGCTTGCTGATCCCATGGAAAATGCTGGTGCTGCTTTAATTAGGGAGGTGGGTGTCTTTATTTTCCACAGCCTCTGCCCTTATATTCGATAAGTAAATAAATTGGTGATGAAGCCTTTATTCCTATAGTCTTGCATCTCCTAACATGTTGAATTGTATGGTAAAGGTGGCTAGCAAGACCAATGATTCTGCTGGAGATGGCACAACCACTGCATCAGTTCTTGCGCGTGAAATTATTAAACTTGGTCTTTTGAGTGTTACTTCTGGTGCCAATCCTGTTTCCTTAAAGAAGGGTATTGATAAAACTGTGCAAGGTCTCATTGTTGAACTAGAAAAGAAGGCCAGGCCTGTTAAAGGTCGAGATGACATTAAAGGTATTTTCCCCCTACCAAGGTGTTCTTACATGGAAGTTGATTTATTTACACTCAGACGTTTTTGGTGTTCTCTGGACTTATAATCTTTTGATCATATTGCAGCCATAGCTACTATCTCTGCTGGAAATGATGAGACCATTGGATTAATGATTGCTGATGCTGTTGACAAGGTTGGACCTGATGGTGTTTTGTCCATTGAGTCGTCATCTTCCTTTGAGACAACTGTTGATGT
Organism: Apocynum venetum; assembly: GCA_019593545.1. NCBI lineage: Eukaryota > Viridiplantae > Streptophyta > Magnoliopsida > Gentianales > Apocynaceae > Apocynum > Apocynum venetum. Next base: position 2,594,618 of record SRSM01000134.1, read on the forward strand.
TGAGGAAGGCATGGAGGTCTGTAATCCTGCTTCATTAATCAGAATATCTTCTCCCCTTGGTTTAAACTTTGTATGTAATTCAGAATGATGTATTAAGCCCATTGGGTTCATTTCTTCTTGTCATGCAGATAGATCGAGGCTATATCTCTCCACAATTTGTTACCAATCCTGAGAAACTGATTGTTGAGTTTGAGAATGCAAGAATATTGGTCACAGATCAGAAAATTTCAGCTATTAAGGACATAATCCCATTGTTGGAGAAAACCACACAGATAAGAGCTCCTCTTCTCATCATTGCTGAAGATGTCACTGGAGAGGCTTTGGCAACTCTTGTGGTAAACAAGTTGCGAGGTATCATTAACGTTGCTGCCATCAAAGCTCCTGGATTTGGTGAGAGAAGAAAAGCCCTTCTTCAAGATATTGCCATACAGACTGGTAATTATGACTTTTCATCCCCATTGCTTACTTTTCTTAGATCTTTTAATAGTTAATTATCATGTTTCATGTATATTTACTTTAATTGGCCCTTTTTGCTTTGTCAACATCATTGCAAGTTAAGATGTAGTAAAATCTAAATAGATATCCTAGTTGGTTTTCTAATTCTAAGAAAGGTAGATACAGAATATAACCGTTTTTATTATAGTAAGGTCATTATCTTAGTTGTTCTCTCCTCCTCATTATCACAAGTATTTAAGCAGTGTGGGAGTTTTCATTTTCTGAAACTGAATGCTCTAGTTTTTAGTTGGTAGGTCTACTTTCATCCCAAAATCATATGCAAGAGTATCTGGTGTTCAAATTATTTTCTTTTTCTCGCTGATTTCTGCAGGAGCTGAGTTCCAGGCTAGTGACTTGGGTCTGCTAGTTGAGAACACATCAGTTGAGCAATTGGGTATTGCAAGGAAGGTGATCATCTCCAAGGACTCAACGACTATCATTGCTGATGCTGCATCTAAGGATGAGATACAGGCTAGGATTGCACAATTGAAAAAGGAGTTATCCGAGACGGACTCAGTTTATGACTCAGAGAAACTTGCTGAGAGGATTGCAAAGTTGTCCGGTGGTGTTGCAGTCATAAAGGTTGGTGCTGCAACAGAAACTGAGCTAGAGGACCGTAAGCTTCGGATTGAAGATGCCAAAAATGCTACTTTTGCTGCCATAGAGGAGGGAATTGTTCCTGGTGGTGGGGCTGCATTAGTTCATCTGTCTACTCTTGTTCCAGCAATTAAGGATAAGATTGAAGATGCAGATGAGCGGTTAGGTGCTGATATTGTGCAAAAGGTAAGGATTGTCCAGATACCTGCTAACTAAACTGCTTTTATGCATATATCTTGGTTAATTTAAGCCTCACGGTCTTAATGCTTGATTGTGTTACTTCACCATCTGTGCAATTGTACTGATTCTAGAATGAATGCTCTATTATTTGTGGGTTATTACCCCGTGTTACAGTTTCTTTAAAACTCATGCCTTTAGGAACTATTAGTTGGATCTGTTTCTGATTCTTACATCAAGACCTTTATTACAATTTGACCTAAAAAGAATCTACTAAACTGTGGTTGAATGCATTCAAGGGCATTAGATCTGCTAACTTCAAGTTGCAGTTCACGTGACAAAATATTTTTTCAGTTTCTTGATATCCTGTATTTCTGACACCTGTCTTTGTGACCTTGCGTGCAGGCACTTGTTGCACCTGCTTCTTTGATAGCACAGAATGCTGGAATTGAAGGCGAGGTGGTTGTTGAGAAGTTAAAGGATAGTGAATGGGAGATTGGCTATAATGCTATGTCAGACAAATATGAAAATTTGGTAGAAGCCGGTGTAATTGACCCAGCAAAGGTGACTAGATGTGCATTGCAGAACGCAGCCTCAGTAGCAGGAATGGTCCTTACAACACAAGCCATCGTTGTGGAGAAGCCTAAGCCCAAGGCAGCTGCGCCTGCTCCCCCACAAGGCCTTATGGTGTGATGAAAATCTAGAAATCATGAAAATTTTGTTTGTGAGATCTTTTTAGGACTTGGACCTTTACAATTTGAAGATAAGATTATTGATATTGCGGGCTCTTGTTTGTTTTGCACTAGCATTCTTTTACTTGGGTGGTGGAGCAATATGAGGAAGTAGTGTTGCTTATTAAGCATGACATTGTTTCTGGTCTTCAATGAGAGACACATCTTATTTTTCTGATAGTCCTGTTAGGTAAAAGTTAAGTAAAATAATAACGGCTACCATGAAGTTTGGAAGTTTTGAGCTGTTATATGTTCTGAATTCAATTGCAAACCCTCTATATTCCAATATAGAGCTTTAAGAAAGGAACTGAGAGTAATTTTAGCTTTGTATTGAAACATTACTCCTTAAAAGCACTATGTGCACATGAACACGATCTTGAAAAATCTTAACCTGGCGTTGTCACGTGTAAACTCCATTGCTTTGCATTGCGAAACATAAATTTCAGAGTTCCATAAAAAGGGATTGCAAAAATAACAAGGAACAAAATGGTTTGTGTCTCGGAGAAGCAATAAAAATTAGTGTTATCCAAAATATCTCAGCCATCGACTATACTGGTTCCATTGTTAAAGAAGGCAAAATAGCAGTGGCCTCGCCATCAATTACGAGAATGTTCCCATCTTTAAAGCATTTCGTTGTAAATTTTGCTCTGCAGACGGCAAAAGTAATAGAATCAAAGCACTAACCTAGAGCAATTCAACAAATGCAAAAACAGTGCAGACAAGACAGCTTACATATGCTTCTTTCTCATTTCCTTAATCATCGTTGCTTGTATTTCTGCACTGATTTCTTCACCAATATAAACTGGGCTTTTAAATTGCAAAGTTTGTGAAACGTACACAGCTCCCGGCTAGATTACAACACCGAAATCAGAAGACTAAGGATGCCAAAGGAAAACAAAAATGACGAAGAAGGAAGAACTTACAAAATGGGAAGCAATGACTCTTGGAAAGAAAGAAGCAACGAGCATTCCTGGAACCAATGGGTCGCTGAAACCACCATCTTTGGCACATTTAGAATCAAAATGCAAAGGATTAGAGTCTAATGTCAGCTTAGAATAGTTCTCCACATCCGATTCTGAAAATACTCTAGCTAGTCTCAAAATGTGTCCTTTTTCGAGGACCTTGACCGCCGGTGAAGAAGAATACAGGGAAGTAAAGGAGGGAATGGAATCAAAAGTGTAACACTTCTTAAGCATTACTCTGAAGCAATTCATCGAGCATCAAATGTGCATGGGGTGTCTGGATCCGCTTCGGACCTTTTTCTTTGTATCTAAGAGTATCTGATGCTCCAATTGTATCTGTACCTGGGGCTTCTTTGGCCTCTTCCGAGACCCTTGCCGCTGATAAACCACAGTAAAGCAGAAAGAATAGCCTCTCAGAGAACGTCTTCGATGCCGTCCAAGCCGAGATAGAAGTCTACATATAGACACTTTGTTGCAAACAATCCCGTCCGTATATTAGCAATAGCTCCATCCTAAACTTGGATTGAATGAAGTCCTTCTGAACTGGAATGATGAATTGGATTCGAACCACTCTTCCCGCTGCCCAGAAATGGAGGATCTCCGCACCCTTCCCACCTAAAAGTGATTTGTTTTTTATTTTTAAAGCAACTAAAGATGAAATGTTTGCGATAGAAAAAAGGAAACTTGCCTCAAATTGTTTCTACCAGCAATTAATCAATGTTGTCTTCTTTTTTTTATCATCCTTTTTTGTTCCTCATTATGAGCAATTACCCAAATCTGAAAAATGATAATATTGTATAATATTTGAAAGATTAGGGAATAAAAAAGTTGATAAAAAATAATAACGAAAACGGATAAAGGTTCAAAAAATAATGACAAACATGATAAATTATTCTAAAAGTTATTCCTCTTTTGTACATTTTTTTGATTTAATACAAATGTAAATTATCAATTATTCCTATTTACTAAAATTGTTAATAGTGAGATTTATTATGTATAAATAAAAATGAATTTATTAAATTGATAATATTATTTTAAAGAACTTTAAGTGCCCTTAAAAATAAGTATTAATTATTACTTCTTCTTTTTTGTTAATAGTCAATAATACAAGAAAAAACTCTCTCAATAATTATAATAAAATCAACAATCTATAATAAATAAAGTCAATCATAACTTATATTGAAACAAAAAAAATTCATGTTTATTTTCATGAATGCTATATTCAAATTCAATAAACTTAAAATTATTCAAGAAATAGCTTAGCACTAATTGTTCATTTTTCTATTTACAATATTTGCATTATCATTTCATTTATTTTACTTATTGTCAAGTTATATATGAACTTTTTGTAAAAATAATTTAACAAATCAACATCTCAAAATGATAAAATAAATAAGAAAATAAAATTTAGGATAATTTCTCTTTGTAGTCCTTATTTTTCAACTTTTATTCGTTTTCATCGCTATTTTTTATCAATTTTTTGAGTTTCTAATCTTTCAAATATTACTCAATGTTATCCTTTTCCATATTATCTCTAAAAAAACAATTTCATCAGATTTTAGACAGAAGAATAACATTGGATAATTACTCATAAGTTAGGGACAAAAAAGATGATAAAAAAAATATGAACAACATTGGATAATTTATCATAGGTTAGGGACAATTGGAGCAATTTTACTAGAAAAAATTATGTCGTTCTTTGACCTCAACAAGGTCGAGCCAACCATTACTTTTGAACGACAATATTTAACACGATAGACACACAAACACAAAAATAAAATAACAAGATTATTACGCATTAAAGATGACACCACTAAAAATGATCACATGATGTATTTGGTCTAATATCATATTTCACATTAAAAATCTATAAAACTTAATTTAGTAACTTCACTTGTAAAATGAGCGATCTCTCGTAATAAATCTAGAGTTTCTACTCCATTCATCTTTCCGTCTTTTTGAGTGACATGGAATATAAATACATTTTATTCCTTTTGAAAGATGAATGTATCAAGTTTAATATTTTTACCCAAGTCACCCATGACCCACCTCCGAGCTTTTAAGCATTTTATAAGCTTTTCACTCAACGGAATCACTATAAACTTATGCAAAACCGGAAGCAAAACAACCTTTTGAACACTAAGGCTTTTTCCATGTCACAAATGTCTTTCGCCATTCCAAGGCTTCAGCCAAGGGTCACTTTCATTTTTTTAGATGCATATGGTGTGTATGACTTAAGATCATATCCCATATTAGAAATTTATGAAACTTAACTTAGTCTCTTCACCTATAAAATGAGGGGCCTCTCATAAGAAATATTGAAGTCTTTACTCACTCATTCGACCATTTCCTCTTTTTTAGGGGCATTGGGTATAAAGAACAAATTAAGTTTAATATTTTTAATCACATCAACATGCAAAGATGATAAAACAACATAATTTTTACGGGTTCAAGATAAAGTAACAACTCTTTCTTTTTTTCTAAAAATATAATTTCTTTTTAAGATTAGGTAGTAGGTTGGAAGGCTACGAATTGGTGGATTAACCATTACACTTTTTTTTTTGTCAAATTGTATTGTATCGTATTAATCCATTTATTAATTTTATGATTGATGTTTCACGTGTAATTATCATTTTAACTTGACGAAATGATAGAACACATTAAAAACAGGTCACTTTTCAGACAAGAAATGAAACTCGTGTTCGTTTCAGGAAATGAGGACAATCTTAAAGCTCAAATTTCTTGATTTGGTTCACGTATGAGTTTGGGCTTGAAAGCCTTTTTGGACCAAATTCTTGAATGGGTTTCATGTATAGAACGTTAATAATTCAAAGGGACTCACAATTTTAGAACAAACAGATGATGCAAAAGGGACTTCTTTTGAGTATAGATTTTTTCCAAATGTAGTTTAGTTGGACGAAAGAAACTAGACCATTTACCTTGTACTATATGGTTTATCCAGCCATCAAAGAGGGCAGGGAGGGCATTAAAACACCAATCACATGTTGCTGCCATTATTGGATACACCAAAGCTAGATCAATAGGTGGGTCAAAAAAATTTTACTTACTGATGAGATTTTTAGTGAGAAAAGACTGTAGAAACTAAATAGGTGAAAAGTCAACAACAATCATTTATAAGTGGGACAGTTCCTCACTGTTAGTCATAAAATCATAAACTGGATTTAGGCTTCTTGCTTTTCACGTTGTGGGCTTTGCTTGCAGTTGGTTGGAGTTGGTCTCATAAGTGGAGAAAAAAGGTAGATAACTGACTCATGCACAATTTTTTAGGTCCTAGAAATATTCAAATAGCCTCCATCATTATGTACCATGTAGTTAGATTCGTTTAAAAAAATTCATCCCAAAAAAAAAAAAAAAAAGATTTGTTTATCGAAATGCGGGCACATACCACAAAAGCATTAGTGAAGCTTTTATCCATAAAGGAGTAAAATATTTTTAAAATATCTTTTGTGTGATTTTTAAAATGAATTTTCAAATTAACAAAATACTCATTTTTTAAATGCATAATTACCTTAGTGACACTCTAAATGAGTGAAATACATAATAATAAAAGTTGAATAAAATAATATATTTTTCAAACTTCTTTCGAATATGATAATAAAGTGGGTATTGTCCAAAATTGAAAAAAAAAGTCACATTAACAAGAATATACTAAATATAATAAAAATAAGTTTGTTCTTTGCACATAATATTTTTTTCTTTCTTTTTAAGTTTCATTAATAGTAATAAGTTTTTAAATAATGTCTAAAAATAAGTTTCCTTTAACTAATCATTTTATTGCACTATGTTGATTTAATATGCTATAATAAAATATCTAGATAATATCAAAAACATTTTATTATATATTATTTTTGATAATTTATAATTTAAAGAATTCTTAGTTTGGAAAAATATTATTTTATCCAACTTCTATTATTATACGTTTAACTCATTTTGAAGTGTCACTAAGTGCAATTCACGTTTGGGAAATGAGTAACTCATTTCTCAAATCCATAATTAGCTTTTCTTGGCTTAATCGTGTGCACATTGTGCATTTTAAAAATTAGTTACTTATTTTGAAAAATGAGTATTTTTTTACTTTGATAAACCATTTTAAAAATCACCCTTCAAAATATATTTTTAAAATTTTTTGCCCCTTTTGGGGTAAAAACTCAGGATAAGTGGATAAGAATTAGTGTGTTTTTATAAAAATACATTATTTTATAAAAAAAAGTTTTCACAAAAAGATAAAATTGTTGTTTTGCTAAAGCTTTGTTTTGTTTTTTTTTTTGTGCCAAGTGTTTTCACCTTTTTTTCAAAGGATTTTTTCACCCAAAAAAAAGTTCTCAATTCAAAATTAAATTTTTATGTTGTTAAAATAAATATATTTCTTTAGTATAGTAATATTTTTAATTTAAAAGATTCATTCTCACCATTAAAAAAATATTGTATATAAATCAATTAATAGATAAAATAATTTCACATATAATTTTAAAGAGCACAATTTGAATCATTTTCTTCATTATTTATTATATATATATATTAGCCGACAAGATCATTTTATTTATTAGCCCAAAATTCTTGAGAGGACGGCACTGCAAGTGTCACATGGTGAATTAATACATTATGGAATAAAATGTTTGAAGCAAACATTTACATTCCCGACTTTCGCGGTTGATAGACATAAATGAATTCTAGTAGGTTTCGAAGGTGTGATTCCCAATTTTTGGAATCTTCTTTTTTGGGGCCCTCAATTTTGCAATTTTTGTCCCAGATTGCCTCTTGTATGTTATGGGAATTTTTGAGCTCAAAGTTTGTGAGATATTTACGTGAATGTATTTTCTGGTACTATAATTAGGTAATTTACATGAGTTAAAAAGAGTTTTTTAAAGCCATAGAGAATCAGAGATTACTAAAAATAACAAGAGTGGATGGTAGGAGTTTTAGTGGGTGTCCCAACATGAAATTTAATAGAAATTTTAAGTTTTATAAATTTTCATGAATTCTTCATATTTTAATAGAATTTCATAAAATTTCATATTATATGGAATTCTATATCACGACATTTGGTGGAATTTTTATTGAAGTTTCAAAAAAATAAGTAAAATAAAATTTATCTAACAATATATGTCTAACATTGACTCTATCATTTATCAAATTTTTAATGGATTTCTTGATTGATTTTACATTCATTTAAAATTTTATAATTTTTGGTATGCTTTGCTTCAAATATGTATATATGATATTACATATATTTCTACATATGAAATTCTAAATAAAAATTTTCTACTCAATATTCTAGTTTTATCGCTAATAAAGTATGAATAATAATTTGAAAATGAAACAAATAATAAATATTTCTACATCAAACCAAATTCACGTGTGAATTATAGTATAAGATACAAAACCAATTAGATGGATTACATAGAATTTTATGCCATAATTTTTTTATGGAATTTGGTAAATTTAATATATTATATTTTATATAAAAAATATAATATAATGTATATCTCTTAATTTGGTTACCATAAACTTATAATTTTTTATGGAATTTGGTAAATTTTTATTGGACTTTTTAGAATAAAATAAATATAATAATTTGTACATAAAAAATTACATATAAACAAATCACTATATTTGTACAAAATTATAGTCATAGAAGGAGAAATATAAGTTTATGGTAACCAAATTAAGAGATATACATTATATTATATTTTTTATATTTGTTGTTTGTTATTTTAAATTTTTATTAATGAATTATACGAAATTTTGAGGGGTCACAATCAAATTTGTGTAAGAATCATTTATTCATATTATTTACTTCAAATTCCTTTAAATTCCATTAAAAATAAAATTTCATTAAAATCTATGAACTTTTGAGCACATATGAATTTTATGAAATCCATTAAATTTCATATTGAGAGCATTAGATTTTGATGAATTCTAGAATTCTGAGGATGTTTGGAATGTTATATAATTTTAAATTTTATTAAATTTCATAACGAGTACACCCTTTATATTAGCAATAGGAAAAATGAGCAAGGTGTGTTTCCCATGGATGATTATGGATCTATTCAGACTTTTCTTGGTTATTGAGAGTATTTTAATTTAAGCTACCTTATGAGAAAGTTCTTTTTTTAAAAAAAATAATGTAAATTTTTTATTTTTCAATAAAATTAAAAATAATAAATCTATTGAAAAGGATCTTTAGAGTTATTTTTTAAAAAAAAAATTAAAGTTAAAATTAGAAGCAAAAGACAATAAGAATTAACTCAAAACAACTTTTAATTCCTTTTAAAAAACCTAAAAGCTACTTATTTAAAATGTTGCAAATATAACCTATCCCATTAAAGTCATGATACATTCTATAGCTTGGGAAGAAATTCCCATGGTTATGCTCAAGTAGAATTACTAAAAATGATAAAGTGATAATTCAATTGTTTATTTATTTAAATATAGAAAAAATATCGAGAGTGATACTCGAATCAATAATCTTTAATTTCATTTTAATAATATGATATATTCCTGTCTTTTGTATTATCTCTTCCTTAATGTGTAAAACGTAATTTAAAAAAGAAAACTATGTTCTCATTATAGTGGTCAATCTTAAAGTATTATCTCTATCAACTTATAATTTGTCCCGGCTGTCAATTTTTTGTGTTCTTCAACCAGCAGTTGCTAGGCTTCCTATCCATATCCAAGCTAGGCCTGCTTTCGCCAGCCGAATAAGTTGGTATTGTAGTCAAAGTGATGAGAGCTCCTATATAACTTCTCATGATTTCTTTTATGATATGAAGGAATGAGTTCATATTTTGAAAACAAAAAATAAAATAAAAACAAGAAAGATCTTGCTTCAACCTTCCTTCCATTTTTTCTTGAATGTTTTCATCCTTTTAACTCTATCCAAAATTATTCTATCAATCCACAATCAAAAGAAGCCAAAGAAAAGAACTCCGTATAACAACAAATGATCCTATAAGACTCACTACTGATACTAATGACAAAGGAATTGGTCAAATTAGTTGATGAGTGAAATTAAACGTAAACTTCTTATATAAGTCCTACTTACTATAACTTTCTATGTAATTTCCATATTATTGCATAATACATGCATGATTTTTAAATAGCAATTACATGTTCTTTTATTATAAAGGAAAGAAAACTACTAAAGTCCAATTATAACTCACAAATTTTTTATATCATTTTTTATTTCTCTTTTTTCATCTTCCAGAGTCAGGCATCCCTCCTTCTCACATCAAGAAAGAAAAAAAAAACTAAAGAGGAAATTTATCTATTGGATGTAACAAAGCCACAAAATGATCACGAGGGGATTTTGCAAAGATTACAAAGAATATATGAAGCTTAGAAAAGACCAAAGTCTCCATTAAAAAAATTGAGTTTAATTATGAGAGATAGAGATCCAATCTTTAATTTGTCATGTACACATTTGAACAATGAAAAGAATTGAAAGCGTAGTAGTGGATGACCCCATATTAGTAGTATTTGCCTAAGTTTCCTTTCACTATTTGAATCCATGTCTATATCACAAACAAAGAGACTTTAGCACTTACAAATTTTTTAAAGAGTCAATTTCTTTGTGAAAGTTATTCATTTGTCACTACCAACTTTGATGGCAAAATTAGGAGGAAAGTTTGGGCTCATTGAAATCCAAAATTTTGGGATTGTGATCTCTCATAATAATTTTATTTTTCCAATGACATTTCTTGGTGTGGTTTCTTTCTTTCATGTGTCTTTTTCTCAACTTCCTCTCTCCATTTTTCACCCCCTTTCCTTGTCACAATATAAAGGTTGTAATGATCTTTTATTTATCTTATTATGATATTCAAATACTCTTTTTAGATAGAGTTATTTTTCTTTTTAATTTGTTATAAATTGTATATTAATTCTTTTTTAAAAAAATTATAATGTATTTTTTAATTTGTATTAAAACATGCATTAAATTCATTTGGAAATGATAAAAGATGAGAGTATTACTCCATCCGTCCCATAAAGATAGCTCACTATTCAATTTTTAGTCATCTAAAAAAAGATAATCCACTTTCTATATAAATTTTTCATTTTTACATTTATCCCTAATTATTATTTATTTTTATCAACCATAAATTAATTTTATGTTGTATTCACATCTTAAAACTAAATCATAAAATAATTGAGAAACAAGTCTCTATAAGTAACCATTAATATCTAGGCACAAAGTTATTTAGAATTGTACTTCCAAGGAAAAACTATTAATTTGTTTACTTTGAAATAATTTAATTAATTAATAATTATTAAGGGTATATATATAATTTACATTTTAAATAAACTAATCATAATTTCTTAATATGTATGAAAAAAATTACATGACTATCTTTGTGAGACGAATAAAATATAAAAATAATTTATGAAAAATATACATTTTTATTATATTTGGACTTATAGATTAGTATTTACTATTTTTTCATTATATTCTTCTAATTAAAACTTCCTCTCTTTTTTTTCCTTTATTTTTTTAAAACAAAAGGCCTTCTTATAATCTTATGGTTTCATTCGTCCATTTTTGTCTAATTAGATTAGATTGGGGAAAAAAGCCTCAATACAAATTCAAGCCTGTGGCCTCGTCCAGGATCGATTGTTAGATAACCACTTCAATTGTCTGAAACTTTTTTTTTTATTATAAAAAAAAAACGACCCTAAACTGATTTTTTTTATAAAAAAAACGAATTTTATTTTATTAGTATGTTTTGGAGCTTTTTCCTTTAAATATCATTAAAAATTATGTCTGTATGTATGTGTGTGTGTATATATAATTTTTACATATTGTACGAATGCAACTGAGTACCGTAGCTTTTTCTTTTTCCCTCCATATTTTTTTAATGATTAATTTTTTCTTTATTTATTTGTGATCTCAAGACTTAGTGAGGAGAAAATTTTGTTATAATATCCGAAAGTGAGCATAGAAACAGGCACTAACTTGGGACAGCCTTTTGAGTGCCCACAACCACAAGGCCACAAAATCATTACTACTTCCCCAAATAATTGATTCGACTTGGTAAGATTCTTATACAAAGGACTACTTATTAATAAAATTATTGGACCGAATTAGGAATATGAATAAATCTGAAGATTTTTTATTTTTTTATTTTTTATTTCCCAGCCAAAATTGGAACCAAAAAAATCTAGTCATTATATTCATGTCTCTTGAGAGAATTTATTCTTAGAAATTTTGATCTTACAAGGCATTTAAAAAAAAGAAAAAGAAAAAGAAAAAGTAGAAACAATCTGCTAGCAATGAACTTAGGCTATAAGAGTTGTATCCAACTGGCTAACAACCGAATCCTGAGGATTTCAAAATCAAAATGCAATTTAGGCGAAATAAATTATGCTCGGAAACTAGAACTACTACTCGCGTCCGGCATAATAAAAGGATGCTTAGTCGCCGTTTCTGGGCATGCAGTTCTTCTAGCACATTGGTATATGATTATACACATTTTCTGTGCGAACAATAAACTTATCCTTCTCCTCTTTTTGCTCTGGAAAAGAAAGAAATAGATTAGCGTGTAATATAATTTTACTAGTCATTATCATGGGATTCATCTATTTAATTGTATATCACCAATGCTTGTTCACAGGGTCCTCAAATTCCATAATCCAGATCAAAAGTTTTCCATGAAAAAAAAAGGTAAGAAAGATGCTTCACAGAGGCCAAAGCCATAATTTTCTCATCTCTAAGTCATATATATATATATATATATATGTGTGTGTGTGTGTGTGTAAGCACAAAAGGGAAAATCATTTCTATGATATAAACATTTTATATGTAATTAAATAATTTACCTTGCACCAACTTATTGTTCACAAAAATTCTACAATTAATTTTTTTTTTAAAAAAACTCAAGTGAAGATGATTTTTATGGATCATACATTAAAAAATTATATTACATGCACATTCTATAAATATTAAAATGTCATGACTGCCTCTTGCAAATAACCCTTTTTTCAGTTGAAAAGCAAATCATATTATTATTATTGTTATTATATGGTTTTCTTTCTACGCCTTTAATTTATTAATAAAATATTATAATATACTCCATCCGTCCAAAATTGAATGTTCATATTTCTATTTTAATTTGTCTGAAATTGAATATTCATTTTCCTTAAATAAACATACTTTTTTATCTAAAATTTCATTAATAACTTCTTTAATTTAAATAATTTATATTATGCTAACTCTTTGTCTCTACGATTCACCACCTTAATTTAATGAATTTACATATCACTAACGCATGAGTCTCACAATTCATTATGTTATGTTAATGTCAATGATAATTTTGTAAGTTAATTAAAGTTAATAATCTTATTTAATTTTTAATCAAAGTAAAAAATGTACTTTCAATTTCAAACTTTCGAACTGACCTATTAGAGACAAGTTTAAGTTCTCTGTGCATAATGTGAAGTAATAACGCACTCATTAACAATTGTGGCATAGCCTAGATATTTGATTCACTGCCAACTCTTTTTTTTTTTTTTTGGTTTCCTTTTAATGGCTTAAGTGCTTGAATATTCGAATAATAGATCTCCATTGTCGATCTAAAAAGTTTGCCTTCGCTCGTGACAAGAGAATAAGTTCGGAACCAATGGAGTAGGATAAGAGAACTCTTCCGATCCTAAGTGTTTTCCATTGAGGAAGTGTATTTCTTGGAAGGGAATTTATTCACAGCTTTCTAGAAACAAAACAAAATTCAACCATTGAATTTACACAACTTTCTTGGCGTGATTTGTTTGTTGCTTCATCTAATAAAGAATTGCATCATATATGCATCCAGGTAATTTTTTGGTTTGAAAATGATTTGTACAAACAAAAGAGCACCGCAGAATCAGATCTCTACAGTGCATTTTTCTTCAGAGTCTTGCATATATTAAGTGGCTATTCGTATGAAAGCATCGATTGGGATTTTGAAACTTCTATGTCTTTTAATGCATGTAAAGATTCGATTCTGATTTACCATTTAAGTAGATATCCGAAAAGTGCACTTTTGGTGTTTAACAAAAAAAAAATTATTGTTATGTTTAACTTTAATATATGTAATAAAGATTTCGAACCCTTTTTTTTTAAAAAAAAAAAAGGGATTTCGAAGAGTGATAAGTGGTGTAATTTAATTATTATAATTAAGAGTTTAAGTAATCAATGTAATAAATACTATTGAATTTTTATGAAAACAAATATTATTGAATTACAGTCTCTGAATATCTCTGTTCAATGTTCTCGCACTTCCTAATAAATCTACCATACTTGGTTTTATTGGCTTTGCATTCCGATTTCACCATTTTTTTCTGGACGCCGGAGTTGGAATTAGAGCCGCCGGAATAACTGACATCAACATTCCCCGGACCAAACCCATTGTTTTTCACGATTCTTGTAGAATGCATATGTTGATGGTAGCACCCTGCTTCGGTTGAGAAACAAAAACATGGAGGAAAGAATTAGAAACAGAGAAAATAGAAAGAAAAAAAACTTGAATGGACTGTTTTACCCTTCACTTTTTTATGTAAAATCATGATAACCTGAAAAATCAATTTGATAGAAATTGTACGCGAGTGGTTTAATTGGAAAATTTAAGAGAGAGAGAGAGATTGACATAATTGAAAGATTAAGGGGAACATATTTTGATAGAAAAGTTAAAAGACTTACTTAAATTAATCCTACATAAAATAGTGAGATTAAAAAGGAAAAAGAAAGAAGCTGATAAAAAAGGTTAGTTAAATGAGTTTTAAAGACTATATATACTACCATATTTGATAATTTAACCAAAATAATTCAATTTTTTACATTTTGATTCAAAATAACCTGAATTATTAAAAGTGTACCAAAATAACTAAAAACGCATTTGAAAAAATCTCGAAAGTTTTTTATCCTACGACATGTTTTCCATAAATATCTTTATATTTACGTATCTTTTTTAAAAAAATGTTCTTATAAGTCAAAAAAAGTAGTAGACTGACTCATATCTTTATTTTTTTTAAAAAAACTTTTCCTTTTTTAATTTTATTTTAATGAAATAGTTAGTTAATTTCTTTTTTTAAAAAAGTTAGACGTCTAAAAATAATTTATTAATTTTTTTATTATATAAAATTTGAAATAAAAATTTAAAAAAATATTTTTACACTAATATAAAAAAATTACACTAAATTTTTACACTAATATTAAAAATATTATTTTTACATTATATTTTTACACTAATAGGCACAATCACGTCTTAGATTTTTTTTTTTATATAAGTTCTTACTTAAAGGTATTTTCAAGATTTCAATTATGTTAATCTTAATCCTACTAAAATTTTTCCTTAAAAGAAAGATAAAAAATATTATTGGAAATGCAGGCATTAAGCCCTTCGTGACAATTCATCACATGGACTAGCCATAAGAGCTTGAACAGAGATATGGGGGCTGGCTCAGTCCTCTGATGTATTTTGTTGACTTAATTTTGCAATATTAAAGGAAAGGTTTTTTTTAAAAAAAGGATTGGTTGTATGGACTTGATTCATAATCACATTTATACCTATTAGTGTAAAAATAATATTTTAAATATTAATGTAAAAATTAAGTGTAAATTTTTTTATATTAGTATAAAAAAATATTTTAAATTTTTATTCCAAAATTTATATAATAAACACAAATTATTGCTTTTTTTAGGTTTCTAGCTTTTTAAAAAAAGAATTAGCTAGATGGACGTAATGCACTATCACATCTATTACTCTTTTTTTTGCTTATAAGAAAAAAGAAATTAAAATAAATATAAATATAAAGATGATTATGAAAAACACGTGAGTAAATTTCTCCTACAACATAACTGCTAAACATGTTGTAGGAGAAAAAACTTTTAAGGTTTTTCTCAAATATTTTTTGAATCATTTTGATACACTCCTAATAATCCAAAATTATATTGGATCAAATTGTAAAACGTTAGATTATTTTGATTAAATTCTCATATTATTTTCATATAATTTGTGTTCAAACAAAAGAATTGCAAAATTCTTAAGAATCTTTTAATTCTTATAAATAATGGCGTGTTAATTGAAAATATAAACATTCATTATTTTTACATCTTAAGATAAAATATTTATATTTCATTTTAAAATTTTAACTAAACAGAGTATAATTTGTTTTCACCAAAATAAAATTTACAAAAAATCCATAAAGTTAGAGGATTTATTAAAGTCACGTCATCCTGATCACTATTAGTATAATGATGCTTTACTGAGTACAAGTCCGCTCTTATAAAGAGAAAAGGAAAAAGAAAAGCAAAAAGAATGAGTCCTGTTAATTGTTCACGCGTTAATTTCGTGCCAAAATTGACCCGTGGAAAGAAAAGAACCGCAGAGAGTGTGATATTTTGCTTTCTCTCCCACTCGTCACTCTTGTTAATTTAAGACATAATTGATGTAAGATATGATGTCCGAATACATAGTCGCCACTTTTTTTTTTCTTCTCTAAATTATAACTAGTATATTTCGGTATTCATCTGTTAGTATTATTTTTATTTATTCTTTCACATATTTTTTACGCTTTTCGTCCTTTTTATAAGATACATAAATCAAATTCTTTTGTCGCTAATTATAATATATTTTGTTACTTTTTAGGATTATTGTATATGTTATTTTCAAATTTATTTTTATTTTATTGAGAAAAAAAATAAATATTACATTTTTCAAAAATATTAAAATAAATAAGCGTGTAATGTCAACTAAATTTTTTTTGGTATATGTAATTTTACTTAAAACATCTTATAAAAATTCACGGATAAAGTATTTTCAATATAAAATATTTATATTTTTTTATTCTCAAAACATCTTTCTTTTCTTTTTCTTATTTATAAGATATAATAATTAATAGCATTTTTAAAACAAAAAAATTATTAATTTGTGTAAAAAATAAATTCAATGACTTATGTTTTTAAACGAATGAAATATCATTATTAAGTTAGAAGTAAAAACATTAATTATTGAGATATAAATTACGTAAATTAAAAAAGTTTGTAATTGAATTTTAAGTGAAAAATATACTTATTTTATTATGAAAGTAAATACTTAATTTTAGACATTTTCAAATGAGAATGTAAATATTTAACTCATGACGAAAGAAATACTATATCATAACTCTATATATGAACTAATAATTCATTGACGATCTTATTAATTTTCTTTGCTTTTTCATCCTTTATTTAGTAATGTGATTATGAATAAAAGTATTAAATATCAAAATATGATAAGAAGACAAAATAAGAATACTAATTTATAATCTTGTTTAATTGAAATAAATAATTATACAAGAAAAAAAATTTATAACATTTTTTGTGATATTTCAAAATTAGACAACATTTATATTCTTACGACAAAGTATGACAATGCATACCAAATGCATTAAACATTGTCAAGAGGAAATGGGAACAGAATATCAGATTAAAAATAAATAAATAATACTACTAATAAAGAAAGAAATGGGAATATCTAAGATACCCTTAAACTGCGTGCCTTAGCCGAATAGGA
Organism: Apocynum venetum; assembly: GCA_019593545.1. Lineage (NCBI taxonomy): Eukaryota > Viridiplantae > Streptophyta > Magnoliopsida > Gentianales > Apocynaceae > Apocynum > Apocynum venetum. The sequence goes on from SRSM01000134.1 coordinate 2,612,123, forward strand.
TGGAGATTTCCTTTTTCTTTTTTTTTTTCTTTTCTACGCGTGTCAGTTTGTTGCTTTCCTTTTCAATCTAATCGGTCCGCAGACTTTGCAGTTTTGCATAGCTGCCATTGCACGTGGAAAACAACCTGCTTTGGATTAATTAGCAGCTCTTCCTTTTTCTTTTCTTCATTCCTAAGAGATGGGACTCCCAAAACATTTGACTATTGACCTTGACAATACTGATTGAATATTTACGTTTTTTTTAGGTAATAATTTATGAGAACTTTCCATTATTTAATAAACTAAGAAATGAAATTTATGAAAGTTTCTTATAAATGAAAAGAAACGCGTTGTTTAAGTTATATAAAAAAGTCCAAAAACGATGAAATATTTGAAAGTTTTTATTTTTATTTTTATAAAGTGTTTGAAAGTTTGATTATGTGGTTCTTAACTACCTTCTTTGACTTTGAGATCTATTGATCTATCGGAGTTTGGATAATTTGTTGAAATATTTGAAAAATCTAAAATAATGATGGGATCAAAGTACGAAAAACTAGGAAGAGATTTTTTTTTTTTCATTGGTTTAGTTTTTGACTCTGTCTACATTTGAATCAAAGGTAGTTTCTTGGAATGAACATTTTGCCTAATTATTTTTTAAACTTACATCATATTTGGTCCGTTTATAATTAAATATTTTTATTTTATTTAAAATTAAATGTCTAATTTTTTAAATAAATATATTTTTTATTTAAATTTATATTAATAATCTCATTAATATAAAATATTTATATACAATTAACTTATTGTTTGCACCTCTCTCTATTACGTTATAGTAATTTTTGAATCTCATAATATATTATATTGATATTAAAGATAATTTGATAAGTTAATTAAAATCAATGATTTTCATTCATTTTAACTAAAGTTAAAATTAGACATTCAATTCCAAACGGATGAAGTATTTTATATATATATATATATATATAATATCACCTCAACATATAATACATTAGGTGACACATTAGGTGACAATTCTTTGGGTAATTATAAAAACCATTTAGGATTATCCTGATTTATTACTCTATTTTCACAAAAATTTTGTTTTTATTATTTTGCTCACCATTTATTTTCTAAAAACTAAAAGTTATAGCAAAAACTCACGTAAGTATTACTTTTTCCATTCCAATATATATATACACTTTTGCATTTTGCATACCATCAGCGTAAAACATGAATATATGGCGTTTGATGCCATTGATTTTACAAAGCTTATTATAAATATTGAGTTGGCTTTCTCTAAAAAAATTATAAATTTAAAAATGCATATGCTTGGATTGACAAGTTCATGAAATAATTTTCTAACAAATAAAACATTTCAAAAATAACGTCACCTTTGGAGCCAATGTTTTTGGCCACCTTATAAGTCAAAGTCCAATGAGCAATTTTGAGACAACTTCAATCAAGGGAGCACAAAGAAAAAGAAAAATACAGGGATAAATATGAAAACGAGAAGCAAACGAAAAAAGGGAAATCTTTATATCATGTTGGCTATTTAAATTAAAGATCAATTTGAATGAAGTAAAAGGCAAGGTGTGTGTATATATATATATATATATATATATATATATATTACTACTACACTACTAGTACATTTGTTCTCTCTTTTAATTTTCCTCTTGTACAAAAAATGTTCCTAAAAATGGAAAAATTCAAAAGTATTGTTTATTTTGTTTTTCCTAAAAAACTTAGTTAAGCCGTTAATATTGTCCTCGCTCATTATTAGTAGATAATAATTCTGAATCTCAAATAAAGGATGGCGTTTCTTAAAAAAAAAAACTAATAATAAAATAAATAAAGGATGATGAACCCATTTTAATAAGTCTTTCTTCAGCACTATGAGGGTTCACTATTTACTTCGGATCAAAATACTGAATTTGACCAAATCATTTTTAAAAATTTGGTTTGATTATTTTTTTCTAATTCCAAGAGAAATTTTGAATTTAGTTTGATTTCGATTATGAGATTAAGAAACCAAATTGAACTGAAAAATCAAAATTATATAATAAATCACTAATATATTTATTTTTAATAAAAAAACATATTAAGAGAAAAAAAACCCTAACTACTACTCCAACCTAACCCTTATTTTCTTTCTTCCTCTTTCATTTTGATTTGGAAGACTATGAATATTTTTTTCTTCACTTGTGGAAAGGTTTCTTCTTTTTCTTTTTTTTTTAAAAATAAAGTTATAGTTCTTGGTGAAATTTTGATTTTGGATTGAATCGAAATAATTTGGTTCTTGATTTTTAAATTTTTTTTAAAAATATGATTTGGTTAACTTCTTGCAAGGGGAAAAAAAAAAAAAATTGAAACTGAAATTCAATCAGAAAACCGAAGACGCACCCATATTCAACTCAAAGGAGAAGAAAAAGAAAAGTAGCTATGATTGAAAAAAAAAGAAAAAAAATTAACGGCAATCCATAAAGCGGTCCATTCAACCTTTTCACTTTTTAATTCATTTGTCTAAAATTTAACACTCATACTTTTATTTTTATTTTCAAGTTTAAAATTTAAAAATTATATAATTTTACTTATTTATAATTTTAATTATCATTTGTAGTCTTACAATGTATTATAATAATAAGGATATCGTGCTGACTTACCCATGTTTCTCTAAGTTAAATAAATATTTAATTTTTGATGAAAAATATTATATATTATTGGACAAGAATGTAAGTCTAGAGTGTTTTTAATTAATTGGCTTACTATTTAGAGTATTTTTAGCTAATTGAACTATAATGTTATAAAATTATTTCTTAATTTTTTTGCTTTGTTTTAAAGCTACACTAGCTAAATTATAACAAATTTATATCTCAAAAAAAATTTAAATCTAGAAGAGTAAAAAATCTCATTCATCTACCGACTTAACAAAATCTTTTGACATTTTTTTAAAATTATAATCGAAAGAATAATTGACTTTGATTAAAAAAAGAGAAAGATATGTTATGAACTCTCAAACGAAAAACTTTAAATAATAATTATATAAGTTTGTCTATTTTAATTAATTTTTTACTATATTCCATAATGGGACACTCCTAAGTTTTTGTTTTATATAAATTAAAGGAAGATTGATATGAATAAAATTGAAAATATATGGTCAAATAAGGCCTAGCGCCATCATAGCTACATCTCTCTTCAATCAGATTTCCCACCCCTTATCCAACTAATTTGGTAGTTTAGAAATGACGAAATTTTTACTTTAAAAAGATATCATTACCAATTTTATATAAAAATTGAATATGTGATTGATTGATAATCTCTTTGTCTGAAATTTAATATTCAAATTTCTATTTTAGTTTATCTAAATTTAAATGCTTATTTTCCTTATAAACATATTTTTTATCTAAAATTTTATTAATAATCTTCTTTATATTAGACCGTCTTATGATCTTTATCTTAATTCGAAAGACATTTTACTAAATCATGTATCTCATAATATATTATTTTAATATTAATGATAATTTTGTATGTTAATAAAATTTAATGATATTCCTTAATTTTTAACAAAAAAAATTTAATATTCAATTACAAACGAAGGAAGTAATTTGATTTTATATTTTTTAGAACAAAAAATACAATTTATTTATAGATTCTTTAGTTTTGGAAACCAAAATTGGCTTCGAAACTGTTTTTTAGTATAATTTAGAAACAAATGGAGTTGAGTTTTTTTTTATATAATTCAAAAAATTATGTAAAATCGAAGTACAACAAGCCATAAAAAAGAAGAAGAAAGACGTGGCATTAATTATAGAAGTACATCTATAGTTGTTGTAAATACCACTCAGTCAAAGGGCAAAGCTGGTTAACAATTTAATGTGTGCTTTGGACAATATTAACCCTATGATTACGAAAAACTACCATTTATATTTTTATTTATTTATATATTTGCTGAAATGACCATTTGTAGGCCCCACACCAAAGTTTTTCTTATAAATACCGAGTGCCTAATTTCGTCAATTCGTGCAACAGTCAAAAAGGACAGAGTCTAGAGAGAGAAAGTTTTCCCTTAACACCCTGTATTTAGAGAGAGAAAGTGCGTGTCTCTTCTTTATTGTTTCGAAAGCCTCGTGGAAGCTAACGAGCTTTGATGCGTGGAAACTGGTGAGAGAAAAAATGGCGAGATCACGCTTCAAATGGAATTTTTTCTCTAATTATATCTATAATCTCAATCCCACCGTTCTATAAACCCTAAAGTTGGAAGGTTTCTGTTCGGAGTTGTAAAAAAATTGCGGGTCTTTTGCAATACTCAGGTTGTTAGATTTCTTTGTATCTTTCTCATTACTTATCATGATGATAATTTGCCCGCATTATACTGGGTTTGCTGGATAATTGTTGATTTATTGTTCTTTTTTGTTTGTGGGGTAGCCGAATAATTTGTTAATGTATTGTTTGTGGAATTGGATTTTTCTTTAGTTTTTGATGGTGCATTTGCATGTGGAATTTGGATGCAGTTTTTCTTGGAAGAATGGCGGTGGAGGTAACAAAGGTGTTGTACATAGTGGTAGTGGACGCCGAGCGACAGGATTCATCGGAGAAGGGGAGAGAGGATGCTAAACATTCATTTCGGTACACGCGCTCGGTATTGCAGAGCACTCTGCAGCTCATGGGATGCAAACCTCGACATGCTTTCAAGGTTTCATCCTTTTCCACCATCTTCGATTTGTTTATTTTAGTTGCTTAATTTCTAAGTATTTAAGATATACGGTACTTGAAAAGTACAGGAATAGTTATTTTTCCCCCCTCCATTTCGCTCGTTTTCACTTCTCATTGCAGCGACACACACACATGTACTTTAGGCATATGAGTTACTGTAAAAAAATTACACGGTCTGTGTGTGTGTGTGTGCCGGGGAGGGGGGGGGTTGGGGGAATGCGAGGAGTGCCTCGAAGTGGTGGTGAATTGTTAGATTACTTTTGCAATATGTTTCTTTCCAATTTGTTTGTGTAAGAACATGATAACTTTTGGTTTTATTGGGTAAGTTGATGTGAATGCTGACTGTATGTCAGTTGCTTCTTCAATTTTCTCTCGTGATTATCTGGAATGGGAATTAGTGAATGAAAAATGAGGACTGCCGCCCTTCTTTTGACCAACCTTTTCAGTCAATGGTTTCATTTCTAGCAGCCCCCTTGTCTTGTTAATTTTTATGTTCTAGTACTGCCAAAAGTATATCTTGTTCTGCCTGATAGAGCTGCTGCTGCTGGTTTTTTATTTAGCATAATGTATATAATTCCACAATCAGAGCTCGTTCTGTGAAGTTATTCAAGCAATGTTCTTCTTTTCAATGTTGTTATTGGAAAGTTCATGGATCAACACTTTATTTGTGCCCTTTCTTTCATTTGCTCATCGAATGCTTAAATACATGTAATTTATTGTCTTTATGTTAACAGACATAATCGTGAAATCAGAAATTTGTGTTTACACTTTGTTTATGTGAGAAGACGAATATTTTGTGCGTCCTCTATTTCACTTTTAGATTCTTATCCGGTATGGCTTATCCTGTCACTGTTACTGAGTAATTATTTTCAGATTGTTGTATGATAGTAGGGTCTGAAGATCATTTGAAATTCCCAATTTGACTTCCTTGAAATGATGTAACTTAAAGTTCTCACTACATTTCTCCTTGAAGTTTCGCACTTCTTCTTGGGATAAAGTCTGAATCACATTATATATGACTTAGTTATGTTTCCCTTTTATCAGTGACCTAACCTGTGTTTCCCATCTCTTCAATATATATTCCAAAATATTTGGCTTAGTTCAGTCCTCATTAGTTTACCTTCTGATTTTGGAGTCCTTGAAACGAAAAATCATGAATATGGTACTAGAATCTTTAAACAAGTCAAAGTTTATTATGAAGTCTAGGAAGGGTCATCCATTTTCGTTGCCTTATCCTTGTATCCCCTGGAGGATCTTGATATGTGAATCAATATTAATGAAGCAGGGGTCATAGTGCACAAATATAAAACGTTCTAGTGTCGTTGCCTTATCCAACAGGTTGTTGATGCAGCTGCTACAGTCCAAAACCTAAAGACTCTAGGAATTACTCTAAAAGCTCACTTTTCGTTTTACATTTTTTTTGCTTCTTAAGGAGAGAAGGGAAGAGGGTATGAACATCTAAAATCTCTGGCAGTCAAAGCAGGCATTGGACTGCCAATCTAAAATGCCAATGGCATATTGAATTCTTTGCCAAATGCATGAAATATTCTGCATATTTCCTGCCTTTTAGTTCATTAGCTGAACTTCTGTTCCTTTTATTTATCAGATTAGTCAGCGGGTATTTGAAATGATGAGAAGTCAGCATCTTGGGAAGAATTCTGTTGCATCTGGTTTGGAGATGTCAGGGCTGGATAGTTGTTCCGAGGTATATCCTCATGTGGAGGATAGTCTTGTAAGTTATCCAGATTTGAATAAAATAAATGGAGTTGCCCATGTTGTTGTGGAGACCCAGCCTTTTGAATCATACAAAAGGCGCACAACTGCAGTTGTTAATAGAGACACTTTTTTGGATGTCGTCTGTGATGCTCTTGCTGAGTACAAGTATGTAGGTCCAAACCAGAGGGCTGATTTGGTTAGAGCTTGCAGGTACATTTACTTTATGTTCAACTATAATTCTCTGGCAGTAAATGCTAATTGATCTCTCTAGCAGGTAGAATTTGATCTCACCTTTTATCTCTGTTTATGACTAAGGAGCTGTTCACTTATTACAGAATCCGGGAGAGAAGGGACTCTATTACAGTGCTACTATGTGGAACTAGTGGCTGTGGCAAATCAACACTGTCTGCTTTGCTGGTATTTCTTTACTAACTCTTTCCTCCCTTGATGTCTGCATGTGAAATGCTGGGATACTCCTTGCATGCATAAAAATAAATTTGCATGTTTTTATTCGTTTATAATTTCAACTATAGAATAATTGGAGGTTGCTTAGTTATATTAATTATTTTTAGTTTTGTTGGCTTTAAAAATCATGTTTTAGCATGTCGTCTTGTGATAGCCTTTCCTTTTTTTCAATAGTTGTATGACTAATGTCATTCCAAGTTGCTGTTAATGTGGTCTTGTGAAGGTGAGATTACTCAGATATATAAGTGTATATCTGAATAATGAAATATGTTTGAAATATTTACAGTCATTTGACTTCATGTACTGAAATTCCTGTGGCATGTTAGAACTCTCAAATCCAGAGTAAACTCTCCATGCTTCCTTGAAGAATGGTGTTCATGCAGTGTTGATTGAATTGTGGCTTGTTCTGCAATGATATCTGCAGGCTAGCAGGTTAGGTATTACTACTGTGATATCTACAGACTCAATTAGGCATATGATGAGAAGTTTCGTAGATGAAAAACAAAATCCCCTGCTCTGGGCTTCAACTTATCATGCTGGAGAATATTTAGATCCAGTTGCTGTTGCAGAGGCAAAAGCCAAGAGAAAAGCGAAGAAATCAGCTACAGTATCTAAACCTTTATCAGGAAAAAATGATGTGGCCGATCAATCAGTTCTTGGTTTATTACCAGAGGAAGAAAATTCTGTCATCACTGACATGATTGGTCCAAAGCAGATGGCAGTCGAAGGATTCAAGGCCCAGAGTGAGATGGTCATTGATAGCCTCGATCGCCTTATCACTGCATGGGAAGAGCGGAAAGAATCAGTTGTAGTAGAGGGTGTTCACTTGAGCCTTAATTTTGTGGTATGACTCATTTGCGCACTTAATTTTTTTTAAAATTCTTCACAATGTTGCTTTATGTCCTGCCATATTTGACTGGAACCTGGTTTTGTTATGCAGATGGGTCTTATGAAGAAACATCCTTCAATCATACCATTCATGATTTACATCTCAAATGAGGAGAAACATTTGGAAAGGTTTGCTGTGCGTGCAAAATATATGACATTGGATCCTGCTAAAAACAAGTATGTCAAATATATAAGAAACATTAGAACAATCCAAGAATATCTCTGCAACCGAGCTGACAAGCATTTGGTACCCAAAATAAACAATACAAATGTTGACAAAAGTGTGGCAGCCATTCACGCTACAGTTTTCAGTTGTCTTCGGAGACGTGCAGCAGGAGACCAGCTCTATGATCCCATCACAAATACTGTAGCTGTAGTTGATGAAGAGTACAGAAATCAGTGTGCTGCCAATTCCTTAAGCTCTAAGGGAATGTTTCAATTGATTCAAAGAAAAGGTTCTTCTAGGCATTTGATGGCCTTGTTGAATAATGATGGATCTGTTGCAAAGGCTTGGCCAGTGAACTCGATTGATATTAATGGCAAACCAATTTTGGGCCGTTTCTCGGATAGTGGGGTAGGAACACCAATGTATGGCCCATTGCATATCGGTAAGGCTGAGCCGGTTAATCTGCAGTTTGGTCACTTTGGGATCAGTGCTTGGCCTAGTGATACTTGTGGCACAAGTCATGCCAGCAGTGTTGATGAGTCAAGGGGTGATTTGACAGACAATGGTAGTAGATATTATTCTTCGTGCTGCAGCTCGCCACGCCTGTCTGATGGACCTGCGAAGGAGGTAATTCTTCTGACGTACATAAAAAAATTAATGGACCTTTGCATTCGGAGGATGTGATGTCTTTTATGAAGTTGGTATTCTGTTTTACTTAGTCTTATTATTTTTTTTTTGGTGACTTACACTTTCAAATAAAAAGATAAAAGACAAGCTTACTTATCCACTTGTATTATTCTTCCATTTGCTGAAATTTTATGATTGTTTCTTAACCTTTTTTCCGCTTTTATTTCTTCTTTCAGCTTAAGGAGGAAGAATCTGTGCATGGTAGTGATGAAGAGGTTGATGAATCACCTGATGCTGGCAGTGATGAGGACCTGACTGATAGTGAGAAACAGATACAGGAAGAGGTACCAATTTTTTATCTTTTCATGATTTCAATCTATACTTCCTTAGCTACTGTCCATTCAGAAATGCTTCGTGACATGGTTCTTCTCAACTATATCTCGTTTAGTGGCATTGATTTGAAAATATTTTTGGCTGTCATAGAACTAAAGCTTTTGACATTTTCTTGTTTGCTTTGGTTCAAAGGGTCAACTGTTGACGGGAGGGAAATTTAATACCATTGACTAGATTTACTTCCATTTTTTAGCATAAATTGTTAAACTTTAAGGACTGCTTTGATATTTACAGCTTGAAGGCTCTGTGGATGAGGGGTCTACCAAATCTGATGAGGAGTTTGACGATCTAGCCATTCAAGAGAATGGTTATTTTTCTGATGATGATGAGATATTAAGCAATAAAATACAGATTAATGAGGGTAATCATCTGTATGGTTTAGAAAACCAACCAACCAAACCAGCAAATCAACAGCCCAGGGAGACGCATAAAGAAAATTTTGATCTCATTTCGAGAAGTAAAATGGAAACCGCATGGCATCCACGTCAACTGCGTTCATACTCTTCTCTCAGAGAGAAAAATGAACGGAAAACCACATCTATGAGTAGGAGACGTTCGCTGAGCATCCCACCTTTCGGTGAGCATGCTTCACTCGAAAATAGTCAGCTGTTGCGTTAGCATTGCCTTGATCAAATCTCCTATATTTGCTGCATTTTTTTGTCAGATTTCTTCTGTTTTTCCAGTTGTAGATTTTTTCCCCACTTATTATCTTCTCCGTCATAATGTTCTGTGTAGATATGTAAAAGAGGATGTTTTGAACTTTGACAGTTGAGTGCGTCGTCGGTCTTAATTATTCATTGCAAATGTTGCAAAAATTCATGGTTCATTAATTTGTGTTTTTTTTGGGGTGTTGGAATCTGAAAGAGTTCACTCCGTTAAAGTTGTGCCTCTCCCGAGTGAAATTTCAATTAATTAGGAGGCTATAGCTCATCCATGCCGAGGGTTAACAGATTCTTTGTCGATTAAACCCACCATAAAGAACATCATCAAATGGAAACCTTACAGTGAAACAAATGGAAATACTGTCGTTTGTTTTATAGGAAGTTCTTTGTACAAAGAACCTGGCCTGGTAACTCAATATTCTTGCAGTTCCTCAATGTACAAAAGGAGTCGATGAGTTTGTAATGCTGCGAGAGACTATTCTAGAGTGCATAGCATGCATAATAACTCACTAACCATACGGTAGATGAAATCATAACATTATGTGCATCACATATGACAGTACTTGGTTCATGAATATTCATTGAGCATCTGACCAAATGATCTCCCAGGAGCCAACATCATCAGCATCAGCAATGGCTAAGGCTTCCCGCACAGCTTTTGAACCACCCACGATGTTTTATTTAGGGCATGGTTGCTGCTAATCATGCTCATTGTCACATCTCACGGAGGAGCAACGCTAATCTTCAATCACGACAGTCACACTTGAACCATTAGAGCTCTGATAGGAATGTTGTTGAAACACCTACTCCCACTATTGTATTATCCAGTTGAAAAGGCAACAATTGGAATGCTATCGACAGTTCTAATGGACAGCATCTTTGCCATCCTCAAGCTATCTTCATTCTTTTATATTCCAAATTTACTGCCACTGCACATCTGAAACTGCAGAGAATCTAAGCGCGGCATGCTAAACTGAGTTTTTTGAATGGAAAATGGAATAATTCATTAAAGGAGGGAGTATATCAAATGGGTTATTGTCAAACCAAACATGGGAAGAACATTGTGAGCTGAAGATTTAGCATCTCCCGGAACATATTTAATGGTAATAACGCTCTTTACAATTTGATCAATAATAACCTGGAAGAGATGTCCTATTGGAAAACCCATGTTTCTATTGTAAGACAACCATTTTCGATTAAGATACACTATTGAAGCCATGGATTCTCATAAATCGAAGGTCTTCAATTGCCACCAAAAGTTCAGCACGGAGAGGGCATGCGAGATACCCTAATGTGATAGCAAGTAAAATTTTGCAACTGGAATCCCTAAGCAATAACACAATGAGTATATGATTAGTTGAAATCATTTTCTTTTACATGTAGGTGCCCTGCATCGCCCCCCCCCCCAACCAAAAATGAAAAAGAAAAGGCAAAACCTTGAAGAAGAGGAAATGCTTTTGCTGTTCGAATATAGAAACTTTCAGAGGCAGTGTGTAGTATTCGAAGACAATGAAAAGCACAACTTTTTGTGTTTTTTAGTATAAATAATGACTTGAGATGAATGTTGATTGCCACTTGCATAGTTTTCCTTTATTTTCTTAGAATCGATAGTATGGTTGGAGGACATCATTTTGTTGACTTTGGGATCAATGGAATAGGAAAATTCTAAGAAAAGCCTTTTTTTCCTACTCCCATCTCCTGAACAGTCTCTAAAAAATAAGATCTCTTCATTAAAATTGCTAGCCTGAGGCATGAAAGGGGCATTTTCAACAAGATCCCATGACGTGTAGCGATGCATAATGCCATAGGAATATATTTGTTCAATGAATTCATAATCAGACAAAAAAGTGCATGATGGTTCTTCTTACTCCCATTGTCCTCACTTATACCACAAGAACTATTATTTTAGTTCAACCAAACTTTTGTATCTGATCTAAATGAGAGACAGATGCCTTGTGATGATGAAGGTGATGTTTACAACCAAAGCGCAATGAACATGAATGAAATTTTCATTTGCATAGTTTACAAGTAGTTTTTAAACTAAGAGATGAGAATGAGTCCAATATTCTAAACTAATTGAGCTGAATGTCTAACGTGGATTCGATATTCACCATTCAGAAGAAGCAGGAAGGAAGTATATGTATGCTGGAGTAGAAGATTGCGCATTTAGCTAATCACTTCATGATCAAAGGTGAGACTGAGAGTGAGGGGACGTGCATGATGAATTAATACTTCAAGCTGGGATGTATATTCAGCTTCATATTTTTGCGAAGGATGAAAAATTATTCAGAGCAGTAGGTCCGACAAAATTGGTTGAGAGGACATTCTGCACTGAAAAGATGCTTCTTGACTCCTCCATCTGCAAGTATCACTGGATGATCAAGAAAAACTACTTGCAACAATGCGTTTCAGATTGCAGAAGCACATGATTTGTACAAGTCCCCTCCTTCCACACACTGAATCAAGATAACCCTGGTTTCTATTATCCCTTAATTACAACAGAATTGTAACAGCAGAAGGACTTGCAGTTTGAGAAGAATGCAATTATGAATATCTTCCATGCCAGACTCTACAATCATTGATATACAAGATTTCAAGGAGCTTCCATTCTGGTCCGTGTTCTATCAAATGCACAAAAGAAATAAGGAACAAAAAAAGCAGGCATGAAACTATTACTACTGTCATTGATTTGTTCAGAATAGATGTAAATTCCCAGAGGAGTTAATTCAAAAGAACTCTTTTGAGAGAAGTGTATGATATGAACTAAAAAAAACAGAGTGGTGGCAAAGCACCAGAAAGATGCAAAGAAAAGAAAGCTCTATCCTCAAGTCTTTTCCTTTTGGCATCCATACTTTTCCATTGTATTGCTCAATTCCCTTGTCTTCTGCAAAACATGAGACTGGCAAAGTTGGCAATAAGCAGAAACCTGAAGAAATTATGAATCAGCTTCTATTGAAATTCATCTTATGCAGTTATCATTGTTCTTGGGTAATCTATCAGCTCAACCTCGTCATTTATGGTCAACACTCAATTTAAACAGATCAAGAATGGTGGCACAATCACTTGACAGAAATTTCCAGGGCAATTAGGAAAACACCAAAAAAATAGAGTCGGTGAAATTTCTCACAAGCAACCAGATCATTAAAATCATTAGAAGGACTTGGTGCCAAATGAAGATAGAAAACAAAATCTCAAGTTAGATTCCAAATGAACACAAATTGCAGTTTTGATCAGATTAACTAAAAAATGCATTGTTTGTGTGCAAAAGTCTCAAGTGACTTATATTTTGGAATGCAGGTATTGGTAGCATTTGACTGTGTAATCTCATTACTTCAAAGCAACTACAGATACTTCATCTATGACAATATTGTATCTATCCCTTAAACTCTATGTGTAGTAGTTAGTCGCATAAACACGCTTAGACGACATATAATCACTGATGAGAAAATTTTATATAAAGTGGCACAAAATCTATACAAATTCAGAAATTTTTTCTCACAGTAACAGTGCATATAAGTGAGATACACACTTTTCCTGCACCGGCAACATATAGAGGTTGACTCCATAATTTCACCCAAAACTAAATTCAATCACCAGGAAAGAATTCTGAAATGTACTATCAGTCATTGAAGATCTTCTCTAGCAATGTTCTCCAATGAAAATTCTTTAGATTGAAATGAGGTCTCCTGTATCCGAAGCAACCTGTGTATGAACTTGTTTTCGAATAACTTGATTTTCCTGTCCGTAAGTGTACTTTCCTCCAGACTTTTGCATTGCATATGTAGAAAGCATGATGCAGTTTTCTCATTAGATTAAAAGGAATCAAAAGAGGCATAAACTTAATTTACTTTATATATATATATATATATATATTTATATTGCTGAATTAAAATAAGTCTATTCAATAGCCTAAAACATGATCCACAAAGTTAGGAAACTGTCATATGAGAGAGAGAGAGATGACCAACTAGTCAATAAAATGTAGTACATAGTTTGTTATCAGTTAGCAGCTAATACAAATGTGGCTTATTATGGAGGATATCGACAAATCATTTAACACTCAAATGACCAAACAAGAAAGAACACAGGGTTACTTTCATGTGCTCCTGGCAACACAAGTAGATAGCTCGAAGTCAAATACAATTTTCTTTTTCTTTATTTTAAAGATAAAATTAATGGGCTAATATTGCAAAACAACCTTTATAAGCTAATAGAGCTAGCAGAAAACAAGGTCTCATTCCAGCCACTTGGATAACAAAATTCCCAGAGTTTCTTATTTTATCTGAAAGTAATTGATTTCCCAATCACAATTTAGCAAAACATTAAACACAACTAACTGATTCTATATCTAAATACCAAGGCTAGATAAAAGTACCATCACAAAGACAAATGTAAAGTGGTGTAGCGGTAAAGCACAGGGTACATCATGGAGCTTTCTAGCCTGTCAGAAAGCTATCTTGTTTCTCTCTTTTGATATGGTACATCATGGAGCCACAGGTTGAAGCCCTGCAATTTGCTGCCTCTGGAAAGTTTCTTTAAGATATTAGCAACTTGGCGGACTCCTCTTAACATCCATTGGTATCACAGACATGACTGCGAAGAATGCAAGAATGTTTTATAGCATTCAGCTAAAATAATATGAATAGAAAAGAAAGGAGCTTAATTATTTACCATCACCAGGCCAATTTTATTTTACACTAGTATTTGAACAAGTAAACCATATAGTATGAGCAATTTCTATCCAGAAAAAGAAAATGATATGAAAAAGGACAAATGACTGTGAGAGAATACCTTCCAGGCTCGATCTCTGCACACTGGATTCTGGGAGGAAGCACATGAAACTCAAATTACCAGAGTAATGAATTCAGATGCTTTGACATTATCAAGCACAATGACACATTTCCAATATTGTTGTTTAGCCCACATTTTTCCATGTCTAATGCAGTTTGTCCTGAGCCCGACTCATCCATAGGATCCAAAAAAAATCATAGATCTCGTAAGCACAACGTCAATCGCAGTATTTGCATCCTCATGCTTCTTGTTTGGTGCCTACTTCAGCACTTCATTGGTCACCGGAAGAAAATCTTATGTAGAAACAGGCAACCTAATCATTTAGCACAGCGTTTTAGTTTGCTGAACTCTAAAAATCCATTTCCATTTTTAAACTAAAATTAGCATGGCAACCCTTTTCTTGTTGAAAAACACCAGGAGGAAGACAAATCAGTGGATAGACTCATGCATGTCATTATTTTCAGGATTCAATTCTTGATGTAAACATACTGCTCTGGGGAAAAGCCAAGACAGTGATCCAGAGAACACACTGCAAATGAGATGCGGCCCGTCCTCTGCTTTGCAGCAAGACAGTGAACAAAATTGTATATCCATAATTCTATCCTCAAAACTCTTTCCGGCAGCAACAACAGAAGATTAGTCTATCTTCCATGTCGCAATATGTTTATTAGATCAGTATACAAATCGGAAGTGAAGAACATTTTAATTTCTTCATCTGTAGAAACTGACCTTTCATATGGCTTTTGACCATTCAGGCTCAGTGATGATTCAATCGATCTAATGAAATTTGACACTTCAGATATCATGCCTCTCTTAACCAAAATGCTCAAGAGCAATTGCGATGACTCAGGTTGATCTGATTCATATAAGCCATTGATTATCATCTCATAAATGGAAAAATCAGCAATAAATCCTCTCTTCTGTATCAGGACAAGAAAAAAAAGAGCTTCATCTATCATCTGTTGTCGGCAATATGCATCAATCAGAGTATAAAACTTATCATGAGCCAATTCAATTCCTGCATTCTGCATCTCCTCTAGAAGCGTTTTCACTGTCTCCGTTTGGCCAGCCCTACAAAAGCTACTAACTAAGGTCCAGTATGTATCAATATTAGGGTAAACACTCCTCTTACCCATAGTGAGAAACAATGAAAATGCTCGTTCAATGTTGCCCAGTCTACAATATCCATTTATGATTAAATTAAATGTATAAGTCTCCACTTTAAATCCGTTATCAAGCATCTCAAAAACCATCTTTTCGGAATCTTCAATTTTTCCAGAACTCGAAAATCCATCAATTAAAAACTTATATGTCTTAACACTGAAGTTTATCCCTTCCTTTTTCATGAAAACTAAAATCTTATCCAATTCAGTGAAATCCCACATCTTAGAACATGCATCAACTAAAATATTACATGTAATAATATTAGGCTTTATTCCTCTAGCCGCCATCTCTTCAACCAACTCTCTCGCCGTTTTTATCTCTCCACTCCTACGCAACCCACCCACCATAACTGTCAACGAAAACACAGAAACCTCAATATTCGACTCTAGCATTTGATAAAAGAATTCTAAACCTAACTCCAATTTATCACATCTCATCAGTTGAGTCAAATAAATAATACAAATTCTCTCATTGATCTTAATCCCATTATTCTTCATATAACCAAAAGCCTCTGCAACCTTTTCAAATTCTTGGTTATCAGAATACACTTTAAGCATCAAGTTGAAAACTGTAGCATAAATGGAGGGTTTTTCAGAATTGTTCTCAAAGAATGAAGTTACAGCAGAAAAAGGGCACCTGACATTTTCATGAGTCAATAGCGATCCCAAAAGATTCTCAGCATCCAAGAATTTCCTCGATTTCACTAGTCTACAAAGAAGGGTTAAATGGGTTTCAAGATTGAGCTTGAAAGAGAGTAAATATTGATTTTTTACGAGAAAATAAAAAAAGTCGAGACATTTTGGAATTTTGATATGCGGGTCAGAAAGAATAAGGTGGACTAAGGTGGGAGTTAAGTTGGAGAGAAGAGTAGTAGTAGAGGCAGGAATTGGTTTCCAAGTAGAGGTGATTAAAATGGTTGAGATAATGGTGTCTGCAATTTTTGCTTTGGGGTTTGGGGAAATGTTGGGGAGATGACATCTTTTCACAGTTCTGAGGTTTTGGAGGAATTTTTTGAGTGACATCTCCTATTATTGGGTAAGTGTGGCGATGTCTGAAAACAAGTATTTGAAATTGGGTGAATTCCAATCCCAATTTGAGATGTCAATAGTCGCTGATTCCATTCCCAATTTGCCATGGACTGTCAAAAGCTTTCTTCTTCATTCATTCTTGCCCTTGAAGTGGCTTGGAGTTGGCGATAACAATGCCTGACAGCCGGACTTGAATCGGCGATAACAGTAGCCTGGTGGGCCTAGGCCAGATTTGTTGGTTTAAAAGCCCAATTTGAATGCCGCTGGGTGCTATTTATGAGTCACGCACAAGCCCATTTCATTCTTTTCAGGTTAATTGTTTTCCATCGAGGCCATATTTTATCCACTAATTTCGTTCGATTAAAGTTGTACGGATAATATCTAATTTGACTTTTATTCAAAGAAGGCTTAATTAGTCCCCAATTCTTTTAAATAACGTCACAAATAGATTTATTTAATGATTTCAATGTTTTTTTTCCTCTAAAACTCCTTTTCTAAATCATTTGAATACAATAAATCTGTTCTTCTTCTCTCTGAATTTTAACTTTCAATCCAATTATATTGAAATTTTGATCGGCTTAGTTATACAAAAATTTAATTTGATTCGATTTTAACTTAAAATAATTTCACTTGGTTTAAAATATTATTAATTGCCTATTTATTTATTTATTTTATTTAAAGTAAAATATTCAGATTTTCCAAAAAAAAAGAGAGTATAACATTTAGATTATTTTTTGACTTTTAAAATTGTAGTTTGAATAAGTTACAATTGATTTTATTCTGTTTCGTTTTATAAGTATTTCAGTTTGATTAGGTTTTTAAACCATATGTAAATTTTGCTTGGTTACTGAGTTTAAAAAAATGTTACTTATCTATCTATATATAAAAATAGAAGCTTGTTTAGTTCTTAATTTTTCTGTTCAAATCATTTAAAATTTGGTTTTATTTTTATTCAGTCTTTTAAAATTCTAAGTTCTTTTTAATGTTCTTCAAATTTTGTAAAAATTCAAATTCAAACTCAAATTTAAAATTAAAAAAAAAATGAATGCACATCTTAGAAGAGAAGAAGCGTTTTTTTTTTTTTCTTTTTCAAATTCTTGTTTGAAAGGCATTAGTTTTCTTTTTCAAATGTTAAATGATTCGTAAGGACATTTATAGAAAAGCACATCAAAATCATTTAACAATTGTACATTTTTTGGAATGCATTGTAATTCACCCATTTTAACTGAATCTGATTATCAATTGTTAATTATATAATAAGTGATCAATTAATTGACAAAATTACTTACCTTTTAAAAGTTAACCCCTTATTTTCATATATTGGAAGAAATTGATTTGGGGACTAATTAGGTAGGGTTAGCGTCCGAGGAACCCACTGTTGATCGTGGTTCAGTTAACTATCTGAAAGCAAAACCATAGATTTAAGTTCAAGTCAAGGGCACTTTAGGATCTTAGGCAAAGTTTCCAGTTATTTAATTTTGTAACTGAGCTTTATATATATAAAGAATGGATAAAATTTGACTGTTTTTCTTATTTATAAAGTACATTATTAAATATTATTAAAGAGAAGACACATTGACTACTTATTAAATTTGATTATTCTCTTTTTAAATAGATTTATTTTTTAAAAAAGAAAAAAAATCTAAAAAGGAAAAGAAAGAGGGCGATAGTCTTAATGCCAGGATTGTTATATGTATGTTATAATCTTCGGCTCATGCTATTATATCACGTTTCGTCTTTTGATAATACTTTGTTTTGGTTTTTTATATCAAAATTCATAACTTAGCAAAACAAATTAAATAATTATTAATTATCATTTTCAAAAACAAAAAAAATAGTTGTCACATAACTATTATCATCTCTCTACACCAATACAGAAAGCCACTATGTCCAATCTTTAGGAATAACTAAAATTTGGCTAAAATAGTGTCAGAAATGCTTTAAGAACTGTGGTGATTTATGTGGAAGGAAAACTTCCTCCTTATATATGGTTCATGTGAGTTTAACTTGCCTATTGCACGAATCCTATAAGATGATTTCTATAATATCAGTGTACCAATTATGATTTTCTTGATGAAGTAATAATATAATAACAATAATAATGCAGTCACATATAAGAATATCGTTTGCTTATTAAGGTTAGAATTTAGTTAGGAATGCAAATATTTTTTGTTCATGGTAATTGAGATATATATATATGAGAGAGTTGACCACCCAATTCCCAATCTCCAGTCCCAACCTTACCAGCGGACTCGGGGTGCAACAGCTTGAAAAAGAAAGCCTGTGCATATATATATATATATATATATATACAAATGATAAAGCTTGACTAAACTACATAGATATACCCTAATTTTTAGAAATCCCTTTCACTTATGCATGCCAATTCATGCTTAAATTAAAGAGTCTTACAATAATCCATTATTAAAATATACTCTCTCTTACTACTAATTGAATTTTTCTTTGTTGACTCAATCATAAACACATGTAAGTCTTCGTGGAAAACAAAATCGGGGACTTGTGAATAATGTAATGTGATGTATATCTCGTTTGGTTGTCTTATACAATAAATGTTTTTCTAGCTAAAGTCTAATCAATAATATAGCATGAAGTAGACCAACGCTCAACTCAAATTTGAAAGTCAAGTCTCAATCAGATGCCATGCCATTTCTTTTAAGCATGCTATATTGATGTGGAAGTTAATTTGTACCCAAAATCTGAGAAAGATTGATATTACTTATGGTGTCCCCATTCTGCTGCGGTTATAGCAAAGAACAAGTGTATGGCGTTTAGGATGCTACTTCTTTTTTACATATTCTTATACTAGACAATGGTTAAAAATTGATCCTATGTGTACCATAAGATCCCATGAAAATGACTTAAATGGTCCTTCATCAATTCCATGGATCTATAAATGTTGTATAAACCTATCGAGTGGCATCTTGGACCACTGGTAGGAGGACCAGTGTACTACACTTGCTTTCACTTTAAAGTGTCGTTGATTTTCTCTCAATTCTGTGTACGTATGTTTTGTGGATGGAAAAAGGAAAAAGAAATATCATTTTCTTCACACAAACAAATCATCTGCTTTTGAATTGAGTTCTCTGAAAGGCTATATTGTCATTTTTAACACTCCTTTATTCATTTCATTGAAATGGAACAAGTTACGTGGCTAAGCCTTGATCTTAACCTTCCAGTGGCTAAGCCTTGATATTAAATTGTATCCCATCTACGTTACTGTGTTTTTCTTAGCTAAAATTTTTAGGCATTGCATGTTTGATGATAGCCGAAAGTTTCCAACACATCTCGAGTAATTACAAATCTTTGGTAGCTAGTAGTCATGTTTAGCTGTTCACATATCCAGGACTAACAATTACTCAACCTTAAAAATCTAATACTTGATCAACCTATACAGCCTATTCATTAGTTTTTTATATATATATTTTAGATTTTAGATTTTGGACCTCTTGATTTCATAATTATGAGGCAGACGTTCCATCAATGAATTATATAGATAATTTAATTAAAATAACCTTATTTATTGAGAGTATATCAAAATAACACAAAATGCATTTGAGATCATTTTTAACTTCTTTTTTTTTTTTTTTAAATAGTGAATAAATTTTTTTTTAAAAAAAAACCTCAGACGTTCTTCTAAAAGCTTTTTTTTTAATATTTTCTTTTTTTAATGAAATAATGAGTAATTTTTTTTAAAAAAAAAAACTTAAAACGTGATTCACATTATCTCATTTTAAACAACATATTTTTAAAAATAATACATAAATTTCTATAAAAAAAAAAGAAAAAAAATCTAAAACATGATTAAATCCCACCTTAAGAGTTTTTTTTATTGTGAATGGATAATCATTTATATCTTTTGTTGTATAATAATTTTGTTTTTAAAAATTTACTCACTATTTCATTAAAAAATCATTAAAAAAAAAGGAAAGATTCAAAAACAATTAGAAAAGCTTTGATTTCACAATCATTGTCTTAGATTTTTTTAAAAATATATATATTTAATTACTATTTCAAAAAATAAAAAAATTGAAGACCTGATTGTCAGGTACTTCTTAATAAATATAATTCCCAATCACGTCTATTACTTCAAATATAAAAATATGATTATTTTAGTGATTCAAATATAAACAGTGTCTTAAGTATTGATAGTTATTGCCAAATGTTTAGTTGGTAATCTTCTATGATTTGATAATGACGTTATTGCCAAATGTTTAGATGGCAATCTTCTATGATTTCATAACGGGGGATGTAAAATCCTCCCAAAACTTATATTTCTTCGGGAAAATATGTTTTACTCCACTGTAAATACAATTTTACTAGATTTTATAAGTGGTCCGAAATTATTAGTTAATTTTATTAGTATATACCATTTTATTAGGAAAAGAGGAAGAGTTATTAAGACTTGCTGAGGCAAGTCTTCGAATCTCATCTTCTGATGTCATTAATGACTCGCCCTTGTTTCCAAATAAACCAGTTCCAATTTTCTCTTGAAAAAAATAACAAAAAAAAAAAAAAGGAAAAATGTAGAGGAGAAGAATCTCAATAATTTGGGTCCCTAATTTGGTATCTTAGGCTTTTTAACATAAGCGATGAACCTTAAATGCAAAAGCGATAAACACACTGGAGCATATCTTCTGATCTTCAGATTATTGAGCAAGGGAAACAAACAAAATTTTAGATTTTCAATCCTAAATTTTTTTTAAAAAGTAAGAAGATATAGTGTGATTTGCTTATTAGATAATTTACTTGCACAAAATATCAAAAATATAAAATTAGATTGAACCCAATCAAGTAGGAAGAGAAGAAAAGCAAGGAACATTTCTTATCTCATATAGTGTAGTTGAAAGACAAATCTAGAATGAGAGAACTCTTTCTTGGTTGTGTGTGGGCTTTTGAATGCAAACAAATATATGCATAAGATTTGCATACAAACAAATTTCCTCAACCTGGTCAAGCATAGATTTGAAAAATTAGATCTCTATGCATAACACAAATATATAGATTTAAAACAGCTCCAGAATATTGTAAGATAAAAATATATCAGAGAAATCAATTGATTATATTTGACCCAGAAAGCAAGAACAATGTGAATTGACACCAAGTGAACTAAACAAACATTAATAGCAGCTAGCTGGAACTAAAAATTAGAGCAGGAGTACACACACACCCACCCAAGCCTTTAAGCTTGACCCATGCACTTGATTGCATTGTGGTACAATGGTGATCAATGCACCACAGAAGTACAGAAACTTTGCTGTATCCTTCTAAGTTCTCCCATTTAAAATACTTATGAATATGTCTTTCTTTCTCTTACGTCTAAGCAATTACAACCAGAAGACAGAATATCAAAGTCAAGCAACCAAAATCTGGTAGTAATTTATCAAAGAAAACAGCATCTAAGTTGAAAGGGCTTCTACTCTTTTCGAGTTTCGGCAAGAAGTATATGAGCCACACAGATCTCCGTATTCAAAACATGAACCAAAAGTGAAGATATTTAGTGAATCTTTTGGGTACTATTATTGAAGAGATGGGAAAAAAAAGGGTGCATTGCATATAAATATTATCAGTGTGTGTGTGAAGCTAGGAGGGTACATTGGTAGAGGGACCGAGTTGGAAGATATCACAAGGACTTTGGTCCACCTACAACTACAATGACTGGAAATTAGCGAAGATGTTAAAGAATCAAACCCAACCATGCAGTGATGACAATATTATACATGACATGCTCCCGCAAAGGATTTGCACAGTATATATAATCTCAAGAAAGGTTTCAATTTTCAAACAATAACCACCCCATCCCCCAAAAAAAAGAAGAAATAAAGAAGAACAATTGGAAATATCCATGGAATATATAATTAACCTAACATATATCACTTTAAAATTCTTGAACCTTTGATAGCTACATGGATAATGAAACATGGAAGTAATCTATCTAACCTTTGCAATTGCCATAGATAGATGTCTAAAATACTTTACATTTTTTTATCTACTTATATATTAAGTAAGGGGGTGTGAAAATCCAGGAAAACAAGAGAAGGATATTAAACTTGAGATCAGAAATTACCCCGTACAATACAATGATTTCACATCTTCATTATCAGCAGTTTCAACAGGACCTTTTCATTATGACCTTTCTTCCCACTCTCAAGAGTGAAAGCAGACAGGGACCTGCAGGATGTACAGTAGTGATCTAATTCTATCACTGAGATGCCATTCCATTAAGACTTGGTGTGTTGGAAGAATAAGAATAGGAATAATAACAAAACAGATCTAGTAAAACATTCATCAGTATGAATATGCACAGTCGAAATCCATCCTTTCAATAGTCTTATATGATGGACCATAAAATGCTGCTGATAAGTCTTGTAATTGGGTCATCCTGTACCCTGAGAGTGAAAGAAGAAACAAGAGAGAAATACCAAAATAATCCCTTTGACTGATTGGTATTGGTAATAAACAGTACGCAATTTCCTACATATACATACATAAATAGCAAAATCCCACCTGGCAATCTCCTTATTCATTCATTCATGAAAAGTGGAAAATATATAGTGACTGTGGTTATTCTATTTATGTGTACCAGTAGTCGTTTATTGCCGATGCAGCATCATCAAGATTCTCACCTTCAAAAAGGCAATAGCAGCAGCCGCCATATTTATATTTTTCTTCTTCTTCTGGCCTTTGCATGTGAATCTTGATGATGCTACATCCGCAAACAGCGACTGTCAAATTCGATCCATGCAGGGTCAATTAAGACCCTCGGGAAAGAAAACAAAAACCCTGAAATCAATTTCCCTGAATTGAAGAACTCAAATAATACTAGAGGGAAAAGGAAAGGAAAGCTATGTAAGTCTGTGTTTGGCAGCTGGCATGAAACTCTCTCTATTTCTCAAGAACTTCACTCACGAACATGATGAATTGGTGTGGCCTATTGCAAGTGGGTAAAGGATAGAGAGATGACGTGACAGTACCAAAGGCAAGAATCTACTGTCTTCAACTCGTTTTCATACAATTACACAAGAAAACAAAAACCCTATTCTTTAAAATGAAAATTAAAAAAATTAATGAAATTGGGAAAAATGTTGCAGATCATTAAAATTGATAATTAAAAAAACCAAGAAAATAAAAAGTAAAAATAAAATTGAAAATCAACAGCCCCAGGTGCTAACTAGTTTTTCTTTTTCTACCTCAGAGATCGTCGATTAGATTCTCCGGTCAGATTCCATCTCTTAGCTGGATCAGCTATATTATTCAACCCCTCAAAAACTAACACTAAAAACTACTAAGAAATAAAATACATGAAAAATATAGGTATTCAGAAGAGATCGAAGTATCGATCTTTCAAGAAACAAAAGAGAAAATATATGGTACAACGTTACAATCAAAATCCCAAAATAAAACAAATTAAGAAAAGAAGAAGAAGAAGCAGCAGCACATTAGGGATCTAAGTTTTCGGACATCAAACTTTGTTTCTAGTTTACCTATGTGTTGGTCTGATTATAGGTAGCGTGTTCCTAAGCATGAGAGGAAGTGTGAGAGAAGAGGGGGGAGAGAGAGAGAGAGAGGGGGGGGGAAGGTAGGGAACTCATACCAAAGGTAACAGTGAAGGAGAATAGGTAGTGAGCTGTAGGAGACAAGTATATATATATACATGGATGACGGTTTTTTTCCTGCATTTTAAGGGGTTTTTTTTTCAATTTTATTACTATTTCTTGCGATATTTTGATTGGCCAATGCTTAGTTGTATTCTGCTGCCAACTGTACATCGCCATCTGTTTCAAACCCTAATTTTCTTATGAGGTATGCTATGGAGAGGGCAGTTTCATAAGCTTATCATGAGCCGCCCCTTCCTATTGGTTTTCTCTTCTTAAAGTGAAGGGAGAATCAAACCGTCTGCGCTTGCCAAGTATAATAAAAATCCCTTTCATATATGCATTTTCTAGATTACATCACAAGTATGAGTTCAAAGCAAACAACTCTAATATTTGAGCCAGAAAATATAGAATCACGACATTACCCCTCCTCTCACCCCCACCAAAAAAAAATACCACAATTTGAAATCTAATTAATTATTGAAAAATAAGGTATTTGGTCATTGAGTTATTAGCTCGTTGAAGTTGAGATTCACTCCCACTTCAAAAAAAAAAGTTGAGCTTCACTCATACGATTTCAGCTTGAGCTAAGAGAAAATTCATTTAAGTTGGTCAGCTCAAGTCTGAAGCTCCTCCCAATTAATTGATGTTCTGAAAAAATGAAACTTTGAACTATAAATCAAACATTAATTAAATCATATGTTGGATTTTACTTTATCTATCCTAAATTAAATGTTTATATTTAATTGAATACATAAATTATAGAAAGTTTTGATTTTAATGAGATTATTAATAAAATTTTAAATAAAAAAAATCTTTATTTTTAAAAAATAGACATAGACATTTTTTAATAGAAACATGAATATTAGCAGCCCATTTTACCTTCGATGATCCTTTTTTTTGTAACATAAGCAGCCCTTTTTCCACTTGATTCGTCATGAATCATTTTTTATTTTTTATTTTTGGAAAGGGATTAGTCATGGATCATTGTTATTTTATATTCCATTTTCGTTGGCCGTTAAATACCCTTTAAAATTTTAAAGAACTTTTCAGTATTGGGACTCTTTCTTTATTAAAATTACCAAATGGTTTACATTAATGTCTATTTCTTTTAAATGAGATACCAACTAAAATAAACCCTTTTATAGCAATTGCATTCTCTTTCCCCCACCCCCCAAAAAAACCCCCCACAAATATGTTTTTTTCTTCTTTTTGGTCTCAAATCTGATTCAAATTAAAAGTTTTACAGTTTAGTCCTTATGGTGCTTGTGTAAACTGAAAACAAGTGTTAATTGGCCTAGAAAACATGCCTTGATTGGCTCCTGAGCCAATGTCCAAAAATGACCTACTAAGCCATGAAAAAACATTTGCAGCAAGTTCAAGGCGGTGAAGGTCGGAGCTTATGCTCCCCATGATTGCCGTTTCCAAAAAGATGCACTTGCATCCTAGCAAAATCTTACATCTGTGAAGATGTTTGTCGTAAGTAGTTTTATATACGTCTCATATTGTTAAGTAATGGGGGGGTCGGTGAGAGTAAGGCTCCAACTCCAACCTAATCAAATGGAATGCCCTTTGATAAAAAAATTTTAATGTCCTTGATCATTAATTAA
This sequence comes from Apocynum venetum, assembly GCA_019593545.1. Lineage (NCBI taxonomy): Eukaryota > Viridiplantae > Streptophyta > Magnoliopsida > Gentianales > Apocynaceae > Apocynum > Apocynum venetum. Next base: position 2,637,938 of record SRSM01000134.1, read on the forward strand.
CTATGATAATTTCTCATCACTCTTTTAATTATTTCTCATGGAGGAATAATTATTTATCCCCCAAAGGATCTCCTTAGGAATCTCATATTGATCTTTACATATATCTACTTGTTAAAATATAAAAAAAAATTTTAAAAAAAACTCGTCTGGGATCAGAATCTAAGCAAAGGTTTCTGCTAACCAGTAAATAAGTTATTAAATATGTCTGGGCAGATTACAGAGATTCACGTTGGGAATTTATGGGCTGATCCACACTTGGTTTATGCATAGGACTTTCTCTTTTTATGAGCTCTCTCGAGGTTAGTGTGTTCAGTGCAGGCCAAAGTCACTTGCCTTCTGTTGCTCCCTAATTAGTTCCAGCTTCTTGATCCCTTTTGCTCTACTATGGCACTTCACACTAGTCTAATTCCCTGCTACTCTTTTTTTTTTTTTAACTCTTCTTCACTGTCATCACGGGAACGGCCGGCCAAAACCAGACTTTGATCATAAATAGTGCTTCTCTTGATGGGTAAATGAGGCCAGGCACAGGTGGATATATGCTTGCTCTCCCTGGTGGATGAAGTAATTATTGATCTAGGAATTTGACTTCTTTCACATGTATGAAACTCCAAGGAAATGAGAAATTACATGCTTACCATATAACAGTAATTTTTTGACTTGAACATTGTTGACACTTGACAGTGACGTTTTCTAACGTTTTATATTTATAAATTGGAAGATCAGGCATCTCATGTATATATATGTTCATAATAGCGTTATATTATTCAATCATAAGAAAGTAGATAATCACTTTAATATTGCCATCATTGAAAAAAATTTAAAATCTTTTGTGACTTATAATCTTAGTGCAGACATTAGGCATAAGGCGAGAACGAGTCTAAACAGCTTATGAAAGGATGGTTTGGGGTTAGGGACAAGGGGCACAAGATGCGTGCACTAAAGATCTCTCAAGGCATTTGAAAGAAGAAGAAGCGGAGACCATTTTAGATTACTTACTTGATCTATAGGAATGACAATATGAATGGATAGATATTATAGAAATGACAATATGGATGGATAGATAGAGACGGGTTATCCTATATTTTGTTTATCTTTTCCTTGTTTTTAAACTTCATAAAAATTATCGTCTATGTCCTTGCGAAAGAAAAGTCATCCCCATCCTTCATTTCCAAGCAAGGAAATAGGGTAAAAAAACTTCCTTTCCACCCATGAGACTGAAAATATCCATTTAGACCTACTTGAATTTTTATATATATAAAAATATATCTAAATGCATAAAATAGGCAAGCACATAAAATCTCTAAAATATAGAATTTTCTAATACAACAATAGTTAAAATAAAAAATAATAAAAAAGAGGTATGTTTCCATTAAATACCTCTAAGCTTAACTAAACACACGTCTCAAAAGAAGAAACATTATTATTACAATGTTAAATAGTATCATAGAAGTTATCTAGTCTCCCTTATCCATAATTGAAATGTTTATATTTTTATTTTTTAATATTTATTTTTAAAAATAAATATATTTTTTATTAATAATCTATTAATGTACAAAATTTTATTAAATCCGTGATTTCACCATTAATCACATTAATAATAATAATAATAATATTGTGATAACTCTTACGAGATAAAAGTTCTTAATTTTTGTATTAATCAAAATATAAATATTCAATTTTTGAAAAAGTAGCATGAATATTAAATAGATAAATGATGAATAATTTTGTTGTATGGATTTGGTATGTATAAAATTTAAAAATAGTTTCACGTGGAAAACAATTATATGTGGAACAAATTATTAATGGTGGCGCATCAAATACAGTTTCTTTTGGTACACATAATTATGGAAACAAATAACTCCTGAAAAAGAAATTAGGAAAGAAAAGAAAAGGGCAAAACCAATACTTTGTATTATTTTATTAATTAGTAATTTGTTTTTTTTTTTTTAATGATCCGCTGCGTTTGTGGAAGCTTTGAATGCGACAGAGAACCTGAATAACCGTTTCCGCCCGGGACTGAGAAAAAGTAACCTCAGAAAAAAGAAGAAAAAAAGAAGAAGATGAAAAAGAAAACAAATAGAAATATTATTGGCGTTAGATTCTCCACCTGAAGGTGGGCCCCATTTCCGTACAGTCTGATGTGGCTTTGTCAAATCTTCTATTATTATTATTTTCTTTTATCTTTTTCAGTGGGGTCCACGTTCTTGCTTTCTATTCTTTCTTTCTTTTTAAAATGTTTTTTTTTCCCCTAAGCCTGTGTGCACGTTGCACGGTTAGGAATTCCTTTTGCTTTTTGTTTCCTATTTTGTCTCTCCCATTTTTATTAAGCTTTTTTTTTTGCCCCTTGAGAAACAGATTATTTGCGAAGTATTTATGTAAGTTCAGGTTTTTATGGATTTTTGTATCAAAAGCATGCTAAATAATTATGTAAATCTATTTTTTTAATTTATGTATTAAAAAGTAAGAACTTGCATAAAATGTGCATACTTTACCTTTAATATAGTACTATTTTCGTTCGAAATTGAATGTTAATTTTTTATTTTAATTAAAAATTAAAGAATTTTATTAACTTTAATTAGCTTATCAAATTATTTTTAACATTAGTATAATGCATTGTGAGACCCGTGAGTTAGTGAAATGCAATTTCCTTAAATTAAAGTGTTGGATAATAGAGATCATAAGTTAGTTTGATGTAAATCTCTTAAATTAATGATGTTATTATTGGAACTTTAAATAAAAAATATAATTATTTAAGGAAAATGAATATTCAATTTCGAATAAACTAAAATAGAAATGTGAATATTCAATTTTGAAATTATGAATTATATTTTTTAGGGTAAAAAGTGCAGCATGCCTCTAAACTTTCACAAATTTTGATTTTAGCAATTGAACTTTTTTTTTATCAATGTATACACTCAAACTTTATAAAACTATCAAAAAACGCATTTAAACTTTTTTTTATCAATACATGCACTCAAACTTTATAAAACTATCAAAAAGTACATTTTTGTCCATCTAATTAAGGGACATTTTTGTCATTCTCAACAAGAATCTAAACTCATTGTTTCTAATAGGATTGTTACAATAGCTAGTCAATTTGTAGTTGTCATTTTGTAAATACACTCAAATTCTAATTACTACTTTATAGCTCAATTTAACTATTTTCATTTCTATTCTTGCATTATCTCATATTTATCTTCTAGTTTTGGTTTAGGTGTAGTTTGTATATGATTTCTTTTCAAGTTATTTTATTGTATCATGTTCTTTTACTTTGCACTAAATATTTTCTTTTTAATAAAATCTATTTGCCTTTAAAATAAATAAAAACTTGGAAAGTGATGAGTTTGCATAGAATCTAAATTGAGGAAATGAGTTTATGTGGATTAGAGAAATGAGTTTAGGTTTTTGTTGAGAATGACAAAAATGCCCTTTAATCAGAAGGATATAAGTGCTATTTTTAATAATTTTATAAAGTTTGAGTGCATATATTGGGAATAAAAAAGTTCAAGTGTATTTTTTGATAGTTTTGAAAAGTTTAAGTGTATGCATCGATAAAAAAAAAGTTCACATACTAAAATTAAAATTTATAAAAATTTAGAGACATTTTACCCTTTTTACCCTATTTTTTAAATTAATGTCACTCACAAAATTAGAAGTTACGATTAACATTTAACAATATTTCCAAATCACTTGGCATCGCAAATGACAATCTCTTGTTTTGTTGAACCAGAGAAATTAATACCACGTATCCAATCTCCCTAATTAGCAGACATTAGAAAATGACAATGTCCTGCGAGCAGATTATTTGAATAAATCATTCATATTTTTCAATAAGCATCTTGACATACATTTGCTTCATTACTTCGTTGCTCTTCTTGGGTCAAGGAAGGTGAACTGCCATATATATATAGAAGATACCTGGGGCGGTGATATATGCTATCCTCTATGGCTCTATATATAGTAATACTATTTAAATTTGTAATTATTGACATCCCTTTTTCTTTTTGAGAAATTATTGCCAATATTCTTAAATAATTGAAACGGTGTTTTTTAGTGGAAAATAAAAATAATAGTTGTATTCGTCAATTAAGAGGAATTACAAAATCCAATTGGAGTTGACTGGAGCTTGTCAAAAAATCTTTACTTTGAATTGAATTTGGACCTTGACTAGACTTTTCACAAAAGTTTCAAAAATGAAAGAGTCCTAAATATATTACACAAACATTTCAATGGAGCAGACTAAGGGTGCATAGGAGTCTGTCAAACTTGATCTTGAGCAAGTTCGAACTAGTTCCTTAAAAAATCAAGTCAAATTTGAGCTCAAAACTAAGTCACTCACAAATTATATATATATTTTCAAAATTTTAATTAAAATATTTTTAAAAAAATACAAATTCAAATTCAAGCTCAATTTGAAAGCTTTCTTTTTTATTTGAGACCAAATCAAGGTCGAACTTCTTAGAATTTAAACGAGTCGAATGCAGTCCATCGCCTAATGCATACCATATGCTATTGACAACTTATAAGAAAACTTGGATGGCATATACTTCTTTTTTTATTATTAATTTTCTTTGGACCTTTTTAGAGCGGGAAAAGAAAAAAAAAAGTTATAAGAAACATCTCATTCAACTTTTACATCAATTTTAATATTGAGCTAATCCATGTATAAAGAATTGGACCCGCAAAGATAATCAATATTTATTTTTGTTTTATAGTCCATGACGATTCGATCTATTTATTTGATTGAATCTTTTTTTATAATATACATATCTTCCAATAAAATTTTACAAAGCATTAGTTAATGGAGATTAATCATATAATATGCCAAGTACTATAAATTCTGCCTGACAATGAAAATTCTAGAATAAAATTTTCTTTAATCTTTAATTCATGTAATTTATTATTAATGACGTTAATAATAAGTATATTGTAGTAATTTATTCATGGTTATAAGCATATTTTTGTATTATTGTAATAAATTTTCAATTATGAATGATGATAATAACAGTATATATAAGATGGTATATAATTTTTTACAAATTTTTTTTTAAAAGTTTAAAGTGGATGTTTTTATTTGAGATATCAAAGTGCCCTCCTGGTCCTAATCTCAAGTCTCAACTTATGATGATGATGTCCAAGTAATAATTATAGTGTCAAATATGATAAGTGCAAACATCATTTTTTTTCTTAATGTGATTAATTTATGGTGAAAGTAAAAATTGACGAGATTGAATCTCGATATAAATTAGTAAATCAGTCCCTAATACTGATTAGATACATTTTTCGATTTCCATGATATAACATATAATTACCAATAATTTTTATTCTCAGTCATGGACATCTTGAAAATGAGTTATAAAAAAAAAAACTTAATGATGAGGATCAATTGGTACAATTCAATCAATGCGAGAGTTGAGTGGCTGAGACAGAAAGAGGGGATCTTGTGGGGAAGGAGTTCACATGGGATGAGCAGCACGGGGGGACGCGGGTGGGGGGGGGGGGGGGGCTGCCATAGTGACTAGTGAGGTATAAGGACGTGGCAATGAGCCCACCAGTGCCACGTGAAGGACGATGCATCGCAGATTGCTGACAACGCTTTTGTTTCTTTTCTTCTTCGTCACCTACTCGTATGTAATCGTCACAAAGAGGGAGTAATCAGCGCTAATTCTTTGGTCTTCTTAATTTTCTTTTTTTGTATATCTACAATGCTATAATTTGTTTTAGAATAGCTAGCGATCTTCATGTTTGGTGAAGGATTTTTTGTGTTCAATGAGCTACTCTACAATATTTTTTATTGGATTTCAAATATTTGTTCATTAATCTTCAAAGCTATATCATGACATTAATTCATATCTTGTTAATAGAATTTTGTGTTAATTCTTCTCTCGAGTATGTCTTCTTTAAGGGTCTGTTAATATAATTCAAATTGATCCTGGATTAATCTAAAAAAAGAAGGCAAGTATACCGATTGTTGTAATTAAGAAAAAAAATTTATGATGTTTGGTGGGATATCTTGTTGAAAATGTAATAAGAAACAGATGTTTCAACTTATAATTAAATTTGAATTGGGATATAAGTTTCTTATAATTATTTGTTGGCTATTAAAGTCTTTACCTTTTGTATTTTGGTAAATTATGTTCTTTTGACGGATTTCATAAAAGTCAATGTTAGTCAATAACATATTTTCATTTGAATAAAATATTGAAAAGTAATTTTATCGTTTGACTTATTTAAGATCGGTGAATTTAGTCATTAACTTATTTAGTTTTAGTAGATAAGGTCTCTTCATTTTTTTTGTATTTTTGTTGTCGTTACCTTTTTTTTTATATATATTTTGGTGAACTAAATCTTTATGATTATATTGAAGTTAAATCAATACCGATCTTCTAGTTTACTTAAATAATAAGTGGAAAGTAAGTCAGTTTAATATAACAATTTATTTTTAAAAAAAATACATTCAACAAAAGCATAATTAATATGTCATCTTTTGCATCAACTTGGACAATCCTCCGCTAATATGATTATTTGCGACAAATATTTAGATGTTAGAAAGCTTGATGATACATTAAACCATTATAATTTAAATTGAATCTATGTTTCTTTCTTAGTGGGGTTGTTGTGATGACACTATCAACAAAGACCAAATTCACCTCAATTTGGCCTTCTTGCATGGTATTCTCCGTTTCTTGAATATTTTTGGAAGCACAAATGATTTTGGTCATTTTTGTTTCTTTATTTTTTCCCCCTCTATTTTGAATTCAAATAATTGATATTTTGGTCCTCTTTGTTTCATGAGTTTTTTTTCTCTCTATTTTGACTCTAAATAATTGACTTTGTTGAATAAACTATTATTTTTGTTCAAAAACCTTAGTTAAAGAGTGTTGGAGGTTAGTTACTTCATATATGATATTGAATTTGGTCTATTTTTTATATGAGTATTAGTGTTATAACGATATATCTGTTGATTTTTATTTTTTCTTTTCTTTTTTTTATTATAGTTGAAATACTTATTTTGAATCTCATTATTTGAATAAAATAGAAGTTTGACATTGACTTTGCCTAAATATTGTCAGAATGATTAATTTACAAAAACATAAAAAAGTAAGGATAATAAAAGTGAAAAAACAAAGATAGAGACCTTATCTATCAAAAATAAAAAAATGGTAAGGGTTTTAAAAGTAAAAAAAAATGGTAAAATACTTTATCTACAAAAACTAAAAAAGTTAGGGACTAAATCCATAAATATTAAATTAGTCAAATGATAAAATTACCCTTCAATATTTTATTCAAATGAAAATCTTCCATTAACTAACATTGATTTTTTACGAAATCTGTCAAAATAACATAATTCACCAAAACACAAAAAGAAAAGGCGTTATGTCCCTAAACTAAAAAAGATAGGAACTAAATACCCCAATTTTCCATTTGAATTTGTCAACATCAAAACTAAAAATTCTCACGTGGATTTGATTTTTCCTTTTAATGTAAGATATACAATAAAATAGAACTTTTTAATATACATATGATTCATAAAAGTTAAGTTCAATTAAGAATCTCTTGTGAAAATTGTTTTATTCTTTTCAAATTTTCAAAGAAAAATAACATAAGAATTGTCCGCTTGAGAAAGGAAACTCCTTAAATTCATTCCCGTCCAAATCAATGTGTCTCTACAAAATGGACTATCCCCAAATGAATGAAACATGAATATTTTATTTTTTATATTTTGTTCTTTCTTTTTTAGCAGAATGAAACCAAAGTGTACGCCACACTTACCAGTTACCACTTGTAAAAGAGCAGGTCGATGGGATTCTTGACCTTATTGCCTCTTTGTTTTATTAGGTGTAAAGGTTTTTATATCTCAATAGATACATGTTTTACAAAGAAAATGACAATTGATGTGGAGGAAACGGGTGCATCTTTAACGGGACATATAAAATCATCGCACTTCCTACCATGTATCGTCTTTGTGGTTCAATGAATATAATTGGAAAAAAATTTGGCAATTGGTGTGTATATATATATATATATATATATATATTTTAAGAGCACCGATGATCTTTAAGGCTAGGAAAACTTTCCTCATCACTTCATGCTGAATTGATGGCGATTCTTGAGGGCTTACGATTTGCAAGAGCTCATGGTTTTGATAGCATTTTGGTTGAATGTGATAGCCTAGAGATAGTTCAAGGGATTTATAAATCTTCAACGAAATTCTCTCATTTGGGTCATTTTTTTCAACGAAATTTATGATCAACTGGGAGATTTCCTAATTTTAGTACAATAGGTCTATAGAGATGACAATTCCTTGGCTAATAATTTGGCTAGTTTAGCTCAAAAAAGCCTTACATTTTAATGTGTGGCTTCATCCTTTTCCGGATTTTGTACTCACTTCTTAATTTAATGAAGTGTTTCTTTCAACAAAAAAAAAAACTACCAAGGCAAAATACAACACTTACCAACGAACCAGAAAACACCCCACAAACTGAATTTTGATAAAAAGCAATGGGTTTCAAAATATAGATATAATGCATTTTTTTAACATTCAAAGCAATGTGTAAAAAAATGATTGGCTATAGATAGATATTAAGAGAAGAATAGCTGGTGATTGTTCGAAAAGAAAGTCGTAGAACTTTCTATTCATGAACACGCGCTCTTTCTCATAATTATGCTCGAATAAGTGAAAGAATTTCTACACTTTTTTTATATCAAATAACTGAAAGAATATGTAGCTAATTTTTCTCCACGTAATGCCCCAACGGTTCCAGTAACTGTCATTGTTGGAGGACGTTAGCCTTACGCTGAATTATTACTTCACTGTTGAAAATTTAGTACGTCATTTCACCTTTTTTAAAATAAAAAAAAATTATTATTATTATTATTTTGGGTCTTTCTCTATAACCTGATCCGGCATATGTAAAATTCAAATGGTAAAAAAGAATCCAAAATAAGACAGGGAGGAATATTCTCTCCATTCATGATTGAATGTTTAACTCTCTTCTTCTTTTTTTTCCTGATTTTTTAATACAGTCTCACAAATCTCACCAAAGAAAAAACTATTCGCCATTCCTTATTTCCTCAATGTTAAAGTGACAATTTCAAATTTCGTGGGCTACAAAACTGTAGTCGGCTTGCTGGACCTACTGGTCCTTCAAAACTCCTCGATTTGAACTCGACCACAAGCTAAAGCTGCTGAAAAATCTGTGGTCTGCCTTTGGGTTATAAGAAGTACTGGGATATGACTAGTATCCAGCAATTCTTGGACATCATGTTGAGTAAAGGACACTAGAAAATTTATTCTCATCACGTATAATGTACGTGGGATGAACGGAACAAAGGGATAGTGTAAAGCTATCTCCTTTTGTATTGAATTGCTATTTTATTAAAAAATGTAAGTTATTGAAGAAGGCATAATTTATATATAAATCTTCTTATGTATAAATCGAAAGAATTTTTTTAAAAAATAATAAGTCCAACATGTGATCAATAATTTCTTTAATTGGAGGTTATAAGATTTGAACATAAGACCTCTCACTTTAATTACTATCAAATTAAGCAATCGTAGAAATGCTTATCTTTGTCTTGTTGTGTACATCTTATCTAGCCAAAATTGCAGATTTAACTTTCAGGCTTTGGACCAAGGGATCAATCATCTTTATTATATCAAAATCAATATCGTGATACAATAATGAATTCTTATGTCAATTCCTATGTGTCACATTATATTTTTACCTACCTTCATTGTTAGATTAAGAATATTATATTCGTTTCACGTGAAGGAGGGCCTATCGTCCTCCCTAACCCAATGGATTAGGCCAAAGTCCAAACCAACTAAAAGTGTAAGATTATAAAGGTTGCTCCATTTGCACTGTTTTTACTAAAAAATATATTAATTTTCAAAAATAATATAAGTTGTGTATCATGTAATGGGTGTAACCCTGGTATAAACCTATCTGTTTTGCAAAATAGGACCTCAACTATAGTTTACAGTTTTGTCAATTCAAAGAACGAAGCAAAAAATAATAATAATTGAAGCAAGCTTCGCCAATCAAAATAACGGAGTAAAAAAAAATTACAACGAGATCCAAGTTCCAAAAAAAAATATATATATATATATATATATTTTTTGATGAAAGCCCTAAAGATTTTAATGTTTTAATTTTGATTAATGATAAACATTGATGAGGGCTAATGTCTTGTTTGTACAAATGATAGAGTTTTTGGATTCATGATTTAATCCATGCAATGACAAGATTTCAAGTTTTCAAGGAAGTATACAAGTCAAGACTATCAAGATTTGAAGACAAGCTTTTATTGGATTAGATAGGAACTAGAGGTATAGTTTTAGAGTTTAATATTTTTTGATATCTCTAGTTTTACCTCTAATTAAATAATGGTTTCTAAAGGTTGCTCTATGAATTTAAAACATTATTTCAAAATGTTTTTTAATATGTTAAAATATGTTTGGTATTTTGAAAATCATGCATCGTGATTTCAAAACTTAAATGGTTCATAAACTCTTGTTGGATTGATACCATAACTTATATGGTTGATTGAAATCATTATTTGTGTGTTAGAGTATTGTTGATAAACAAATGAACATGTTTCAGTCGACCTAAAGTGATTTAGGTATCATCCACAAGTTAGTTTATCTTGTGGATACATGTGCTGTCAAATTTGTTCATCTGTCAATTTGTGGACGACCATGAGGTCGACCGCAGTGAAGTGATGTCGACCGCAAGATGAAAAATTACCATCCGAAGGTTGTCCAGTGAGCTTGTAGATGATGGTGCGGACGACCGCACTTTTCCTAAGTGGGTTTCCAACAGCTTCATTTTTTACCGTTAGGAACAAACCTTTAAATACCAAAACCTTTGGAATTTTTTGGAAGAACAGTTTTTGAGCAAAAACATTGTATATCTTGATCCTATAACATCTTAGAAACATTCCAAAACCCTTTCTAAACATCAATCTTGTTAAAATCATTCAAGAAGAGTTTTTATATTCAAATGTGAATTTTGAGCAATCTTGACAAGCCATTACTCAAAGAGGTAATTGTGATTCAAATTGATATATCTTCACATTAATGTGATATCTATCAAACTCTCTATCTCTTATTATTGATTGTAATTGTATCAAAGTTGCAAGTAGCATAAAATTCTAAGTGTCAGGGTGAGCTTTGTATAGGTTGTTTTGTATTCAAGGTTTGTTTGTAAAACCTTTGGGTGAACCTTGAATTGAATTATATTGTTAGGATTCACTAAGGAGAGTGGTGTGATTATTGTATAATCAATGTTGTGTTGTAAAACTCAAGGGTTGAGTGAGCCTTGATTGATTGAAAGGTTATTTGTAAAACCCTAAGATGAATTAAGAAAGTCTCTTTTATAATCTCATTTATTTGATTAGTAAAGGGATTTGATAAATCCATGAGTACGTAACTCAAGGTAGTGGATTAGGTTTTGTTGGATAAGCCGAACCACTATAAATCATTGTGTTCATTGCTCTAGTTTCTGCATTTTATTTGAACACATTATTTATCACACAACTAGCACACCAAGTGTTTGATATTTGTTGTCAAAAATGTGTTTTTATTGAATTAGGTTGAAAAATTGGATAAAAACCTAATTTACCCTCTCTTAGGTTTTTCAATTGAGAATCTCTTTGAAGCTTTAATAAAAATTGTTAATCTTTTGAAAAAATTAGTTGGGTGTTCCAAGCTTCAACAACAAAAAAGAAAAAAAAATCATATAATATACTTCGAGACTTTCAAAGTTTCAAGTCCCAAACAACATCACAAATGAAAAAATAATAATCCGACAGTATTCCAAGTTCCAAAACAAATGCACAAATTTTCAATTCTTAATAAATTTGACATAATGTCAATTACATCAAACTATCAAAAGCATATATTGTCATCTGATGAAGCTCTTATGTCGTAAATAAGTATTATTTTTTTTATTTTTCATTTTAAAAATTATAGTAATTTTTTAATTATACATATAATTTTGGTTTGATCCTAAACAAAAAATTGAACCAAATTTTCAACATTAACTTGAAAACAGATCGAAAAAAAAAAATTGAACCAAATTTGAAAAACCAATTTGGTCTAATCTAATATTTCAAGTTGAAACAAATAGTGAACCCAATAGAAACTATCTTACTATAAACTCCAAACTTATAATTGTGTCATAGAGTTCAATTCCATACATGACCCTAGAATTTCTTTTTAATTCTATCTCAATACCTTTTTCAAGCCAACCTTGACTATTGCAATGCACTTTATCTAGAAGTTGTAACTCCAGCAACAATAATAATCAATTCATTCGAAATTGAATATTTATATTTTTATTTTAGTTTGTTCAAAATTAAATATTTATTTTTTCTTAAATAAATATATTTTTTATTCAAAATTTCATTAACAACCTTATTAATTTAAGAGATTTAGATCCAACTAACTCGTGATCTCAACTACTCAACACCTTAATTTAATAGATTTATATTTCACTAACTCATGTTTCTCATAATCCATTATATTAATTTGAATGACAATTTGATAAGCTAATTAAAGTCAAAGACATTTCTTAATTTTAATCAAAATCAAAAGTGGATGGAGTCTCAACTACTCAACACCTTAATACTTTAATTTAAAAGATTTATATTTCACTAACTCATGTTTCTCACCATCTATTATATTAATTTGAATGATAATTTAGAAACCTAATTAAAGTCAAAGATATTTCTTAATTTTTAATCAAAATCAAAAGTGGATAGAGTAAATCTAATTTAAAACTAAATATTGAATTTATAATTCAACAAATTATAGTTTGGACATTGCTTGTAAATTGTGACATACATTTTTTTTCTTTCAATTTTGTTTAATAATAAGAGAGTCGCTACTCAAGAGTGCAAATTATACTTAAGCTAAGTAAGTATGTGTAATATATTTATATTTCAAGAAAAGTTTGAATTAAAGATATATATTTTTTACCAATATGCTAATTTAGCCAACTTTATTGACAAACCATTAGATGTCTTAGGTTCGACCTATACTTCCATAGTAATGGAAGTTATAGGATAATATTATATATTTTTTTCATTTGAAATTAAATATTTTTATTTTTATTTTAAAATGTCGAAATTAAATATTTATCTCTTAAAATAAATATTTTTTTAATATATTATATTATTTTTTATTTAAATTATGTGCATAATATTATTAACTTTAATAACAAGAATATTGTAACAATTTTTTTAAAATTAAATAATTTTTAATTTTTATATTAAATCGAATATAGTTCTAATTCCATATGAACCAAGTATTTATTATATGATTTTTAGTTACATGAAGAAAAAGAAAAGAAAGGAGAAGAGCAAATTGGGTCTAATGAGAGAGAGAGAGAGAGAGAGAGAGAGAGAGATGAAACAGAATTTTAATTAAAGATTGAGGTTCATCTACATCTATCCTAATCTATTTGACAAATTAAATTAATCGAACTTATTTCACTTTCACTATCAACAAAGGGTTCATATTGCAATATTTTATGGTACATCTTTTCCATACTTAATATCTTGACGAGTACTAAGAAACCAGCTATCCTCTTCATTGACCAGTATATCATGAAGAGGAAGAAATGACTTTATTAATTTTATGATCCATTTTGATTATAGAATAATAGAGGATAATCCATTTAATCATCAAAAGCTGAACAATTTGTTATAATTTATTTATTGTAAGATCTTCTTCTTTTTTAGAAGATTTATTTATTGTAAGATCTCAGACAGATTTTTCAAAAAGCATTCAAGAGTTTAGTAGATTTCCCTTTTTCCTAGATAGTAGTGGATTTCTTTTTTGTTCTTTGATACTCAATACAATAAAAATTTGTAAAACAGCACAAGTGGTCGTGTCAGCAGGGGAAAGTGGATTTTGATGCTCTGGGCCTTTCTGCTCAACTTTATAGGTTTAATGACATAAGAATGTTTCTTTTCTTTTTAAAGTTCCTCAGCCTCCTCATCCACAATTAATTAGAAAGATTAAAAAAAGAGTGGATTTTGATGCTCAGGGCCTTTCTGCTCAACTTTAGAGGTCTAATGACATAAGAATGTTTCTTTTATTTTTAAAGTTCCTCAGCCTCCTCATCCACAATTAATTAGAAAGATTAAAAAAAGCCTTTTTTTCTCTTTTTTTTTCTTATAATAAAAAAAATTACGCATATGCAAAATTGAACTAATTTGTATGATATATATATTTTGTTAGTTGATAAAAATTTATTATTATTCAAATTGAGATTATATATTTATTATTCTTTATTTCTTGTATATAATTCCTTCAAATAAAAACTTTTTCTTCTTTAAAATATGCATGATTCAAATCCTAAACTTCATACCCTTTACCTTCTACTAACGCATTGATAAAATTATACAATATGAGAATGAAGATATTGCGATTGTTAATTTATAAAACAATGTCCGATGACATTAAATGGTTAATTTAAATCAATGTTTTATTAAGTGGTAAGCATTTACATATTTTTTTCAAATGTAAACTTGGTTTGAATAAAAGCAGTTTTGCCAAGAAAATGAGAAATAAGATATTAGAAATATGTTACAGATGTGTCATATTGAAATGCAATCGAAAATGTCGTTCATTAGATATTTATCTAAAAATCAAAAATATAAAATCACTTTCATAAAAGATAAACTGAGTAAAAAATCGTCAAATGACATTCGATTTACTCTTGGGACACATCATTATGGAAGTGTTCAAACGAGAACTTTTAAAATTATGAAATAAATTCAAATATAAAAAAAAAATCCATAAAGTCTTAGGAATTTTATTTTAAAAGATCATGTATGCAAATTTGTATAAAAACTTAATGATAAGAAAATCAAATATGTAAAGTGAATGTATATCATGAAAGTTGTTGATGCAGTATATTTTATAAAAATTTTAATACATTGATTATTCTTTATATGTAATTTTGAAGTTGGTGGAATGAGAAATGTTGCATACCCATTGAGACGGTGTTAGATGTACCGTTATGATTTAATTGGGGATATGAGTAGGAGAAAGTAAGATATTTTCACGCGTAGACAGAGTTAGAAAGTAAAAAGTCTATCTCCATATAGTAAAATTGCCATTCCTAAATAATTTTTTTCTTCTAAATTATATTTTACTACTTGCATAACTGTGTATATATATATAATAGAATTTATGTCCAAGGTAGATGGAGAAAGCTAATTTTCTTTTTCTTTTTCATCTAAATTGCCAACACGATTTGAAACCCAATTTCATAATGTACCATATAACATATTGATTCGTTCGACCATCTTATTGAGATTTTAATAATATGTATAGTTATTTATAAAAAATAAAAAATAGATATATATTATAGAATATAAATCAAACGCATGAGTTATTATTTAATAGAAGAATTTACCGAGTAAACTAGGAAAATTCATATACAATCACACTGACATTGAAACTTTTATATGCTACAAAAGGCAACATGTCGTATTTAGCCCTTGATTTTTTTTTTCATTTGGTGAGTTAAGGACTTAATATTTGTTCATAATTTTGTAAGTACTTTATTGTTTTTCAATTAGCATACAAGGTTCTTTGTGTCATTTTTCGTCATCTTACCCTACTCGATGCTTATGATCCATTTGAATCGGAATGCTGGAAAGGTATTTTCATCAATCAATATGCATTCATCCCCCCTTTATGTTTCCCTCGTTAACATTATTCCAAATTAGGGCCAAATTCCTCTCAACTTCATCTCTCTCATTTTCCTCTTCGGTTTAAGAAATTAGTTGCAGTGACTTTGCCCTTTTCTTTGACTTACTTTTATCTCCACGGTGTTCACCATTCTCACCACCTCACTACAAACGCCAACCATGGAAACCGCGTCCACTTTGCTCTACTCAAAGGAACTTCCTTTTAGTTTTGGGCTTCGCAGGAACAACTCTATTTCCTCGTTCAGACCTTTTAGCAAACACTTATCGCAAATTATATGTACAAAACTACCGTAACCACTTCAAGTTCATAATGCACACTACTTCACACTATTGCAATATTCGTAGTCTTTCATCGAAGGGCATTGGTAGATTCTCACTTGAATGCTTTTTGCATTAATATATTGCAACCATCAAGGATTCAGAGAACCGACCCATTGCTACAACCCGATAAGAACTTTTCTTGAGAGTCCATGAAATCGGCCCTTTTGAAGTTAACTCTTATTGATATATGCAATTGATCTTTGGTAGTCGCTATTGCAATTGCAACATCAAAATGGACTCTGAACATTATGCTAAGTCCATTCTTTTGGATGTATTTTAGTTAGATATGGTTGTTTTGGCCTTAGATATTGGCAATTGGTCTTGTAGTTTATAGTGTTCACTGTCTTAGAAAGCATTTAGAAGGGGATGCCAATTTGTTTGAGCAACTCGCAATTGTTACTACCGTCTGCATCTTTTACTTGGCTAACATTAGTCCCACTTGCCTATTTCAATGGTTTCCTTGTAGGACGGCCTTTTGTGTTTTTCTTTGTTTACCATTATTTTTTCTTCTTCAATGCCAGTGTGCGAAAACGATTGTACAGTGATTGCTGAGCATGATCCCAAGTGGGATAGTACCTTGATTGGAATAAGGTTTTGTTTTGTGCTGGAGTGATGATTGTACATTGACTTGCTGCATTTGAGGGGCTAGAACTTCACCTTATTTATGGTGGTTGGAGGCTTGGAGCAATGTGAGCATATGGATATTAATCTTGTTGACCTTTTTCATGCAATACCATTCAATGTTGTATTTGGGTACCATATTGATTAACGAAAAATACCTTTAAAGTAGTCCAGTGCAGAATAGGTTATAAACGTCGGATCAGGTAAGATGATGGAAGGAAAATGACACATAATGACTTTGTATACTAATCGAAAAAAGATAATGTACTTACAAAATTAAAAACAAAAATTACATCCTTAATTCACCAAACGAAAATAGGTCAGGGGCTAAATATGACATTCTGCCTGCTACGAGAAGAAAATACTATATGTTTAATAACTTCTACATTTATTCCTCAAAAGAGAAAAAGAAAAAGAAGACCATCGAAACTTCTAAATTTGGTGATTTCTAGCCTTATATGAACTTGTCGTAGAACTTGACACTTCAATACGGCGTCAATTTTAACATATGGTCTAACTTGATCAAGTGGGCTATTGATAAACCCTAAAATATTATCTTTACTACGAAAAAAGCCCACTTAAAAGTAATCACCAAAAGCCCATTTATTGACGGACATCTAAATTCCATAATCCATACAATTTTGTTATTGAATGGCTCTGGTTCTGCTTACGCACACCCTCTCTATTATATATATTCACATATCTCCCCAGCTCCTGCACATAACATTTACAAAAAAACAGACATTATTTATTTATATTTCCTAAAAGCATATGATTCTCATGATTCAATTGCGGCAATTGACGGAATCTACTAGGTATATCTTCATTTTCAGTCATTCTTCAATTGTTTTCTTCTCTCTTTTTGTCTATTTGTTGTTGTTTTAATGGAGGATTGCTAGAAACACACAGGCTAATTTCAATTATTGAGAATTTTTTCTCCTTTTTTTCTAACTTCAATTTCTCATCTGTTCATTTGAGATTTTGTTAACTCAAAATGGTTTAAAAGAAATCTTGCGATTTTTGGTTCTTGATGGTTTCTTGCTGAGTTTAGGTTGTTTTTTTAAAAATAAAAATAAAAATAAATTAATGATAACTTGAGATTGGCTGAAATTCATGTAATTTGAATTTGCATGCTCTGTGCAGATAAATCTCGGTCCCCGCTGGAATTCTTTTGCAGAGTCAATTATTTATTCTTGCATGTTGTATTGTTTTGGCTGGCTGTTGATTGATTTCCGGCCGGGGAAAAAATAAAGAATCAGGTGCATACACACACACACACACACACACACACATATATATATATATATATGTTTATTTAATTGTTTTATTTATTTATTTTTTAAAATTTTATTGTTAATCCCCTGATGTAAAAATCGAAACTTTCAGTTCAGGCTTTAAGGATTTATTATTGTTGTTGTTGTAATATTGTCTAGGTATGCATGCGCTTCTCGGTGTTATAGGCTTAATTAGATAAGCAAATGATGTTGTTAAAGTCCAAGCCATGACTAAGTTTTAAAAGGAAAAAAGAAAAAGGACTAGTATATAGTTCACTACAGAAGAAAAGCACTGGATTGATCTGTCAATTTTGGGTTTTCTATTTTTGAGATTTTTGTGATTCCTTCAACTTCATAATTACCTGATACAAATCTCCACACTTGACTGTAGGTGTGATATTTGGCACTTAATATGTTTTCATTTACTGTTAACTAGTTTAATGGTTAGATTTTTGCATTTATCTTGCCTTATTTGGAATCTTAATCATGTGTATTTAGTGCAGTTGAATGCATAAAACAAATAAAGCAACTAGCTTTTGAAACCTTCAGAAAGCCATCGATCTCACTTAGTTTCTGTCAAACCACAAAAAGAAAGCATGATTGGTAATCATAGTCTAATCCAACTATATCTAGTCAGGAAAGCTACTGTAATTTACTTTGAAGTTACAAGATGCCAAACAATTAGGAAAGGAAAGTTAACTAGGTTTCTTGAAATATAGGCTTTGAGGACTATGGAACTCGTAACCGCTGGTCATTGTACTATCCAGCCACGTGTTGGCGCCAAAACAGCTGTAGCGTACTATCAAGGACACATGGCGGGCAGCATGGAAGTCCTGTTAAGGCAATTCATTGATGGGAAACAAGAGAGTGTTTTGTGATTTTTTGGGATACGTAAGATATTTATTTAGAATCATTCTTAACTTTTGTAATGGCATAGATTCTAAATTTCTAATTTTGGACTTCATGAGGCTAGAGAAAATATTGATTATGCAATATTGCACACTTGGCCTGAACTCTTACCTCTTTGGTCTACTCCAAAGTCATATCAACTCTCTCAATATTGGATGTTTTTATTGTGTAATATGTCTTTCTAGATTTTAGACCTCAAAGAAGGTGGTGGCTTCTCGTATTCCCTACTCTTTAAATTTCAATTTACCATTTTTGGATAACAAATTATTTTTATGTTTCTCTTATAGGATTGCATATCTTTATCCATCCTTTTATGATGGCACTTTCTTTAAGACTCATGCCTGGTTAAACTAAAACTTTAATTTTGAGATAGTGGGAAGTACAAAACTGAGTTAGCCACTTTCTTATGAGGACCTATGGAAGGTTAGTTGTTCAAAATTAAATCTTGGCAGTGTCACAGTGTGTGAGTTGAGAGCACATCAAGCAATTGTCTCTCATTGATATCAATACATATCTGTCTGGATATTTTATACTTGAAAGAAGGCAGTGGCTCCACTTATTCCCTTCTATTTAGATTTCAAATTGCCATATTACTACTATAGATGATTTACATATCATTAACTGTCTCTTTATGACAGCGCATTCTTTATTTTTCATGCCTGGTCAAATCAAAATTTTGATTTTGAAATAGTACGGAGTACAAAACAAAAGTTTGCTGCTTTCTTATTATAACTTATTGAAGGTTAGTTGTTCAAACTAGAGCTTGATTGTGCCCAAGGTGTGAGTCACTTCAAGCTATTATAGCCCATTCTAAATCTATCTTCTTAAGATTTATTTTTGTTTGCTTGCGAACTTGTAGGACCTTTCGTTCAATTCTGTTCACAGAGTGTTTTCTATTTTTAGGGTTCTCTTGCACTATATTTATAAAGTTTTATTGTGCTCTTAGTTGGCTGGGTATAGTTGACAAAATAGAGCATTCAAATTTCATCACTTCTTTCACTCCCTTATTTGCTTAAGCAATTTTGAAAGTTGTCTACAATTATCTTGCTGTAAATTGGTAATGTAATTAGCCCAGAGAAGTCATCTCGCATGTTGTGATACCAAGAAACAACTTCATTTAACATCCCTCCCCGCTTGCCATAGTGGATATACCTAATGCCAATGAAAAGACGAGCACTTTGCAAAGTGGGAGACAAAGTTGGTATCTCATGTAGTTTCAAGATAATCATAGATTTACCATTGTTTTGAAATGGGAAAAAATGAAGAAAATATTATCATAAAGATACGAGGCACTTTGTAAAACCTTAGTTAAAAAGCCAACTTTGTTGGTTCTGTGCATCTTCTGCCATGGGGCCTTCTTTAGTATGAGTGAGTTGATTGTTAGATGATTATAACTTGGATGTTGATTATGACTCTTTATCTTATGGCTCTTTAGCATATAATGCTCATGTGACCTTCATTTAGTGCATCACATAAATATCTTTTCGGCCCTGGTTTACTTATTTCCAATGTAAAAGGCACGGACCTTTATTTGTTTCTTAGTGTTTTTGTATCGATATTCTATTACCTTTACTTGACAATAATATATTAGTGACTCTATTATAACTGTGTAGGTAGGGAGTGCCTTTCTATTTTGCAGTTTGCCTGGCATAAATAAATTTTCTTTTTGCATAGCATTTCTCACAATGTATTCTTGGTATCAGAGGATAAAAAGGAAGTCGTACAAAATTTCTGTCTGGAATCTACCTCATGGCTGCAGATAAATGGTTTTATACACTTGATGAAGATGTGTTTGTGATGATCTTGTTGATATCTGCTTGTTCTTTTATACCTGCAACAGCTAATCTTTGGGCCAAAGGACAATGGGCTTATTGAATTGTTTGCAAAGGAAAGAAATATGAGCCAGTAGTTCTGCTCTGAAAACATTGTTTCCCTTTCTATTATTCTGGAGGTTCGAGCCAGAAACAGAGATTAGAGAAGGTCATCCACTAAAGTTGGAAAGTTAGAAACCTAATGTGATAATCAGCTAAAGACTGAAGTTCTTTTGAAATCTGAAGTTAGTGAGCTCAAGATATTTAGGTCTTCTTGCCCATGGATATGGGAGCTTGGCGTTAAAAATTATTTAATTGGCTTGATGATTACAGGATGACATGTTTCGATAATGGTGGTGTCTGATGACTAGGATGACTTATCCATTGCATGCTCTAGAATTCAGCAGTAGACTACAGGATTTGGCAAATACAAGTAAATTTCAGATTACCTGTAGTGGGCTGCAAATGTTGGGGATAATTTGCAGTGCCCTATATTTGGCTGGAAGGAAAAGAGATTTCATTTTGGCCAAAGTGTCCAAGAACTCACGTAGTTGAATTCCATTATGGCAAAGATCAAATGTTCTTAATTTGGAAAAATATTTTTTCCCCTTGTTTTTGTGTTTATCAAACAGGAGGCTAAAGTTTTCTTTCGACAGCTTTTAATTGGAGGTTTCATAAGCTGTCATTGGTCCTTGATGGGAACTACTTTGATCAGTCTGCTAGAAATGAAAAGGATCTGCCCTTTGTTCGACTATGTTCATTTATCTGATAAATTCTGTCAAATGCCATGGGCTTTTATTTTGTTTTGTGTTTGTTTTAATAAAAAAACATAGTTATCCAAACCAATTAAGCAATGTCAAATCTATTATCCTGCACAACTTCACCTCATTGCTGAAACAAGGACTTTGGAACACCATTGGAAATTTACTGATTGAAGTTTTTTTAGAACCTTAGTGATGAGAAAACAAATCTGTGTGAAATTTTACTTCTCTGCTTATTTCTGCTTCTTGGCCCATTAATATCTTTTTCCATTTGGAGGCTCGTGGTATTGAACCTATTTTATCACAGTTAACGAACATAATACACACATTTAGCTAGTTCTGGTCCTACTACTAGTGTCTAGGCTGATACATCTTGCCACACTTGTACTTGATAAAGAAGAGTTCAAATTCTCTGACTCCTTATTGATTCTGCCCAGGAATGGTACTGAATTAGCTCCTTTTTGAGAAAACCATCATACCGAGAAACTCCTGTTTAAGAGAAGTTCTGAAGGTTGACCCATTCATCTATGTGCCCATCTACTTGCATTTTATATAAAGAACTTGTATTGAGTAGTCTGATTCTGGAAAGTTGAATGCGTGGGGTGTTTTTCTTGATATATATATATATATATATATGTACATATGTGTAAGTTATTTGATATTTGATGTTTGTGTTTTAATGTGTTTATGAGAAAATAATTCTTAAACAGTGACCACGAATCTATTTCAGGTTGTTTAATTGAAAAAGCTGCTCCATTGAAGATTTGCACTGTTAGTTCTCCAATTTTTGACAATGAACCGTCCTGGCAATGATGATCAAGTAAGCTGCAGATCTTTTTGAATGATTGTATCTCTTAACCATACTGTTCCTAAGCATGTAATTACTGCACCAGGATGCAACTGTGGTAGGCTTTGAAGTTCCAAGGTCACCTGATTCAAGTTACAACAATGTGTACCCTGGGAATGAAGATGATGGGAGGGAGCCTCCTATAGTCCCTCCACATCTGCAACATACCTTATTAAACCATCCACCTAGAGATGTTTCTGGGTCCCTGCCATTGCCCCAAAATGTCACCTTGAACCATCTTTACCTTGAGAACAGAGAGGTTCCACGCTCTGTAGTGGCACTTGGAGTGACTCATCGCTTTCGCTCCAAGTTTGTTACTGTTGTCCTCTATAAACCGGTTCCAAGAAGGGGAAGTGGCAGCACTTAGGCACGAAATGTCATAGAGGCATGCTTTTTGTGGATGTATGATTGGAATAGAAAGTGATAGATAGACAAATGTGATTTAGCAGCAAAGTTTTATTTTTTCAAAAGCTGCTGGTAAACGTAGGATAATTTTAAGACTTAAAGAATGAGGGTTACAATTGCATGTTCTATAATTTCTAACTTATACTATGTATCTACCCAGTACCCATGATCATTTAGGTTAAACTTTTAATATTTAGGTATGGTTTCAGGGGATAATGTGGTTATGTTTTTTGTATCATCCTCTCTGCTGGTTGAGTCTTCGGTTGACATGCACACAAAGCTGTTTTCAAACGAACTAGGATTAGATGAGAACGTTGAAGAGAACTAGAACCTTATCTTGATTTAGAGCATTTAGTGTATTGGATATGTTACAAAAACAGGGGTTACTTCAGAAGTTGAAAGAATGTCTGAGGTTTCAATCAGTTGGAAATCGTGCAAGAAATTTCTTTTTTTCTTCTTATCTTGCTGATGTCCAGGTAACCTTGACTAATCCAGTGTGGGAGCTTGCGAGGAGAGATCATGCAGAAATTTCGACATATAGTCGATTATAACATGAAGCTATCCCAAAGTGATTGACAAGTCAGGTGAATTGAGCCCAGACCTCTTGTCAATGTAAATTTTTTTGTGATTACCAGAAGTTAAGAGTTCGAAGATTTTTTGAACTTGGAAATCCCAGCAGGTCAATTTAGTTGGTGGAAGGGCCAATGGGGGGAATCTAAACTTGATATTGTAGGAAGGAGTACAAATTTGTTTTTCAAAATATTAAATGCCTGGTTGAATGAAACATTAAATTTAAAGTTCAAAGTAAATTTTTACGGCCCAAAAATAAGAATCAATTATTAGACAAAACGTTCCACTTCCTGAGTTGTCTTTCGGTTTTAATTTATATTTAAATAAGTGAATAAGTGTTGTTGAAGTTCAAAGGACAATTTTGAGCTTCTTCCCCCCCCCCCCCTTTTTAACGAAATTTTGAGATTCTTTTGCTTGTATTTTTTTAGAGCATGCCAACAATATTAAGATATTGAAATATTATGCTCTTGGCAATAAAATAATATCCTTTCACATTTATAAAATATTTAATATTATTAATTTTGAAAAAGATACACCATTGTAAAATCGCCTATGTCATGTCCGAGTCTGACATCATGTATCTAAAAAAAGACTTTTTTTAAAACAAAAGGAAGACAAGTACGGGAACAAAGTCAATGCAATTTGATGTAGTAGTAGTTTTGTCGGGTCATTTCTTTTGTTTAAGGAACTCTTATCATAGGATAAGGTCGTTCAAAATATTCATCCAAAAAAGAAAGAAAGAAAAAAAAAAAAAGGTGGTTCAATGACTTGGGGCAAAGTCAACTAAGTTGAAATTACTCGGGTCTCTTTTAAAAAAATGTTTTAGTTAATTTTAAAAGATTAAAATTATTTATTTTAATCTTTTTTTTAAAAATAAATTATTTGTTATCTATTTATTTATTTTAATAAAGTAAGAATAAATTTAGAAATAATATACACAGTAATTATAAAAAATATTAAACATCTTATAATTAAGAATAAAAAAGTTTACTTAATGCATCTTGTAAAAATGAATAAAGGGGTATATGATTAGGAAAAATAGGAGAAAAATAAGTTCATAAACAAATTTATATGCTAGATGGTTAATCTTTTAGCTATCAAGGTGGATTGTCGTTTTGTTGACGGAGTATATTAATAAAATCTTATATCTGGCTTATTATACATACTATTTTAATTTTTTCATTAATTGATATACTTTTAAATTTTAATGAAATTTTTTATCTAAACAAAATCTTATGTCTCGCCCATTACACATACTATTTTATTTCTTTCATTAATTGGTATCGACCACTCACATATTGTAGCAGTCATTAGGGTGGTCGCGGGATAATTCCGTAAACAAGGCTTCTTGAGTAATGCCACCATCAGGAATGTCGACATTGAAGATTGGGCATATATATAATTTATAAATATTAACATATTCTTACTTTAAGCTGGAACTATAATTTCTAGGTGTACGTCAAAGTACTAATGTGCTATAACAAGATGATGATATCATGCAAGTCTTGGCATAATTTTCAATTTTTTTTATTGCCTTAATTAATTCCAAGTTATGAATTATGAACATAAACAACTAAGCATTGACATTGTCCAAAACAACCTTTGAAAAAAAGAAGAAAAACTCTCAAAGCATGTGAAAGGTTAGGATGAGGTATATCATATCCATATATGTTATGTCCAAATTAGATCTCATCAAAATTGAACATAAATCGGTGAATCAAATTGTGATCTACAGTTCAAAAATGGTTAATTAGGTTTATGGTTTATAAATGTTCATGAATTGACAATTTTTTTGATTTTGGTTTAGATTTTTCATTTTGATGAACCGTAAATTGACATTTTATGAATCGAAATCAAAGATTCATGAATCATTGAACCATCAGTTAAAAATCTTAAATATAATTTTACTTGATGAGTAATGTTTATTTTTTTTATGCATTAGTCTTGTCACAATCTCATCATTTTATCATAATTATATAAAACAAAATAAACTAATTTTTAGCTTTTCAAACTTTTAAAATGTTTTACAAAACTCTTCTTATAAGTTTTAAACAACTGTTGTCCATTATCCAATACTTATTTTACTTTTCATCATTTTTATTGAATGAATTGAGGAAATACTTGAAATAAATCTAATTGCGACTATTTTTTTATCTTCAAATTAAACTTGAAGATATACAAGAATACTAAAATATATATTATGATTATATTTGTGATAAAATTATAATAAACCTAGTTTTTCAAGAATAATTAATAATATTAAGGAAAAATATATCTGATTTGTATTTCGAGTATATTTCAAATTGAAGAGTCCATTTTCTAATATTGTTGGTACACAAGAAGGTCACAATTGCTTGATGCATATTTGACATTGGGGGGTGGGACTTTTACTAGCATTGAAAGCAAAAACACATGAATAATCGATTGAGATAAGAAAATATTTATACGTAAGAAAACTATGAGGGCTTTGATTCCTCTATACTCACAAAGAATACATAGATAACTTAATTTTGATAAACAATAAATAATTTCAAGCTCATTTTAATAACAAACTTTTATTTATTTAATTAAAGAAATTACCTTGAAATTTTTATTTTTTTCTGAATTAAAATTAAAACCGTATTAAAATTGTAATCGTAACCTTGTTGGAACCGGCCATAATCGAATTTTGTTGGAACCATGAACAGTTAAAAATCGTTATTTTAAGGTTTCGATTTAGATTTTTTATTTTGATGAACTTTGAATCGACGATTCATGAAACGAAATCGACATTTCATGAATCGCGTTCAAGTCTAGTCCACGTACACATGGCAACTAGAAGATATCAAATATGTTGATAATCATTTGACGTTAGGATTAGTGGATGATTATTCTGTGGAAAGAAAGATAAGTTATGCTTTCAATGATGATCATTAACAAATGAGGGTTCTTCTCTCAACTTATAAAATGTTAGCATAGAAAGAAATGGTCAGAGTAATGACTCTTCTCCAACTCTTTTGGCCCTTGATTCATTAAGAAAGTTGATGTGCAATATCTTTTTCAACTTTGTATTGCCTAATGCAGTGAAATATCCTAATCCTAGCCGAATCAAGTTCTGTAGGGTTCTTGGTACTTCTCATAATTATAATATCACTTCTCAGGATTTTTTGTCATTCTCTTTTTTCTTTTGATATTTTGTGTCATTTTTTCAAACCGTGTTAAAAAAATAGCATAAAATGCCTAATGTGAAATAGGGAATGTGCCATTTTTTTTTTTCAAATAAGTTTAAAAAAATGACACAAAATGATGAATTGGTAAAAATGATGAGATATTAAATTGAAAAGAAATTGAATTTATTGATAAAATATGCAAATGAAATGATAAAATGTATTTAGATAAATATCTGTGTGTATGTATATATGTTTTTCTATATATATATATATATATATATATATATATATAGAGTTTATTAGTTTGCAAAAAAATTTCATTTTTCAAACCAATATTATACATTTATTCTTCTTCCTTTCTTGTACATAGTTACTTTAAATACAAAATTTTTATTCTTCTTCATTTCTTTAAAATATGGATAACTTCAAATTTATTATCCTTTACTATCTATTAATGCATTGACAAAAATATACAACATGAGAATTGATAGATTACGATTAATGTCCAAAAGAATGCTCGATGATATTAGATGGTTAATTGAAGGTAATGCCTGACTTAATGGTGAACATCTACCTATGTTCCCAAATGTATTGGGTAAAAGTAAATTTTCGAAGAAAATGAATCATTAAATAGTTCCCCTTGTATATTTATCTAGAAATTGAGAATGTAAAATCACTTTAATAAAATATGGATTGAGTAAAGAATTGTTAGATGACATTCGATTGACTCTTGAGGTGCATTATTGTCAAAGTATTCAATGAGAACTTCTCAAATTATGAAATAAATTTAGAGATGAAAAACAACATATAGTTTAAAAAATTTTACTTTAAAAGATCTTGTATGCAAGTTTGTACAAAAACTTGATGACAAAAAAATCAAATATATAATATGAATGCATTTCATGAAGTTGCAATTGTAATTTTTTTTCATAAATATTATAGAGTGAAAATTGTAAATTGTAAATATTACAATTTTTTAAGTTGTAAAATTTCCTTATTCAATAACAAGTGATATTATTGTATCTAATAGTTACTAATTAATTACAACTAAACTAGTATATATATATATATATATATATAATTATATAATTTGAGGAATTTAAGAACAATTATTCAAAGAATAAATAAAGATAGATAAATTTAAAAATATTTTAGGATAAGAAAAAAATGTATGATAATAATCAAATATTTTAAATATTAAATATAAGGGCTAATTTCTAAGTATATAATTAATGATGAGTAATAAATAAAAACTAAATAAAAATATATGAAAAAGTGGTTGGATAAGTAAAAATTATATTACAAAATTAATTATATAATAATTACTAACTAATTTATAATTACAATTATACTATTAGAGCAACTCCAATGATACTGTCAATGTCAAGAAAAGATTATGCAAAATGACACTTAATGAATGAAATGTTAATCCACATTATATAAATGTCAAGTAATTAGACTATTAAAATTTAAAATTGACTCCAATGCATGTAAATGACAACTATAATACTTGTCATATTTATCTTTTTGGTGTGTTTATCTTTTCAACTTTTTTCTCAAAATTTTTTTGAAGTGTTTATTTTTTTTCCTAAATTTTTCATATCTTTTCCTTTTGTTTCGCTAAGTTAACTAGTTATTTTTTGATAGTATTCATGACACTGTCAATAAAAAGACTTTATGCATTGGAGTAAAAAAATTAATTACAACGCCAATTTTATTTATATAACATACTTTTTCTTAACGTTGACAATATCATAATGGCGTTCAGTTGGTTAAGTTGGTTCCACCTTTGGGCTGGATTTGAGAAAGTAACTGTTTATAAATTCCTTATTTCTCCAATATGAAGTGATATCATAGTAATATATATAAAAATCAAAATCAAGATTAAATTATTGATTGTGACATTGTTGATAGTCTCACATGTACAGAATTAGTTAAACACAATAAAGAAGAGGGCTCGTCTATATTTCTATGGATTGGTATGGATATTGGTGTTTTATGCATATATTAAAGCTATGAATTTGGAAATAATGGCGTGAAATAGATCGAGCATTGAGGAATATAGATGCTACTTCTGATATGTCCAAAGTGTATTCTAAGATGGTTGATTTCCTAATAGTGTTACTTTCAAATTAAACAATTCTTTATATGCTAGATTAAACAAATTTAGTAAGTTGAGATTAGAATGACCCAGAATATACACCCTTTGATGGGGGTTTTTGTCCTTTGGGATATCCGATAAGGCTAACTCTCTTCATTCAGATGTGGCGGATTGGATTCCAAAATAAAATATACTCAATAATTCCAACTCCTAAGAATCTCAATTGTTTTTTTTTTTAAAACACTTAATTCCCACAATGTCAACCCTTATCATTCCTATAAATACTCTAGTACCCACATGTACTTCCCCAAGAACACAGCAGCAGTAAACACATATACTAATCAAACATTGCCACTGTATAATTCCGCAGGGAATCTTAGTGTGGAAGTGAAAGGAAAAAAAAATGGTAGACATTGAAGGTTCACCAGGCAGTTCGATGCATGGTGTCACGGGAAGAGAGCCAGTTCTTGCTTTCTCAGTGGCATCACCAATTGTTCCAACAGATAACACAGCAAAATTTGCTATTCCTGTAGACTCAGAGCATAAGGCAAAAGTGTTCAAACTTTTCTCATTAGCTAATCCTCACATGAGAACCTTCCACCTTTCTTGGATTTCATTCTTCACTTGCTTTCTCTCCACATTTGCAGCTGCCCCTCTTGTTCCCATCATTCGTGATAATCTCAACCTTAAAAAAAGTGACATTGGAAATGCTGGAGTTGCTTCTGTTTCAGGAAGTATTTTCTCTAGGCTTGTGATGGGTGCAGTTTGTGATCTTTTGGGACCCCGTTATGGATGCGCATTTCTTATTATGTTAACAGCTCCAACGGTGTTTTGCATGTCCTTTGTGTCCTCAGCTGGAGGATATATAGCTGTTCGTTTCATGATTGGATTTTCTCTTGCAACATTTGTTTCTTGCCAGTATTGGATGAGTACCATGTTCAACAGCAAAATTGTAGGCCTAGCTAATGGAACAGCAGCTGGATGGGGGAACATGGGTGGAGGAGTTACACAACTGTTAATGCCAATTCTATACGATGTAATTCGTCGTGCCGGTTCAACACCTTTCACTGCCTGGAGAATTGCATTTTTCATTCCTGGTTGGTTACATGTGATAATGGGCATTTTGGTTCTTACTCTTGGCCAAGATTTGCCTGATGGAAATCTTGGTGCCCTTCAAAAGAAGGGTGATGTTGCCAGGGATAAATTCGGCAAGGTAATTCAATATTTTTATAATACTCCGTTTATAATACCAAGATTTTTCACTCACTTATAAAAAAGTTGGAGAGGGAATAATAGTGTTTTTTTTACCCCAGTTTAATTGCTAAATACTAATAGATACCCTTTTATTATTCAGGTTTTGTGGTATGCAGTGATAAACTACAGGACATGGATCTTTGTTCTCCTATATGGATATTCTATGGGAGTTGAACTTTCAACAGATAATGTCATTGCAGAATACTTCTATGACAGGTACAAATTAATAATTAATCCTATGTCATCTTCTAATTACTTTTGCTGCAATAGCAAAATCAATGACGATGAAATGAATGAGATGGACTAACTTTGGGTGCAACTTTAATCTTTGCAGGTTTGATCTAAAGCTTCACACCGCTGGTATAATTGCAGCCACCTTTGGGATGGCTAATCTTGTAGCACGGCCCTTTGGTGGTTTTGCATCTGATGTTGCTGGAAGGAGATTTGGCATGAGGGGAAGACTATGGACCCTTTGGATACTACAAACGCTTGGAGGTGTTTTCTGTGTCCTCCTTGGCATGGCTAATTCACTTCCCCTGGCCATTGCCTGGATGATAATATTCTCAATTGGTGCACAAGCTGCTTGTGGAGCAACCTTTGGCATAATCCCTTTTATTTCAAGGCGATCATTAGGTATAATATCAGGATTGACTGGAGCAGGAGGCAATTTAGGCTCGGGATTAACACAATTAATATTCTTCTCAAGCCCACAATTCTCAACTGCAAATGGAATACAATACATGGGGATAATGATAATTGCTTGCACTCTTCCAGTCTCACTTGTTCACTTTCCACAGTGGGGAAGTATGTTCTTGCCACCTACAAAAGATGAAGTGAAGGGAACTGAAGAACATTATTACACTTCTGAATGGACAGAGGAGGAAAAACAGAAGGGAATGCACCAAAATAGTCTCAAGTTTGCAGAGAACAGTCGGTCTGAGAGAGGCAAACGTGTTGCTTCAGCACCAACACCTCCAAATTTGACACCAAACCGTGTCTGATCTTTTCTTTGGAAAGAAACCACTATGCATATGTAGACGGATGAACAACAATGAGTGAGCTCTCACTGTTGTGGAAAACTTGAAATGTGGCTTCATTTTCATGTCAATGTATTTTGCTATTTTTGCCTATATTTCATATATGAACTTTTGCTACTTTTAGTTTCCCTTTTCACTTTATATGTTGAACTAGATGCAAAAACGTAGTAAAATGAGTTTGCCACAACTTTACAAGTTAAGTAAATATTCCACATAATAGATTAATAATGTTAATTGTGAAAGCCTTTGCCAAAGAAAAGGGAAAAAAGAGAAGAAGACACATTTCATCTGCAGAAAATACAGTCACACAAGAAATGTCAGTGAACAGTTATAGATAGCATATGGATTGTAGAAGTTGAAACAAAAGACTCAGGAGATAGAGAGAGAGGGGCCAAGTGTCACTAATAATAAGATTAGGTTTTATTTTGACTTTATCAATTTCATAATAATAATATATACTTTTTATTTTTCAATTTTAGAATTGGTTTTCGGTTTATAGAATTAGAAACAGAAAATTGAATCCAATTATACTCAAACTATATAATATAAAAAAAAACATTAATTCGCATTCCAAAATGCAATTTGATTCAACTAGAATAATGAACACGCTTACATTGACAAAGAAATGATAAAGAAAAGCACAAATGAATCCGAATCCTTATCCTCAAGAAACTTGAACATGGCAAGATCTTGGGAAGCACTTATATCATAATTAAATGCTCATATAATCAGAAATGAGTCATTAAGTTACTAAGAAATTATGTTTCCTAGCTGTTGAAGATTTGTGGTCAAGAGGGCTTCACCATTATTATCTTCACTTTATTTTGGAACAAATTGCAAATTGCAGGCACAAAACCAAGTCAGTGTCTATTGCAAAAGAATGAAATTTTTGCTAATATATATTAATTCAGTTTGAAACCTCTCAAGGGTTATGAAAGGTTAAGATGAGCTTATATGATAGGATTATGTCTCCAACCTGGCAATTGCAGACACTGATAAACAGCACAACTTGTATAGTAGAGTTTTTGTCATTTGACCTTGGAAGCCCATGACAATAATAATATTAGTTTGTATCATTAAGGTAGGTACCCAGACCTTATTATGTTACTATCAATTTAGTGAGCACTTTTACATTATTTTACTTCCTTCTGTCAGTTAATAAATGTAAAAAGTTATTAAGTCCTTCTTAAATGGTTAAAAAAAACCTCTTCAAAAATTAAAGAGAATAATTTATAGTTGTAACTTACAGACAAAAGAAGCATTATTTCTACTCAAAAATCAATTTATTTATTCAACCAAAGCAAACTATATTTTTTTTCCAACTCCAAATATAGTCACTTTCTCCTTCAACCTTGCATATAAAAAAAACTCAAAAAAATTACAAATTTCACAAATCCTCTTTTGCACTAACGAAGCCAGATCTATTGGAAAAATGATGTCCAAAATTTTTCTTTCTAAAGCATTTATATAATGTATCAGCAAAACTCTCATTATCGTGTAACTTTGTGCTATATAATTCTTTTGGAGAAATAGTGATTTAGTGGTGTGTGTATATATATATATATATATATAATATGTTCATGTGTCTGTGGGGCTAAGATTCCAAGAAAGTCAACAACAGTAAGTGTAAAACTCATCATGCCAAATTTTATCACATTAAAAATGATAAAGAATAAATCTAATTAAGATGAAAACATAAAAGAATATCACATTAATAAATAATAACATAAGGGAAATGGAACAAATTGATAACCAGTACTTAGTCTATCAAGCAAAGAGTTGCCAAAAAAAGAAGTAAAAAGAACAAACAAAAATGAAGAACATGAAAATTCAATGCAGGACTTGCTTATCTTCCCCTATTTTTACTCTTGGTCTTGAGTGCTGCTGTTTTTGCATCTAAACATCCGTTTTCCGCTTGGCTTTTGCTGGCTTTTTAATGTCTGGAAGGGCCATTGCTTTGATATTAACTTCTTTGGCAGCTCTGAGGAATCTTTTGATCTGGCTGGATGATTACTACTTCCCCACTAGTTGATTAATTACTGCCCAACTCAAGGCATCTCTGTAAATAATGTCACAAGGAAACTCAACCTCTAGAAGGTTGCTTAATCAGAGACACCAAAGATCTCGCCATGCATAGCAAATGCTGAGTATTATAATGAAAATTGATCAAAATTATCTATGATATAAATGAATAAAATATCTTCAAGAAGAAAAAAGCTAAGCTACTTCTGTAGCACCAAAATACATGTAACATTGATAGATAACAAGTAGACTCACCAAGCAGCAACATTGTATAGCTATTTACATAATGGCATGACAGACCAGTAGCTAATTCTTAGTTAAAAAAAATGTAGCATCCAGTATTTCAAAAAAGATATACAAGGACATTTTAGACTTTGCACAT
This sequence comes from Apocynum venetum, assembly GCA_019593545.1. Lineage (NCBI taxonomy): Eukaryota > Viridiplantae > Streptophyta > Magnoliopsida > Gentianales > Apocynaceae > Apocynum > Apocynum venetum. Next base: position 2,671,134 of record SRSM01000134.1, read on the forward strand.
TCCATGGTCCTTTGCGAGATACTGCGAGGCTGACCCTATCCATTAGATGCGGCAAAGAGGATTCCATATGATTAGTGTAATATGAAAACATCACGTAGTAACCGTTGGTAATGTCCATAAGTTCTTGGATGCCACTAAAAATGTCAACTCCTAATACTATATAAACCTCTGAGACTTCTCCTACAAACGAAGCAGTGCAGATTGTAAAACTTAAAATTCAGTTCTTCCTATCTCACAAACATTTGCACCAAATTCATCCAAGAAAAAAAGAAGAAAAAAAATGGGCGACATTGAAGGTTCTCCAGGAAGCTCCATGCATGGAGTAACTGGCAGAGAGCCAGTTCTTGCTTTTTCAGTGGCTTCATCAATAGTAACGACTGATACTACAGCAAAATTTGCACTGCCTGTTGATTCTGAACACAAGGCCAAAGTGTTCAAGCTCTTTTCCCTTGCCAATCCACATATGAGAACCTTTCACCTCTCTTGGATCTCATTCTTTACTTGTTTTGTTTCAACCTTTGCTGCAGCGCCTTTAATCCCAATCATTCGGGATAACCTCAACTTAGTTAAACGAGATGTAGGTAATGCTGGTGTGGCCTCTGGTCAGGGAGTATCTTTTCCAGGCTTTGCATGTGTGCAATATGTGACCTTTTAGGTCCAAGATATGGATGTGCCTTTCTCATCATGTTAACGGCTCCAACAGTGTTTTGTATATCTTTTGTATCCTCTGCAAGTGGATTCATTGCTGTTCGCTTCATGATTGGATTTTCCCTGGCTACATTTGTTTCTTGCCAATTTTGGATGAGCACAATGTTCAACAGCAAGATCATTGGCCTTTATGATATAATCCGGAAAGCAGGTTCAACGCCCTTCACTGCCTGGAGGATCGCATTCTTCATTCCTGGGTGGCTTCATGTGATTATGGGGATCTTGGTGCTGACTCTTGGCCAGGACTTGCCTGATGGAAACCTTGGTGCTCTTCAAAAGAAGGGTGGTGCCAATAAAGACAATTTTACTAAGGTCAGTCTATACTTTATATATCATGCATGTGCGAATCAAATGGTCATATAACGTTATATATCTCAACTTGTGTCTGTTTACCAATGTGTTAGCCTAATGGAATTATTCAATTCAGGTAATGTGGTATGCCATAACAAACTACAGGACTTGGATCTTTGTCCTCCTTTATGGCTATTCCATGGGAAGTTGAGCTGTCAATTGATAATGTCATCGCCGAGTACTTCTATGACAGGTAAGAGATACTCATCCTTTAGGATATACGATGAAGACTATCATCTTAATAAACTAGTTGTTGATTCATCCACTTATATCTGACAGATTTGATCTAAAGCTTCACACCGCGGGCAAATTGCTGCTACCTTCGGTATGGCTAACCTTCTTGCTCGCCCATTTGGAGGATTTGCTTCTGACTTTGCAGGCAGAAAGTTTGGCATGAGAGGAAGGCTATGGGTCCTTTGGATTCTACAAACACTCGGTGGTGTCTTCTGTATCCTCTTAGGATGTTCTAATTCCCTCCCAATTTCTATCGCAATGATGATCATCTTCTCCGTCGGTGCTCAGGCTGCCTGTGGAGCAACATTTGGCATCATCCCTTTCATTTCCAGGAGATCATTGGGTATAATATCAGGGATGACTGGAGCTGGAGGCAATTTTGGCTCAGGATTAACACAGCTTATTTTCTTCACTAGCTCAAAATTCTCTACTGCAACAGGAATAACCTACATGGGAATCATGATAGTAGCCTGCACTCTTCCTGTTACAGTGGTTCACTTTCCACAATGGGGAAGCATGCTCCTTCCACCATCAAAAGACATAGTAAAGGGAACCGAAGAACATTACTATGCATCTGAGTACACTGAGGAGGAAAAGCAGAAGGGTATGCATCAAGCCAGTCTGAAATTTGCAGAAAATAGTAGATCAGAAAGGGGAAGGCGCGTTGCATCTGCACCAACCCCACCTAATGCAACACCAAACCATGTTTAAAGCCATTATTTTTGTATTAGTACAACAAAGTATTCTAGTGGAAGAAGTGGGATGTGATAGTACAGGAAATTTCATTTTCTTCAGCTTAATTGGCTGCCAATTTTATATGTATCAATCAAACATTGATGATGAAGACTATACTCAATGAGAAATAGCAATTTGGTTTGTTCATAAATATCAGTCTGTCTAATTGAAGCATACACACAAATGCCACTGCTATTACCAACCATCAATGATTTTCGATAAGATGCAGTAAACGAATGAAGCAATGAGGTGCAGTTATAGGAGGCTCAAGAAGAGAGAGTAATCTAACTCAAGCTTATTTGTCGTCCTCTGCCGTAGAACACGTCTTTTTCAGAATTGGTTCTACTCCCTATATTTTGATTTATCTTTTTGTCTGATACACAGTGCCAAACATATTTTGTTCCATCCACCAATTACCAGAGGCAAAAAAGAGGGTATTTCATCTTCAGAAAATCAAACATATATAGTTTTATACCTTAATCGTGTCTTATGGTTTGGAAAGTTTTGTTTAGACTTATATGTTACATTAGACGAGTCCTTATTTACAAAATATGTACGTCAGCAAGCAAATTTTTTTTTTCCTAATAGAATGCATATGTGAATAAAAGAAATATAGACTGTATAATCATAATTTAACCCACAATCTTTTAAAGCAATATTTAATTATCAGAATTCAGAAACATAGAAAAAACTGAAGTTAAGGATCAAAATGTTCATTTCTTATTTGAGACGCTCTAAATAGATGCTGCCTCTTGCCACTTATTTTCGACTAATAATATTCTACCATTCTAGCAGAACTCTATCATTAGTTGGTTATTGCTATTCTACAGCTTCCTATTTCTGATATTGTCATGCTAAACTCCAACCTAAAGTCCTCTTTAAACAAATTACTCAAACATATTCCCACAAAGAATGTGAACTCAGGAAAGATAAATATTCTTCGTTTCGTCATCCTAGGCAGGGCAACTTGATCAAGGCAAAAAACTTGTTTGCTATAATTAATGGTAAAAAAACTTCAAAATGATTCACTAAGATACAGTCAGATAATATTTTATAGCTGTACGTAGGAGAATGTGAAAAGGGTCTTACTCCTGTTGTTTCCACTTTCACTTCCAACCAACTGCTAAGTCATTACTCTTTTCTACTAAAAACTCAGTTAGAAAACCTCTCAACAATTGCGAAAGGTTAAGCTGAGGTATATGATACAATTATTTGTATCCATCAACCCAGCTAACACAGAGTCAAAGACTTTGTCATTTGACCTTGCAA